>OY821521.1:77557229-78757229 GCA_963682025.1 Cordilura impudica | reverse complement strand
CTTAGGTTAGGTTAGGTTAGGTTGATAAGAGGAGCTATGTATACACATAGCTCATATCCGTTGTGTCCGGATATACACCTAAGCCAGTAGGTCGGCTTGTTGTGCGCTCTACATCTCTACGTTCATCCGGTTATCTACCCCTCTGTTAACTTAGAAATTCGGTTTCATCAGCAAATTTCTTGAGTATTTTCCAGCTTATCCCTAAGACCCGTCAGGCCTGGTAAGATGTCGTTGGATAGTTGTCTGACCCTTGTTCTCGCAAATGCAGGACAGTAGCAGAGGTAGTGTTCTAGGGTTTCGTCATCCTCTCCGCAAGCTCTACAAATGGATGATTCCGCCCGTCCTATACGGTATAGATGAGCCCTCAGCTCAGAGTGTCCAGTGAGGATGCCAATTACCCTACTAAGTTCTACTCTGCTCAGATTCAGGATCTCCCTAGTTCTTGTAGTGTTGGGAGAACCCCATAATATCTTTGTAACCTTACCCACGTCAGTCTCTTCCCAAATTGATACATGCGAACTGGTCGCCCAGTCTGCCAGTTCCAATTTGAGAGACTTTAAAGGTTTTGGGTTTTCCAAATTAACTCTTTCCAGGAAAGAGCCCTTCCTGGCCAGTTCGTCAGCAATCTCGTTTCCCATTATACCACTGTGTCCTGGGATCTAAACGATTTCAAGTCTGCCTCTTCTGGAGAAGTTTGAAATCTCCTCCTTACACTCGAGGATAGTCCTTGATCTAGTTTTGTCCGCGGATATCGCTCTGATAGCCGCTAGACTGTCCGTAAATAGTTTCACGTCTCCGGGACTTGGGGAATCCCGTGCGTTAATAGACCTAATACATTCCTTTATCGCCACCAATTCAGCCTGAAAGACAGAGTTGTGGTCCGGAAGACGGAGGTATTTCCCTGTGGAACGGTCTTCATCGTATAAACCTATCCCAGTCTTACCATGCAGACTAGAGGCGTCCGTATAGTAATGTGACCCTGGAAGGTTTTGTAGAATATTCCCGTTCATCCAACTTTCCCTGTCTAGTATCCGTATACTGCAGGGTATATCTGTTGACACTTCCGCGATTCTATCACAGCTTATATTCACTGTGTTGAGTCCCGGAAATTGGTCTAAAATAGTCTGGTGTCTGGTCATGTGGTCGGTGATATATTCCCCTGTTACCCTTACTCGTAACATGGCCATAGCTGCTCATATTTAATTCTAATCTCGATTGGGTGTATAGATAGAATATTCTCTAAAGCCCTTGTAGATGTAGTCCTTATTGCACCACTGATTCCTATGCAACAGAGACGCTGTATCTTTCGGAGTGGTTTAATGTAACATTTCCTGTTCATTGATGTCCATATGACTATGGATGCGTAGGTCAGAATAGGTCTAACGACGCTTGTGTACAGCCAATATGTCATCCTCGGGTTTAAACCCCATTTTGAGCCTATAGCCCTTCTGCAAATCGCCCATACACGATGAGCCTTCGCAACCCTGCTCTCGATGTGGTTTTTCCAAGTAAGCTTTTTATCGAGAATCACCCCAAGGTATTTCACCGTCTCTGTGATTCTAATCGTTTTGCCCTGGAAGCGAGGTTCATCAAAGTCGATTATTTTCGTCTTCCTTGTAAAGAGGCATATTTCAGTTTTCTCTGGGTTCACATTCAAACCCCTCGGTTGTGCCCAGTCATATGCTATTTCGAGTGCATTCGATGCCCTCCTACATAAATCTCTAGGATCTTTCCCCCTTAACAGTATCGCTACGTCGTCTGCGTGGCAGACAGGTTGGAAACCCTTATTGGCTAGAATCCTTAGCAGACTGTTTATAGTGGTCACCCAGAGAAGGGGGGATAAAATCCCCCCTTGAGGTGTCCCACAACAAACCTTGTTTCTTATTTTAATGCCACCAACCTCGCAACTTATCCATCTATTCCCTAGCATGTGACTGATCCAGGCTTTAATATCCCGGTCAATGTCGAATTGTTCTAGGGATTGGAGTAGCGTATTGGTTGATACATTGTTAAAAGCTCCTTCTATATCAATGAATATAGCTAGGGTGAAGATTTTAAGATCAAAAGATCTTTCGATGTGGTGAACTACTTCATGAAGCGCAGTTTCCACTGAGCGTCCCTTTAAATAAGCGTGCTGTTTGAATTTCAACAACTCATTTGGGATTTGATATTTAACCATGTTATCGACTATTCGCTCCATGGTTTTCAGTAGGAAGGATGTAAGACTTATCGGTCGATAGGCCTTTGGGTTCGCGTAGCTTTCCTTTCCCGGCTTTGGTATGAAGACCACTTTGGCCTCCTGCCATGCCCTGGGGGTGTACGCTAATTTTAGGCAAGCAGAGAATATGCCAGCCAGACTACTACCAATTAAGTCCCCGCTTTTTTGTAGTAGAGCAGGAAAGACTTCATCTGAGCCTGCTGCCTTAAAAGGGGCAAAGCTTTGTATTGCCTTAATTACCATATTTTCGGTTATTCTATCATTTCTTTCCTCTCGATTTTGTTCCTCATTAGGCCCTTCATATTGTTACTAAATTTATTAACACGAACAGAATTCTTTCATCGCACCAACTATTATTATAAATAAGAAAACAGGTAAACAATAATTTCAAAAGCAACAAATCAAGATCAAAATTGTTCAAAATTTTCTATCCAGTTGATAGTACAACGTTTATATTAGAAACACATGTTCACAACAAATCAACATTACAGCAGGCTGTCCCCAAGGATCATGCTTATCATCTATAGTGTATAATAGTTTTACTATTGACTTTTCCTAATGGTAAAGTCCTTTCAAACCTGCAGTCTGCCCTAACCAACATCATTAAATATTTTAATAAGTGGAACATAATGATCAATCCTGAAAAAATGTAAGAAAACGTAAGCAGTGCTTTATTCCCCAAAAACCTTTACAAGACAACGTAAGCAGTGTTTTATTCTCCAAAATCCTCTTCGTTTTATGAGTCACGATATCCCTTGCGAAAACAACGTTAAATACTTGAAAGTTATGCTCGATACTACACTCAACTTTGACAATCACAAACCCTATATAATAAACAAAATCACTGGGATAATGTATCCACTGTATCCACAAAAGGTCACAGCTTAATATTGACAACAAAAAACTTGCAATCAAAGCAATATTTCACTACGCAACTACAGGTAGCGCAAAACATGTTACACAGAATGATATTTATATTTCCATGGCACTATTCTACTCTAAGATTGCATGTACCAGCACATTTCGAACTCGTCGATATACATACATATATTATATTAATGAACTGATCTCATCATAATTTTAATTGTTGAACATAAATTAACATATTTTTTTATCCTATACCTCTGATTCAAAAAGGCTTTTTTTTACCTATTCTTTTCCTTCCTTTTGTATAATGCAAATTTAAAAACAGTGTACATATTATACAGATATTATTATTAAAATTTTACTTCAATGCAGAACAGGAACATAGTTCCTAAATTCTTTACCTATTATGTCAAATGTAAATAGTATTAACATTAAAAGATAATAAAGGAATTGAAATTAAAATTAAAAATCAGGTTCTGATGACTCTTTTGATATCGGAGCTTAATTTTTATAGAAAATTGTAGATTTTAAACAACATTTTCAACTTACATTCTTCTGCCAGCAGTTCTTTGGCTTCTAATTTTGAACCAAATAATTTGGCACACAAGGACTTATTAGTTTCAAATGATTTGGCTGGGGTTGTCAATATGTTGAACATCATCTCCAAAGCATCTTTGTTAAGTTCTTTTGTCGTAAGATACAATAAAGTTGAAGGAGTCTGTAAAGAAAACGTAAACACATCTCTTAATAACAGTAAGAGACAGAGACATCAAATAAAAATCGTTTATAGACCTTCATATAAATTGAAGAATTATTTGTAGCAACTCCCGCCGGTTTTTGTAAATGCAACTTTTCAAGCATTGTGGATACGTCATCACTATTTGTAATACCATTTTCCACCTTTGCCCCAGCTATAATGGCCGTGGTGGCCAACTCTTTACATTCTAAGATATCAACGTCTTTTTCGGCATTACGACGATTATTCTTCTTATCGCCAGTATGAGATTTACCATCATTACGTGACAGGGCTTTTGTAGCCCAAAGAACATTATCCAAAGTACGAGGATTGGAGCGTTTTGGTTTACTCTCAGTTTTCTCTAAACGCATGTCTATAAATTCTAAAGTAGCGCTTCTGCCCGAACATATGATCACATCCTCATCGGTGGGCAAGAAAAGACCACAAGCCATAGGACAATGATAGGTCTTTACGAAACGTTCAGGATTTTTTTCATTAGATAAATCCCAAACACGTATGGCTCCGTCTAAACCACAGGTAAGGAAATTATTTTCATTGCGATTACTCCACTTTACACAGGAATTGGCGGCTTTTGGATCACTTATTTCAATCTTGCGTAGAATTTGAAAATCCTCTGTTTCATGATTAAATTCTACAACGTGTATGATGTTAGCATTGGCCACTACTACCAACTTGTTTGTGGCTATTGGACTCCATGACATTTGCGTTATGTAGCGAGGTGACAATTCGAAAGTCTTCTTAAATTCATATTGGAAATAGGAATTGCCTAAGCGAGCATATAATTGAACATGCCCATTTTGGGTGCCCACAAATAAATGATTATCACGTAAAGATATACACGAAACATTTTCAATTACGGGAATTACATAAGGATCTGGAAAGAAAACAACACCATAAAATAGAATGAATTAAGTAATTAAAACGAGTAATTGTTTAAGTAGTATTTAAGGAGTGAGATCGAAAAAATCTTAACACACGTTTTTCCTATTAACTTTTTCGCAAGCATTATTTGATTTTTTTTTCATCAGATTTGAAAACATACAAAATCCAAAAAGTCCAAGAAAGAAACACTGCAAAACATTTAGAGGTCAAAAACAGAGCACGGAAATTGAAATCATGTTTCTAAAATAATAGTCTTGCTGCATAATGGACTACGAAACGAATGTACTCGCAGATTTTTCCAGCTTCGGGGTCAAAATTGGTATGTTGCTAATGCTCGAGGAAATGTCAAAGATATTTTAGAACCCAATAGCAGACGAAATTAAAAAAAAGTTCCTGGTATGGCAACCAATATGAAGTTACGGCAAAAGAAGAATACTTCTTTTCATAAGCCAATACAATGTGTTTATGTATTTTTGGACCCCGATTTGGCATCCTGTCACCATGGTAAAAAAAAGCTCTTGAGAGGTACAATAAGAATAACGTATTTTTATAACTGTAAACTTTCCGGAGCATACGCCAGTGGAGAGATATTATGCTCTAGTGGAAAGGGAGTTGAAGAGCATAAAAAAGGTGTCCCAAAATGTGGAAGATTTTAAACAAAAAAAGTAACAGAAACTACTATAAAATCCCTAATGGAAGGGTTTCCGGAAAAGGTACATAAGTTCATAACTAGTGCTTAGAACTATAAAAGTGATTCGAACCATATGGAAAAATTATCAGTCATTGATTTTATTTTTAAGGTTCAAACTTTTTATGCTCCACAGATTTCCAGTAAAGTATCGCATAGCCGCCTTAGACCATTACAACTTTCATACTTTTGTCAAGTTGTTCTAAAGAAAAATTCTGATTCTAATGAAACTATTTCTATAGAATATGTCTATGGCAGTTTTTCTATTTAAAAATAATCATGTGAGTCCGATCACAAGGGAGATGTGTAAACATCTAGTAATTAACGATTTTTTTATGGCACTTTTTTAAAATCATACAGAAAGCGTCATCTTTATATCGCTTATAGCAATCAACTGCAGGGGCTCTGCTAATATAAAAATATTTATTATTATTTATTATTTCAACCGGTTAACTTTTAATTTTTAGTTTTTTTATTTTTCATTTTTAATTTTTCATTGTCCGTTTATTTTTCGTTTTTCATTCATTTCTTATTTTTCGTTTTTAATTTTTAATTTTTTATTTTTCATTTTTCATTTTCAATTTTTCATTTTTTATTTTTAATTTTTTCATTTGTCATTTTTCGTTTTTCATTTTTTATTTTTCGTTTTTCATTTTTAATTTTTCATTTTTCATTTTAAATTTTTTGAATTTTTCATTTTTTATTTTTAATTTTTCTTTTAATTTTTCATTTTTCCACCAAAGTTGTAGTTAATATTATATATTTTATAAAAATAATTTAACCACTATTAATTCGTTCAGTGTTACAAATTCTACTTAGAAAAACTCTAAAATTTAAAATATAAACAAAATAAAAAATGAGAATGTACTTTTATATAAGAAATGTCAGAGAACAAATAAATAAGATTGTGCCAAATAATTAATACCCTCCACCCGTATTCTAAGCACAATATTATATCCAAGGTTGTAAACATTAAGAGATATATAGGGCAAGATTTCAAATTATAATGGCTAGATTTTTTACGATGATGTTTAAAATTAAAAAGATAATTAACAAAAATTTTAGGTATTTTTATGCTATATTTAATTGAAATCAATTATTAAATGCAATCAACATAAATGTAAGCACATTTTTGTTTGATTGTTTGTTAGTGATGCATACACATTTATTGATGTGTAAACATCTTTACGCGCAGGGGTAAATTTCTATTTCACAATACAATCACAAAAACAGCGTAGCATGTGAGCCGTAAGACAAAATCGGTGTGACTTATGATTGTATTGGTGAAAAAATTATGATATGTAATAACCTGTTTGAAAATGAAAAATGAAAAATAAAAATGAAAAATGAAAAATAAAAAATGATAAATGAAAAATGAAAAATAAAAAATAAAGAATGAAAAACGAAAAATGAAAAATGAAAAGGCAAAAATGAAAAATGAAAAATGAAAAATAAAAAATAAAAAATTAAAAAAAAATTAAAAATTAAAAATGAAAAATAAAAAATTAAAAATAAAAAATGAAGAATGAAAAACGAAAAACGAAAAACGAAAAACGAAAAATGAAAAATAAAAAATGAAAAATAAAAAATTAAAAATTAAGAACGAAAAATGAAAAATAAAAATAAAAATGAAAAATGAAAAATAAAAAATTTAAAATGAATGTGAAAAATGATAAATGAATAAAAAATTAAAAATAAAAAATGAGGAATGAAAAACGAAAAATGAAAAATGAAAAATAAAAATGAAAAACGAAAAACGAAAGTTAAAAATAAAAATGAAAAATAAAAAATTAAAATAAAAATAAAATGTGAAAAATAAAAAATTAAAAATGATAAATGAAAAATAAAAAATTAAAAATAAAAAATTAAGAATGAAAAGCGAAAAATGAAAAATGAAAAATGAAAAATGAAAAATAAAAAATAAAAAATGAAAAATGAAAAATAAAAAATAAAAAATGAAAAATGAGAAATAAACAAGTAAGAAAATTATAGTCGGTCTACACCGACTATACGATACCCTATACCATGCGTTTAGAAACCCTATCTCTTAGGCCCAACTAACTGGACATTGAAAATAAGCAAAAACCAAATTTGAGTGGGATTTTTATTAATTTTTTTGGCTGCAGATATGAAAAAGTTCATATCGGATGCTATATCTATAAAGGGACTAGGTCCAAAAATGGACCGATCCTGATCATGTTTGGTAAAGTCTCTTGTATTTTGCAAAAATATGTACAAACAAAATTTGAGAAGAATCAGTGCAATATTTTTGTTTTTTAATAGATTTAAGTGAAGATCGGGAAGCAGCTCTATATGGGGTCAAAGGGATCATTTTTGGACTACTCATTAGTGGATGTAATGAACGCATATAAACCCAATTTGAGTAAGATCTATATGACAATTTGGATCTTATGGCAATTTATGTCGATTTCATATGGGTAATTTGTATGGGGGCTAGGTCTGAACATGGACCGATTCTCACCAATTTCAATAGCGTTCATTCCATGGCCGATAAAAACTTATATACCAAATTTCATCAAAATATATTCATATTTGCGACCTGCAGTTTGATTACAAGCTTTACATGGACACACAGACGGACGGACGGACGGACGGACGGACATTGTTAAATCAACTCAGAAAGTGATTCTGATTCGATCGGTATAATTAAAGATGGGTCTAGGTCAAATATTTTTTGTTGTTACAAACAGCAGCACAAAGTCATTATACCCAAACCACATAGTGGTATAGGGTATAAAAACGAAAAATTAAAAATAAAAAATGAAATTTGAAAAATTAAAAACGAAAAATGAAAAATAAAAATTAAAAATAAAAAATTAAAAATAAAATGTGAAAAATAAAAAATTAAAAATGAAAAATAAAAAATTAAAAATAAACAAGTAAGAATATTATAGTCGGTCTAGACCGACTATACGATACCCTATACCATGCGTTTAGAAACCATATCTCTTAGGCCAAACTAACTGGACATAGAAAATAAGCAAAAACCAAATTTGATTGGGATTTTTATTAATTTTTTTGGCTGCAGATATGAAAAAGTTCATATCGGATGCTATATCTATATGGGGACTAGGTCCAAAAATGGACCGATCCTGATCATGCTTGGTAAAGTCTCTTGTATTTTGCAAAAATATATACAAACAAAATTTGAGAAGAATCAGTGCAATATTTTTGTTTTTTAATAGATTTAAGTGAAAATCGGGAAGCAGCTCTATATGGGGCTACAGGTATAATTTTTGGACTACTCATTAGTGGATGTAATGAACGCATATAAACCCAATTTGAGTAAGATCTATATGACAATTTGGATCTTATGACAATTTATGTCGATTTCATAGGGGTAATTTGTATGGGGGCTAGGTCTGAACATGGACCGATTCTCACCAATTTCAATAGCGTTCATCCCACGGCCAATAGAAGCTAATATACCAAATTTCATCGAAATATATTCATATTTGCGACCTGCAGTTTGATTACAAGGTTTACACGGACACACAGACGGACGGACGGACGGACATTGTTAAATCAACTCAGAAAGTGATTCTGATTCGATCGGTATAATTAAAGATGGGTCTAGGTCAAATATTTTTGCTTGTTACAAACAGCAGCACAAAGTCATTATACCCAAACCACATAGTGGTATAGGGTATAAAAATGAAGAATGAAAAACGAAAAATGAAAAATGAAAATAAACAAGTAAGAAAATTATAGTCGGTCTAGACCGACTATATGATACCCTATACCATGGTTTAGAGACCCTATCTTTCGGTCCAACTACTTCGATATAGAAAATAAGCATAAACCAAATTTGAGTGGGATTTTTATTAATTTTTTTGGCTGCAGATATGAAAAAGTTCATATCGGATGCTATATCTGTAAAGGGACTAGGTCCAAAAATGGACCGATCCTGATCATGTTTGGTAAAGTCTCTTGTATTTTGCAAAAATATGTACAAACAAAATTTGAGAAGAATCAGTGCAATATTTTTGTTTTTTAATAGATTTAAGTGAAGATCGGGAAGTAGCTCTATATGGGGTCCAAGGGATCATTTTTGGACTACTTATTAGTGGATGTAATGAACGCATACAAACCCAATTTAAGTAAGATCTATATGACAATTTGGATCTTATGGCAATTTATGTCGATTTCATATGGGTAATTTGTATGGGGGCTAGGTCTGAACATGGACCGATTCTCACCAATTTCAATAGCGTTCATCCCATGGCCGATAAAAGCTTATATACCAAATTTCATCAAAATATATTCATATTTGCGACCTGCAGTTTGATTACAAGCTTTACATGGACACACAGACGGACGGACATTGTTAAATCAACTCAGAAAGTGATTCTGATTCGATCGGTATAATTAAAGATGGGTCTAGGTCAAATATTTTTGGTTGTTACAAACAGCAGCACAAAGTCATTATACCCAAACCACATAGTGGTATAGGGTATAAATAGATAAACGAAAAAAGAAATATTTGTTTTGTGATGCCAAAACAGTGGAAACTTTTAAACTTCTTTACCAGAGTTCATTAAAACAATAACAATAGAAAAAGGCGTGAAAGAAAATATAAAAGATCTTAACTGTTATTAAAATATTTATAGATTCTGGCGTTTTCTTTCAATTATTATAAAATAATGGCTGGAATAAAGTTTTAGTAAGAGTTAATAGATGATTTTAAAGCTAGTCGTAAGCAAAAGAATATATGTGAGAAATATTCTATGAATAAATCCATAATTTCATTTTGCGGCGCAGGCCCCATAAAAAGAGTAAACTATGTACTTAAACTGCTGCCTGACGAGCAATTGAGGCTGATCTTGGTTGTTATCGCCATGAGAGGAAACCACTGATATCAGAGAAAACCCGTCTTGCTAGCAGAATACTGTTGGCGAATAGTTTTGGCAATAAAATGTAATATTTAAACGGCCATAAAATTTCCCTATACCTACACAGGACCAAACGCTTTGGGGGTTTCACTATAATAACCTAATACAATCGTTCGGTATAAGAATCATGCACCCCCCAACATTTTATTCCATAGTGTTATTGTATAGTAAAGGTTTCCATTGTTTTGTCAACAGCTTAATACTTAAGTGTTGTTACTTTTTCTGAAGTTATGTTAATATTTCTTCTTTGTTAAATAAATAAAACATACAAATGTTTAAATTAATAAAAGAGTTTTTAATTGTATAATAAAATTTTTTGGTATTGACCGTTCAAGTTGTCAAAAATACATTTTGTTAAAAGTGTCCATCGTATTGCCATTTACATTATATTTCTTATTGTTTTTAAATATTATTTTGGTTTAAATAATTAATATAATAATAACGCTAACAACGTAACGGGTATACTGCTAGTAAAAAATAAAAGAATTATTTTTGTTTATTATGCATTTTTATTCAATTTGCAATTAAATGCTGCATTGTTCACACCTTAGTGATTGTGAGAAAGGGCAAATTTCAGCCTATTTAAAAAGTGGCTTTAGTTTTCGGGAAATCGCAAGAAAAATAAACCGTTCACATGTGGTTCTCACAAATTTTGCAAAGAAATGGTACACAAATGGTACAAAGAAAACTGGTGGACCGAAAAAAAAACTTTCTGATGAGTTTAAGTAAATGTGTCCAAATCAACGAACAGTAGGCTCTTAAAGGATTCTCAGAGAATTACTCGCTAAAAGATGAAACGTGGCTCATAGTCTTGTTGAGACTATAGATTAATTTTGGGGTAGTCACGCATAGTCACGCACAGTGAATTTGGATTCTGTAGACCAAATAGGTGAGGAATGACATTCGAAAATGTACAGATTTTCAGATAATCAGACATCATGATCAGACACATCTGATCAGACATCATGATCAGACACATCTGATCAGACATTTTCCATTTTTCAATTTTCATTTTCAATTTTCCATTTTGCATTTTCCATTTTTCAATTTTCATTTTCCATTTTTCATTTTCAGTTTTTAATTTTTCAATTTTCATTTTCAAATTTTCATTTTCCATTTTTCAATTTTCATTTTCCATTTTGCGTTTTCCATTTTTAATTTTTCATTTTCCATTTTCCTTTTTTCATTTTTCAATTTTCATTTTTCGTTTTTCATTTTTCATTTTTCCATTTTCCATTTTTCATTTTTCATTTTTCAATTTTCATTTTCCATTTTTCATTCTTAATTTTTCAAGTTTCCATTTTCTATTTTTCAATTCTCATTTTCCATTTTCCATGTTTTAATTTTCATTTTCTATTTTCCGTTTTTCAATTTTCATTTTACAATTTACATTTTTCATATTTCATTTTTCATATTTCATTTTCCATTTTTCACTTTCCATTTTCCATTTTCCATTTTTAATTTTTCAATCTTCAATTTTCATTTTCCATTTTTCAATTTTCAATTTTCATTTTCCATTTTTCATTTTCCATTTTTCATTTTTCACTTTTAATTTTTCAATTTCCATTTTCCATTTGTCATTTTTCAATTTTCATTTTTCATTTTTCCATTTTCATTTTCCATTCCCCATTTTTCATTTTCTATTTTCCATTTTTCATTTTTCATTTTTCATTTTCCATTTTCCGTTTTTCATCTTCCATTTTTCATTTTCCATTCTCCATTTTTCATTTTCTATTTTCCATTTTTCATTTTCCATATTTAATTTTTTATTTTTCAATTTTTTTTTTCATTTTCCATTTTTTATTTTACATTTTACATTTTACATTTTACAATTTACATTTTACATTTTACATTTTACATTTTACATTTTACATTTTAATTTTACATTTTACATTTTACATTTTACATTTTACATGTTACATTTTACATTTTACATTTTACATTTTACATTTTAAATTTTACATTTTACATTTTACATTTTACATTTTACATTTTACATTTTACATTTTACATTTTACATTTTACATTTTACATTTTACATTTTACATTTTACATTTTACATTTTACATTTTACATTTTACATTTTACATTTTACATTTTACATTTTACATTTTACATTTTACATTTTACATTTTACATTTTACATTTTACATTTTACATTTTACATTTTACATTTTACATTTTACATTTTACATTTTACATTTTACATTTTACATTTTACATTTTACATTTTACATTTTACATTTTACATTTTACATTTTACATTTTACATTTTACATTTTACATTTTACATTTTACATTTTACATTTTACATTTTACATTTTACATTTTACATTTTACATTTTACATTTTACATTTTACATTTTACATTTTACATTTTACATTTTACATTTTACATTTTACATTTTACATTTTACATTTTACATTTTACATTTTACATTTTACATTTTACATTTTACATTTTACATTTTACATTTTACATTTTACATTTTACATTTTACATTTTACATTTTACATTTTACATTTTACATTTTACATTTTACATTTTACATTTTACATTTTACATTTTACATTTTACATTTTACATTTTACATTTTACATTTTACATTTTACATTTTACATTTTACATTTTACATTTTACATTTTACATTTTACATTTTACATTTTACATTTTACATTTTACATTTTACATTTTACATTTTACATTTTACATTTTACATTTTACATTTTACATTTTACATTTTACATTTTACATTTTACATTTTACATTTTACATTTTACATTTTACATTTTACATTTTACATTTTACATTTTAAATTTTACATGTTACATTTTCCATTTTCCATTTTCTGTTTTTCATTTTCCATTTTCCATTCTCCATATTAAATTTTTATTTTCCATTTTTCATTTTTCGTTTTCATTTTTTCTTTCATATTGGCGATTTTTTTTATTATAACGTGATAACGATAAAAAAAATATGTGGCAACATGAGCTATGTTATTGTGTTCTAGGTATTGTTAATATATGTATATGCATGATTTTTTTGTGGCATTTTTTTATGTTGTTGTACAATTATAATGTTCAAACGCTAAACTGTTACAACAAACACACTGGGTTTTATGTTGTTTTTTGAGGTATCCAAATATTTTTGCGCGTATCTAATCACCATGATGCCCGATTTAGCCAATTTTCAATACCAACCTGCTGAGAATTATGGCAAATGATATTATTGTAGTCTTATCCAGTTAGATGGCTTTTTTTTGTGAATGAGCGTGATTTCAACAGACCTTCGAACTTTGCAGTCAAATGCCGATTTTCAGCATATTGTTTATATGGTTTTTTGGTTATAACTCGTCGACTAATTCATATTTTTTCAATCTGTAAAAGCCAAATTATTGCTAGGGACCTATGCAACAATTTAAAAATTGATTTAGAAAATTTTCATGGTGCTTATGAAGCAAAATGTTGGAAAAATAATTTTTTTTCATGCTTTTTGAAAATATTTTCCACAAAACTAAGACTTTTTTGCTTTCTGTTTGATCTATAATATGCTTCTCAGTTTCTTCAGTAAATTTCATTTGAAAAGAAAACAATCATAATACAAAACTTGCGTTTTCCAGCTTAATATTAATTTATTTCTCATTTTTTATGTACCAATTTTGTTCAGTGTTGGTTTTAAAGAAACATTGAAAAAGAAATTATAAAAATATGGAAAAAATATATTTTTGAAATGTTAGTTATGAAAAGTTTTAAGTAAAAAAATTAAATAAATTAAATTAATGATTTGGCCAGTTGCCGTTTAGCAGGTGGGTGTGGATCAACATCACTGCTCTCTCTAATATCTTTCATCATCATCAGAAAGGTCGATAATTTCGTCCAACAGATATTCTGGAATTTCATCTTTGTCTTCCCCTTATTCCTCTTTTTCCTCGTCTTCCTCTTCAAAGGTGTTTTTATACCACCAACAAATTTCAGCGAGTATTGTATCTGGAGATTTCTTTCCTCTGTACCTGAAACGAAAACACAAATTTGCAACAATTCCATCCAATTGGTTTTGTGTGACTAGGATTGGGTCCTTTGATGTTTCATAGGATGTACCTTCACCAGGGTCGTATTCTGAGAAGAAATACATGGATGTAGCAGCGGCGGTTGTAGTACTGATATCTGTTTGAAGATCAATACTTCGGTATGTTGGTACTGGAACGAATTCTGAGTGCGGTAATGGTAATTGGACACTTGGCACTGCTACATAAGTTTTATTCTTTGCTTTCCTTCTATTCAAAGTTTTATGGTAGTTGATACACCCATAGCAATTTTCTTCTTGATGCGGGCTGTTGTCTAACCACATCATTGGTATACCAAAAGGCATAGCCTTCTTCTTTTCACTTTTCCATTGCATAAGAGTTGAATAGCAATTAAAGCAATCTTTTTTACGTCAGTGATAAACTCTTGCGAGAAATATTGTTTATAGGCTTCCAAAAAAAAAATCATTCGCATTGCCACATGTTTCATCGCTTGCTATGAAACGTCCACAAACATTACAAAAATGGTCCATTTTACATTTTGGTTCCGACATTTTTAATACAATATATATTATACAATGTTTTTTTTTTTTTGTTATTTTTATGAAACCGATGCACTTAACTTAAATCACTCACAAAATGAAATTAGTTCCAAAAAAATTAATAGCGAATTTTATCACGACCGAGCGAAAATCAAAAGACATCAGCTTCGGCTGAGTTTCGAGTCTTAACTGAATTTTCATTTTTGAAATTAGTTCGCTTGTACGAAATAAAAAAAATCGGTGAAAAAATGGTTGAAAACAAAAAAGTTGTTTTACTAATTCCAAATTCATGGAAATTCCCTTTTTAATTAGTTCTACCTAAATCGCTGTTTATTTAATGGTTTTGGGATTTTTAACGCAAATTATCGACTAAGACCATTTTCTTTTCAAATGAAATTTATTGAAGAAACTGAGAAGCATATTATATAGATCAAACAGAAAGCAAAAAAGACTTAGTTTTGTGGAAAATATTTTCAAAAAGCATGAAAAAAAAATGATTTTTCCAACATTTTGCTTAAATTTTCTAAATCAATTTTTTTTAAAAATTTTAATTGTTGCACAGGTCTCTAGCAATAATTTGGCTTTTAAAGATTGAAAAATATCATTTAGTCGACGAGTTATAGCCAAAACACCATATAAACAATATGCTGAAAATCGGTATTTGACTGCAAAGTTCGAAGGTCGATTAAAAAAAATTCGAACTAACATAAACAAATGCCCCGATACGGGTCTTCTAATTTAGCCTCTATTTTCACCCCTCACTCTCAGAATCGACCTAACTTTTGCTAACCTGAATTTGTTCCACAGTGTGATTCGAAAAAAAAAAATCTAATGATTCTTGTTTCAAATTATTAATATTAAAAAAGGAAATTTTAAAATAATTTTATTTAATACAAAAAAACAAAAATAATAAAACCAGGTAAGAAACTAAAGAATGAATCTAAAAGCGGCTGGCGACGCTCAAATAAACCCATCAAACACAAGGTTGTGTGCGTGTGGTCGTTCTTTTTCGGCTACACGTATAAGTTGTCGGCTATGTTTGATGAAAATCAAACACTTTTGATATTTTTATTTGACGGCTGATTATTTGATCATTGCCGGACTTGTTTGACAAACAAACTTCATTTGGTTTGAATTTTTCACGCTGAACACATGTGCGGAAAAAAAATTTTTTTTTTGATTTCTTGATTAAAGTATACTTATTGTTAAATTTTATATAAAAATTAATAGTAATATAAATATGTAATTATTTATTGTTTGATAAGTAAATTATTATTATAATTAATAAGGAATTTGTGAGAAATTATCAAAATTTATTATTATAAAGTTTAGAAATATGACAAAATTTAAGCAAAAATTAACATAAAAATGTAATTATTAATTAAATTTTAATTATTAATTAAATTTTAATTATTAATTAAATTAAATTAATTAAATTAATTAATTATTGCAGTTAATAATTTGTACAAGGTTTATGGACACAGATAGACAGACGAATGGACGGACGGACATCGCTAAATCGACGGACAACGCTGAACATAGAGTAGTATAGGGTATACAAATCTTTTGTCATAACATTTATTTTGTAATTTTTTTTTGCAAATTTAATATTTTTTATATATATTACAAAATTATAGTGGCTACAAATCACTTGAATGCTAATGGCATTTCAAACTTTTCTAAATTAAAACAATTTGAGATACTAATTGAACGAGAAAATATTAAAATAGCGTCTTTGAATGAAACATTTTTTTCAGAAAATCATAGACCCTATTTTAAAAATTATTATTTATATAGAAGTGACAGAACAGATGCAAGAGGAGGAGGAGTAGCTCTGTTAATTACGAAATACCATCAGACCATCGCCCCATTATATGTACACTTAAAAGATCAATGGCCTTGCAGGTTGACCTCAATTATTGTGATTATAGTGCAACCAACTGGAACATTTTTATGAATTTTTTAGACAATAAAATCCCGTTATATTCGGATATATACAATACCAAGGTAGTTATTGATCAGGAAATCCAAAAATTTATAAATGTAGTTTTCGAAGCAAGGGATGTGTCCACACCTAAAATAACTCAACAAAATAATTACACATTACCAGAAAGTACTGTGAAATATATAAAACTAAGAAGAAGCTTTAAAAGGAAAAGCCAACGATCTTCCAATATAGCCGAGCAAACTTTTTATAATCAATGTACTAAGTTTCTAAGTAACATGATTGATAAAAGTATTAATTCGGAGCGCAATAAGAAATGGTCTCAATTATTATCCAATTTAAAACCAGGTGATAAATCATTTTGGAAAATAAGCAGGAACTTACGAGGAAAAGGAAAAAATCAAATCGCTCACTTCAAAGTTGGAAATACAAAAATAACATCTGATAAGGACAAGGCTGAAGTCCTGGCAAATACATTTGTCCAAGCAAATAACCTCAATTCGAACTATAACCACTCGGCAGATACACTAATAAATACAACAGTAAATAATTTTAAGAAGGAAAATCCCAGTTCTGAATCTGCAATTTATACATCTCTTGAAGAAGTAATGAATATTGTCTCATCAATAAAACCCTCAAAATCCCCTGGTTTTGACAATGTTCCCAACCTGCTCTTGAAGAAACTACCACTCAAAGCTCTAAAATTACTGGTTATAATATTTAACAGCTGCATCAAACTCAACTATTTCCCAAACCATTTCAAAAACGCTAAGGTTATAGCTATCAATAAACCCAGTAAGCCAAAAAATAACCCAAATAGCTATAGACCTATTAGTCTATTAAGTAACTTAGGTAAAATATTTGAAAAAATACTACATTCTCGTCTTAGTGAATTTGTAACGACCAATTCTATTGTTGCTAAAGAACAATTTGGATTTAAAAAAGGGCATAGCACTACTCACCAAATAAACAGAATTAAAAATCAAATAATCAACAATAAAAACAATAAACGTTCAACGGGTCTAATATTGTTAGATATCGAAAAAGCGTTTGACACCGTTTGGCATAATGGCCTAGTATTTAAACTTCTTGGTGCAAATATACCAAAATATTTATGCAAACTTATTTCAGATTTCATTCACGGCAGAAGCTTTAAAGTTGCGATTAATAATGAAACATCATCTCCAAAAACCATCACCACAGGGTTACCTCAAGGATCAATCAGTCTTGTCGCCATTGCTTTACTCGATATATACATCCGATTTTAAAGTCCCGAAATATACGAAAATTGCTTATTACGCAGATGATACTGCGTTAATTTCTTCAAACAAACTTACAAGTGCACTCCTGAAGAAAATGGAAAAGGGACTTGTAAATTGCAGTAAATATTTTCACAAATGGAAAATCAAAATTAATTTTTCCATTCAACAAATCTCCCAAAAGACTACCAAGACGTCATCTTCATATTGGAAATAATACCATAAATGTACTTAACGAGGTCAAATATCTCAGAGTTGTCTTGGACAAAAAGCTTACATTTAAACAACATATTATGGCTACGTGTCAAAAAGCTATAAAATCATTTAAAGCATTATGGCCACTGCTAAATAGAAGGTAATTTCTAAACCCCAAAAACAAAAATCTACTCTTCAAAAGTGTTATAAGGCCGATATTAACATACGCGTGTCCTATTTGGAGTGACGCTGACAACTGCCACCTAAAACGCATACAAATTATACAAAACAAATGTCTTAAAATGATAAATAAAAAGCCCTGGAGGTATCCTACAAATCTTCTTCATGAAGAAACAGGTTTTGCAAAAATTATTGATTTCATAACAAGTATTAATAACAATTACTTTGCCAAAATTGAACATTCCATAAAAAGAAATCACCAAATTGAAAATTATGTGCTTATAGAGGCCTATTATTTCTAATAAACCTCCTATAAGCACATAAATATTTTCAGATAGTATTTGAATTTATTAAATCATATAAAGGAAAAGGTAATGGCTACAAAAGATTTCGTTAGTTTCGTACAATTTTAAAAGGTTTCACTAAAAAACTTTTCGTAAAATAGAACAACTTTCGTATATTCTACGAAAGAATTTGTTACCTAATTTCATTTTTGTTTTGAAATTTTCGGTGTATTTATCACGAACCTATCGAACAATCCTCGAATGTATACAAAAATATCTCTTGGAATTTTCTTAAGATATAAGATTCGTGTTGTAAGAATTGCAGATACTCTAACATTGAAAATATTTTTTTACAATTTCTGATTTCTATGTTCATTCTATGACATTTTCATATTCTATTGCATTAATATTATTTTTTCAATACAGTATATTAAAATATCTTGTAAATAATGTGTTTTCGATCGAATTAATCGATTAATTTTACACAACTCTAAGCAATGACAATTTATTTCCATGGAAACCCTTACAGAAAAGAAAAATTAATTCAATAACGTCTTCATATTTACTAAACCTTTTTTTATCAATTAAAAAAAATCAAATTTTAATTTCGATTGCCATCATGGCGTTTAAAATGGTCAACGAATTTTTATCAAATTTTATGATAGAGTATTATAAAGGAGTTTCAAATATTAGGCCAAGTTTTATAAAAGTTTCACATACAACAGTAGCATCCAAAAGTTGTTCTAATAAAACGATATCTACTCGAATGGAGCAATTTCTGAAAAAAGCTTTAAGAAAGAATTTGTCTAAGGCCCATCAATTTATGATAACGGTAGAAGACTTGGTACCATATTTTATAGAGGAATATTCAGAAAGATTTTTTTATATAAATCCTCTTAAGATCAATTATATATTACATTTATTAATACGAGATGCATTTGATGGATTGGATTTGACTGCTGGTAAGGCTGGAAGTCTAAGTATCTGTAAATTTGAAAACTTTCTTGAAAGAGCTTTAGAAAAATGCACAAACCCAGTGGATGCTACCATATGTAATATGAAAATGTCGTTCTATTTCCAAAATAGCCAGGAATTAAGTATAGACTATGTCAAGAAAAAATATAAATTTGAATTTCGAGAGAAATTAAATCAATTGGTAAACAGTATTTTACAATATCCTGAGACAAGCAATCCCAAACAATTAGAAGAAATGTTTGTAAAAATGCAAGTGTTTATTATTGCCAATTATGATATAGGTTGTCCAAAAAATCATGTGGCAAGTATTATTTTTAAAAATACCATGACAAAATTAATATTTTTAAAAATTATTTTGATAAAATGTTTGCAGCTCTTGAAACAGGCTCGACAAAGTTTAAATAGTGTTTTGGGTAAAGGAGATTTACAAAAATATGTATTAAAGAAAAGATACCATCGTTTGGAGTATCTACAGAAACTTGGGGCAACGGTAGCTGGCATTATGATCTTTAATAATCAAGATCCCCAAGGAGATAAGGGAATAATGCGTAACAGTGAGTTTTGCAATAACAGCGAAAATTACAAAAATAATAATAATTTTAATTTTATAGTATTTGCTGATTTAAAAATGGCTAAAAGTAATACAAAAGATTCGTTAGAGGAAGGCATTAAACGTGCAATACTTATTACTGAAAAGGGCACACAAATTATTCAAGAACTTATTAAAATCGATGTTCAATTAAAAAAGCTTCACAGTGTGTTTCCCTTATTCAAACTTCGTGAAATTAATAAATTTGTTATACTATTTGAGGTGTATAAAAAAAATTTGTTGCAAGCCAAAGAAGTCGTTGAAAAGACAGAATATCTTATAGAAGTGGCACAAAAGAAATTTAATTGTGTGGTAGCCAAAATCAATGATATTTTAAAATATCGTTCAGCCATTGAATCGGAATTGATATTTGTAAGTTTTTTTCGCATTTTAGATTAAGCATAATTATCTTAAGTTTTTTTTCTTTTTGTCTCTTTTTACTTTTAGCCCCATTTTGTATATCTGTCTGAAGTATCGTCATCACTGGTATTGTGCTTTAACCATCTGGTGGAAATTAGTAAAATGAAAGATCATTTAGATTTTTTAGCAAATGAAAAATTTGAAAACGAATTTAACAAAATAGTGGAAAAAATTGCTATAGATAGTAAAAATAAAAAACATCTTATTGAAACATCATTTCAAGAACTAATGATCTCAACAAATAAACGTGAAGGCAAGCTTAATATGTTACACATAGTAAGTTCTACTTTAACAAGATAAATATATAAAATAATTCGAATTTTAATTGCAGAAACCTTATGTTAAAGACTATTGTGCCTTAACAATGGCTTTAACAAATGGCCTATTAGTGCCAGCTAAATTGGATAAGAAATTATGTGAAAATTCTGATATGCATTTTGGTTTCGCCACTATAGAATATGCAAAATATGCCGAACTTAATTTTAAGGATTTCATTCAAACTTTTCGTAATGCTATATTAACATCTAGCGATTTAATTATACTTTTCAAATTAGATGCTGAAGTAATGCAAAATGATTTCAATGCCATTAAAAACTCAAATCGTAGAAAATCTTTAAATACACAAACTGAATTGAATGATGAAAGTAATATCCCAACATCTACCAATCAAATCAAGAATACTTGGAATGTGTGGGATTTTCATAGGGAAACAATAAGATTGGCTAATATGCGTCAAAAACAAACACAATCGACGCAATCCAAACTAAGTTATGGCAAAAGAAACTCACAAAATCAATCCATTTGCACAAGAGATGATTAAAAAAGAATATAAGAAAAAGCATACATTTTTTGTTGATATCATCTTCATAAAAAAAGAGATGATTAAACAAGAATTTAATAAAAAGCTTACCTTTTTTGTTGATATCATCTTCATAAACAGCTATACGGTTGTTGCATACCACAAATAAATATTTTTCTTGCCAGCTTAAGGAGTAAATTGGTTTGCCACAAACAGAATTAAAGGTAAATGGTTGCCTATTGGATCCCTCAATATTTATGATACCAATCTGTAAAATAAATGTAATTTTAAAATATATATAACGGGTGATTTTTTAAGAGCTTGATAACTTTTTTTAAAAAAAAACGCATAAAATTTGCAAAATCTCATCGGTTCTTTATTTGAAACGTTAGATTGGTCCATGACATTTACTTTTTGAAGATAATTTCATTTAAATGTTGACCGCGGCTGCGTCTTAGGTGGTCCATTCGGAAAGTCCAATTTTGGGCAACTTTTTCGAGCATTTCGGCCGGAATAGCCCGAATTTCTTCGGAAATGTTGTCTTCCAAAGCTGGAATAGTTGCTGGCTTATTTCTGTAGACTTTAGACTTGACGTAGCCCCACAAAAAATAGTCTAAAGGCGTCAAATCGCATGATCTTGGTGGCCAACTTACCGGTCCATTTCTTGAGATGAATTGTTCTCCGAAGTTTTCCCTCAAAATGGCCATAGAATCGCGAGCTGTGTGGCATGTAGCGCCATCTTGTTGAAACCACATGTCAACCAAGTTCAGTTCTTCCATTTTTGGCAACAAAAAGTTTGTTAGCATCGAACGATAGCGATCGCCATTCACCGTAACGTTGCGTCCAACAGCATCTTTGAAAAAATACGGTCCAATTATTCCACCAGCGTACAAACCACACCAAACAGTGCATTTTTCGGGATGCATGGGCAGTTCTTGAACGGCTTCTGGTTGCTCTTCACTCCAAATACGGCAATTTTGCTTATTTACGAAGCCATTCAACCAGAAATGAGCCTCATCGCTGAACAAAATTTGTCGATAAAAAAGCGGATTTTCTGCCAACTTTTCTAGGGCCCATTCACTGAAAATTAGACGTTGTGGCAGATCGTTCGGCTTCAGTTCTTGCACGAGCTGTATTTTATACGGTTTTACACCAAGATCTTTGCGTAAAATCTTCCATGTGGTCGAATAACACAAACCCAATTGCTGCGAACGGCGACGAATCGACATTTCACGGTCTTCAGTAACACTCTCAGAAACAGACGCAATATTCTCTTCTGTACGCACTGTACGCATTCGTGTGGTTGGTTTAATGTCCAATAAAGTAAACTGAGTGCGAAACTTGGTCACAATCGCATTAATTGTTTGCTCACTTGGTCGATTATGTAGACCATAAATCGGACGTAAAGCGCGAAACACATTTCGAACCGAACACTGATTTTGGTAATAAAATTCAATGATTTGCAAGCGTTGCTCGTTAGTAAGTCTATTCATGATGAAATGTCAAAGCATACTGAGCATCTTTCTCTTTGACACCATGTCTGAAATCCCACGTGATCTGTCAAATACTAATGCATGAAAATCCTAACCTCAAAAAAATCACCCGTTATATATATGTATATATTACCATTTGCTTTTAAAAAATTTAATTAAAAAAATATAAAAACATATACATATAAACTTACTCGTCCTTCTGTCGTACCATAGGCTATTTTTTTACAATCTGGACTCCAAACTATTGACATAACAGGCGATTCTATACGCTGAACAAAATTTTCTATATGCACAGAAGTTGAAGTTATTTTTGAGATGTCAATTATACCAATACGACGATCGGAAAATCCCAAAACAATTCTAAAATGTTCAAAAAAAGTAGTTAAGATAATAAGATGAGTAAATTTTCTGTCTTACTTATTCATATCGTCTGGACACTCTTCCATAGCTCCAATATTTGATGAAACACAACTATATTGCAGCATTATTTTATTCAGCTTAAGATCCTCTAAACTTACTTCACGATACGAAGTTATACACCAAAGTAAGTTTTTCGTTGATGAGCCCACAAGTGAAACCACCGAATGTTGAGACCAACGACGTTTAGATTCTTTAAATTTATAAGTTCTAAAGACAGATTGTTCCATGTTTTGATCAATCGTTGGCGGTTGAACAGTCCAATAATGTAAACCACCCGACCTGCTGTTGATAATAAATGAGGTAGGTGAGATCCAAGCGATTTCAATTCGGCTATCTGCAAATAAAATAGAAAACAATCAATTATTTAAGCAAAACTAAATTGAACCTTTGTTAGCGTTAACGAATTTCTATTCGCTACTTGCGGATTGGCATCAAATTAGACGATTTACATTCCTCTACCCTCTATAACATTCAAATAAACACACAAAAAGCAAAAAAAAAAAAATAAATAAAATTATAAAACACTTACTTTTGCCTGATTGTGAACGCTTAACTTTGTACGAATCACAAGTGGCTCCTGTGACTGCATTCCAAATGCAAAAAGAGCCATCTGAACTGGTAGAGGCTATTAGAATATCATAATTTTCTAAACATTTAACATTGTCAGCTGACTCATCCGTAGTTATTTCATTTACTATAATTACAGAAGCATTGATTTCATCATTATCTTGAGATTGACTATTATGTATCTCAGCTTGACATATTATATTTTGTTGTTTATTACGATCCATGCCATCAACATCGACACTTTCTTCGGAGGAAGTAGTACGGCAGGGTAGCTGTATGATACTGCCATCGGATGAATTTTTTTCGGAGCGAGGTTTGTCTTTATTGTCGGATTCGTCATCACAATCGCTACCACATGACGACAGATCATCGCGACTACTGGCCGCTTGTTGACATTCTTCCAAACTAACTATATGATCTGATGACATTTGTGGTTGTTCTTGTTCCTCTCTTAAGGCAGTAATTTCTTCCTTGAGACTTTGGCAAGCTTCAGCAAAATCAAATTTGGCCGTAGTTGAAGATTCTTTTGTCTTTTCAATTCCTACAAAATCCGAAATTAATTCATTTTTTTGTTTGTTATCCTGAATTGGGGCACCAAATTCATTGTCCAAATAGTCAAAATCATAAATGTCGAAGATATCATCATTATCGAGTGTAGCGGCTCCAGAGAACTTGCCCTTGGAAGGTTGTTTTTGTATAGATTTTTGTTTTGATTTGATCTTAGGAGATGGCTTTGAATTATCTATAATTTTTTCACTAACCGGCAAATTATTTAGCGGTAAATCGATACGATTCCATGCTAAACCGGTTATAGTAGATTCATGGCCTCTTAACGTGTATAAAGTAACCATTTTTTGGAGATCGCATAACAACACAAGACCACGTTTAGTGCCAAGAGCAAAATGATTTTCATTGCAGGGAGAACATTTCAAACATGACAATTGATGATTGCGGGGCGACACAAACATCGGACGACGATAAAACGAATTGGAAGCTACACAATACACCACAATATCTTGATTATCCACTGACAGAACATTTCTATTGTACATATAACTTATAAAAACATCTCCGGCATGTTGGTGAGATGGTCCATTACCTTCCATATGACACATATTTACGACATGAGCTTTATGTCCCTGTATAGCACATCCTTTGTTAAAGTCCCATATTTGTAAAGATTTATCCTGTTGCAAGGCCACAAATAATTTTGCAGTTTCTTTTTCCATTGCCGGAACTGCAGCAACACCTATATCCTCATTGTTTTTGCAATTTTGTTCACGACCCCAATGAGGATCTACATCTAAACTTAAAATAGTTTGGCGAGTATGAAAACAATGTATAGCGGGAGTTTCACCGTCTTCATTTATCGAGCTTATAAAATTAATGCTGCGAGCGCCTACATAGAGGAAACCGCCATCCGGTGTACAAACACAACCACTGTTGAGATTCCATTGCGGAACCAAAGGTATTTTAATCATTTTTAAACGTTTGTTAATATTTTAAAAACTGTAAATGTAAAACAAAACGTGTTTTATTGTTGTAAAGCGATATTGTTTTAATTTCTTGTCCAATAAGTCCTTTACGCGTTGTTTTTTTTTAAATCCCGTTTATTTTGTGCTTATTTATAGGGTTCACCCGCTTTTTTGTTTTATCCTCTAACTTTTTTAATTTATATGGCAATGCCTCTATCGGACAACGAAAATTTGTGATATGTTTGCAAAAAAAAAATTGCTCCAAAAATTGAAGCTGCAGCATTAAAAAATCTTGAAATAAACACGGATTTAAGTCAAGGTCAAACCTACGTGATTCTATTGACGGTAAGAAACCATAATTTTGACCATGAGTGCATTTTAAAATAAATATTTGAACAAAATAGCTGAGTGATTTAAAAAAAATTATAAATTATAGCCCTTATGATCATTAATGGGTTAAACCGTTATTTAAAAAGATAGAGTTACCAATACCTTTCAACAACTTTAACATATGTTTTTTTTGACATTTCTTAGTATTCGGAAAAAATTGAAATGTTATTTTTTTTGTTCTTAGATAATTTGTTTTCAATTCGGTTTAAAATAATGGATTTAATTCTAACTAAAAGTTAATTTTAAAAATCAAATAAATATATATTTTGCTAAAAATATTCGTAACTTTTGCAGAAAACGAACATTAAATCCTAGAACAAAAAAAAAAAATACCTAAAGTTAGGCAGCTAGCTATGGTATATGGAAAATTCTTTAAATCCGTATTATTTGGAATACCTATAGGAATTACATTTCTAGATTGTGTTGGTTATGTAGCCCGAGTGGATGGTAAATTATTGTATTGGCTATAAGCAGGCAAATATAAAATGATTTATAATTGCAGGTATATCTATGCAACCAACTTTAAATCCAGATGCTTTACAAACCGATTATGTGTTTCTATCCCGTTGGGCAGTACGCAGCAATACTGTACAACGTGGCGATATAGTTTCCCTCATATCGCCCAAAGATCCCACACAGAAAATCATCAAGCGTGTTGTAGGTCTGCAAGGAGATGTTGTAGCCACTTTGGGCTATAAACAGGAAATTGTAAGAATACCCGAGGGTCACTGTTGGGTAGAAGGTGATCATACCGGCCATTCTCTAGATTCAAATACATTTGGTCCTATAGCATTAGGTCTTATGACAGCGAGGGCGGCGTACATTGTCTGGCCTCCAGAGAGATGGCGTACTTTACCTACAGATCTACCCAGAAGAAATCTTATACATACAGCAAAATCCACCATTATTAGTAATGTAACTTTAAGGGAAAGTAGAGATGTATGATAGTATTTTTAGGGCATACTTCTGTTGTCTACTTTTTAATTTTCTTAATTGAAAGTGACTGTTGTTTGTAGTTTGACATTAAAAAGCCAGGATTTATATCATAAATTAAGAACTCTTATTATTTTGTGTACAAAGAAATTGTTAAAAATAGGATTTTCAAAACATTGGAATTCAGATTTTTTTTAATTCGAAATTCAATCCTAAACTTGAATTTTTCCTATATTTAAATAACCTTAACCTTTATTTGGTAGTGTACTTTTAGAATTTAATACTATTGTATAAATACATATAAATAATAAAATATAAACTTATTACAGAAATAAATAACATGATTACAAAATCTGAAATTTTTCGCAAAAGAATTAAAAAATTTTTCATACTTTACGTCTCATCAATAAAACCCTCAAAATCCCCTGGTTTTGACAATGTTCCGAACCTGATCTTAAAGAAACTACCAATCAAAGCTCTAAAATTACTGGTTATAATATTTAACAGCTGCATCAAACTCAACTATTTCCCAAACAATTTCAAAAATGCTAAAGTTATAGCTATTAACAAACCTAGCAAGCCAAAAAATATCCCAAACAGCTACAAACCTATTAGTCTATTAAGTAACTTTGGTAAAATATTTGAGAAAATACTACATTCTCGTCTTAGTGAATTTGTAACGACCAATTCTATTGTTGCTAAAAAACAATTTGGATTTAAAAAAGGACATATCACTACTCACCAAATAAACAGAATTTAAAATCAAATAATCACCAATAAAAACAATAAACGTTCAACGGGTCTAATATGTTAGATATTGAAAAAGCGTTTGACACCGTTTGGCATAATGGCCTCTTATTTAAACTTCTTGATGCAAATATACCAAAATATTTATGCAAACTTATTTCATTCACGGCAGAAACTTTAAAGTTGCGATTAATAATGAAACATCATCTCCAAAAACCATTACCACAGGGTTACCTCAAGCATCAGTCTTGTCGCCATTGCTTTACTCTATATATACATCCGATTTTAAAGTCCCAAAATATATGAAAATTGCTTATTACGCGAATGATACTGCGTTAATTTCTTCAAACAAACTTACAAGTGCACTCCTGAAGAAAATGGAAAGGGACCTGTAAAATGCAGTAAATATTTTCACAAATGGAAAATCAAAATTAATCCAAACAAGACCCAAGCAATAATTTTTCCATTCAACAAATCTCCCAAAAGACTGCCAAGACGTCATCTTCTTATTGGAAATAATACCATAAATGTACTTAATCATGTCAAATATCTCAGAGTTGTCTTGGACAAAAAGCTTACTCTTAAACAACATATTATGGCTACGTGCCAAAAAGCTATAAATTCATTTAAAGCATTATAGCCACTGCTAAATAGAAGGTCATTTCTAAACCACCAAAACAAAAATCTACTCTTCAAAAGTGTTATAAGGCCAATATTAACATACGCGTGTCCTATTTGGAGTGACGCTGCCAACTGGCATCTAAAACGCTTACAAATTATACAAAACAAATGATATGATATGTAAATAAAAAGCCCTGGAGGTATCCTACAAATCTTCTTCATGAAGAAACAGGTTATGAAAAAATTATCGATTTCATAACAAGGATTAATAACAATTACTTTGCCAAAATTGAAAATTCCTCTTACCCACTGATAAGAGAATGTAGAGAATTAACATAAAATTAAAAAGAAATCACCAAATTGAAAATAATGTGCTTATAGAGGTCTATTATTTCTAATAAACCTCCTATAAGCACATAAATATTTTCAGATAGTATTTGAATTTATTAAATCATATAAAGGTTTTTTCCTCCCATTTTCCTTTAAAAATCATTAAAAAATAAAATAAAAACTATTTAATATCTTTAGATCCTATATATTATTTGTTGCAATATCTATATATAAAGATAAGATCTCATATGTGAATATCAAATTTGTTAAAATATGTAAATAAAGGAAGAACATATAATTGAGAAATGTTCATACTTTACAAAAAGATTATTTTTACATTTTTAATTTTTGCTTACAAATACAAATTATTTTTCTCTTCAGAAAATTTAACAAATACAAATTTATTAAGAAATAATGTATGTTTCTTAACCCAACTATATTTTTATGCGTTATGACCAATGTTAGTTGATTCGACATGATTAGCATGCACGAAATATCGATTCTGTGGAGTCGGCAGTGCGCCAAATTTTTAAAAGTCAATGAAGAAGAAATATACAAAATCCTACCATGTATAAAAATATTTGTATATGCTTTGGTTTTTGATGGTTTTGAATGTAATCACTTGCTGACCTTCTTCAGTCTTAGCTAGGAAAAACTTTTAATGTTAGTAGAAACGACTAACATTGGAAAACTAACTAAGGAAAACCTGAAAGTTTGAACAATGTTTTGTATAAAAGCGAGGTGAAGCCCTCACCATACCTTAAATTATTAACAGCAACCATAACAAATAACTTTTCTATTAGATATTGAGTGGAATTTAAAGTAATCTAAAAGTTTTTAAAATGTCAACCATGTATTTCACCATAAAATAACGTCTATTCTTAAACTTAACTTTTGTAGCTTTTTGCTATATATTCTAAAAATTCTTAACAGCTATCTATACATCTTTTGATCCATAAGATTTAAGACCATGAGAGTGCAATATATCTAAGGTTTGTTTTAATGCCACACCTTCCCGAACTATTTTATAGCATCCCGGCGTAGCTAAATCTACTACCGTCGAGGCGGAACGTCTCTCTTCAGTTAAGCCAACTTCACCAGCATCGAAAATGGCACCTAATAAAGGCCACAATGATTCAAATTCATTAATATTTAAACTACTTCGTTCTGAAGATCTATTAGCACTGGTTAAAGCCAAGGGCTGCTCATTAAAGATGGCACACAATTGTTGGATAAATAGAAAATTAGGAATGCGTATGCCAACCTTGCTGGTTGTGGGATTTAACAGAGGATTGCTCAAGTGTTTGGAACGTTCGATTACTACAGTAATTGGACCAGGTAATAACTGCTCTAGCAAAGCATCGTTTAAATGGTCTGCTTCGCCATATTTTCGTAAATCATGTAAATCCCGAACACATATAGCAACAGGTTTATGGAAATCTCTTCCTTTGATTTTGTATAAATTTTGTATAGCTTTTTCATTATTTGCATCACAAGCTAAGCCATAGACCGTATCAGTGGGTAGGGCTATAACTTTGCCAGACCGTAAAAAATTTCCAGCCACTTTCAAGCAATCTCGATCTTCGACTTTATATATTGGCGAAACTTTGGTTGATTCTTTTTTCAGAGTCTCCATCGTGTAGGAAGAGTTATACCGTCTTAAGGTTATCGTAAAAATATGGTGCAATCTTTTGGTTAAAGTAGCCATCAAGTTCGGGTAACTTTAAATATTCCAAAAGAAATAATAGTTATCTTAATTAATCACGCCAATTGTGACCACACAATTGATTGGCACACTTGTAAAATGTTGTCATCGGTTCATCAGCAGAACGTGTTTGCATTTGCATAAAATATGCCGTTTTATGATAACATAAAGGACACTCAGCATCAGTGGAATCTACATTCTCCCAGGCAGCAGAACCACCCATAACATGATCAACTTCCTGAAATTTTTAAAAAAATTGCATATTTTATAAAAATATTGTTTTACATTTTATTACTTTTCGCAATTTACAATTACCTTTAAACGGGGAAATGTTTTTGTTGACGATTTTCGTATAACGTTAAATATATACGGACAAGTATTGCATGAAAAACGATGACCAGTGGTACCTTGTTCTACCATTAAAATGTTACTGCATTGTGGGCAGAACAACAACATAATTTATGTTTAAATCATGGGATTTTTTAGGCAAACTATTAATAATTTTATTTGGTGAGTCGATTTCACAAAATATGCACAAATTGCGCCAGCTGTTTTAACACGTTTTAATGAATCAGCTGATTAAAATAAATTAAATAAAAACAAAAATAACGTAGATGCCAGATCTTTCGGTTTTTAATAACGTTTAATAACGCACAAACTGTGCGAAAAATACAAAAACTTGGAAAAATACTTCAAGGATGAAATGTGATTCAAAATACCAGTGATGCCACATCGAAATTATTTCCTTGAAATTATTTCATGAAACAATTTCATATTTTGTTGGCGAATCCCGGTAGAGAAGCAAGGGGTAGAGAAAAAGTTTCAAATATACATTTGTTTTCGAAACGATATTTTTTATTAGGAAATGAATAACTAAAGAAGATTTTCCGACAAAATGTCAAAGAAATTAAAATTTTAATGATTTTATTTAGCAAATAAAAGAGATTTCATGGAGAAATTCACGAAATCCGTACCCCCCAAAATACATTACTGAAAAAATTTCTCGATTCCATAAACATAAACATCTGGCATTTATTTCTTCTGCATCAGAAGCATCTTCTGAAGATGAATTTTTATAAAAAAGAATTTATATAATAAGAATTTCGTGAAAAAAATATTTGAACCTCTGTCATAATTATTATATTATATGTATTATATTATAATATTCAGTCTCTATCAAGAACTCGTCGAGTGCACATCATATCGAAGCAAAACCCAGCTCAATACTGAGTAATCGTATTTAGCTGTGGTCGTGCATACTTCTACGAATAACTGCAAACTTCCATTGTAAAGGCAATGGTCGCCTTGTAGTTTATGTACAGTTATGGAAATTCCAGGCGTCATTAGCCGCCATTTTGTTTTATATACTTATAAGTGTGGGATAACCTGGCAATATGAACGCTTTTAAGCGTCGCCAACTTTAGTTTTAGGAAAATACAAAAAAAAAAAAAATATAATATTTATATATACTAGCAGATTCCAGCCTTCGAAATTCGAGCGCAAATTCTAGGAAATTTTATTTTTTCAATGAATAAAGACCCTAAAAGTATGATAATCAATTACAGGCAATTCACAAATCAACATAAAAAACAAACTAATTTTATTACAAACACATTAACAAATTTACTAAAGGTGCTATTACACGAAATGTTTTTTACATATGTACTGTCACTTTTTTTATCCATATGAAATTCTTCATGTCTGTCAATATTGTCTTTTACATACGATTCATAATTTTTGCTATCACACGTGCGTATGCATTTCCGTATGACATAACCTCTAAATGTAAACAACAGCTGATTTAATTTGTGAATTTACAAAAATTTGTTGTTAAAAAAAAGGTTATGTATTTTTTAATTGTTAATTAATACTAAACAATTTATTTTTCTTTCAATATTAATCTTTAAAATGTACTCTGTTTTTCTTTCGCCACAAGCAGTGCTGTATTTTCACTTGTTTGTCATGCAAAAATAGAACCTGTTCTAATTGAAAAATGTACATGTGACTTTCCTCATGTATTGTACATAAACAATGTTTTATATGTATCACACGATGTGTACAACTTTTGTTGTGGGAAAATTTGACAGTACATATGTAAAAAACACATCATGTAATAGCACCTTAAACACACACATAGCATTGTGTAATTTTATGTATGAGTTAGTAGCAACTTTAAATGCAACTTAATCAAAATAAAGGAAAAAATTTAAAAATCTATAAATCTGCAAAACGGAATTTTTTTTTCAATTATACATTCTTCCTTTATTTACATATTTTAACAAATTTGATATTTACATATGAGATCTTATCTTTATATAGATATTGCAACAAATAATATATAGGATCTAAAGACATTAAATAGTTTTTATTTTATTTTTTAATGATTTTTAAAGGAAAATGGGAGGAAAAAAAACCTTTATATGATTTAATAAATTCAAATACTATCTGAAAATATTTATATGCTTATAGAAGGTTTATTAGAAATAATAGACCTCTATAAGCATATAATTTTCAATTTGGTGATTTCTTTTTAATTTTACGTTATTTCTCTACATTCTCTTATCAGTGGATAAGAGGAATTTTCAATTTTGGCAAAGTAATTATTGTTAATCCTTGTTATGAAATCGATAATTTTTTCATAACCTGTTTCTTCATGAAGAAGATTTGTAGGATACCTCCAGGGCTTTTTATTTATCATTTTAAGACATTTGTTTTGTATAATTTGTAAGCGTTTTAGGTGGCAGTTGGCAGCTTCACTCCAAATAGGACACGCGTATGTTAATATCGGCCTTATAACACTTTTGAAGAGTAGATTTTTGTTTTTGGGGTTTAGAAATGACCTTCTATTTAGTAGTGGCCATAATGCTTTAAATGATTTTATAGCTTTTTGACACGTAGCCATAATATGTTGTTTAAAAGTAAGCTTTTTGTCCAAGACAACTCCGAGATATTTGACATGATTAAGTACATCTATGGTATTATTTCCCATATGAAGATGACGTCTTGGCAGTCTTTTGGGAGATTTGTTGAACGGAAAAATAATTGCTTGGGTCTTGTCTGGATTAATTTTGATTTTCCATTTGTGAAAATATTTACTGCAATTAACAAGTCCCTTTTCCATTTTCTTCAGGAGTGCACTTGTAAGTTTGTTTGAAGAAATTAACGCAGTATCATCTGCGTAGTAAGCAACTTTCATATATTTCGGAACTTTGAAATCGGATGTATATATCGAGTAAAGCAATGGCGACAAGACTGATCCTTGAGGTAACCCTGTGGTAATGGTTTTTGGAGATGATGTTTCATTATTAATCGCAACTTTAAAGCTTCTGCCGTGAATGAAATCTGAAATAAGTTTGCATAAATATTTTGGTATATTTGCATCAAGAAGTTTAAATACTAGGCCATTATGCCAAACGGTGTCAAACGCTTTTTCAATATCTAACAATATTAGACCCGTTGAACGTTTATTGTGTTTATTGGTGATTATTTGATTTTTAATTCTGTTTATTTGGTGAGTAGTGCTATGCCCTTTTTTAAATCCAAATTGTTCTTTAGCAACAATAGAATTGGTCGTTACAAATTCACTTAGACGAGAATGTAGTATTTTTTCAAATATTTTACCTAAGTTACTTAATAAACTAATAGGTCTATAGCTATTTGGGTTATTTTTTGGCTTACTAGGTTTGTTGATAGCTATAACCTTAGCGTTTTTGAAATGGTTTGGGAAATAGTTGAGTTTGATGCAGCTGTTAAATATTATAACCAGTAATTTTAGAGCTTTGAGTGGTAGTTTCTTTAAGAGCAGGTTGGGAACATTGTCAAAACCAGGAGATTTTGAGGGTTTTATTGATGAGACAATATTCATTACTTCTTCTAGAGATGTATAAATTGCTGACTCAGAACTGGGATTTTCCTTCTTAAAATTATTTACTCTTGTATTTATTACTATATCCGCTGAGTGGTTGTAATTCGAAGTGAGGTTATTTGCTTTGACAAATGTATTTGCCAGGGCTTCAGCCTTGTCCTTATCAGATGTTATCCTTGTATTTCCAACCTCAAGGTGAGAGATTTGATTTTTTCCCTTTCCTCGCAAGTTCCTACTTATTCTCCAAAATGATTTATCACCTGGTTTTAAATTGGATAATAATTGACACCATTTCTTATTGCGTTCCGAATTAATACTTTTATCAATCATGTTACTTAGAAACTTAGTACATTGATTATAAAAAGTTTGCTCGGCTATATTTGAAGATCGTTGGCTTTTTCTTTTAAAGCTTCGTCTTAGTTTAATATATTTCACAGTACTTTCTGGTAATGTGAAATTATTTTGTTGAGTTATTTTAGGTGTAGACGCATCCCTTGCTTCAAAAACTACATTTATAAATTTTTGTATTTCCTGATCAATTATTACCTTGGTATTGTATATATCCGAATTTAACGTGATTTTATTTTCTAAAAAATTCATATAAATGTTCCAGTTGGTTGCACTATAATCATAATAGTTGAGGTCAACCTGCGAGGCCACTGATCTTTTAAGTGTACACATAATGGGGCGATGGTCTGATGGTATTTCGTAATCCATTGTCTTTACGTCTATATTCAAAGCGCTATTGCTTAAAATAATATCGACTGTAGATGCTTCGCGATTGTGTTGATGGGGAAATAGGGTTGGACTATTAGGATAGTGTATAAAAAAATTGCTTGATTGCTGTAGATTGTTCAGTGCGATTCCTGCAGTATTATTTGAACGGCAATTCCAAGAGCAATGTTTGGCATTTAGGTCACCAAAAACTATGTATTCTTTGGTGGAAGGTGTTAGGTTCAAGATATCAGCACAGAAGTTATGGGTATATCTTGGTGAATATAATGAAGATACAACAATAGGTCTATTATTTATAATAACTTCAATTGAGATGTTTTCGATTGATGAAGTGTTTGATATAAAGAGGTTTTTATGAGCGACAGATTTATGAATTAACAGAGCTACTCCTCCTCCTCTTGCATCTGTTCTGTCACTTCTATATAAATAATAATTTTTAAAATAGGGTCTATGATTTTCTGAAAAAAATGTTTCATTCAAAGACGCTATTTTAATATTTTCTCGTTCAATTAGTATTTCAAATTGTTTTAATTTAGAAAAGTTTGAAATGCCATTAGCATTCAAGTGAAGCATTTTGAATTCGTTTAAATTATTAGTATAATCCATGGGCGTATTTTACCATTGACATTACAACTTTGATTTGTTGTACTTTTGAAGTGCACCTATGCAAATCATCCATAGCTGTAGTGAAAATATCAAAAAGCTCATCAATGCTAAATAAATCGTTGTTTGTTTTCAGCTGGTTAGCATATGTGGCTTTGCTGTTATTTATTGTGTTATTATTGATGTTATTATTACAATTTGTGTTGTTGTTTCTTAAATTAGGGAAATCTCCCATATTAAATTGAAATGAGTTATTTTTTTGTTGTCTGCTTTTATTCGGACTTTTAGAAGTAACTCTTGTTCTAGTTTCCAAATAGAGAGAACGTAACGGACAGTTGATATCGTTTGCAGAGTGATCAGTTCTCTCTTTTCCTTGTTTTTTGCAATTAAAGCATGTAAAAACAGCTGGTCTTTTTTCATTTGTGTTAAACGGACACACACTTGTATGATGTTGTTCTGCACATATCATACATGCAGCACTTCGATGGCAATGTTCACCGCCATGGCCATACATCAAGCAGTTCCAGCATTGGGTTGGTTTGTTCTTGGATTTCGATTTATATTTTTTCCAAGAAATTATAATATTAGAAATTGTTCGTACATTTTTTAAAGCAGTTGGATTAAAATTTTTACGAACAAATTGAACTTTATAAACTGCATTATTGTTTGAACTGAATTTGGTGGTTATTTCAGTTACGGAAGAGGGGGATAGGTTGTAGTTTTTTAGCTCCTTGGAGATTTCCTCAGAGCTTATGCGGGGTAAACCGTGTAAAAAGGTGGTGTATAACCTATTTTCTTTGGAGCCATAAGAATGAAACTCCATCTTATTCTCTTTAAGTATTTGCTTGTAGCATTTTATTACTAGGAGCAAAAATTTTGGTACCAATTGAAGTACGTTTGAAAATGCAATCCTTACCAAGCAGCTTTTGTATTTCTGTAAATGAAGCGTTAGCTTCTACAACAATGGGTGGAGGTTTGTGTTCCTTAACATCGTTAGTATTTGATACGGGGGTTACGTCCATATCATTGAGGCCAGCAAGCAGGCTAAATCTGTTTCTTGAAGTTGACGCCATGTTCGGGTTAACAAAACCCGGAGGAAGTTTTGTCATCTTCTTATTCACAAGCTTTCTTTTTGATGAAGATTTGGCCCCTCGGGCCATCGCAAAATTTTTATTCCTGTTTTAAAGCTGGATTGTCTACCACGTGAGTTCAAATGAGATCAAGAATAGGCAATTGCAAAAACAAAAATAAACACTTGTTTTTAATTTTAAATAGTTGTACTCTAAGCGCTTTGATTTTTTACACGACCGTTCGTAAAGAGAGTTAGATTCGAACTCATCTGCAAAACGGATAAAAAGAAATGCCTTTCAAATAATATACGTTTGATCAAAATTGGGATAAAACGGTAGAACAAAACATCAGTCACAATTTATCGCCTAGCCTATTAATATTATAGATAGATTTATAACTTTAAAATTGTATTTTTTTTCTGGTTTATTCTTTGTAGCACCATTTAGGAATCATTTTGCTCCTAGTGAGGGAGTAGCAGTCCTTCAAATCAAATCCAACAATAACCATCATCATAATCATGCTCCTACTTACACAGCTGCTGGAAAAACAGCTTCGCCATCAAATGTCATCAATTCTTATGTTCCGCCTACAAACCTTTATTCCTTTCCACCCAACAATGTCAACTACCCAAGTCAGACACAAAGCAACAAAGTTGTTTTTCCCTCAGGAGGGATAAATTCATATGCCGCACCGTCATCGGGTTCATTGAAGAATACCAATTACAATTTAGCAACAGCCAGCAGCAATGACAATCCTTATCAATATCCTGGACCATTAATTACAACATATGGCGCACCGCCAAATTCCGATACTGGAGGAGGTTCAAATGATGCTAAGAATACTGATGGTGGTGGTGACGATGATGTCGATAACGGTGGTTCAGATGATTCAGTGGATGTATTGCCTGCCAGTGCCAGGCCATGGATGCTAATAAACAGATGACGGCTGATAATAATGGTGACATGGGCGATAATGCAGATATGGGAGGTGCAATGGATTCACAAGATGGTGAGTTGTTTTGAGAATGCCGTTCTCAAAAACAAATTTGAAATTATGTTTTGTTTTCAGATATGTCTCATGATCATGTAAAAATCATTGTTTAGTAATATTTATATTATATAAATAGCGCCAGATTCTCTAAGATGTTTTGTTATCTGCGAGTTATCTTCCAGTTGTTGAGATTTTTCTGCATATTCTTTGATGATGATGCATTTGTTCTTTGTGTTCGAATGGATATTTCATCCGACTCAGTTATTCGACAAGAATTTCTTCCACCAGTATCTCTCCAAAACACGTTGCGTTGGTGATTGGCTTGGTTGGTGATCCGAGATTCTAAATTAGGTTAAAAAATTTGAAACGAATATTCAGAAAACTTTAAATATAATTTACCCAGTATTGTCTTCTACAATGTACTCGATTTCATATTTTATGTTTCAGGGATATTGTGTTTTATGTTCATTTGGTAAGTTGTCATCTAATGTGCCAAATTTTGTAAAAAATATTGTTAAAAAAATATCTAAGTGAAAGCAAAATAACATATACTCAAAGTTGTTTTCCATAATGTATTCAATTTTTCAGACTTCTCCAAGTTGTCATACAACATCTTGAGTTACATAAAAGTATGAAAAAAAAATAGGCAAACAATAAAGTAATATTTACTTAACAATATCACCATTCAGCGAAAAGCCAATGATGAAAACTCCATGTTCCTTCCAGAGATGCACAGAATCTGTACAGCAACCTTTTTCATGCAATCAACAAGCAAAAACTGCTGATTATCAGATTGTCTTACTTTATTATTTTGCTTTACGTTTGTTTTAGTGGTAAGGAAGCAAAACAATATCGTTTTATCTTTGTATCTAACATTTGCCTCATGCGCTAAACACTGGCATTTGTAGCAAAACAATGTTTGCAAAACTTTAAAATTGTGGATTTAAAGCAAAGATGATGCTAGACATTTCAGATATAATACGAGATATGTAAAAACGGACTTTGGAACCAGAAAGAGCATATTCCAATAACACAAAATCCTCACCTAACTAATTTTATTTTTTAAATGCTCATTGGCGCACATCAATCCTGATACGACGACATCTCTTAACACAAACTAACATCTTTTTTCATATCTATTAATAATTTTTTTTTATAAAACTTGGGTTTCTTCACTTTTTTTTTATTAATTTCAATTAAATTTTTGTTAAAAAAGATTCTATTGTACTAAATGCTATTGACAAAACTGCAGATTTGCAAATAGAATAAATCTGTAGTGGAAATAAAAAAATACGATATTTTTTGAGTAAATCAACTCATAATGATTGGAAATGCGTACGAAGTTCCATTCTTGATATTTTTTCCTTAAACATACATTTCTATACTGCTGTTAATTTTTCCCATCAAGCTTCCTGCTCTTACAATTCAGTTTTCTTCGGTTTGCCACTACGATCGAAACTATTTAGTTCAGTGGTGGCATGTTTGGCAATATATTTAATAAAATCGTCTACTTCACGTCCTTCGTTATAGGCTACAGGTATGTTTTTGTCGTCCTTAGATAACCAGAACAAAGTGGGGAAGCCACGCACATTGAATTCTGGAGGAACATCATTTGCGGTGGCATCCATTTTGACTAAAGCTACATCTTCATTTTTCAATTTTTCAGCTACTTCTTCAAAGATGGGAGTTAATTTCTTGCAATGGCCACACCAAGGAGCATAGAATTCAACTAATGTGTCTTTGCCGTTATTAATGACAATATCATCAAAATTTTTAGCAACGGCTACCTTGACGGGAGCATCATTGCTTTCAGGAATAGGTTCAGACTTGATGTAAGGTTCCAATTCACCTTCTAGCAATTTTTCAACAAAATCACGTAAATTATCTACAGAGAATTCATCTTTCAAAGCATATTTCAAGTTCTTGTCATCGCGGGCCAAGATGACGGGTTTATCACCAACGAAATCGTAACCGTATTCATTCAATTCATGTTGGAAATCATCCTTGGAGCTGATGGCGAAATTAAGTTTGCCAGCAAACTCTTTGGCTACCTTAAGAACACGATTGCGCCAGTAATTTGTACCTTTAGGATTTTTAGTATAATCAACGGAAAAGTAAGCCGTAACCAAAGGATTTTGGAAATCACGTACAGCATCTTGGGTACGATGACCAACCAGACCATGGCTAAAATTAAAAAAAAAATATTAATTGCTGATATTGAAAAGTGTCTATATATAAACAAATTAACAGTTATTACTTACTAATGAATCTTTATAAATGCAGTTAATTCTGCTTCAGTTTTACCCTCAAATTTAACAGAAGAATCTTCGAATTTGTTGTTCAAATGAGGAGCACGGATGAGTAAAATCTTATCGCTATTTAATAAAATAATAAATATTAGTTAATATTATAATATAGAATTTATTAAAATAAGGTAAAATGAAATAAAATATAATTTTAAAATATTTTAATTAAGATATAAATCACAAATCACATGTTTTCCTCCAGACTTACGTTTCACCAGACTTTTCTAATACTTCATCATTGCTCGAATGACCAAAACGATATTTCTCACGATTTTTGTCGGCGAACTTAGAGAAGGTGTTAGCCAATTTAGAATTAGCATCTTTAAAATAACCAAACAAAGTAGTTTCTTTGGTGTCCAAGAATTTTAGATATTCTTCAATTGAACGAATAGCCTTAGAGGCCGGACCAACTTGAGCACGCATATATTTGGCAATGCCAGCGGCTTCACGAGGACCATTATAATCTTGTGATACTTCTTCGCCCTTAAAAATTTTCAAGGTGGGATAGCCGCTGACTGAGAATTTATTACACGTTTCTTTGCCACCTTCTGTACAATCGACCTGTAAATAAAAGGGAAATTAAATTCATACGGTATTAAATTGATAGGATACGTTAGTGTCTTTGAATCAATATATATATATATATATATAGTACCTTGGCCAAAACAATTGGTGGATCGTCATCTTTAACAATTTCAGCAGCCTTGGCATATTCTGGTTTCAATCTTTTACAGTGGCCACACCTTAAAGAAAGCAAATAAAAAAAATAATTACATATACAACTTTACGATGTCAAGACTTTTAAGTTTTAGTTAGTGTTCTAGCATTTCCTTTAGTCCACGTCAATCAATTTTATATAAGTTTCATTAACTGGAATTTGAGCGGTAAAAATTTTTGATAAAAAAAAAGTTCTATTAAGACTGATAAAATAAGTTTATAGAATTTTTGATAGCACGTATTTCTACAATTCGTACAACAACAAACCCTTTTAGCGGAAGTTACTGTGTGTCTTCAAATATTAAATTCTGTAACTTATCGTCAATTAATATTGCGTGGGTGGTACATAATGCGGGTACAATTTTTAGGTGTGTCTCCAACACTATTTCTAATAATAAGCATTAATACACGTATAAAGGGTTTGTTTAAACAAGATCGCTAACATTTGTCTAATTTATTTTTACTTTCAATCACCTTAAACATAAATTTTCATATATATATATATATATATATATATATATATATATACACATACAGTTGACGAAGAAATCTATATCTAAGAATGTTATTATTTGGTGTTAAATTTGAGATAAAGAATTAATCTTATCATTTATTCGGCCTAGCAGTGGAAGATGTACATATTTTCTAATAGACTAGAACAATATGTGCGTGAAAGCTCAGAAATATTAATTTTTATTTAAGAAATTTAGCCCTGAAAAAAATTTAAACTTTAAAATTAAAAATGTCGACTAAACTTTATGTTACAAAACTAATAACAGTAGCTATGCAAATTTATCAACTATATACTCTGTCCCTAAATAATATGGTATTTATTCAGTTCCTTAGATATATAGTTAAAAAATAACCTAATAACCCAAAAAATAAATAAATAGATCAAATCATTTTGGACATCATTCATATTGGGTCTGTCATTTAGATGATTTTTTATGGGACCTGAAAAAAGTGCTTCCATAAATTTAATACGATTGAGGGATTTTTAGCCCGCCTTGTTACATATTGTGTGGAATAAATTATGTACGAATTTATAAAAGATATGTTTAAAATTCCTAAAAATTGACACAACGCCCACATGTTTGTCTTTCTCTAACAGCTCATCGCACTGCACATCTGATCAAACGTATTAATTCCTCCTTTGGTACTATTATAAAACTCCACGATAGTTGGTTTGTGTTGGGATTGATAGTGCTCTTTTCGTTGCACGATGATAGTAGATAAACCATTTTGCTTGGTTTTGCTTTATAAGATATAAAAACCAAACCATGACGTACCGCATTTATGACCTTTTTTGTTTTTCTCTTCTCTTTGACCGAAGTGTGCCGACTATTGTTAAATTGCACGGGTGCCAGCGGTATGGATATGAACCAGTTGTCTAGTTTTCGTAAGTTTTTTGCAATAGAACTCTCCAAGTGACATGCTAGTGATGTTTGAGCAGACAGACTTATCATGCTACCGCAAACAAGACATAAGAAATTCGAATCTTGCCTTGGTAATAACCCTTATGTATTTGAATCCACAATATGACCGATCAAATAATTCCTCCAGACTAACGCTGTACGAAAATTGAGATCAAAACGAGCAATAAAAATATGAAAAAACTCGAAAAAAAAGATCACGCGTCGTCGTTTTGACGAAGGATGACGGTGCAGGGTTAAGTACGATCAATCACATACAAGCCCCTTAATTTTTGTAAACTGTTTTGTGGCATTTTTTTTTTAAATATTTACTTTTTTATTTTTGTTTTGGGGGAGGGATGGAGGTTTTGGGGTGATTTATAACAATTTTTTTGTCGCGGACCATATTTTCAGAGTTATGGTTTTGACATTGACTTATACATATATAACTTTGTTATTTAGTATCGGATTTGAGCAATATATATATATCATATGGAAGCTTACTTTTAATTTACAGAAATTAAAAAAAATCATGCCATTTTTTAAAACTTTTATCTAGGTTATGTAAATACACACGTTAATTATATGGTCATTTTATGAGATAATGTCACGCTATTAAATAAACTACATTATTAAAAAGGTTCACATTGGTTTTATTATTTTGAAATGTCAAATTAATAAAAAAATAAATAAATAACTGAAGTAAGGTTTCAAATGATTTATACGGTAGGTGACAATACATTGGAAACTTTTACAAAATTCTGAATCATGTTTTTTCAAATTCTCTCTTTGGTGTGTTCTTTATCAAAAAATAACAAATTCGTTAAAAACAAGTAAGAGTATAAAATTCGACTGTGTCAAATCTCTGATACCCTACACATTGGTTTTACGTTTACATAAATTTGTGGACTTATTGCACTATTTATAAAAATGTTACAAAATATATTGAAAAATTAAAAACTTCGATAAACTCAATACTAAATTTGTAAATTTTATTTGAGGTGTCTTCATATTGTGGCACAGTGATGCCCGGTTTACGATTTTCAATTAAAAAAAACGAGATAAACGGAAGTGTTTTAGTTATGGCAAAACAATGGAAACTTTAAACTTCTGTACCAGAGTTGATTAAAACAATAAAAATAGAAGATGTTATGAAAGAAAACATATAAAATCAAAATCTTTCAACTTTTTTTTTTTAACGCAATTGTATTTTTCATTATTTTAATATTATAATTATAAAATAACTGCTAGAAAAAAATTTTGTGAAGCGTTAAAGCCAGAATAATAGATGATTTTACTAATTTCAAAAATTATAAAGAAATATCGTGAAAAAAGTACGCACGGTGCCGATTCAACATTTAGGCGGCAGGCCCCGCAAACGAGTTAAAGAAAAGATAATTTAATAGTACGAGTTTAAAAAATGTCCAAAATGATACTAAGAAGTCATTAACAATATGAAACTAAAATAATGTGATCGAACTGATTCCCGACGAGTAGTTGAGGCAGATCTTGGTTAATATCGTCCAGTGAAGAAACCACTGATATCAGAGAAAAATCGTCTCGCTCGCATAAATTTGGCAAAAAAAAAAAACATCAACTAGTCAGGACGGAATTGAAATCTGCTCTCTTTTCAGATAAGTCCAAATTTAATTGTAGAGACCATGTTGGAGGAACGTTTGTTCGACGACCAAAGGGAAAAAGACGACCCAAAATATACAAATAAAACGGTAATCTTTGGCTGTAGCAATATTTTCGTATGGGGTTGCTTTTCGGACCGGGGAATGGCTCCAATTAAACTAGTAAAATATACTCTAACTGGGTACAGGCAAATTCTAAATAATGTATCCATACGTGAAGGAATTTATGCTTTTGGTCTGGAAGTTCCAACATAACAATGACCCACAAATTGTAGCCACAGTGGCTACAATCTAATGCAGTTAGTGTTTTTGAATGGGAAATTGTAAATTGGAAAATACGGCCACGAAATTACACAAACAAGACAGATCTCATAGAGGCAGTTAATTCAACGGGGTTCATCAACATTTTACTTAACTCCATGCCTCGGCGTTGTGAAGCAGACCTAAAAAATAATGGATAACCAACAAAATATTGAAACGAAAAATAGATGGAAATTTTCAATTATTGTATAGAGGAAAAAAGTAAATCTATAATATTAATAGGCTAGGCGATTTCTTGTGACCGATGTTTTGTTCTATCGTTTTATCCCGATTTTGACTGAATGTATGTTATTTGAAAGGTATTTCTTTCTAGCCGCTTTCCAGATTTACAGATTTTTAAATTTTTTCCTTTATTTTGAGTAAATTGCATTTAAAGTTGCTACTAACACAGACATAAAATTATACATATGCTGTGTGTTTTATTAAATTTGTTAATGTGTTAATGAGTTTGTTATCTTCACAATAATAATAAACCATAAGTGTTGGTTTGTGAATTGGCTAAATTGAAAAATAAAGCTGCCTAGAAATTGCACTCGAATTTCGAGCGCTGAAATCTGCTAGTAGGGTATAAATACTTTAAGTTTTATTTTTTGAAGTTAAGCTATTTTATGTTAATATTTTTTTTATTTTTTAAATAAAAAAATTCTTAAATTAACAAAAATTTTTAATATCCAAGTTTTTGGTATTGAGCGTTCAAATCGTCAAAATCTTATTTTGTAAAAAGTTCTTATTATATTGTTACTCACTGTAACAATAAAAAATAAAATAAATAAAATGTCAAAACTTGAGGTCCATAACTCGGAAAAAATTGTTTTTCTAAATCACCGCAGTCAACCCTACCTCCAAAAATAAAATAAAAGTTGACATAAGCCCATTTCAGATAACAAAATAAGTTAAAAATTTCTAATTTTGCCCCACTGTCTAATATGACGATAAGCTGAATTAACAATTCTAGTACAGTATAAAATGAACTCGATATAAAAGTTAACACATCAATACTACAACAATAATAAAACATTGCTGTTGTTGTTAATCGTGACATGTGAAGTGTATAAAGATATGTCAGAGAATTGGCAAAAACCCCATCATAGCATCCGCCATCAATTGTATACAAAAAAAAAATCACAGGATGACGTATAACATTTTTTAGCAATTTATTTTTACAGCTTATTAAAGATTCGTGGCAAATTTCGTTTTAATTTATATACTTACCAAGGAGCATAGAACATAACCAATGTGGTTTCATGTTGAGACAACGTCGAGGAGAAATCCTCATCGGTCAATTCGAGAACATCTTGCTCGCCAGCACGAACCACGGCAACAGCCAAACAAAGAACTAAAACGGTCCTAAGCATTTTTATGCTAATTTTATATTTAATGTAAATATAAAGTTTTCTTCTATCTTTCTATAAGAAAAAAAACTATTTAAAACAACTATTACAAATGCACTGAAGAGAAACAACCGGCAAACCCGTTAGTTAATATACAATTGATTTTTTTCCTACAAAAAAAAAACAAGGCCACGTCAGTTCAATAGAGTCATTTCAGGGATGAAAAACATAGTAGTTTTAGTACTAAATATAGTTACTTTAGTATCATTTCTGCGAGTTCGTTTTTTACAACAAACACATAGATTTCTCGCATGAAATGAAAACCTTGAGTGCGGAGGCCAGCGGCCAGAAGAAAAATAACTTTTGTGAAAAGATTTATAATTTTATTTTATTGATAAATATGAACTTTTTCGTTTCATTATTTGGTAATCGGTAATCGTTATGCGAATCGGTTGTTGTAACTTAACATGGTGTCTCGACTAGCCATAATTCATGACAATGTTCAAGTCAATGGCTAGTGGAGACCGCTAATGTTCATGTCATGACTAAAAAATCCAACTTTTTGCCATGACAGAAAGTCTGTCATAAACTCAGCCATTTATTTGAAGTTTCATTCGATTTTGACGTTTAAGTATTTTAAAATGGCGCAACTTAAATTAAATAAAAGCGAAATTATTAATTTCATTCTAAAAAAAGATCACGTGCTTTTTCTTTCATTTTTTCTTCTTCAATTTGTATTTTTAGTTTTTCTAACTCTTTTAAAGCATTGAGTACAAGAACGCATTTTTGTTGTTTACGGTTAAAGACATTTTGGAAATGAAATGTCTAAACATAATTTGCCCACTTCGCGTTTTATCTCATTTTGTTTCTCTGACTTGAACATGAGCATTGTCATAAATTATAGCTAGTCGAGACAGCGTGTAACGCACAGCTCGAAGCTGTGATCAAGATTCAATATTTGGGCTTCGTAGTATATATGTATGTAGTAGTGTTATGCATGGAACACATAAACGATGTGTACCCGCGGATACACGACTACAGCCTGTCAAAAATAAAATGCACACAATTATATGAAAACGATTATTTTGGCACCAACACAGCTACACGACTACACTATAATTTTTGTCGCGGTAGTCTATTTTTCTATTTTTGTTCGCTACAAAATAAAAATAGTGTTGACAACATAACAACATATGCAAAAGAAATTAGTGCTATGAAATATTTTATTTTGTGAAAAAAATCGCAAAATGGCATGCTACAAATCCATTGATATTCAAAAGGTGTTAAGTAAAGTTATTTATTTATTTATACGTTATAATAGTGCATTATAAATAAGTAATTGTATATTTGAGTCAAGTTTATATAGAATCATGCATGTTATTCTGTTTTAATAAAGTAAAAAAATATAGTTGACCCTACTGAAATAAAAATGCATTGGTATAAAAACAGCTATTTGTATCGTTGTTATATGTTGCTGTCGTTATAAAAAAAATTAAGTAGCTGACCACATGGCTACAATTGCAACTAGCAGCATTTGTGGTCGTGTAGCCGTCTATGTGTTTCATGCATTATTGTGTATAGAGTATATACAGTAAATCTTGTGTAAATGCTTCGATCTTTGCTGGTACGGGATTGTAAGTCACGGTTCACACCAGGCAATTTTTGTTGTGCAACTTTTTTTCATTTCTCTTTTAAAGTTGCCTTAATGTTAACTAACACAGATATATTTATTGCCATAACTTTTCGTTTTCTTTTGCTTTCAAGTTCTTACATTTTTGACAGTTCATTTTATTTAGTTTGTGTAAAAGGAATTTATTATTGGTTCAAAGTGAAAAATCTATTTGTGTGAAAAAATGGAAGTCAAAGAAACAAATGATATAATAAAAAAAAAATAGTAAAATAAATTAAATAATAATCATTTTTCATAGCGAAGCAAAGAATAAAAAGAAATAATAAAAAATAATAACCTGCAGCTAACTTCGTGTTTATAATTACGAATGGCACAACAAAACGAATTGCCGAGTACAAGCAACCTTGTGTGAACTGGGACTAAGCACAGTATAAACATCGATGTTAACGTGCTATTACACGATGTGTTTTTTACATACGTACTGTCACTTTTTTTATCCATATGAAATTCCGCATGTCTGTCAAAATTCTCTTTTACATACGATTCATAATTTTTGCTATCACACGTGCATATGTATTTCCGTATGACATAACCTCTATATGTAAACAACAGCTGATTTAATTTATGAATTTACAAAATTTATTGTTAAAACAAGTTATATATGTTTTAATTGGTAATTAATATTAAACAATTTATTTTTCTTTTAATATTAATCTTTATAATTTACTCTGTTTTTCTTTCGCCACAAGCAGTGTTGTATTTTCATATGTTTGTCATGCCAAAATAGAACCTGTTCTAATTGAAAAATGTACATGTGACTTTCCTCATGTATTGTACATAAACAATGTTTCATATGTATCACACGATGTGTACAACTTTTGTTGTGGGAAAATTTGACAGTACATATGTAAAAAAGACATCGTGTAATAGCGCCTTTATGTGTTTATTGAGTTCAAAACAAAATTGCAAAACAATCTGGCATCATTGTTTACAGAAAAAACACTGTCATTCTTGCAGTGGTTGGTTAATTATAATAACAGAAATATAAGTCGCTTAAATGTTGCAAATGAAAGAGAATAGAAATATTAAAGATTTCGATGGATATACGGTCATTATTCCCAGTATTTGTGTGGGAAATGCAGCTCAACTTGCCTGTGATTTGTTAATATCTTCAAAAAACCTTAAGAGGGTGGGCGCTATTCATCATCCAGCCTTGATTCCAGTTTATGGTCCATCGGCTTATCAGCATGAACCGAAAGAAAAAGTGGCAGCCTGTGAGCTGTACGAAAGCGCTGAAGATAAATTATTGGTATTTCAATTTCGTTCACCTTTCATTTCTCGACATATTGCAGATTTTCACAATGAATTGGCAAAAAGTATAGCAAACGCTAGAAGAGTTGTCATACTTAGCGGTAGTTTTGGTTTTGAAAAACGTACCATTGAAGCTTGTCCTTATGAATACAAAGCTAGTGATAACTTTAAGCAATCACACCAGGATCAACTGAAATTAGTAAAATGGAAGGAATTCGAAGGAGAAACGATATTTGGTGGGGGTAATGCTTTACAATTGCATCGTGTTCTAGAGGAGAAGAAAATTCCAGTGATGTTATTATTCCGCTACTTGTTGGAGGGTGATAATTCAACAGATGCCACTTTAATCATTAAAGAATTGAGTGAGCTTTGTGTTGGATTTTTTGGCTTTGAAACCGATAAGGGAGGCATAAAGTTAACAGTGCCCATATCATGGAAACTTTTGTTTGGTAATGATATACCAGAACTTATTTTCTAGGAAAATCTGTATGTCACTTTTAAGGGTCTGGGTTGTATTAATTGTATTTGGAATGGAAATCTGAAAAATAAACATTTTATAAAACAAAACGATGTGGCAATATTTTTATATATGTAGGTATAGGTTATTTGTATAAAACCGTTAATTGAATTTGCTTTATGTACTTTGAGTTGTAAGTCAACACGATTTTTGTTCAGATCATCAAAACAAATAAATCTAGGGCCAAACTCTGTTTACAGCAAGTACTCAGTAATTGTAGTACTGAACAATACAAAATTTAACCCTCTAACCGGCAAGACCGTAAAAATGATTGGATGAAGCCAATAATTTTTTTTCAGGTAGATATAGTCAAAATAAACGTAAGTTTTAATTTACAGGTAAAAAAAACATTCTTAAAGAGCGCCAGGTGAAAAATAGTGAACACCGTCTACAGACGGTCTTGCCGGTTTGCACGTAAAAAATATCAAAGGTAAATTTTATATACAAAAAAGTTTTATTGAGAAAAAGAAGCAAAACAAGTTTAAATACATATTATTTTCGATGGTGGTAGTCCCAGAAACAATTTTTATCGACCTGCCCGCATAAATGCAGGTCGCATTTGGAACAAATGACTTGGGTGTCAGATTTTTTGCAGTGTTTGCACCTTTTTTTGGCTTTTCTATCCACCCAAACAGGAAAATGATCGACACCATCGAACCGAACATCAGGAACTTGATGAACAGCTCTTTTCCCAACACCTGATGTGCCAGGCTGTGGTGATAAAGGCTCATCGAGATTTTGAGCAGATGATGGTCGCCCTACATACCGTTTGTTTTTATAGGAAACAAGTCCAGCAGCAATTTCCTCACGAAAACCTGGAAGCTGTAAAAGCAGTTCATCTTCGGACACATTGTTGGAAGCATTGGCTCTCTCGGCGTGTAAGCGTTTGTATGAGATGAACGCATTTGTAGCGGCCATGTCTACAAAATGGTAGAACAATCGTATCATTATATTACGAGTTTTAGCCCGAATATGGTATCGACCCATGAGGCTATCCATAAGATCAACTCCACCCATGTGTGCATTGTATTCTCGGATAATTTGAGGGCAGTTAATTTCGATGTATTTCTTCTGCTTTCTATCATACCGAGGAGCCTTTGCTGGTTGTTCATCAGAATTAGTTCTTCCGAAGCGTTCAATACCGACATATGTCGATGCCAGGCGGACACATTTGTTATCTTTCCATAACACAGTATTCACATCGACTCCATTGATTGAGGTCATATATTCTACGCAAAATCCTCTCTGCTCTTTGTTCATTTCACTGTCGGTCGGCAGTTTACACGCTGGAATACGATTGGCTATAAATAAAAAAGCAAATTATGATCAACAAGAAATATGACAAAAAGAATTAAGTACCTCTCACTGTTCCCAAACTATAAATTCCTCTGGCTCTTAAATAGACTAAAAGCGGCAGCGAGGTGTAAAAATTTTCAAAATAAAGTACGTGATGAACGAAATTGGGAATCGTTTGTGATAAACGAATTACAACATTTGATGTAGCTCCAAGGTCCGGTGTTCCGGGTAAGATGACATTATCTCCGGCGCCATTTTAGATTTCAAAACGGTAGGCGAAACCGTTTGAATCACAAAGCACGAACAATTTGATCCCCCACTTATGCGGCTTATTAGGCATGTATTGACGGAGATGGTGTTTCGTCTTTGTGCTGCACATCTGTTCGTCGACGCATAACCTTGCCGTTTTTGGTATTGAATCGAATCGGTCGTTAAGTTTGTTGGCCAAAGTTCGGATGCGAAACAATGGGTCATAGCCCGGTTCACCTTTCTTCTTTCGCAGTGATTCGTCTTGAAATGATAAATGTTTCTTGATAGCAAGAAACCGTTTCGATGGCATACACTTCTGAATTGGCAAGAAGGCATTCTTCCCCCAATAGCTTTCTAAATTAGGAAAGCGGTATACTAACATATATAACATTATGCCGATGTAATGTCTTATTTCTGTGGAATTTGTGCTAAACGTTGTGTTTATATTTTCCTCCAGAGCACACCGATTGGTCTCTACAACGATCAATTCAATAATATCATCAGTGAAAAAGTAATTAAAGAATTCCATTGGTGTTTTGAGCTCTTTCACGGCCAATGGAAGTGACGAATCGCCACGAAAGGCTACCTCGTTAACATGTAAACACATCGAGCGTTTGCGCCATACCAGTTTTGATAGCTCTGTCGAGTTTTTAGATATTGAGCTTAGAGCTGTTTATAAAAAAGTGAAAATGAATTCTTATAAAATAAGCTAAATAGTGTCATACCTCCAATGAATCCCCCAGTATTAGGTTGAACTGATGGTCCAGTAGCTTCAACTGTTGGCAATGGAGATGTGGCTCTTTTGCATCTGTAGGATGCTTTTGTTGCAGTTGATGTCGACGGTTCTTGTGTCGCAACGCTTTCGACCGCTGCTACATCTTCAACGAAAGTTGAATAAGCCGAAGGTATGGCCATCGCGCTAAAATTCAGGGAGAAATTAATCGCCTCCACAAATGCATTGGTAGTCTCTGCTACACCCAGTTTTGAACACATTCATCTATGGCCTGTTCTGCATTTTCTGGCAATGTATCGGTCTCGATATTATCCAAAACATAAGTGGGATCAGCAACACTGTCATCACTATCAAAGCTTTCATCTGAGCTTTCTACAGAACTCTCTACAGAATCGATGAAATCAAGCAATTGTTCATCAGACATTTCCTCCAAATTGATCTTTTTTTTTAAGGAACGTTTAGTAAGATCCATCTCTAACACAATAGTTCAACAAAAGGGTAAAAATAATAAAACAATAGGCAAATAATAGTGTTTTTATGAACAAAAGGTGAAAACCACAATTAAAATGAGGGGGAGATTTTTGTACGCTCAAACCGGCAAGACCGTCTAGAGACGGTCTTCACTATTTCGTTTTGAAAGCACAATTATTTTTTATCTTTTAGTTCAAATACATTATAAAACTCAAATAGAATATGTTAACTACTTACCATAAAATTTTCAAGTCGATCACTTTATCCTAAATGTGTTTTTTTAATAATTGCGAAAAATTAAATTTACAAAATAATTTTCGATGGTAATTTGTTGACTTTTTGCACTTGAATGATAACAGCTGACAAACGGCTTGTCAGAATGTAATGGGGAGTAAAACAAGTGTAAAACAATGTTGTCTACATACGTTTTTCTCTTTTTGGAAGCAAAAAAATATAAAATACGGCTTTGGAGCCCAAAAATCGAAGACCGTCTTAAGACGGTCTTGCCGGTTAGAGGGTTAACATAACTGCCTTCATTGCAAAAAAAAAACTGTCCGATCACGGGGGAGATGTATAAACATATATTTACACATCAATTAAAATCAAACAGAAAGCGTCATCTATGTATCACTTATAGCAAACAACTGCATGGGCTCAGCTAATATAAATTTTTTTTGTATTATTTATTATTTCATCTGGTTGTTATAGTTGGGGTTGTTGAATAAGCTGAAATAATTTTTATATTGGTAATAACGTTATAATTGTGGGGTTGTTGAATTATATGTTTTTATTAAGAAATTTTTAACGTTGTTATAGCAGATTTTGTTTAATTACATAGCTGAAATAATTTTATATCATAATCTTTGCACCAATGCACTCATACACACACACCGTTTTGTCTTCCTTACGCTGTTTTAGTGATTGTATTGTGAAATAAATTTTTACCCCCTGAGCGTATAGATGTTTACACATCAATAATGCAAATTTTATAATCAACTCATTTTATTGGGTTGAAATTATTGACACAGTAAGAAAAAAACTATGTTGTTGAAACGATTAAAATCTGGTGGCCATGGTATTCTTTTTAAAACTTCCTTTAACCTAGTCGGCATTGAGTTGGCCAAGTTTTTTTTTAATTCTAAATATTGACATTCCTGCTGATGCATTGCCTCTGTTCAAAACATTGTTTTTCCCAGTTCATCGCACGGACGCTCAAATGGATTCATGTCAGAGGATTGTGGGGTGTCGGAAATGAGTTGTACATACGTCTGTATGTCATCTCGCTGTACACGGTTCTTTCCTAAAACTCCTTCGAAATTAGATGTATTGCTTACGGAGGTTTGTTGGTGGAGTTCTAAAATTATGCAGTTTGAAGATGAAAGCACCGAAGATGAAGATGAGACTGAAATTGGTGGACACACTGAAGAAAACATGCCCTTGAATATTATGTCTAACTCGGATGATGATGCAGACTCAGACCATGAAAATGAATAACCTACGAAGAAAACAAGATCATCAGAACCACAAGCGTCAACTTCAACGATGATGGATATTGACAATAATTGAAAATGTTCTAAATTTTGTTTCCATGCATAGATAACAAATAAAAATCTCATATTTTCTGTGTAAGAATAGCTGTAATATGAATCGGAATTTTTATTTTCATGCAAAATAAAGTTTATAAAGAAAAAAAAAAAACAACATATTTGTGGATTTGTAATCCAGTTATTTAGCAAAAAAGGTGAAAATGGGGAAAAAAATGGTGGGGAAATGGGCATTTTTGCGATTTTTTATGATCTGGATGCACTTTTTCGGGTAGGTTTGTTCCGATTTTTTTTTCTCCTATTCAATATCTGCAACTTTGTTTCAGACACATAAGAGATATTCGAGTTATTTAGCAAAATAGGTGAAAATGGAAAAAAATGGGGGGAAATGGGCATTTTTGCGTTTTTTAAGGCACTGGATGCACTTTTTTCGGGTAGGTTTGTTCCGCTTTTTTTTTCTCCTATTCAATATCTACAACTTTGTTTCAGACACAAAAGAGATATTCCAGTTATTTAGCAAAAAAGTGAAAATGGGGGAAAATGAGCATTTTAGCGATTTTTAAGGCGCTGGATGCACATTTTTCGGGTAGCAGAAGTTCTTATATTTAGGGCTACTTTCAGTTGCAATTCTCAGAATTTAGTCTCAAAATCATGTGTTGTACTGTGTTATACTCAGATTGAAAAATCTCCTCTGAGAATAGCTCTTCGCTGCAGAAATCAACAGGTTTATAACGGGTGATTTTTTAAGAGCTTGATAACTTTTTTTAAAAAAAAAACGCATAAAATTTGCAAAATCTCATCGGTTCTTTATTTGAAACGTTAGATTGGTCCATGACATTTACTTTTTGAAGATAATTTCATTTAAATGTTGACCGCGGCTGCGTCTTAGGTGGTCCATTCGGAAAGTCCAATTTTGGGCAACTTTTTCGAGCATTTCGGCCGGAATAGCCCGAATTTCTTCGGAAATGTTGTCTTCCAAAGCTGGAATAGTTGCTGGCTTATTTCTGTAGACTTTAGACTTGACGTAGCCCCACAAAAAATAGTCTAAAGGCGTCAAATCGCATGATCTTGGTGGCCAACTTACCGGTCCATTTCTTGAGATGAATTGTTCTCCGAAGTTTTCCCTCAAAATGGCCATAGAATCGCGAGCTGTGTGGCATGTAGCGCCATCTTGTTGAAACCACATGTCAACCAAGTTCAGTTCTTCCATTTTTGGCAACAAAAAGTTTGTTAGCATCGAACGATAGCGATCGCCATTCACCGTAACGTTGCGTCCAACAGCATCTTTGAAAAAATACGGTCCAATGATTCCACCAGCGTACAAACCACACCAAACAGTGCATTTTTCGGGATGCATGGGCAGTTCTTGAACGGCTTCTGGTTGCTCTTCACTCCAAATACGGCAATTTTGCTTATTTACGAAGCCATTCAACCAGAAATGAGCCTCATCGCTGAACAAAATTTGTCGATAAAAAAGCGGATTTTCTGCCAACTTTTCTAGGGCCCATTCACTGAAAATTAGACGTTGTTGCAGATCGTTCGGCTTCAGTTCTTGCACGAGCTGTATTTTATACGGTTTTACACCAAGATCTTTGCGTAAAATCTTCCATGTGGTCGAATAACACAAACCCAATTGCTGCGAACGGCGACGAATCGACATTTCACGGTCTTCAGTAACACTCTCAGAAACAGACGTAATATTCTCTTCTGTACGCACTGTACGCATTCGTGTGGTTGGTTTAATGTCCAATAAAGTAAACTGAGTGCGAAACTTGGTCACAATCGCATTAATTGTTTGCTCACTTGGTCGATTATGTAGACCATAAATCGGACGTAAAGCGCGAAACACATTTCGAACCGAACACTGATTTTGGTAATAAAATTCAATGATTTGCAAGCGTTGCTCGTTAGTAAGTCTATTCATGATGAAATGTCAAAGCATACTGAGCATCTTTCTCTTTGACACCATGTCTGAAATCCCACGTGATCTGTCAAATACTAATGCATGAAAATCCTAACCTCAAAAAAATCACCCGTTACATGTGTATTTGGAGTATTTTATCCCGATTTGGCTTAAGTCTAGTTTACAGGCGAGACCCTGATCCGTTCCAAATTTTTACCACTTATAACACTTTTTATTACGATTCTAGAGAAATATTTTTTTTCGGTCGACCATATTTTCCTAGTTATGGACCGACAAGGCTTTGACTTTTATTTGTATATAACTTTGTCATTTACTATCGGATTTAGGCAATATATATGTAATTGGAAAGCTTGAGTGCCTTTTATTTGATATTTGAAAATTCGAAATCCATTAACTCGTTATGAACCTGTTCCAGTTTATGAAGTTTTTAAGTTATTTTGGGATACGTGGTATTATTTTATAAAATGGTCTATAAATGTTGGTAGTTACAACATCTGAATGAAAGCTGGGTCCACTAGCTTTATTTCGATGTATATTTTCCTCTTAACCCTTTAAGGGCCAAATATATGAGGGATTTTATTTACACTTTAAAGTTTTTTTTTTTTTAAATATTTTGTTATTTCTAGTTCTAGTAAAATTTTTTAACAGGGTACGCTTATTTTGAAAAAGTACCCTTTCTTTGAAAAATTACACTTTTTGGAAAAAGTACCCAATTTTTAATAAATACCCTTGTTTTAAAAAAGTACTTATTTTAAAAAGTATTCTTAAAAAATTGTCATCGGACCAAATAATCCGTTTTCGATCATCAATGGTACAATGCTCATGACTTTTTACAGAATTTCAGGCACACTTTTATATTCTTATCGGACAGAGCTGGTTTTTTCTTTTTGGCTGCTGCCACTAAATCGATTTTGTTAAGCTTTCTACGAGCAGTCTATTCACCAACGTGTTTACTTTTAGCACCACAGCTTGCTTGGGTGTTTCCAAAACATTTTTTTAAATCTATCGTACCATCAATGGGTCATTTCAACCTTTTAATAATCTAGGGCGACCTCCAGTATTCGGTATAGATGCTATATTTCGTCGTTTTTGTACAGCAAACAGGGTGTGTTGACTCACTTTTTCGCAGCATTTACTCTGGATGCGTGTCCACTTTCAGTTAAAGCTACTGTACTATTTTCGGTGTCTACGTTGATTTTCCAAATTTTTTTTCTTCATTTCATTATATAAAAGTGTTATGACTGATAACCACAGTGTAGGTCTGACTGATAACCACAGTGTTGGTCTGTGATCTAAAAATAGATGACAAGCTACTAGCCACATATAACCACAGTGTAGGTCTGACTGATAACCACAGTGTTGGTCTGTGATCTAAAAATAGATGACAAGCTACTAGCCACATATAACGATAAATTTAGAATTCTCAGAAAAGTATAGCCTACTTTGATATATATTATACTAGCTGGACCCGGCAAACGTTGTTTTGCCCTCAATGAATTTTTATTTTAGTTAGAATCTGTATATACCTATATAAAATGTGTGACGAAGATCTCCAGATAATAAAATGAGAGCTTCACCAAAAAATCTTTCATTGCCTTTCAAATCTTTTATCAAATCAAATCACAATGTTTGTGAGCCATGGTACATTCATCCCAAATAAAAATACTGCATTTATGCAGAACTTTTGCCATACCGGAATGTTTTTTGATATTACAGACGGCATTCTCATTTTTTTGTACGTTTAACGGTGATTTGAGTGCTGAATGAGCTGTGCGGCCACCATGCAATAATGTAGCGGCTTTTTCCTTCTTTTTCGTTAGAATATTTATATATAAAAACGTTTGTGAGTTTATTTATTAAAATTTATATAAATTTGACAACTCATTATTTTTCGAACGACAGCGCCATCTACCGGGTCCAATAAAAAATGTTTCTAACATACATATATGTACATTCTTAGTTTCATTAAAATCACATCATAAATAAGAATATTCGAAATAACTTTACCCAGCGCCACCTATCGGGTCCATTTATACATACAAAAATTTCTTATGAAAAAATTTCATTCTGAATTGCAGTCAAATCGCGCTGAAAGTAAAAATTTTTGTTTTTAACTTGACCCCAACGCCAGCTAGAGGGTTAAAACTAAAAAAAAAACACAGAAGAGCTCGAACCGAACCTATTCTGGAAATCCTACCTCGACAGCTCTTATGGTTCCGGAGATCATTCTTTACAATCGAATGCATCAACGTTTTTATATATACGCCACGCCCCTTTGCCCACTAACAACTTTATATAGCTAAGGTCTTATTATTTCGCAAGAATATCCTTTTGTGAAAATTTCATGACGATCCTTCCAGTAGTTTAGAAGATATTACGATTTTTTATTTTTCTAAAAAGGGGCGTGGTCCCGCCCACTTTTCTTCTTGTATGTATTTCTATTCATGCTAATACCATATGTACCAAATATGACTGCTGTAGGTAAAAAAATTCCCGTGATATGACTTTTTCAAATTTTTGGTTATATGGGCGTGGCACCGCCCCTTTGTCCAATCAAAAATTTATATAGCATATTATTCCTTCCAGAGTCACAGTAACACGCTCTGAAAATTTCAGGAAGATCGGTTCTTTGGTTTGGCCTCCTATAAAGCACAAACAAACACACATTCATTTTTATATATATAGATAGATTGAAAGCAGATTAATTATGATTTAAGATAAAATGGGGCGAAAAAGGGGGACTTGGTAATAAAAAAATGTATGGCTACCTTACCTGTAGATAAAAAGTGTATAAAACTTTAGATAAATACATATTACAAAAAAATTATTTTGTATAGCAAACATTGTTAGTGGTATAAGTAAAAAAAAGGGGGCGGTGAAATGGGCGTGGTTCATAGTTATATGGCGACGTTAACAGTATTAAGAGCAATATACTACCAAATAAAAAAATCCGTTGGAAGGAACAAATTTGTACAGAGAAAAAAAAGTTTAAAACTTTCAAACAAAATTTGGCGTGAAAAGGGGCGTGAAAGGGGGCGTGGCGTAAGAAATGTTTATTTCTACCTCGCCTGGAGTATAATGTGTATACAATTTGAAGTAAATCTGTTAAAAACTATATGGGAACAATTACATAATTTTAAAAAAGTGGGCGTAAAAGTGGGCGTGGTCAAAAAAAAAGTACCCTATTAATCATGCCAGAGTCCCAGTTAAATGCTGTGAAAATTTCAGGAAGATCGGTCCAGAGGTTTGGTCTCCTATAAGGTACACACAAACAAACAAAAAAACAAACACACATTCAATTTTATATATATATATATATAGATAGATACTATATAACTTTTTTTTTTAATATAATAAAGAATAATGGCGTAAAGTTTAATAAAATTTTTTTCAGTATTTACCATGACAGTATTTTTATGACACTTGAAGTAAAAATATACTCACTTTTGCGTGATACTGTACATTAGGGTGACAGCGGTTTGTATGGAAAAAAATTTTGGTCGAATTTTGAGGTGTGCGTATTAAATGTAGAATGTATTAAATATAAAAACTAATTAGTCTACATATTTTCATAAAATAACGAATAAATTTGGGGAATTTTATGAATACGTTAAATTTGTTTTATTTAAAAAAAATCCTGATGAAGAAAATATTTATAGATTTTCATAAAGAATCACGGTTTAATTTCAGAAAATAAGTCCAGAATATTATTTTTTAGAATTATTAAAATATCATCAAGTTTTATCGAAATCCTTCCGCAAATATATAATTTTTCGATATATTGTTTTAAAAAAATGCAAATCTCCTTAAATTTGACCTTTGCCTTAAAGAAGGACAGTTTATAGTGTTTCAATTTAACCTTAATTTACAAGATTGAGAACTTATATCAAGTAGTACAATGTTTTGACAAAAGATATTTGAAATATGAAAACACCAAAAAGATGTTGTCTAAAAGTGGAAAAAGTATGAAAAATCAAATTTTTCTTTAAATCCGCTGAAACAAATTAAGACCTACAATTTTTGGCATTTTTAATTACATATATTTTGTTAATAAGACCTTAAAGTCCAATCGTTGACTTCAGTAAATTTCTTGAACAAAATTATTGAAAAAGTAAAATTGGAGATTTTGAAATAGTGCTATAAAATACGTACCGTTTTGACATTAATTTAGAACCGCATAACAATAGACGAGATGCAAAATACTTTACGTAAGATAAGTTTAGGATCAGGAAATTGCAAAAAATGTTATTGTTAATTATTTCAATGTCTTTAAAAATTTGATCTAGATTTTCTTAACCAAGACGTCTGAGGCGCATTTATTGCCTGGGGAACTTGACATAACTTGGCTGTTTTTCACCCGATAATAGATTTTTTTGTTTTATTAGAAAGATAATTTACTCTAGATTAGGGTTTATTAATTAATTTAATTCAAACGCAATTATTAATATCAAAATTTTTGTGAAAAATTATTTTTTTTTTTTGATATTTTTACATATAAATGCATATTTGAACTTTGAACTCAATGCGCGTCCAGAAAGCATTGTCCGATTTGGCTCAAATTTTGAGCACTAAAGTTTTAGATCCAATAATCCCACCCGCATGTGTACTAAAATCAATTCAATTCAATTTATTTCTTATTACGGGTATATTAGTAGTTTTTTTTTTTAATCATTTGAATTTAAATTTTATCATACAAAAAGAGGATTAAACTATTGTGTTTGAGTTTTTATTTGAACTAACTTGAAAAATATAGAAAGGTAATAAACAATATACAGAAATCTAGCTATGATACAATATATAATAATTTATAGTTATACAGTGTTAACTATTAAATAACAAACAAATACATCCTCAACATAAACACAATTTCTGACACACTGAATTTTATTCAATACTGATCACTTTTCTAACCTTCCCAATTCGATTCGATATCTATAATATTAATAGGCTAGGCGATTACTTGTGACCGAGGTTTTGTTCTACCGTTTTATCTCGATTTTGACCAAACGTATATTATTTGAAAGATATATCTTTTTAGCCATTTTGCAGATTTACAGATTTTTAAATTTTTCCCTTTATTTTGAGTAAATTGCATTTAAAGTTGCTACTAACACATACATAAATTTTTACAATGCTATGTGTGTGTTTATAAAATTTGTTAATGTGTTTGTAATAAAAATGAATTTGTTTTTTTTGTGTTGATTTGTGAACTAGCTATAATTGATTAGCATACCTTTAGGGTCTTTATTTAAGGAAAAAATAAAATTTCCTAGAATTTGCACTCGAATTTCGAGGGCTGGAATCTGCTAGTTCATATTTAATGCGTCATCTGATATAAATTATTTTTTCTTGACAATTATAGTAGTCGGTTATAAAAATAAAGAAAGAATTAATTTCAAATTGAATTACAATTTTAGTTGCTCCACCTGTTTCAATACTCAATTAATAAAATTAGGATTTATTAAATCCAGTGCATTAGAAAATGCAGCTATTAATAAAAATATTACAAATATTCTTTTTGTAATTAAAAAATGTTAGTAATGATAATTACATACATATGTACATGCATTCTAATTTTTTAATTTTATTATAAGAAATATTTTTGCAACAACCGCATTTTATAATATGACATCCGGCGGATATCAACCATAAAGATGACATGCATACAGCTTAAATGATGATATTTATGTGGTTTGGGTATAATGACTATGTGCTGCTGTTTGTAACTACTAAAAATATTTTATTATATCGGTCGACTCAGAAGCACTTTCTGAGTCGATTTAGCGATGTCCGTCCGTCCGTCTGTGTGTACATGTAAACCTTGTCATCAAACTACAGGTCGCAAATATGAATATATTTTAATAAAATTTGGTGTATCAGCTTTTATCGCCCATAGGATGAACGGTATTGAAATTGGTGAAATTCGGTCCATGTACCGACCTTGTCCCCATACAAATGACCCCTATGAAATCGACTTAAATTGCCATAAGATCCAAATTATCATATATATCTCGGTCAAATTGGGTTTGTGTGTGTTTATTACGCCCATTTATCAGTTAAGTTGGAAACACAACTGGGACGAACGACGAATTTTTCGTTCCGTATATTCGTCGTCAGAAATAAAACACATTTGTATATATGAAAATGCACACAAGCAGTGCGTCGAACGAAATACATAGTGCGTAACGAACTCTGCGATAGTTTTATTTCTATTTCTTATGCCGACGAACGACGAATAAATTGGTGTAGAGCGGCCGTATTTTATTTTAGTTTTTCAAATGTTTTAGTAAATAAAGTTATTTTTGTCTTTAAGAATTGTTTTATATTTTATTTATAACTTATAAGTTAAATAAAATCTATTTTTAATTATATAATTTTCTTTTACATAGTTTTTTGTTAATATTTATTATTTTTCGTTTAGTGCTTTTTTTTTAAATATGGTCACCAGAGTGGTCCTTGAAAAAATTAAAATGCGATTTTGGGTATAGCCGGGGTCCAGTTTGTTACCTTTCCATACAAAACTAATAAATGTGAAGTTTGGGGGCAATCAGATAAAGAAAAGTCGCGCCGGAAATCGATTGAAAATTTCATGTGTGTTTATATGGGGAAAATATGACTTTTTTCGGGATTTTACGAAAATTTCGTTCTATAGCTTAATTTTTCCGACAAGTTGTTGTAAGAATCGGGATCAGTATTTAATTAGTTATTTAAAAAGCTATAAAAATTCAAAATCTAATAAAAATTCGGCAAGAAATAGCAAATGCTCCAAACCACTTTTGTGCCAAAAAAAACTAGATCATGAAATTTGATAGAATTTTTTTCAACTTGGAGAAATTGATTAAAGCCATAATTTTTTTTTTGTCTCTATACCTATAAGTAAGCAGATATGAAGTATTGTTTCATTACCACGCTGTTAACCTATTGCGCATTGAGACCGAAATGGGAAATTTTTTTTGATATTTTGAAAACTTCTTTATCAAGTTTTAAAAATTTTCTTAAACAAACTTTTAAAAAATGGATCTGGCACTTTAAGATTTTGTTAAGTACATGTTACAGATTAACTGTGTGCATTTTTAAGTAAATCCCTATTCCAGAATTTTTTTGACAAGGATTTTATTTTGCGGATTTCGAGAAAAATGGGATTTTTGTAAAATACTCTGTAAATGTACTCTTTCTAAGTACTTTGTATCAAAAATTCATCACTTGTATTCTTTTAAATGTTATATTTCATCTTAATAGCCTAGGGTTTCGGAAAATAATTATATGGCCCCATTAACCCTTTTGTAATTAGGGTCACATATGACCCCAAGCTAATAAAAGACAATTTATTCAAAAAATTCAAATATTTTGTAAGTGCTGTTGAATTTTTTGATGTGACGATTAATATATAATAACCAAATGTGTAGAACTTACGTTCCTAAAATTTGGGATAAGTCAGAGAACGTTAACCCATTATTTGCCAAGGCCAGCTTTGGATTTTAAGATATTTTTAAATAAAAATTACCGAAAACGAGTTATTCCTTGAACTCGATGAAACCACTATTTAGAGTTGAAGAAAAATAATTCGGTTAATTTTTATTTATTTAACCCTTCAGTGCTCCTGAGATCAAAATAATCCATTGTGATATATCTTTGGTCCAATTGTCTGTTTATTGCTCGCGAATATAAATTTAATTTTTGTGTCCCAGAAAACTAAACATTTTTTCAGCTGTTTTAGTATTTCTGCAGAATTTTTATTATATCCTCCATCGACATGGAAATCTAACGAAGATTTTAAAAAGAGTTACAATTTCTGCAAGGACTTATGTGTAGTAAACGATACTGCCGAATGAGGCGTTAAATTTATAAAAGATTTTAATAACGTGTTGACAAATAATGAAGAAGAAAATCAGTTTTTACTCCAGATAGTAGAATCATACAAAAAACAACATCCTTCCTGTACAAAGTCAAGTTTAATTTATCAATGTTGAGTTATAGCTCAAAAATGTTCATATTTTATTTATAAAATTATAGACAGTTTTTATATATAAAATAATTTTATAACAAAATTGGTTAAAAGTTGTTTTAATTTATATTCGCGAGCAATAAGCAGATAATTGCACCAAAGATATATCACAATGGATTATTTTGATCCCAGGAGCACTGAAGGGTTAAATACATAAAAATTAACCGAATTATTTTTCTTAAATTCTAAATAGTGATTTCACCGAGTTTAATAGGAAAACTCGTTTTCGGTAATTTTTATTTAAAAATATCTTAAAATCCAAAGCTGGCCTTGGCAAATAATGGGTTAACGTTCTCGGATTTACCCCAAATTTTAGGAACGGAAGTTCTACACATTTACAAAATATTTGAATTTTTTGAACAAATAGTCTTTTATTAGCTTGGGGTCATATGTGACCCCAATTCGAAAAGGGTTAATGGGATCATATTATTTTTCTCCGAAACCCTAGGCTATTAAGATTAAATATAACATTTAAAAGTAGAAAAGTGATGAATTTTTGATATAAAGTATTTAGAAAGAGTACATTTACAGAATATTTCACAAAAATCCAATTTTTCTCGAAATCCGCAAAAATAAAATCTTTGTCTTTAGAATTCACACAGTTAATCTGTAACATTTACTTAACAAAACCTTAAAGTGCCAGATCCATTTTTTAAAAGTTTGTTTAAGAAAATTTTTAAAACTTGAAAAAAGAGTTTTCAAAATATTATCAAAAAAATTTCCCATTTTCAGTCTCAATGCGCAATAGGTTAACAGCGTGATAATAAAACAATACTGCATATCTGATTACGCATAAGTATAGAGACAAAAAAAATTATGGCTTTAATCAATTTCTCAAAGTTGAAAAAAATTATATCAGATTTCATGACCCAGTTTTTTTTTTTTTTGGCACAAAAGTGGTCTGGGGCATTTGCTATTTCTTTGCGAATTTTTATTAGATATTGAATTTTTATAGCTTTTTGAATAGATAATTTAATACTGATCCCGATTATTATAGAACGAAATTTTCGTAAAATCTCAGAAAGAGTCATATTTTCCTCATATAAACACACTTGAAATTGTCAATCGATTTCCAGCGCGACTTTTCTTTATCCGATTGCCCCCAAACTTCACATTTATTAGTTTTATATGGAAAGGTAACAAACTGGACCCCGCCTATACCCAAAATCGCATTTTAATTTTTTCAAGGACCACTCTAATGGTCACACTATCAGCTACAACATGTAAACAAAAATGACATAAAATTAATTTATTAAGGAAAATTATTGTAATTTTTTCAGACTTAAAAATTTAAACGCTACCGTACAAAAATAAAGGCTTTTACCATCGTGAACATGATGTATACAATTGTAATAACTCGTATAAAGTTAAAAATTCTTTTATTCATATTTTTCCAATATTTATTTATACAAATTGCAAACAATTTCAAATGATGTTACAGCTGTTATGTGAATTCGTCGTAATTGTATTTCATGCGATGTATTTACGCAACGAATTGTTGCCGACAAATTCGTCGAGCTGTACGATATTCGTGATTCGTCCCAGTTGTGTTTCCAGCTTTATCCAAAAATAAACCTCATACGGCAATTCTTTGCCATAGCCCCCATATAAAGCTGCTTCCCGATTTTCACTTAAATCTATCAAAAAGAAAAATATTGCACAGAGTTTTCTCAAATTTGGTTTGTATATATTTTTTAAAAATATAAGTAACTTTACAAAATATGATCAGGATTGGTCCATTTTTCGACCTAGTCCCCATGTAAATATAGCATCCGATAGGAACTTTTTCATATCTGCAGCAAAAAAAAAAAAAAAATAACAATGCCACTAAAATTTGGTTTATGCTTATTTTCTATATCCACTTATTTGGACCGAAGAGATAGGGTCTCTAAACCATGGTATAGGGTATCGTATAGTCGGTCTAGACCGAATATAATTGTCTTACTTGTTTTGTATTTAATTATTACTCATAGTTCTAATCTCATATTTATAACGAATACATTATTCTGAAGATTGTATTTATTTTGTGTAATATAAATGGATTGTTGTTTTTGTAGTTTATTTGAGATCTAGTTAACCCATAAAAATTTTGTGATTCATAACAAGTAACAGTGTTATATTCGGCTGTGCTGAATTTTTGATATCCTTCACCCGTGTTCTAAACATAATATTATAACCAAGGTTGTCAACACTAAGAGAAAAAAGGCTAGATTTCAAATTATAATGGCTAGATTTAATTTATTTATTATTTATTCATTTAAATACATAGAAAGCCTTCAAGGCCAATTTTACATGTATTATAAGATTACATTCCATGTCAAAATGACAAACAATAATAAGAATAAATGAAAAAAAACGTAACTTAAAATTATGTTATAAATTATGTTATAATAATTTTAAAAATATTATAGAATAATAATAATGATATATATATATATATATACATATATAATAATCCTGCTCCAGAAGATCAAACTGTAAATTAAACAATATTTATTGAAGTAAAGAAATTCAAAAGTTTTTTTTTATTATAAGTTAGTACATAAGAACAGTCTCAGAGCAACTGACATATAATTTGAAATACGACACACCCTTACATAAAAAAAACGTTCAAGAGTCGATAGATGGATTCAAGGTATCTAAATCTGTTACGAGTCGGTTGAAGAAAAGAAAAATTTTCTTCAAGGTTGCCCTAATTTCATTTCATTGAAATACGACACACCCTTACATAAAAAAAAACGTTCAAGAGTCGATAGATGGATTCCAGGTATCTAAATCTGTTAAGAGTCGCTTGAAGAAAAGAAAAACTTTCTTCAAGGTTGCCCTAATTTCATTATCTTATAAAAATATATTAACAGTCGAAACTTAAGAAAATCATGAAATCTCCAACCTAAAAATTATGGTACACTCGATCATTATCACGTATTCTGATATTAAATATATAACTAACTATGTTTTCCAGATGACATAAATTTCCAGACAATGTACCAGAATATACTTCTAAACAATAGTTTAACTGTGACATTAGAAAAGCAGATTTTTTGCAATGATATTTAAAATTAATAACTAGGTATATATAACTAACAATTATCATGCCTTAACATAATATTTCTTCTACTAAAATTATAAGATTTATTCTTGTTGCAGAGGAGAGCAAATAAATAATTAAAATAAATAAATTGTTAACAAAAATTTTAGGTATTTTCATGCATTTTTAATTGAACGCACTTATCAATTACATTTTTGTTTGTTTGTTTATAGCGATGAATACATATTTTTTGCATGTATATAAAAAAAAAAAAAAATCAACAAGCAAACAAAAATGTGTTTGCATCGATGATACATATCTATGCTCTGTTATGTATAAAATTTTTCACTGTTTTTAGTTTTTTATACGAAATTTTATCGGAGTATCTTTAGATTTTTGTACGTCATTCCTCACATATTTGCTTTAGAGGATCCTAATTCATTATCAAGCTGCTGCAGATTATGGCGAACATTTTAAACCTAAGTAGTGCGATCCACTCGACCTATTGCGGCATTTGCCAGATTAACTTCTCTTTTTATATGGATCAAGAATATATATAGTTAATGGAGTCTTCGGAATTTATTTCGATGAGTTACGAACAGTGTGGAGGGTATAAAAACAATAGAGAGCTTTGAGGAAGGACACATGTTATTCGTTTTCTTCTGAAATTGAATTGAGAAAAAATTGGCTTTTGTGGCATTAGTAGGATGTTGGATTTTTTAAAAATTGTTCAAACTGGTTATAGAAACAAAATTAATGAAAATAATTCATATTATGAACCAATTTTTTTTATTACCTTAACCTTAACAGACGTTAGCAGAACGTAACAATTAATACGGACTCAACATTTTAAATTACATTTAGTGTATCTAATGTATTTGTTTAGAGACATGTGTTAATTTGTAGCTTAATTAACAAATAAACAAGAAGTTTATCTAATTAACAACATACTTTTGTTATTAAACATTTTTCCAGAATAAAATGCAAAAATATAAGAATTAAAAAAAATGTTCATTGTTTAATAAATTTTTCGGTTAAGATCTGACATTTTATTACTTTGCTAGATTAAAAAGTTGCCATATCTACAGTGGTGGTCAGCTATTTAGGGACAAGTTTTTGTTGTGTATTGAGGCGAATTTTTCAGCCAATTTATAAATCGTTTATAAAAACTAAAACACAAATTAAATTCTTCATTGAAAAACAAATCGCACCTGTACCTCTAAAGTGAGTCAACTCAAAATTTACAAATTTTCAGTAGAGGCAAAAAACGGGTTTTTTAATATTTACTATAAAATTTAAAAACAGTTGTTTCATTGTAAAGAATTGCGAATATTAAATATACAACAGTAGTTCCGATTTTTTCAGTGATCATCAAAAATAACAAGTTTTTTGGGTGCAACTCAAAATGTGTATTTTTAGTGGATTCTAATGAAGCTACTCATATAGCACAAAGAGGGTTACAACTGTATTTTTTTTTTTTTGCGAAAAACTAGAAAAACCGATGTGAGATTTTTACAGTGGATAGATATGACCACTGTGTATCGTTTTCTTGCAAAAAGTGAAAATTGAAAAATTTTGAGTTGACTCACTTTAGAGGTATAAGTGCGATATTTATCTGTGAAAAAAGATATAAGAAAATAAACTTCTGGACATTTAAATAAGGACAAGTGCACTTATATAAATACATCTACAAAAACTTCTCACAATATTAAGTAAATTGTTTCTAAAAAGTTTTAAAGCTTATATTTCGCTGGATAACCCTTGGATTTAATGATTCGACTGTATTTTCTTGGAAGGCTTTCAACTAACTTGCGACATCTTACTACAGGAATATTATTCCAAATATTTTAAAATTTCGAAATAAATCATCTGCAATCCTGTTATTTTTCTTCTCCAAAGCTGTTTTTAAATGTTCTGACCAAAGATTTTCTATCAGTATTTTCTGAATTTTACGGTCCGGGGCCCGCATGTTTTGGATCAATGTCCTGCATAAAAATATAATTTTCGGCATGTTTTGATCTGCATACGGCTTCACTGTATTATATAATATGCTTTTGTACAAGTTTTGGTATATACGTTTATTTATGCGAGAAATGTGACCAACGCCGTGCCATAAAAATGCCGCCCAAACCATAATGTTCCATCCACCATGCTTTATAATTTTTAAAGTATAGCGAGGGCAGAGTTCTTGGTTTGGTGGACGCCGCACATACTTTTTGCCATCCGTATCAGCGGTTTCTCTAGGTTTTCTTTTGCAAATGAATTCGACGATTTAAGTTTCTTTTGCATACATGTGGTTTTCTTCTGGCAATGCATCCTCGCAAACCATTTTGCTGGAGTCGACGTCTTTTAGAGCGAAACTTTTTGGCTCAGTTGACCGGACTCTTCGCTATTTATTAGTCTCGAGGTCATAAAAGAGTTGGCTTTGCTTGTTTTGCCAATTAGGCGATCATCACGTGGAGTTGTTTTCTTTGCTCTCGGTTATCTTTTTTTGTTTTCAATGGTTCTGTTTTGTCTATAATGTTGAATAGCATTATGTACCATCGACTTTTGGCGTTGCATTACTATAATTTGTTTTATCTAACTATATCTAACTAAGCTTACCGAAATTTTAAAAATATTTTCACAATAAGCTTGTTGGAATTATTTGTTTCTAACTATATGACCAATCAAAAAACCATAATTGATTCACAATAAAAACAAAACTTGAAGTGAAACAAGCTAAAGCACATGATATAATTTCTTAGTCTGTAAGAATTTCCCGTTATAATTAACAGTGCGTCCAAAAAAATATTAAAATAGTTTAACTATTTATGAAAATTTTACATGTTTTACGATATGTATTCTTGTCCCTTATATATGGCCACCACTGTATCGAAATGAACTTCTTCGGCCGGATGATTATTTTTTCTACCTATTCCAGATATTGTGACTTGCTTATTCAAAGTAATCAAACAAACACATAACGGGAAAGAGAATAGATGGTTATAGAAGGCAATAAAGTTACACTGAAAAACGTTTCACATAAGGTAAAAACAGATAGCTACCATGAGGTATCCTTAATCGTTATTAATTACTATCATAAAATCGAAACTACTTCTAAAATTAGCTGTTACTAAAATACAGTATTTGTAGTAGTATTTGTATTACATAAAAACTACTATAAACATTTTCTGAGTGTAAAAATACCTAGACTGGCTCTTATATGTCCCACAGCATGGAAAGGGAATCCGACAAAACAAGGATCAAACCCAAAGAAACTTAGCATATTTCAAATTTGATTTTTATATTTATGTATATATTTGTTTCTGGAGACATGCCCTTATTCATATCGAATGTGATTATTATATAGAAACCAGTCAAGAAACAATTCGTAGAATTAACATATGTACGTTTAAAAATGGTCAGTGCGGTCACACATATGCGAAAATAGTAACTAAACGAAAACAAAACAAGAAAATAATAGACGGTCTAAACCAGCGGTCGGGGAACCGGGGTAAATTACCCCAAATGGGGTAAACATGAAATGATTAGGGGTAATGAAGTATTTTAAAAATAATTTACTTTATAAACCTGTATTATTTTTTTTATAAAAATATTCGGACTAAACTATTGATATACATATGTAGGTATTTTGTGTACTGATAATGATATATTTTGCCTATCTAATACCATGTTCAGACGACAATTTGAACCACTTGGTTCGCTCTCTGAATCACGATTGCGAACCTTGGTTTTCAAACGATTGTTCTTGCTTCATTTTGACATTTATATTTTTTGTGCAAATATATAGCGCGGCTTTTTGTTGTTTTTTTGTTTTTATTTAGATATATATATGTATGTTAATACATACCTTTTATTTGTTCAGTTTTTATTTATTTTATTGCACACATTAATTTTTTTGTTTTTCTTAGTTTATATTTTTTAGCAGCTAGTACAGATAAACTACCGATAATTTTTTATCAAAATTATCAACTTAATTCAAATTGAACCAAGATGTTTCGCTCTCAAAATGAGAAGAAACGAAATGAGAGAGTGAGTAATAGTAAATATATTAAAATACGCAGTATAAAATTGACTTTATTTCCTTTTTGACGTAGTGATTTTTGTTTAAAAAAAAAAATGGCATTTATGTATAAATGTTTATTATAAAGGGTCCGCCAAATAACTTTTTTTTTTGAAAATGCTATTAAAAACAAAACTACTGAATATTATCTCAAATTTCATTTTTATTTGAAAGTACAATCCTTTCGGTTAATAATGGAAATTAATTTCATTCAAATGGCTGCCTCGGCTGGCCATGCAGTAGCCTACACGATCGGTCCAATTTTTAAGCACATTATCGATTGTGTGCAGCTGTATTTCACCAATGGCTTCACGAATATTGTCCTTTATTGCGTCATTTGTCTCTGGCTTGTTGGCGTAACACTTATCTTTGAGGGCACCCTACAAATCGCAGCTCCGAGGTGGCCAAACGACATCAGCTCTGCGGCTGATAATGCGATCTTCAACAAGTAAGAAAATTATAGTCGGTCTAGACCGACTATAAGATACCCTATACCATGCGTGTAGAGACCCTACCCTATAGGCCCAACTAACTGGACATAAAAAATAAGCATAAACCAAATTTGAGTGGGATTTTTATAAATTTTTTTGTCTGCAGATATGAAAAAGTTCATATCGGATGCTATATCTATATGGGGACTAGGCCCAAAAATGGACCGATCCTGACCATGTTTGGTAAGGTCTCTTGTATTTTGCAAAAATATATACAAACAAAATTTGAGAAGCATCAGTGCAATATTTTTGTTTTTTGATAGATTTAAGTGAAGATCGGGAAGCAGCTCTATATGGGCCCTATGACTAAGACTTGTCCCATAGGGATCATTTTTGGACTACTGATTAGTGGATATAATAAACACATACCCAATTTGACTAAGATTCATATGATAAATTGGATCTTATGGCAATTTAAGTCGATTTCATAGGGGTCATTTGTATGGGGGCTAGGTCTGAACATGGACCGATTCTCACCAATTTCAATAGCGTTCATCCTATGGCCGATAAAAGCTTATATACCAAATTTGCGACCTGCAGTTTGATTACAAGCTTTACATGGACACACAGACGGACGGACGGACGGACGGACGGACATCGTTAAATCGAATCAGATAGTGATTCTGATTCGATCGGTATAATTAAAGATGGGTCTAGGTCAAATATTTTTGGTAGTTACAAACAGCAGCACAAAGTCATTATACCCAAACCACATAGTGGTATAGGGTATAAAAATAGGGCGCAAAACATCGAGTGTAGCTTCGACCGTGTGGCACGTAGCGCCGTCCTGTTGAAATCAAATGTTGCCAATATCCTCCTCTTCAATTTTTGTGAACAAAAATTCGTTCAACATGGCCCGAAAACGATCGCCATTGACTGTAACGGCCACTCCTTGCTCATTTTCGAAGAAAAATGGCCCAATTATGCCTCTGGACCAATATCCACAACAAACAGTGACTCGTTTTGGCTTTTCAATGTATGCGGCGGGTTTTCTGTGCCCGAAATGCGACAATTTTGCTTGTTTACATACCCGCCAAGATCAAAATGAGCTTCATCTGAAAAGATGATTTTTTTTGGCAAAATCGACATCTTCTGTAGGTCGATCGCAGGCCCACTTAGCGAAGCGAAAACGCATTGGATGGTCAGTTGGCTTCAACTCCTGAACCAATTGGACTTTGTATGGCGTCATACCAAGGTCTTTATGCAAAATTCGTCTCAATGATGTCTTCCAAATGTTCAATTCTTGAGAACGATGGTGAATTGATGTTGATGGCGCTTCACGCCCACTTCCTGCCACAGCAGCAATATTCTCGGGTGTACGCACTGTTTTTGGCTTTTCACGCTTTGGTTTATCGATGAGGATGCCAGTTTCTTTCACTTTTTTCACAAGATAACGAACATACGGAACTGACGGTGCTTCTCTTCTTCCAAAATCCGTACGCAATTTTCGCACACTTTCTGCTACATTACCATGATTTTCAAAGTAATGTCGCAATATTTTCCAGCGTTGTTCAAGCGTATACATAACCATATTCGTTCAGCGGAAGGATAAAACTAATTATCTGTCAAATCAGACATGAGCTAAGTGTTACCATTCACGAAATAAGCACTAGTTGAAAAAAAAACGTTAGATGGCGGACCCTTTATTTCAACGATCAAGGAAGCAGTTATTTGAAAATTCAATTTAATGTGTTTGTAACCAAAGGTTCTTTCACCCTTCAGATGGCAGCAGAAAAAAATAGGAAAAGAACATACAAGGAAGAGTTCCTTAATTATGGCTTTACACAAATAGAAGATGAAGATGTAATGAAACCACAGTGTGCTGTATGTTTGAAAGTGCTGACAAAAGAATTTTTCAAAAAAAGTCAATTGAAAAAACATTTGGATAATTTACATTCACAACTATCTTCCAAACCATGGGAAAACTTTGTAAATATAGAAACGTCTGCCAAAAGGCAAAGACAGAACAGTAACTTCCTAGATACCTTCGATATTAATGGTTTTTCGGCCTTCATGAAAAAAATAACCCAAAAATGTAAATTAATCATTGTATGATCCATCGCCAGGCACTTGTGAAATATTTGGAACCAAAGATTGTTAATGCTGTTAAAGGACATGCACTAAATACGCGGATCTTTCGTGAATTATGTCAGGACAGTGGAGCTAAATATAGTGATCTACTATATTATACAGAAGTGTGATGGCTTTCCAGGGGAAATGTTATGAATCGAGTATGGGCTCTTAAAACTGAATTTTTATGGTTGATCAAAAACATATTCTCGCAGATAAGTTTAACAATTCTACATGGGTTGCATACCTGGCGTATTAAGCTGACATTTTTGGAGCATACTAATGTGTTGAACAAAGATTTGCAAGGGAAAAATATTAATATCATTTTAGCCAGAAAAAAGATGTTAGCATATGGAGCAAAGCTTCTATATTGGAGATAGAAAGAGAACAGAACAAGATAGCTTCTTTTTCAAAGTTAGCTTTATTTTTGGAAGATTATGACAATATTACTTTTAATGGCGTCAGGGATACAGTTTAGAATATACCTAAAATTTTTGCTGTTTACAAGTATCTTATAAATATTAAACATCATTGTGAAAAATCTAGCCATTATAATTTGAAATCTAGCCTTTTTTGTCTCTTACTGTTGGATATTAAAGATTCGGTACAGCCGAATTTAACACTCTTACTTGTTTTTTTTAAGTTTAATATTTAGCTATTAGAAAAAGGGCATTCGCTTCGATTTAACTCAGCTTTTTCTATGTAAAGTAAACTTTTTTCTCGTCTCCTGTATAATTTGTTTTTTATCGCCCTTCGTATGTAAGTATAGGGTAATTCCATTTTAAATCAACGAAAAAAAACGCCATTTTCGACCTTACCCTCTTTGAATTGTACAAAAATTAGCATGAATGTTCTACAGTACTAAACTAATATCAATTCAAAAATTTTGGGTTTCTAGCTGGAAGTCCTAAATTTTACGTTTATCTTAGTTAAGGTGCAAAAAGACAACTAAGTTTCATAAGATTCAAAGGTGGTCGGGAAAATCCGTTCGTTGGTTATAAAAATTTTAACCCTATATGTATATTGATAATTAAAATTTTAAATTATGAAGAAAAGGAAAACTTTATATTTTTTGTATTTATCAAAAATATTTTTTGTAAAAAAAAAATATAAGAAAAACTAACCCATAAAACCCAAGTTTTTATTATACTCCCTTTGTAAATTAAGTTTACCGTATCGTTTCAGTCTTACTCAGCAATTGTATATTCTAAAGTCTAAAAAAATTTGTTACACTATTTTTTTTCATGGTATAGGGTATAAAAATTAGTAAATTTTCAACACCACCTTTTTTATATCCTATACCACTATGTGGTTTGGATATAATGACTTTGCGCTGCTGTTTGTAACTAACAAAAATATTTGACCTAGAACCATCTTTTATTACACCGATCGACTCAAAATTACTTTCTTAGTCGATTTAGTGATTTCCGTCCGTCCGTCTGTCCATCTGTTCGTCCGTCCGTCTGTCCGTCTGTCTCCATGTAATCAAACTACAGGTAGCAAATATGAATATATTTTGATGAAATTTGGTATATAAGCTTTTATCGGCCATGGTCCCGATACAAAAGACCCACTGTGAAATCGACATAAATTGCCATTAGATCCAAATTATCATATAGATCTCAGTCAAATTGGGTTTGTATGTATTTATTATATCCATTAATCAGTAGTCCAAAAATAATACCCATAGGACAATTGTTAGTCATAGCCCCATATAGAGCTGCTTCCCGATCTTCACTTAAATCTATCAAAAAACAAATATATTGCACAGATTTTTTTCAAATTTGGTTTGTATACATTTTTTTCAAAATATGAGTGACTTTACCAAATATGGTCGGATCGGTCCTTTTTTCGATCTACTCCTCATATAAATATAGCATGCGATATAAACTTTTTCATATCTGCAGCCAAAATAATTAATAACAATGCCACTCAAATTTTGTTTATGCTTATTTTCTATATCGAATTAGTTGGACCGAAGAGATAAGGTCTCTAAACCATGGTATTGGGTATCGTGCAGTCGGTCTAGACCGACTATAATTTTCTACTTGTTTATTTTTGGTTAAAAAAGCCGAAGTAAAGCTAAGTAAAAACAAGTAAGAAAATAATAGTCGGTCTAGACCGACCATATGATACCCTATACCATGGTTTAGAGACCCTATCTTTCGGTCCAACTAATTCGATATAGAAAATAAGCATAAACCAAATTTGAGTGGCATTGTTATTAATTTTTTTGCTGCAAATAAGAAAAAGTTCATATCGAGTGCCATATTTATATGGGGACTAGGTCGAAAAATGGATCGATCTTGACCATATTTGGTAAAGTCACTTATATTTTGAAAAAATATATACAAACCAAATTTGAGAAAAATCTGTGCAATATTTTTGTTATACCCTATACTGGTTTGGGTATAATGACTTTGTGCTGCTGTTTGTAACAACCAAAAATATTTGACCTAGACCCATCTTTTATTATTCCGATCAACTTAGAATCACTTTCTGGGTCGATTTAGCGATGTCCGTCCGTCCGTCTGTCTGTCCATGTAAACCTTGTAATCAAACTACAGGTCCGCAAATATGAATATATTTTAATGAAATTTGGTATATAAGCTCTTATCGGCCATGGGATGAACGCTATTGAAATTGGTGAAATTCGGTCCACGTTCAGATCTAGTCCCCATACTAATGATCCCTATGAAACCGACATGAAGTACCATAAGATCCAAATTATAATATAGATCTCAGTCAAATTGGGTTTGTATGTGTTTATTATATCCATTAATCAGTAGGTCCCATATAAGCTGCTTCCCGATCTTCACTTAAATCTATCAAAAAACAAATATATTGCACAGATTTTTTTCAAATTTTGTTTGTATATATTTTTTCAAAATATAAATGACTTTACCAAATATGGTCGGGATCGGTCCTTTTTTCGATCTACTCCTCATATAAATATAGCATGCGATATAAACTTTTTCATATCTGCGGTCTAGACCGACTGTAATTTTCTACTTGTTTATTTTTGGTTAAAAAAGCCGAAGTAAAGCTAAGTAAAATCAAGTAAGAAAATAATAGTCGGTCTAGACCGGCCATATGATACCCTATACCATGGTTTAGAGACCCTATCTTTCGTTCTAACTAATTCGATATAGAAAATAAGCATAAACCAAATTTGACTGGCATTGTTATTAATTTTTTTGCTGCAAATAAGAAAAGGTTCATATCGGGTGCCATATTTATATGGGGACTAGGTCGAAAAATGGACCGATCTTGACCATATTTGGTAAAGTCACTTATATTTTGAAAAAATATATACAAACCAAATTTGAGAAAAATCTTTTATTATACCGATCAATTTAGAATCACTTTCTGGGTCGATTTAGCGATGTCCGTCCGTCCGTCTGTGTGTCCATGTAAACCTTGTAATCAAACTACAGGTCCGCAAATATGAATATATTTTAATGAAATTTGGTCCCCATACTAATGATCCCTATGAAACCGATATGCAGTGCCATAAGATCCAAATTATAATATAGATCTCAGTCAAATTGGGTTTGTATGTGTTTATTATATCCATTAATCAGTAGGTCCCATATAAGCTGCTTCCCGATCTTCACTTAAATCTATCAAAAATGATAAATGGAATGATAAACTGAACAGTGGTGTGGAGGGTATACAAAATGTGGATATTTAATCTAGGGTTATATGACTCAAATAGGATATCATTTTCAGTTTTGTAGCAGTAGCTTACGAATTTTAGACTGCGAGCTCTATATAGACTCCATACAAGAATGAAGTGTATGTAAATTATAAATATTTTTTATTAAGACGAACAATAAAATAATAACTTAATTTTATTATTCAGTTATAAAATGATAAAATGAGTTAAAATAAATTAAAAACAGATAGTCTAGACAAATATTTCGATTACGTTCTTTTTTACAAGTGCCACACCCGCAAAAATTGTATTGTATTGTTAAATTTAAAATTTCTTTACATTTATATTCCCTACATCACTGTGTGGTAAGGTTATATTATAATGAGTCTGTGCTGGTGTTTGGAACTACCATAAATATTTTACCCAGACTCATCAGTTATTATATCGATCGACTGAGAATTGCTTTCTGAGCCGATTTAGCGATGTCCGTCCATCCATCCTCTGTCTGTCCATCTGTATGTCCATATAAACCTTGTAATGAAACTACAGGTCACAAATATGAATAGATTTCGATGAAATTTAGCATATGAATGCCATTGAAATTGGTGATTATCATATACATTTATTCACTTATATTGATAAATTTTAGTGTATGTGTGTGTATTATATCTACTCATGAGTAATCCCAAAAATAAACCCTATGGGACAATATTTAGTCATAGTTTCCATATAAAGCTGTTTCTCGATATTCACTTACATCTATCAAAAACAAATATATTTCACATAGATTTTTCTTTGTCTATGCTAGATTTTAATTTGTTTATGCTTTTGAGAAAAGTGAGTGCCTGTACTAAATATGGTCAGGATCGGCCCATTTTTTGACTTAGTTCACATACCTGCACACCACAAATTAATAACAACTAGCAGAATTCAGCCCTCGAAATTCGAGTGCAAATTCTAGGAAATTTTATTTCTTCATTAAAATAAAGACCCTAAGAGTATGCTAATCAATTATAGCCAATTCACAAATCAACACAAAAACAAACTCATTTTTATTACAAACACATTAACAAATTTAACAAATACACACATAGCATTGTATAATTTTATGGATAATTTTATGGATGTGTTAGTAGCAACTTTAATGCAATTTACACAAAATAAGGGAACAAATTAAAAAATCGTCTAAAAAGAAATACCTTTCAAATAATATACGATTGGTCAAAATTGGGATAAAACGGTAGAACAAAACATCAGTCACAAGAAATCGCCTAGCCTATTAATATTATAGTACCACACAATACCACAAAAATTTGGTTTATGCTTATTTTATGTATCCAATTATTGTCTTAGTAAAGTTGTATTCAATAGAAACAACTGAAAGAGTTAATTAAAGTTTATATTAAATTGAAACAACTAATTGGATATAGAAAATAAGCATTAGTCAAATTTGATTAGTATTGTTCATATTCATTTCGGATGCTATTTTTATATGGCGACTACGTCGAGTTAAAGTCACTTATGTTTCGCAAAAACATATACACTCTAAATTTGAGAGTTTATTTTTGGAATATTGATTAATGCGTGTTAAACACACTTTGACCGAAAAATATATCATAAATTGGATTTTAGGGCAATTTAAGCCGATCTTATATGGGTGCTTTATATGTGGACTAACTCTGAACGTTTTAATACCGATCGTTCTACCCACAAAAAAAGTTTAATCAAAATAAATTCATATTTGTAACCTGTAGTTTGATTACGAGGTTGACATGGACACACTGACAGAACGGTCTGACATCGCTAAATCGACTCTGAAAATGAAGCTTTTTATTAGTTCCTTTAATTTATTTAAATTTTGACAAACTTTATCCAGTTCAAGAACGTAAAAAAAGAAAATTCATAAGAAAAAATTTTCGTACATATGAAATATTAATACAAAAAAAAACTGAATTTACATTAAATACTGCTTAAGTTAATACCTTGTAGGATCGATCTCCTTTGCACTTTTGAACCTCTGTGAGCCGATTTTACATCAACTTTATAGTATCATTCAAAATGACGCCTTTGAGTTTATTTTATGCTGACGGATTCTGCGCTCTTCTTAATCCCAAAAACGCTCTAAAGAATTAAGATCGGGTGATTGGGGTGGTGATTTCAATTGATTTTTTGTAGAGCAAGCATAGCTTGACATTGTGCGCCGTATGTTTTGGATCATTATACTGCTGGAACTAAAAATGGTCTCTGAGGACCAGTTATTGTGCGCTTTGTTTTAAAATTTTTTTTAAATTTGATCCATTATACACTCAATAAATATGATTTTTCCAACCCCGTTGCCTGGCATGTAACCCCAAGCCATAATGGCACCTCTACCATATTGAACCCATGGCAAAAGGTTTTCTTTATTTAATGCAGTTCCACTTTTTCGCCAACCAAAGTATTTGCCTTTAATGCTGCAAATGCAAAACTTGCTTTCATATGAAAATAAAACGCGTTTCCAAAATTAGGGAGCCTTGTTTAAATACTCATTTACAAAGTCCATACGTTATTACACCCTCCACACCGCAGTGGCAGAGAGTCTATATAGGTTTGTCATTCCATTTGTAACGCATCGAAAAACTAATTTCCGACCCCATAAAGTATATATATCCTTGATCCTTATCACAGCTCGAGTCGATATAGCGATGTCCGTCTGTCTGTTGAAATCACGCTCATTAAAAAAAAACCATTTTGCTGGGTAACGTTACAATAATATCATTTACCATAATTCCCAGCAGGTTGGTATTGAAAATGGGCTAAATCGGGCATCATTGTGCTTAGATACGATCAAAAATATGTAGATACCTCTAAAAAAAACATAAAACCCAATGTGTTTGTTGTAATATTTTAGTGGTTGAACATAATAGTTGTACAAAAACATTCACAGTTCAAAACAAGTAAGAGTGATAAATTCGGCTGTGCCGAATTTTTGATACTCTCCAGCTGCGTCTTAAACTCTATATTACACCCAATGTTGTAAACTGTTGCCGATACAGAAACATTAATTCCGAATATAAAATTCAAATGATTTTTGGCTAAAAATTATTATTATTAAAAATAAGCTAATTTTAAAATATTTTTATCTGAATTATTTTTTATTTTTATCTGTATTACATTTAATACAAAAAAAAAAAAAATACATAAAAATATCAGGTAAGAAACTAAATATAGAAATTTTAACTTCTAATATTAATTTTTAATTTTTATTATTTACTTTTTATTTCTTAGAATTTAATTTTTTATTTTTAATTTTTAGATTTTAATTTTTAAGTTTTATTTTTTTATTTTTAATTTTTAATTTTTAATTTTTAATTTTTAATTTTTAATTTTTAATTTTTAATTTTTAATTTTTAATTTTTAATTTTTAATTTTTAATTTTTAATTTTTAATTCTTAATTTTTAATTTTTAATTTTTAATTTTTATTTTTTTAGTTTTTAATTTTTAATTTTTTATTTTTAATTTTTAATTTTTAATTTTTAATTTTTAATTTTTAATTTTTAATTTTTAATTTTTAATTTTTAATTTTAAATTTTTAATTTTTAATTTTTAATTTTTAATTTTTAATTTTTAATTTTTAATTTTTAATTTTTAATTTTTAATTTTTAATTTTTAATTTTTAATTTTTAATTTTTAATTTTTAATTTTTAATTTTTAATTTTTTATTTTTAATTTTTAATTTTTAATTTTTAATTTTTAATTTTTAATTTTTAATTTTTAATTTTTAATTTTTAATTTTTAATTTTTAATTTTTAATTTTTAATTTTTAATTTTTTATTTTTAATTTTTAATTTTTAATTTTTAATTTTTAATTTTTAATTTTTAATTTTTAATTTTTAACTTTTAATTTTTAATTTTTATTTTTTAATTTTTAATTTTTAATTTTTAATTTTTAATTTTAAATTTTAAATTTTTAATTTTTAATTTTAAATTTTAAATTTTTAATTTTTAATTATTAATTTTTAATTTTAAATTTTAAATTTTAAATTTTAAATTTTAAATTTTAAATTTTAAATTTTAAATTTTTAATTTTTTATTTTTAATTTAAAATTTTTAATTTTTAATTTTTCAATTTTAATTTTTAATTTTTCATTATTAAATTTTCATATTTCATTTTCCACTTTCCATTTATAATTTTTAAATTTTCAATTTTCAATTTTCATTTTCCAGTTTTCATTTTTCAATTTTCATTTTTCATTTTTCAATTTTCAATTTTCCATTTTTCATTTTTCGATTTTCATTTTCCATTTTTAATTTTTAATTTTTCAATTTTCATTTTCCTTTTTTCATTTGCCATTTTTTATTTTTCAATTTTCAATTTTCATTTTTCATTTTTCAATTTTCAATTTTTATTTTCCATTTTTAATTTTTCATTTTTCATTTTTAAATTTTCATTTTTCATTTTCCATTTTTGATTTTTCATTTTTCAATTTTCATTTTCGATTTTTTATTTTCCATTTTCCGTTTTTTATTTTTCAATTTTCATTTTCCATTTTTCAATTTTCCATTTTTATTTTGCAATTTTCAATTTTCCTTTTCCATTTTTCAATTCTCATTTTCCATATTGAATTTTCCATTTTTCAATTTTCATTATCCGTTTTTCATTTTCCATTTTTTAATTTTCATTTTCCGTTTTCCATTTTAATTTATCAATTTTCATTTTCCATATTTCAATTTTAATTTTCCAATTTGTATTTTCAATTTTCATTTTCCATTTTCCATTGTTCAACTTTCAGTTTCCATTTTTCATTTTCCATTTTTCAATTTCTTTTTCCATTTTCCATTTTTCATTTCTCAATTTTCTTTCTCCATTTTCCATTTTTCATTTTGCAATTTTCATTTTCCATTTTTCAGTTTTCATTTTCCATTTCTCATTTTTCAATTTTCAATTTCATTTTTCAATTTTCATTTTCCATTTTTCATTTATCATTTATCATTTATCATTTTTCATTTTTCATTTTCCATCTTTCCTTTTTCATTTTTCAATTTTCATTTTCCATTTTGCAATTTTAATTTTTCTTTCATATTAGCGATTTTTTTTTATTATATCGTGATAACGATAAAAAAAATATGTGGCAATACTGCTTACATAGCTCATGGTAGTTGTGTTTTTTGGTATGATTGAATCATTTTTTGTGGCTTTTTATACCCTCCGCACGTCAGTGGCAGAGGGTATATATAGGTTTGTCATTCCGTTTGTAACGCATCGAAAAACTAATTTCCACCGCATAAAGTATATATATTCTTGATCCTTATCACAGCTCGAATCGATAAAGCAATGTCCGTCTGTCCGTCTGTCTGTTGAAATCACGCTCATTCACAAAAAAAAAAAAAACATATAACTGGATTAGGTTACAATAATATCATTTGCCATAATTCCCAGCAGGTTGGTATTGAAAATGGGCTAAATCGGGCATAATTTTACTTAGATACGAGCAAAAATATGTTGATACCTCTAAAAAAACATAAAACCCGGTGTGTTTGTTGTAATATATTAGTGGTTGAGCATAAAAAATATGACATCATCAAAATATGTTTGTTGTTAAAATTTAGTATTACATTTATTGTTTACTTTTTCAAATATTTTGTTTACAAATGTTATAAATAGTGCACTTAGTCCTAGATATTAAAGTAAACGGTGTAGGGTATCAAAGATTAGGCATAGCCGAATTTGACACTCTTACTTGTTTTATATAAAAAAATGATATGACATATTTTGTTTGGGTTCTTTTGACAAAGAAATCAAAAAAATCAAGAAATAATTTTTATTTTTGCTCGAAAAAATTATAACGCATACTTTTTGTAGTCACTGTTTATAACACAATGCAACATATTTGAAGTCATTGAGTGCAAACTTCTTTTCGTGCGCGGTTTTCGAAGTACTTACCGAAACTGACAAACCCCCATTTGGGTTTCGCTAGTTAGTTGCTGTTCCAATTTTATTGCCTCATGTACACTTTTGGCTAAAACTTAATTTTTCCGAAGAACATGCAATTTTTTACATTTTATGCGTTGTACTGTGTAATTATTAAAAATTTGCAATACATATTAAAAGAAGAGGAAAGTAAGATTGTTTGATAATCTGGGCTGCATAGTAGATGTTCTACTGGGCGATCTGGCAGACTTCATATGGAAATCCGCGTGTTTCGGGGCACAAACATAATGGACAACCTCCTTTTTTTCACAATGTATCACAATGGGCTATATGGCCTCCGAGTGCACTCACTCATTTCGAAAAGGAAATTAGAAAACCGTTTTATAAAAAAAAATTTAATACGATATTATGTACCACTATACCATAATTTTGTAATTCTGTCGTGATACACTTCTTATACTTTTATATATTTAAAAATTTGTCAATAGTTTCGGAAATCGAATATAAAACTCGTTTGAAACTTTAAACTGAAGGATTGGTTAAATTGTACCAAATCAGTTATTGGTATACCAAAATTCGTATAATTGTACATTTCTGATTAAGTATACTGTTTTGTTTTAATATTACAACCCACTGTACACACAAAAATAATCTTAACGATTTCTTAAATAAATTAATTATTAACCAATTAAATTTGGCGCCGCAGTAAAGTTATAAACTATATCAATTACTTTAATTCCTCAATTCTGTTAAGAAATCAATGTACCAAAGATAACGGGGTAAGAGAAAAAACTTTACAAATTCCCATAAGATTGTGGAAAAATATATGTTTGTTTAAAAATATTAAATAAATATAACAACTCAAAACAGGTAACAGCATGTCATAAAATTATATCTATATAGATAGCACATTAAAGGTACTTCGAGAATCTAACAAGCGTTTATTAATCAGTTTAAATATAAAACTCAATAAAAACACACAGTAAAATGCGATAATAAATTAGTTAAAATATAGAATTTGAACAAAAATAAAAACGAATATTAACCGCAAATGTGATAATTTTTTTTATTTATATAAAAAAATAAAAATATTTAAAAATGGCTAAAACGAAAAGTGTAGAATCCTCAAATCCACACGAATTTAGTGACGAAATCGAAAGACGTGAGTGATTAACATTTAGAAGAATAAAAAAAGTTTTATACGTGTTTTATAAAAAGGATTAAACTTGAATGAACTTCAGATATTTATCATTTCATTCAATACCATCATTGAAGACTAAATTATGCAGCTGTAGTCAGATCAAAAAAAAAAAAAAACAGATATCACAAAGACAACAAATTATTACATCTAAAGCTTTAAAATATAAATGATTCTAATTAATACTGTGATTATAAAAAAAATATATGTACAGTAATAACTCGATAATCTGGATAATTGATTGAAGTTTTCGGGATTATCGTGGTTTTTTCTCTTCCTTTTCTTAATAAGAAAAAAGTGTTTAAATATGTTGGTTATTGCTATCTGTTAATTTAAAATAAAAATAATTTATTGCAAAAGAAAACAAAAATTTATTTTACATCTATAATAATGCAAGTACCAACTCCATGTTTTTCAGCTAGTATCCTTCCACGCATATCTCTACTAAATTCTTCAACAATTTTAACTTTATCTGAAACATATAAAGTTTTGTGTACTCTCCTTACTGAAGGCATCTTGCAACAACACTTAACCAAAAACGCTGGTGCAACAAACCACAACAAAAAATTCATTGTGCATAATTCTAAGATAAAAAATTAAATAAATATCGCCGTTTTATTCAACCCGAATTAACAATAGAGTTGCAATCACCGCATTATAGAATACGCCATGAGTTGAGAAATACAGTCTGGATTATAGCATGTTCAGACGGCAAAATGAACCACTTGATTCGCTCTATGAATCATGATTGCGAACCTTGGTATGCAGACGAGTGTTCTTGTTTCATTTTGACATTTATATGTTTTGTGCAAATATTTGAAGACATACTTCTACTCTTTACGTTTCACTATTTAATTTTTTTCATTTTTATTTGAGTATATATATATATATATGTATGTAAATATATACCTAGTTTTTATTTGTTAAATGTTTCTATTTATTTTATTGAACACATTAATTTTTTGTTTTTTCTTTGTTTCTATATTTTTGACAGCTAGGTCAGATAAACTAGCGATAATTTTTTATCAAAATTGGAGATGACAGTACATTTTTCATGGTTCGTAACTAGATTAAAAATGAACCAAGTTGGTTCGCTCTCAAATTTTTGTATGGCGAATCATGTAGGTTCAATCATGATTGGGGCGCGAACCGTGAATGAGAGAGCGAACCTCGAATCTTGCTGTCCGTCTGAATATAGCATTATCGTATAAGCCGGATTAACGGGGTTCGGACTATCGAGTTTATACTGTATATTATATTTAAGTGAAAACAATGTGTCATTATCGCCTAACTAAACGAAACCGAAAAATGTGCTCAAGTAAAAAATAATACAAATGCCCTATTTGTAAGGTGTTTGCAACCTTATAATTATATGAAATTAAAGAAAATATTAATTATACCCTATACCACTATGTGGTTTGGGTATAATGACTTTGTGCTGCTGTTTGTAACAACCAAAAATATTTGACCTAGACCCATCTTTAATTATACCGATCGAATCAGAATCACTTTCTGAGTTGATTTAACAATGTCCGTCCGTCCGTCCGTCCGTCCGTCTGTGTGTCCATGTAAACCTTGTAATCAAACTGCAGGTCGCAAATATGAATATATTTTGATGAAATTTGGTACATAAGCCTTTGTCGTCCATGGGATGAACGCTATTAAAATTGGTGAGAATCGGTCCATGTTCAGACCTAGCCCCCATACAAATTACCCATATGAAATCGACATAAATTGCCATAAGATCCAAATTGTCATATAGATCTTACTCAAATTGGGTTTGTATGCGTTCATTACATCCATTAATGAGTAGTCCAAAAATGATTCCTTTGACAACATATAGAGCTGCTTCCCGATCTTCACTTAAATCTATTAAAAAATAAAAATATTGCACTGATTCTTCTCAAATTTTGTTTGTATATATTTTTGCAAAATACAAGAGACTTTACCAAACATGATCAGGATCGGTCCATTTTTGGACCAAGTCCCTATATAGATATAGCATCCGATATGAACTTTTTCATATCTGCAGCCAAAAAAATTAATAAAAATCCCACTCAAATTTGGTTTTTGCTTATTTTCTATGTCCAGGTAGTTGGGCCTGAGAGATAGGGTCTCTAAGCGCATGGTATAGGGTATCGTATAGTCGGTCTAGACCGACTATAATTTTCTTACTTGTTTAATTTGATTTTGTGAAAGAAATAAATAAAAGCAAGAAAATAACGCAAGAAAATTCAATACTGGTATTTCTGTATTGTATGATAATAATATCGGGATAGTGGTATTAAATCCGGTTTTCAAATATTAATTAATTTTTAAATATTTTATGTTTAAAAATAATTCATTTTATTACTGCTGATTATTTAAATTTAAGATATGTTTATATATTTATACTAGCAGACCATGCAGCTAAATTAATTATTTTATCCCCAGATTTATTTTGATATATAGTTATTTCAATTATGGAAGAAATACCACTATGTGGTTTGGGTATAATGACTTTGTGCTGCTGTTTGTAACTACCAAAAATATTTGACGTAGACCCATCTTTTATTATACCGATCGACTCAGAATCACTTACTGAGTCATTTTAGTGATGTCCGTCCGTCCGTCTGTGTGTCCATGTAAAGCTTGTAATCAAACTACAGGTCTCAAATATGAATATATTTTGATGAAATTTGGTATGTAAGCTTTTATCGGCCATAGAATGAACGCTATAGAAATTGGTGAAATTCGGTCCATGTCTAGACCTATTCCCCATACAAATGACCCATATGAAATCGACATAAATTGCCATAACATCCAAATTATCATACAAATCTTAGTCAAATTGGGTTTGTATGTATATATTACATCCATTTATCAGTAGTCCAAAAATGATCCCTATTGGACAACTCTTAGTCATAGGCCCCATATAGAGCTGCTTCCCGATCTTCACTTAAATCTATCAAAAAACAAAAATGTTGCACTGATTCTTCTCAAATTTTGTTTGTATATATTTTTGCAAAATACGAGAGACTAAACCAAACATGGTCAGGATCGGTCCATTTTTGGGCCTAGTCCCCATATAGATATAGCATCCGATATGAACTTTTTCATATCTGCAGCCGAAAAAATTAATAAAAATCGCACTCAAATTTGGTTTATGCATATTTTCTATATCCAGTTAGTTGGGCCTGAGAGATAGGGTCTCTAAACGCATGGTATAGGGTATCGTATAGTCGGTCTAGACCGACTATAATTTTCTTACTTGTTTTCTATATCTAATTAGTTGGACCGAAGAGATAGGGTCTCTAAACCATGGTATAGGGTATCGTATATTCGATCTAGACCGACTATAATTTCTTACTTGTTTTGTAATAAGAATGAAATGAAACTCTATGGGTATATCCTGTGTAACGGACGTCACATTCTGTCGCTTTCAGATACGCCAAAAACGGGAAAGAAGCGGAAAGAGTTGATATATATTTTTATGTATTTAAAGAGCTGAATGAGTGCTACATTTTAGAAATATGTGGACAGAATTTAGTACAATTTAATAGAATTGATGTTCTTTTAGAAATATACAAAATTCAGTGACATTTGAAAACTTTGATTCCATATATACACATGTAAATAAAGGTCAAAAGATAACTTTGTTCGTAGGCTTATGAAATATGAGAATTATCTTTTAATTTTTTATAATTAGGTATAGCACAAATACGGAGGCGACATCACGGATGCGAAAAATTTTTCCTAGAGGATAAAATACAGTAATGCTGTTCATTAACTTCAACTTTTCATGAATCTAATATAATAAAATTTAAGTCAAATATTCATAAACACTACTCCCTCTTTCCTCCTTCCCATAACCTATTTTCCTGAGTGTTGGTCAATAATTAAAATAAATAAATAAATAAATAATAGTACCTTGAATAAGCTAAATACATAAAGAAAGCAAGATGCTATAATTCATCATATTTCGGCTCAAAATTCAAATAAATTAAGAATTCTTTTATCTATAATATTAATAGGCTAGGCGATTTCTTGTGACCGATGTTTTGTTCTACCGTTTTATCCCGATTTTGATCAAACGTATACTATTTGAAAGGTACTTCTTTATACAATGCTATGTGTGTGTTTATTAAATTTGATAATGTGTTTGTAATAAAAATGAGTTTGGTTTTTGTGTTGATTTGTGAATTGGCTATAATTGATTAAATGAAAAAATAATATTTCCTAGAATTTGCACTCGAATTTCGAGGGCTGGAATCTGCTAGTATTAATAAAATATATATATTTAGGCTTTATTATTAGATAATAAAAAGTTTTTCTGAGCAGTCTGTATTTTTCACTCGTGGCTGACCTTTTCGGCAGATACTCCTATGTTATTTTAAATGCAGATTTTATTTTCGATTTAATAAATTTAATTTGTTTTGCACATCTTTAACTGATCTTTTTAAATAATTATATTACTGAAAGCCAACGTTAACCAACACTCAAGGGATGTCCCCTACAAATGCAGTGCATTGTGTTGATTTCAGGTTATCGGAAGGAGGAAAGAGGGAGTAGTGTTTATGGATATTTGACTTAAATTTTATTAGATTGTAACTGTCAGGAAAGACTCGTGCGAGGAGTTTATTCCACATACGGCTAGTTCGACTGATAAATGAATTTACTACAAACAAATGTGATCTACTAGATAAGGGGGATGAGCGAAACTCGGGCACTTTTAATGAGTTCGCTAATTTCAGAAGAACATTTCCCATGTTAGTATCTATAGAACAGTGTTATACAACCCACATTTCGACGATGTTCCAACGAGTCAATAGAGTTGGATACCCTATTGTCATTAATGAGCATCAAAGCCCTCCTTTGCACACAGTCCAGTAGCTCCAAAATAGACTTTGAAGCTCCTACCCATATTTGGGAGTTGTATTCCATTTTCGGTCGGATGTAAGTGGTATAGATATTAAGGAGATCAGAAGGAGTGAAGTAATTTTTGCCCCGTTTTAGAAAACCAAGACACTTGAATGCTTCTTTCGAAACTGGAAAAACATGCTCGTTCTAATGAACATCACATTGTATACAGATGACATTGTTTAATCCATTGACATATGGGCCAACAAACAATATTGAGTCTTCTGTGCATTAAAATCAACTCTATTCGCTTTACCCCACTTGGAGATTGTTAACAGGTCTTGACTGAGTGTGTCATTCATTGTCCGCCTTTGCACCCAATCTTCAAAAGGCTTGGCCTACAATTAACGCAAAATGAATGACAAATATTGCTGTCATCTGCGAAAGAGTATATAGAATTAAAAGATTGACCAAGAAGATCGTTGAGAAAGATAAGTTAAAGAGAAGGAGAAAGAACTGAACCTTGAAGTACCCCTGAATTAAGCTGAAACTCATTAGATGAGAGCCCATTAATAACAACACGTATTGTGCGATCTCAGAGAAAACTTGATATAAATCGAGAGAAGTCAATACCGACCCCAAATGCAATAAGCTTTAACATCAATGCACCATGCCACACGCGATCGAACGCCTTCGAAATATCTAGAGCAACTACTTTACTTTCACTAAAATTGTGAATGGATCGACTCATCGGTCAGAAAGAAGAGCTAACAGGTCTTCCGTATAACGATTTCTACGGAAGCCATACTGTCGATCATTAAAAAGTGAGTTGGCCTCTAGGTAGTTGACAAGATGGAAATTGATCATGCTCTCCATGACCTTTGAGCGCGCAGAGCAGAATACAATTGGATGGAATTTTTGAGGGTTAGTAGATTCACCCATTTTAGGGATTGGTTGGACATTAGCAACATTTCAGCAAGAGGGAAAGACTCCCGCACGGTACGAAAGGCTGAAAAGGTTGGCCAATAGACAAGCTAGCGTCGAAAAGCACTGTTTCAGCACCAGTGCTGGTATACCATCCGACCCGGCAGACTTTGATTTTTCCATTGCTAATTGTCCATTTAATAATGTTACCCAATATTTTCTTGATAACGAACCACGTTCCCTTATTTCAGTTTGATGTATTTAGGGGTCGAAGCAGTATAAATTACGTAGTGGGTCAGTTCGAAAATGCTCTAATTCATCTTCTTCTATATTAGCAGATGATGTCACATAAATTTGCCAGGCTCTCCTTTCCATAGTATTCGAGATATGTGATATTCAATCATTTATTTGTAAGGGAGGTCTTCGCCCATTTATCCGATCCCGTCCAGTTACAGCACGGCTACTAATATTAATAACAGATGACGTCACACAAATAACCTGTGAAATCACACAAAGTATCGTTAGTTGATACGTGAAACGCCCACTTATCCCATCCCGCTCTTTTTCGCCAATTATAGTTGTGAAAGATGACATCAGATTTGTGATATAGAATATTAACTTGTTATGCGAGGTACCATGCCTTCTGATTCGACACCGCCATTTTTTAGCAATAACCTGTGAAATCGCATAAGGTATCGTTACTGTTCCTTTTATATTATTTTAGATGTCGGTCACATTTCTCATTCAATTTACTTCAATCGTAGGCCAAACCTTTTTGAGGTTGGGGCAAAAGGCTGACAATGAATGACACACTAAATCAAGACCTGTTAAGTTGATTTATGCTTTGGATTCAACATTGTCATCTGTATATATGGGTGATATTAATATTGACAAATCGGATACTCTTGTTGTTCTGGGCATGAGAATTCAATGGGATATCCGTTGAAACGCACATGATTTTCAAGTATCGAAAGAAGTATCTTGGTTTTTCTAAAACGGTAAAAAAATTACTTCACTCCTTCTGTTCTCCTTAAAATCAATACCGCTTACATCCGATCGAAAATGGAATACAGCTCTCATATATGGGCAGGAGCTTCAAAGTCTATTTTGGAGCTACTGGACCATGTGCAAAGGAGGGCGTTCATGCAAATTAATGACAGTAGGGTATCCAACTCTACTGACGAGTTGGAACATTGACTATAGATACTTAAATGTGGAATACGCTTCTGAGATTAGCGAGCTCTTTCCAAGTGCCCGGGTTTCAGTTCGCTCTACCCGCTTCTCTAATAGATCCCATCCGTTTGTAGTCTATTGTCCAGTTGACTGCAGAAAGCATTACACAGAAAATTCGTTTATCAGTCGAACTAGCCGTATGTGGAATAGACTCCCCGCAGAAATCTTTCCTGATAGTTACAATCAGGGGCATCTACTGAGTGTTGGTCAATAAATAAAAAAATATATACACAAATCCACCAAATCAAAAATCATTAAAATAGGTCTAACCATTCTTGAGTAATAATTGGTGTAACTAACCGACTTTGTTTTTTATATATTTACGCATACACTTGCTAGAGAAAGTATTCGCACACTTGAAGATGCAAATATAAAATATTACGAAAAAAATTTTATAAATATTTGAATTCGGAACTTTTTACCATTGACATATTGGAAATTTTAAATGTTTTTCAAAGAACTAACGGAATGTTTCTACAAAAATTTTTTGTGTAAAACGCAAAAAAACAGTATGGCAACTATAATAGCAAGAAAAAGGTTCGTCCGTTTACATTTAGGTAAATCCCAAGAAATATGCAACGATGTCCAGAGACCTAGTTTTCGCAGTCGTGGTCGGAATAATTCCGTATCGAAATTTATTTCGAGAGTGTAAATATTTCTAATTTTGGTATACCGGTACTGTATTTCCTTAGCAGTATGAGACGAAAGCGCTTTTCCCATGCGAGAAAGCAGGTTTGTAATGCAGATCAATTAAGGAGTGAGATCGAAAAAATTTTAATGTACATAAAATGTAACAATAAGGATACAAATGAACCTAGTTTTATTTTTTTTACCTAATTAAAATTATATTAAAGCTTACAAACTCTTCCTTGTTACATAAACCAAGCTAATGTTCTGGTACCACTTAATAGATTTCTTACCGTAGTGGAAGGATGCGAAATCAGGTAGGACAGTTTCTGGTAAACAATCGACATAAATTGCAGTCATACCATAAATTCTTGTCATACCAGGAACTTTTTGGAAGCTGCTCTGTTTTTGGGCTATAAATTTTTTGTAGCGTTCCTGTCTAGAACTTTTTGGATTTTTTTGGTTTTCAAACCTACATGGCCTTTAACTTTTTGTAACAAATAGTCCGAGCACTATCGGATGTGGTGAGAGTAGTTTTCAATATGCTTCCAATTGTCTTGGCTTTAAAACATCACCATTCTTCCCGAATCATGTTTCCTTTCAATGGTCAAATTCTCCTGATACTTTCTACTAACATTGGAAACAGTTTGACGGCAGACATCAGATTCTTTGGCCAACTTTTTGTAGCACCAAGTTGAAATTTTTTTTGAAAATATTTAATAATTTTAGCACGTACTTTTATTTCGCAACTCATTTTAATCAAACCAACAACAAATGAATAGGGTTGTCATTAAGCATAATAACAGACATATTTTTCAAAGATAACTTGATATAAAAAAAAAATCAAATAATGGTTGCGATAAAAGTTAAGGGGACAGACGTGTGTTAAATTTGTCTTATCTCACTACTTTAAATCGACAAAAACTATTGCATATAAACGTCAATTTGCATGATACCAGTGAGTCGTATGATTTTTCGACAAAAAAAATACAGATAAAATTCATCTGATTGTCAAAAATTCTTCTGATATAATTTCAACAATCACGCATTAAGTTTTATTATAATAATTTAAATTTGTAGGTGTGTCCGGTCACAGGGGTGATGTGTAAACATCTAGTAATTAAAGATTTTTTTAAGTTGGAAGTACTTGTGCTTTTTTTAAATTTAGAGTTGTTATACATTTAGCCTAGTTTAATTAACTGGTTACTGAATTAGTTTAAATTGTGAAATTATATTATTTTTAACGTTGTTATACTTGAGGGTTGTTGAATTAGCTGCAATAATCTTTACACCAACACACTCATACCTCACACCCTTTTTCTCATACTGTGTTTTTGTGATTGTATTGTGAAATAGTTTACCTCCTTGAGCGTATAAATGTTTTCACATAAAAATATTTACTTTTCTTAGCGCCAGTTTAATTTTTTGTTTGTATGATTGAGCCATATAAAATACTTTTACATCGGTAGAGCTCATTCCCGCTCACACAAGAATCGCTCCACGTCATAAGATATTGTTCTCTGCGAATATTTTTTCGAGAATTTTTTATAAGGCTGATGAAATATCGATCTCACTTCTTCCGCCAGTATACTCTGTACACAAAGTTATAAACCTTAAGATTTCTGTTTGCGGGCAGGATAACACATTTTCAAGATCAAAACTTAATTTGCTTTAGTTTAAGGTGGGTCTTATTTCCTTTTTATTTCATTCATTTGCAGTTAAAGAAAATGATTCGCACCTTCCTCATCTGTCAGAATTGGGTTGAAGAAAAACCAAATTGAAGTTAGTTATAAAAACATACCTGTGGAAGCATACTCTCAAATGTTTCCTTGTACAAGTTATACATTTTAGATATATTGAGATTTGGATCAAGGTAAAGATTCGAATTTTTGGCACGGCAATAATGGGATTCTATACTTGGGAATGATGTAATATGTATTTTTACTTCGGATTTCAACCCGTTATCTCATCTTTTAGCCACCCCAGTTACATCATTTTTCTTTCCGTTGCATTGTAAACTGGTTTTTGGGAAATCGCAAAAGTTCCAGGCCAAAATGTTTTACAAACCCGAATCATGTTTCCAGACAATTATACAAAATAGCTAAAATAGTAATTCTGTCACGAATTTCCCGATTTATTGCTTTTCCGAACACCTTCAATTCTCTTAGTTGATTTCAAAATATAACTTGATTTTCCTTCTTGATCTAAGGAGTAGAAATCCTTAAATAGTGTCTTACGCTCGGTTAGTGTAACAACTTTTGGACAGTCGAATTTACAGTTTTCGAAGCAGCTTGTTTTATTAAAAATTTCTTTTCGTGCTACTTCTTTTTCTCGAGAATTTGTATAAGCTACCCCTGCCTGGTGTTTTCTTTGTCGCATGTTTCGCTTCCATTCCGCTAACGGTTCCAAACTAATAACATTTTCAATAACGATACCCGCATCTAGCTCAATAACGATACCTGGTCTGACTGAAAGTAACTTTGGGTATATTTTCCTATTGTAAACAAAATAATAAAAAGTTGACTCTGAGGTATAAAAACACATTTTTATAATATACAGCCCTGTTCTTGAAACGTTGTTATTTGGATAAGAGTAAATTTAAAATCACATGAAATTGAAATTTTGGGTTTCTTGAAATCACCTTTTTTAATGGAAACATATGTTTGAGTTAAGAACCATATGTTTGAGTTAAGAACATATGTTATCTAGAAACCGAGGTGTCATATGGTTCTTTATTCAGTTTCACAAAAAACTTTTAAGTATTTTCTGCATGTTTTTTCTTAAGTTTATAGAAAAATATTTTCTTTTAAAATAACAACTTATTTGTTCATTTAATTGTTTTTGTTCTTCAATTTCATTCAATTAAAAATGACTTTTCTATTTTTAAAAAGTTAGGCATCACCAAAAAAAATTTCGATATTCAAATAAATTGGATTTGACTGGCATCACTACTGGTTCGAACATATGCAAAAAAATAAAAATATGTGATTTGATGAAAAAATTTTTTTTAATTCCTTTATTTGCAATAATTAGTGCATTAAGAATCTATGTTATAATTGGAAAAATTATAATGGAAAATAGATGTGTAAATAAAAAGTTTTTATTATAGCTATAGAACAGCATCATCGCAAAAAGTGTGTTTTATTAACATCAACCACTTATTACGAGTGGTTTTTTTAAATCAGCGCAAAATGTAGACGTTTTTTAAAATCGTTTTTTTTCATAAGATTAATGTCTAATTTTTTAAAATAATGACAAGGTTCAATAAAAAAACATGTTAGAGTTTAAATATCAATTAGTTTTTTTTTATCTCTTAAGATCTGCTTAGTAGAAAAAAGGGCATTTGTTTTGATTTCACAAAGCCTTTTCTATGTGAATTAAAACGAGAAAAAATATTCTTATTGAAATTAGAGAACAGCAAAAAACTCGTAGATTTAAGAATTTTTTCATTTACGAGTTTTTTTTTTTTTTGTGATAGTGGTTTCAAGAACAGGGGTGATAATTACCTTAGTTATACCACTATGTGGTTTGGGTATAATGATTTTGTGCTGCTGTTTGTAACTACCAAAAATATTTGACCTAGACCCATCTTTTATTAAACCGATCGACTCAGAATCACAGCTGCGTCCCGATTTTCACTTAAATCTATCAAAAAACAAAAATATTGCACAGATTTTTCTCAAATTTGGTTTGTATACAATTTTTCAAAATATAAGTGACCTTACCAAATATGGTCAGGATCGGTCCATTTTTCGACCTAGTCTCCATATAAATATAGCATCCGATATGAACTTTTTCATATCTGCAGCCAAAAAAAATTAATAAAAATGCCACTCAAATTTGGTTTATGCTTATTTTCTATATCCACTTTGTTGGACCGAAGAGATAGGGTCTCTAAACCATGATATAGGGCATCGTATTGTCAATCTAGACCGACTATAATTTTCTTGCTTGTTTTAATATAAAACAGTTTAACTGAAAACCCCGCGAACACTTTATTATAATACACAATATTATAAATACTAGCAGATTCCAGCCCTCGAAATTCGAGCGCAAATTCTAGGAAATTTAATTTTTTCATTAAATTAAGACCCTAAAAGTATGCTAATCAATTATAGCCAATTCAAAAATCAACACAAACAAGTAAGAAAATTATAGTCGGTCTAGACCGACTATACGATACCCTATACCATGCGTTTAGAAACCCTATCTCTTAGGCCCAACTAACTGGACATTGAAAATAAGCAAAAACCAAATTTGAGTGGGATTTTTATTAATTTTTTTGGCTGCAGATATGAAAAAGTTCATATCGGATGCTATATCTATAAAGGGACTAGGTCCAAAAATGGACCGATCCTGATCATGTTTGGTAAAGTCTCTTGTATTTTGCAAAAATATGTACAAACAAAATTTGAGAAGAATCAGTGCAATATTTTTGTTTTTTAATAGATTTAAGTGAAGATCGGGAAGCAGCTCTATATGGGGTCAAAGGGATCATTTTTGGACTACTCATTAGTGGATGTAATGAACGCATACAAACCCAATTTGAGTAAGATCTATATGACAATTTGGATCTTATGGCAATTTATGTCGATTTCATATGGGTAATTTGTATGGGGGCTAGGTCTGAACATGGACCGATTCTCACCAATTTCAATAGCGTTCATCCCATGGCCGATAAAAGCTTATATACCAAATTTCGTCAAAATGTATTCATATTTGCGACCTGCAGTTTGATTACAAGCTTTACATGGACACACAGACGGACGGACGGACGGACGGACATTGTTAAATCAACTCAGAAAGTGATTCTGATTCGATCTGTATAATTAAAGATGGGTCTAGGTCAAATATTTTTGGTTGTTACAAACAGCAGCACAAAGTCATTATACCCAAACCACATAGTGGTATAGGGTATAAAAACAAACTCATTTTTATTAACAAATTTAATAAACACATACATAGCATTGTATAATTTTATGTATGTGTTAGTAGCAAATTTAAATGCAATTTACTCAAAATAAAGGCACAAATTTAAAAATCTGTAAATCTGCAAATCGGCTAAAAAGAAATCCCTTTTAAATAATACATCAGTCACAAGAAATCGCCTAGCCTATTAATATTATAGATATGTACACGATTTATTAAAAAAAAAAAACAATATTTAAATGTTATTCAAACGCAAAACTAGAATGTAAAATATAGCAAAACTATTTAAGAAAGTCTATCATAAAGTTAAAGTTGAGTAATTAAATACTTAAGTCTACGAAAGAACCTACAATATTTTGCATCACATGGTTCTATCTGCAAAATAATATAGGCTTTTTTGGTTAACAAGGTTCAATCAGTCTGTTAGAACCTTGTTAACTGAATCTGAAACCAAAAAAACGCGGTGTTACAGTTATATCTCCGAAACTGGAAGAGATAGACAAAAAACTGAGATCACTAATCGAAAGAGCATAGTCACTTAGAGCGATGTCCTAGTCCTAAAATTGTGATATCTAAAAAAAAAATATATTTGTAAAATTTTTGAAATTGACACTTTTTCATGGAATGTATTAATTAACAAAATATCTTATATACAAACGAAGCTCTGCCATCCTATTGTTAATCGATTCATGCAATGATTAAGTGTAATCAAGTGATGACAAAGCTACCTTGATCGCTTCAATAAAGTCATATTTATTGCTAAAATGCTTGCCAGTAGGGTAAACTTTATGAGCCATTTGAAAACATTTTCTCTTTATATTTATAACCGGCGAATAGGGCGGCCTTGACTTTACTACTAGGACAGTGTGAATTGATGCATTATCATGCCCTAACGTCTACTGCAATTCATGTAGTTCTGAAGTACATAATTTCAGGAGTGCCACTCATTATTCAACGCCGTATGAGTACGGAAAATTCCCATGCGAATCTTTTTGCAATTGGCCGGATTGTTTATAAATATGAATTATTGATTTTCCGCATGTTTGCTAATAAAAAACGATAACAATAACTGCACGTTAAAATGACCTGGAGTTACTTTTCAGAGCTTACATACTTATAGTTAATGTCATGCTGATTATAGCTACATGCAGTCTGCTTGCAACAACCTTGACTAATTTGTAAATAAAACTCGAGCTTATTATCTATAACGAATACAGAGCGCCTTAAAGTTTGCTGATGAAATCACCTTATTAAAATAGAGGTGGTGATTAACAAAAGACTACGTATTTTATTAATGTGTTGTAATCTTTAAAATTGTTTGTAATGGTTTATATTATACGTTTAATCTCAGAAAGAACGCCACTTTTAAACAAATATCTGGTGACTCAAACTAAACAGGATTCTAAGCAATATTGTAATTTGTTGCTCTATAAACAATTTGTTTAGAAAATCTTATACTAATTTATATAAAAAAAAAAAAATATTTCGTTTTTATATTACAGCTAATGTTTTTGGAGTGCGTCATGTCCAGGCCTTACTCTTATTCTTTGGCATGACATTTGGCTACTTTTTACGGGTCAACATTTCGGCTGCCATAGTTCCAATGACTCAAGCTACCGCTGGTCAACCTTACTACGTTTGGGATCCCTCAACGAAAAGTTTAATACTGAGCAGTTTCTTTTGGGGTTATGTTATCGCACAAATGCCCGCCAGTCTATTGGCCAAACGTTTTGGCGGCAAAATTGTTTTGGGCTTGGCTACAGCTATGGCTTCAATTATCACAATATTTCATCCTTTAGCAGCTAAGAATGGTGATTGGCAGTTGGTGTGTGGTTTAAGAGTTTTGGTTGGCTTTGCACAAGGTGTTGTCTATCCATGTACACACACACTTCTGGCCAAATGGGCTCCCCGTCCAGAAAGAGGCTTTTTGGCCACGACAGTATATTCGGGAGCACAATTTGGTACTGCAGTGTTGTTGGCAGCCAGCGGTAGTGTTTTTGATTCCAGTTTGGGTTGGCCTGGTTTATTCTACGTCACCGGTGGTGTGGGTTTAGTATGGTCTGTGGTTTTTTTAGTTTTTGGAGCCAACACACCGCAGGATACGAAAATAATTTCTAAAGCTGAACTTGAGTACATTGAAGCACTGACTGGCAGTGGTCAACAAAGTGAGGTAAGTTAAACCAAAAAAAATTACCTTAATCCTAGCATAAATGATACTCATGCTGTCTCAAATCTGTTCAATTCATAAATCCCATCAGTTTGACATATAATTATAAGAAAATACTTATAATACTTACAACTCATTCAACTCATCGATGTACAAATAAATGTATATTAGGGCGGGTCGATTTAAAAATCGCCCAATTAACAAGGAAAATCGTATTCTAGGGATCAAAATAAGAAACTTTGCCCGAGGAACAATACCTCTAAAACGATTTCTGATGTCCCGACTTTTGACCTGTCTGTCTGTCTGTCTCACTTTGACCCATTTAGAATGCCCCAATCGAGTCCAAATGTAATATCGACCCCCACTAACTTTGGAACCCCCTGGGGGCACACTCATACGTATACGTATCTTCTACTCTGCTAATAAATAATAATCATACGCCTTGACTATGTTATGTTATTCAAAAAATACTGTTCGCATGAGGGTAAATAACTTTTAGATCACTCCGTGACTATGCGTGACTACCCCAAAATTAATCTGTAGTCACAACAAGACTATGGGCCAAGTTTCAGATCAATTTCATGGGGATTGCCCCATGGCAAACAGACAGACAGACAGACAGGTCAAAAGTCGGGACATCAGAATTCGTTTTAGAGGTATGGTTCATTGGGCAAAGTTTCTTATTTTGATCCCTAGAATATGATTTTCCTTGTCACTTGAGCGATTTTTTTCCTCCCTACAAATCGACCCGCCCTAAAGTTATTTATACATGTATACATGCTTATTTACTATAGTAACCCTGCTATCTCACATCACACTGCAACTGTGAAATCGTTGTGTACGTATTATCAACGAAAAATTATTCGAATTAGTCGAATCCATCGCCATTAACTTTTGTGTTCCCACATCTGACTGCAATCTCATTTTTAAAATGTTGTCGAAGCGTAAACTTGAAAAAATTTGTTTACTTTTCTCTCTTCTTTTTATTTAAATAGAGTTACCGAGTTTATTATACAGGCACATTTTTGAGGGAAAATGTGTTCATTTTTTATTATAAGTATTATTTTAATAATAGTTAATAATATTTATGCTCTATAATTAACAAACTTGCGTTTTTGTAAGCGCATTTCAAAAAATAAATCATTATAATAGATTTAACAAGTTAAAACTTTAATTACAATTTTACAGAATCCAGTAAATTTGCATTAAATTTATAACAGAGTAACATTAATCATCGTTGGTGGCAGCCATTACTCGCACGAAAAATTTGGTGCCATTAGTGTGACCACTGCGGAAAATGTGTGTGTATTAGTAAAAAAAAATGTGAGTGTATTGAGTTTTTCGAACTTGCAGTGTGATGTGTGATAGGGGGGTAACTCAACAGAGCAAACACACAAACTCACAAGCTGTATTTAATGTTCGAATTCGATTCCGTTATACAGGCCACTTCCAGTTCGAAAAACTCCATACACTCACATATTTTACTAACACACACACATTTGTCGCAGTGGTCACAGTAATGGCACCAAATTTTTCGAGCGAGTAATTGCTGCCACTAACGATGATTAATGTTGCCCTGTTGAAAATTTAATATAAATTTAATGGATTACTGCAAAATTGTAACTAAAGTTTTAAAGATTATTATATTTCTTGAAATGCGCATATAAAAACGCAAGTTTAATAATTATAGATCATACATATTATTAAAATAATACTAACTAGCAGATTCCAGCCCTCGAAATTCGAGCGCAAATTCTATGAAATTTCATTTTTTCAATAAATAAAGACCCAAAAAGTATGCTAATTAATTATAGCCACTTCACAAAACAACACAAAAAACACTCAGTTTTATTACAAACACAGTAACAAATTTAATAAACACACATAGCATTGTATAATTTTATGTATGTGTTAGTAGCAACTTTAAATGCAATTTACTCAAAATAAAGGAAAAGATTTAAAAATCTGTAAATCTGCAAAACGGCTAAAAAGAAATACCTTTCAAATAATATACATTTGGTCAAAATCGGGATAAAACGGTTGAACAAAACATCAGTCACAAGAAATCGCCCAGCCTATTAATATTATAGATAATAAATGTTAACCGTTTCCCAAAAAATGTGCCTATATAATGAACTCGGTAACTCTATTTTGTAAACAAAACGAAAAGTGAATATGGATGCTAAATTAAAAAAAAGAGAATATTTCAAAAATAATTAATGTATACTATTGCCACCCTTTTTTGTGGGATATGAACAGTAAATCTAACGATTTAAAGCACAAAGCCTACGAATATATAGCAAATGGCATGATAATACGTATACAGCTGTAGTGGCAGAGGCAGTGGCCTGTGTAGGACGGGCGTTAAGTAAAGAAGAGTGTAAATCAACAACGTCACAAATGTTGTTAAGTACGAGCATCATGAGTACTTAAAAATTTAAAGTGGATATGAGGTTCAGCAACATTTCAATAAGTATGAATGCGTATAAGTGCAAGAAATTATGAATTATGATTCAACTCTACTGACTTTTTCAGTACTCATTGCAGATTTCCGAATAGTTTATCGATAAGAGAAATTCGGCACAGCCGAATTTAATAGTCTTACTTGTTTTTATACGATTTTTTTAATAAATTTTCTTTTTCTTTTCAGGCCATGCCAGTTCCTTGGAAGTCTTTGTTTACATCTTTACCATTCTATGGTTTGATTGCTGCCCATTGTGGTTTCACCTGGGGTTTCTATACTCTTCTAACTGAAATACCCACATATATGAGTAATGTTCTACAATTAAATGTTAAAGCAAATGCTCTACTCTCCGCTTTGCCCTATTTCGTAATGTGGCTGTTGTGTCTTGTCGTCAGTCCCATTTCCGATATGTTAATTAATCGTAAAGTTATCTCGGTAACAGTATCGCGAAAATTGTTCAATTCAATAGGTCAATGGGTACCTATGGCATGTCTTATTGCTTTGGGTTATATGACGGCTGATGAAAAAACATTGGCCATTACTTTGCTTACCATCGGCGTTGGCTTCAATGCTGCCTCTTTCTGTGGATATTTGGTTAACCATATGGACTTATCACCAAATTTTGCGGGACCTATGATGGGCATTACGAATTGTATTTCGAATTTATGTTCGCTCTGTACACCCTTAGTTGTGGGTGCTATTGTTACCAACGAAGAAGATCCCACTCAATGGCGCGTAGTATTCTTTATAACAGCTGCTGTGTATTTAGTGTGCAATTCAATCTTTGTGATATTTGGCAAAGCCGACGTACAAACATGGAATTATGAAACCGTTTCAAATTCGACCACAACACTACCAAATAATTATGCCCAGAGTGCTGTGACTGTAGCCCCTGCTGAAAGCAGCGAATCAGAAAGGCGATGGTAAAAGTGTGTTTAACAATTGTGATATAATTGATAAGGTTGTATTTTAAGTAGTAATTGTTATACATTAAGTATTTATTTATAAAATATATTATTAAGTACTGATAGTCTATGGCATAACAGAGATTGCTAAAACTGCTATGAGCTAAAATGTTTACTTGAACAGAAAAAAAAACAACATTCTATTTTGCATTGATCATTCAATTAGTATAGTCTGTGTGTATTTGTCCTTTCTATTTCAAAATAAATGAATCTTATCAGAAGTACATTGAAACTTTTCTTATCATTGCTACATCTTTTCAATGTTATATTAAAGTACCATAAAAGAATTAATATGTCCAATAATCTCATGTGTGGCGTGAAATTTATATTCTGATATTTTCTGAAATTCAATTGATATTTTCGGAAATACATTTGATAAATTCTGAAATACATTTGATGTTTTCTAAAATACATTTGATACTTTCTGAAATACATTTGATACTTTCTGAAATTTAATTGATGTTTTCTGAAATACAATTGATACTTTCTAAAATTCAATTGATGTTTTCTGATATACAATTGATTTCACAGGGCAACACTAATTCTGCGGCATAGGGATTGTTAGTTAATTTTGCTACATATGCTGATGAAGACCTAAGTCTATAATTCACTTTTTGTGGATTGACTCTGGTTCTCGCGATAAACCGCTATTTAAAAAAATGAAGGAGGCTTCACCACATATTTTAGCATAACTCAAGAACGGTTTGTCCGATTTGGTTAAATAAAAAATATGAAAATACACAGCTAAATTATTGTTCATTGGGGACTAAGTACTCAGCGCCTGGTAAGCATACTGAACTATTTTTCAAGTCAGAGGCCTTTGAATCCTGGGCAAGACCGGGTAAAAACAGCTAGTTATAGTATAATATTGGATTTTTCAAAATTTTACCGAATTCGAGATTTTTGACAGATATTTTTCTACACCTTTTCCAATTGTATTTCAGAAAACGTTAATTGAATTTCAGAAAGTATCAATTGTACGTTTTTTGAGGAGAAAATTCATTTTTTATTTCAATCTAAAATTTTTTGAATTTTTATAAGACGCTATTGCAAAAATGCTTCAGAAATAAGCTGCAAAACCGCTTTAAGTTTTTTTTTTTGAAGTTTATTTATTTTGTAAACATAAAATATAACGGAATCTATTGCAAATTAAAGGAATCAGAACTTATAAAAATTATATTACTGCATTCAATAAATGATCATCATTGACCAGAGACGCCAAATTTTTGGAAGTTTCAACAATAGAAAATGAATGCGAAGTTTAAAATTGTGCCGCAAGGTAGCTTTAAGCAATTGCTTATAGTATATGTATAGTAATTATTGCACATACGTAGATAAAATCTATCATAAGACTTTTCACCGAACTGTGTTCCGCGAGCGTTTGGCAGCTACACCCGTGCTGCCACGCAGTTGTCGTCAACATATTCTAATTGCCAAATTGTATTTTTCAGATCATTCCGATATTTTTGCTAACCTGTGTTCCGCAAACGCGTGGCGTGGCGTCCGCGCGCCGCTTCCGCGCACCGAAATGATGCTATATGACGCTATTGGAAAGAATACAGATTTTAAATACGTTTATTGTAGGACAGATTGTAACGAGGTTTTGTCGTAGGCTGGTGTAGCTTGTCGTGTCCTGGGTCTACTCAAGGACCCTCAAAACCTTAAGTAATAATAAGACAGTTGTTTTACCCTTTGACGGGGTTGTATATTAGCCTTAATTTTATTATTCTCTTTGTAATTACATAAATATTTATATATATTTCAAATATCAACACACGTGGCAATACTTCTTCGTCTTACTCGGACCTCCTCGCAATACGTCAATTGTAGCGTAACACGACTTTCGTAGTGTGCTGTATAATACCCACACTGCATAGCGTACAATGTTTTGTAAATGCGGAAATAACAAATATCAATATTGTTGACCACTGCATTTACAAAACATTGTATGACTGCGTATATTCTTATTGTATGTTGTTGTTACGCTGGCACACTTATGTTTATGCTGACCCAAGTGCAGGTAACACATTGTTGTTGTTAATATAGGTTGAAAATATGTATATAAAGAAGAACCTTTTATAATCAATTACTCATTAATAATTTATCAATCAATCAATTAATAGTTTAGCTCCTAGATAGAGCTGCAATAATAATAATAATAAATACTATTTAAAACACAAAAGTATCTTGTTTGCTATATGGCGATCCTGCCAGTGCTCCTTAGATGAGCATTGCAGAAAATATATATAATTCAAGGATTATGCTCTTAAATTGAGCAATCCTGAATAGAATAATAATAAAAAAAAAAAAAAACACACATAATAATTTTGTCCTGGTGGATCAGCCACAACGATCCATCAGCTGCGTTGAAGGAAGATACTGTCTGGCCTAAAGACAGTGGAGCTTAAAATCAATGGCGGAAGGGCCAAAACCTATCTCCATAGAAGAGTATAGAAGAAGGACGGGCCAGCAGAAAAAGAAGGAAAAACACATCAAAAGACCTCTGGTATATATCAATATACACATCAATATGCCCCTAACAGGTTCATCCTAGTTTTACCAAAAACAAAAAAAAAAAAAAAACAAAAAAAAAAAGTGGAGCATCCCGTTATGCACCCGTAGGTCAGAAAGCGTTAACCGCTCTTGACAAATAAACAAAAACAAATAAATAGAAAACACAATAATTTATAAGAGGAAAAAATTGTAAGAGATATAAAAAAAAAAAAAAAATAAAAATCCACAAAGGAATGTAGTTCAATTAATCTGATTTGTTCTGTATAAAAAGCTATTATTTAATCTTGATACAATTATATAAAGAGAAAAATAACTTTTGTAATTATGCTGTTTAAGAGAGAAAAAAAAAAACACAAATTAAATTAAAAAATTTTTTTTTAAAAATATACATAAATAAAACTGATGCATGTAAAATAGTATAAGCTATTGATAAAAATAATGAATTACTAGGGAAGATATATAATTAGCAAGATATAAGATTCGGTTAAATTATTGAGGCAGTCAGAAAAATATTTAATAGAAATAAATAATAGAAAAAAATACAAAATAAATAGCAAAGGAAAATGGGAGGTCGTCAATCAAAAATAGAGAATCCCAATGCAAATGTTATTAATGAAGTAGAAATAAAAGAAGACTCAATCGACCTAAAATTAATTGAGTGTTGTTTACTAATAATAACCGTACTGATTAGCTTAAATTTTGCATTACATATTTATGCCTTAAACACCAAGAAATTAAAAAAGAAATATTTGAGCAGAGCCAATGACTTAAACAAAATTTAAATAATTTTCCCATGGATTGGCAAGAAATAATTCAGAAGGTGAGACTAATCAAAGAGGAGTTCGACAAATCTTATAAATGTTTAAATATAGATAGAAGCACAAAAGAGGAAACAATAATAAAACATATTAGAATCTTATGCGAAAAGTTAGAACAAATCAGGGTTTTGCTAAATGCAAATTATAACAGACTCACGACACCACATAGGACAGCTGCTGAAAGTTTTTTCTTAGATGTCAAGACTAGAATCCTGATTATATCGTCTAAGAAGGGTGTTATGGTAAAATTACCAGATACACTACACGAAGAGGTAAAATTCTTAGTAGAAACTGAAAATTCAGAGAATATTGGAACCTCTTTGGAAAATACAGAAGTAAAAATGACACAAACAGTCGTTGACTTTCTGAACACAGCTTCAAAGCTGATCATAGAATTTGATGGAAAACCAGAAAATTTACGTTCCTTTATAGACTCGTTACAGTTAATAGAATCCATCAAAGGTGACCACGAATCTATCGCAGTCTCTTTAATAAAAACAAAGTTAAAGGGAAGTGCAAGAAATTTAATAGGTAATGAACAAACCATTACTGAGATAATACATAAACTAAAAAACTCAGTAAAGGGCGAGTCGGTTGAGGTATTGACAGCAAAAATAATGAATACCCGACAAAACAATAAAACTGCCAATAACTATTGCAGTGAAATAGAGAATTTAACGAAGTCATTAGAAAATGCCTATTTATCAGATGGTTTGCCATGCGAATTGGCATGTAAATATTCAACACAGGTAGCAGTAAAGGCACTAACCAAAAATTGCACCATCGATAAAGTTAAACTTATCATGGAAGCAGGCCAATTCAGTAACATGAGTGAGGCCGTTGGCAAATTCATAAACAGTTGCACTGAAGCAACAGGGCAACAAAATGCCGTATTGTATTTCGGGCAGAAGTTTAACCGAAATAATAACTACAGACAATATCGTGGAAGGTACAATTACCCACGCAATAATAGTAATAACAGTAACAACGGCAGACCCCAACAAAAACCTATTCACAACAGGGTTCAACAAAATCAGAACCACAGACGTAACAGAAATTACGTCAGAGCAGCAGAGTCACATGAAAATGATTCGGAAAACTGCTAAAATGCTCTGAGATATATCATAATAACAATACCAACTACATATACAACCTTAACCTCAGCTTAAGTTTTTATGTTAATATAAAAATTAACGACACGAACAACACGGTAACACTGTTGGTAGATACAGGAGCAGACATTTCGGTTATAAAAACTAAAAATTTTTATCAAACACAAATTAACAGAAACAGAACAACCACATTGAGTGGAATAGGACAGGGTAAAATTCGTTCAATAGGTAATGTATTTATTGACCTAAAATTTAGAGGTTTTTTGATACCACATGATTTCCAAGTAGTACAAAATAATTTTCCAATACCTTGCGACGGTATCCTTGGAATGGATTTTTTTAAGAAGTATAAATGTATACTAGATTTCAATGGGAACCATGATTACCTCGTACTACGACCACCCAATCTGTCGCATGTAATAGAAATTCCACTTACGAACGGCTTCAATGGAATAACACTCCCACCAAGGTCAGAAGTGATTCGTCAAATCAGGTTTCCGGAGCTTGAAGACGATGTACTAATACCAAATCAAGAAATCGTACCAGGTGTCTTTGTACCAAATACACTGGTAAAATCAAATAACGCATTGGTTCGTTTTTTAAATACCACACATAAAATAGTAACAATTAGGCAAAATAACATAAAAACCGAGAAAATGTCTGACTATGAAATAGTAAAACAAAAACCACATGAAAATAGCCAAAGAAAATCTGAAGTTTTGGACCTTTTGAAGGGAAACTTTCCTGAACAGTTCAGAACAATTTTAACTGAGCTTTGTTTAGAATACAATGATATTTTTGGCTTAGGAACTGAAACAATTACTACCAACAATTTCTATGAACAAAAACTGAGAGTAAATGATAATCAACCAACGTATATTAAAAATTATCGCATACCAGAATCTCATAAGGAGGAAATAAACAAACAGGTTGAAAAACTAATAGATGACAAGATAATCGAACCATCATTTTCGGAATACAATAGCCCAATTCTGTTGGTACCAAAGAAATCACTTCCCGGAACAGATGAAAAAAGATGGCGCTTGGTGATAGATTATAGGCAGATAAATAAAAAACTCATATCAGATAAATTCCCGTTGCCTAGAATAGACGATATTCTAGACCAACTAGGTAGAGCAAAATATTTTTCTTGTTTGGACTTGATGTCCGGGTTTCATCAAATTGGTTTGGAAAAGAACTCTAGAGACTTGACGTCATTTTCAACAAACAATGGTTCATACAGATTTACTAGACTTCCATATGGCTTAAAAATAGCACCGAATTCATTCCAAAGAATGATGACATTAGCCTTCAGTGGTCTGAAGCCGAATCAAGCATTCCTATATATGGATGACTTGGTTGTATTGGGATGTTCTGAAAAACATATGCTTTCAAATTTGAAGGATGTATTTGATCTTTGCCGTAAACACAATCTTAAATTACACCCCCAAAAATGTTCATTCTTTGTGAGAGAGGTAACCTACCTTGGCCACAAATGTACTGATAGAGGAATATTACCGGATGATAGTAAATATTCGGTGATAGAAAATTACCCGACGCCTACGGACGCCGATAGCGCACGAAGGTTTGTCGCGTTTTGCAACTATTACCGACGATTTATTAGAAACTTCTCTGAATATTCCAGACACCTTACAAGGCTATCCAAAAAGGGAGTACCATTTCAGTGGACAAAAGATTGTGAGTGCGCGTTTAAATACTTAAAGAAGGCATTAATGAGCCCAACATTGCTTCAGTACCCAGACTTTACGAAGGAATTTTGCATAACAACAGATGCGAGTAAGCATGCTTGCGGTGCAGTTTTAACACAGGAACATGAAGGTAGACACCTACCTGTGGCCTATGCATCTAAAACTTTCACTAAAGGCGAAAGCAACAAATCGACCATTGAACAGGAATTAACTGCCATACACTGGGCTGTCACATATTTCAGACCATATATATATGGAAAACATTTTTTGGTCAGAACAGACCATAGACCACTTTCATACCTGTTCTCCATGAAAAATCCAAGTTCTAAGCTAACGAGAATGAGACTCGATCTGGAGGAATATGATTTCACAGTAGAATATCTCAGGGGAAAAGATAATTATGTTGCCGACGCACTGTCGCGCATTACAATAAATGACTTAAAGGATATTAACGACAAGATTTCATCCGTTTTAAGGGTCACGACAAGATCGATGACTAAAGAAGAGAAAATTAGTAAACCAGTAGTAAATCAGCAAAATATCAATAATAATAATAAGCCCAAGGTATATATACCATTGAATAATATAGACGTCAAAAGATATTATAAATTAAAGATTTTACCCAACAGATGTTACATCAAAAAGGGAAAATCCATATATGCTAGCATAAGAATAGATGATTTGTTTACTAAAGGGAATATTGACTTAGGACAATTTTTCCCTAGGCTAGAACGAATAGCCTGTAAACTAAATATTAATAAGATTCAAATTTCACCACATGAGAAGATTTTCGAATTTGTCTCGATAAGTGAATTTGAGAATATGGGCAATAAAACACTGAATGAAATCAGAATAGCGCTATTAAACGAAGTAACTAAAATTGATAACACGAATGCAAAGGCAATACGTGAGATAATGCTGAAATACCATGATGATCCTATAGAAGGAGGACATTGTGGGATATATAGAACCACTGAGAAGATCAGGAGATACTATTACTGGAAAAATATGACAAAAGACATTGCCAAATATGTGAAAACATGCCATAAATGTCAATTGGCTAAAACGGAGAAACATATAAAAAGTCCAATGACAATAACGGAGACACCAAATAGGGCTTTTGATACGGTGTACGTAGATACAATTGGACCATTTCCAAAGTCAATTTATGGAAATGAATATGCAGTCACAATGATATGTGACTTAACTAAATACTTGGTAACAATACCAATAAAAGATAAATCGGCTAAGACGATCGCAAAAGCGATATTTGAAAATTTTGTGCTTATATACGGTCCAATGAAGACGTTCATTTCGGATATGGGCACAGAATACAAGAACTCTATACTGACAGAGCTTTGCAACCTATTGAAGGTAGATAAACGCACATCGACAGCATATCATCACCAGACACTAGGTACGATAGAAAGAAGTCACCGGACTTTTAACGAATACGTACGAAACTACATATCAGTAGATAAAGACGACTGGGATGAATGGCTCAAATATTTCACGTACTGTTTTAACACTACACCATCTACAGTACATGATTATTGCCCTTATGAACTTATTTTTGGAAAAATTCCAAACAATTTTAGACAATTTAGTGAAGTAGATAGAGTTGCACCACTTTATAATATAGATAATTATGCTAAGGAAATTAAATTTAGATTAGAAGTAGCAATAGATAGAGTTAAAAAACTATTAGATATAAATAAAATAAAACAAAAAATTAATTATGATAAAACAAAATTAGATTACAATTTTAAAATAGGAGATTTAGTCTTAGTAAGAAATGATGCAGGACATAAGTTAGAGATGGCATATAAAGGGCCATATAAAATTAAGAAAATAGATTTCAGAAATAATGTAACCATAGTTGATAAGAAAACAAATAAAGAACAAATAGTTCATAAGAATAGACTTAAGTTATACAATATTAAATAAACAATATGCATTCTTTTCTTTAAATCTATATTTGTAAATAAAATAAAATAAATTTATTGTAAAATGTGAAACTTGCACTTGATACAACCACAAAAAAAAAAAAAAAAAAAAAAAAACCCAACAGTACAAATAATAAAAGAATGTCCATAGAACAAAATGTTATATGAACATTCTTATAAAAAAGGAAGGTGTAGCGTAACACGACTTTCGTAGTGTGCTGTATAATACCCACACTGCATAGCGTACAATGTTTTGTAAATGCGGAAATAACAAATATCAATATTGTTGACCACTGCATTTACAAAACATTGTATGACTGCGTATATTCTTATTGTATGTTGTTGTTACGCTGGCACACTTATGTTTATGCTGACCCAAGTGCAGGTAACACATTGTTGTTGTTAATATAGGTTGAAAATATGTATATAAAGAAGAACCTTTTATAATCAATTACTCATTAATAATTTATCAATCAATCAATTAATAGTTTAGCTCCTAGATAGAGCTGCAATAATAATAATAATAAATACTATTTAAAACACAAAAGTATCATGTTTGCTATACAATATTAGTGGTCGTCGGATGTATCGGTATTCGGCTACTTGTCAGTGGCAGTCGGCTGTATCGGTGTTCGGCAGTCGGCTGTACCGGTGTTCGATATGGGGAGTTGTTCATTTATTTTGGGGAACTTGTTTTTAAAAATTTGTTCATCATGAAGTTATTCCCCAATTTTTGGGGGAATAAGTTAATTTTTTTGGGAAATTTGTTCATTGGGCACTAGGTACTCATCGCTTGCTTACCATTACAACTAATGGTAAATGATGCTATGTGATGCTATTGGAAAAAAATCCAGATTTTACATACGTTTATTGTAGGACAGATATTGAGAGAAGTATGTTCATTTATTTTGGGGAACTTTTTTTTTAAAATTTGTTCATCATGAAGTTATTCCCCAGTTATTTGGGGGATTAAGTTCATTTTTTTTGGGGAATTGGTTCATTGGGGACTAAGTACTCATCGCCTGCTTACCATTACAACTAATGGTAAATGATGCTATATGATGCTATTGGAAAGAATCCAAATTTTAAATACATTTATTCTAGGACAGATATTGAGAGCAGTATGGGGAGTTGTTAATTTATTTTGGGGAACTTTTTTTTAAAAAAATTTGGGAAATTTGTTCATTATGAAGTTATTCCCCAATTTTTGGGGAAATAAGTTTATTTTTTTTTTTGGGGAATTTGTTCATTGGGGACTAAGTACTCATCACCTGCTTACCATTACAACTAACTATGTTAATGCATGGATTATTTTGAGTGTATGACGTCTAAAAGCTACTAATTTTAGTTATTCTAGTTTTTTGGGATATACAACATTTATGGTTTTTCTTTCTGGTGCATATAGGAAAAGATTGTGCTGGCTCCTAACTCTGGAGCAGGCGACTATAATTGTCTTTGAGAAAAACTGGGAGATTCTAAGTTGATACCTGCTACCGTAAGAGATTGTCCTCTTATGTACGTTATGTTAGGAAAATTTTTTTTTGTACAATCTCTTGCAATGAAGGAACCAACTTACAAAAGTTTTCTGGTAGGGATATTAGAGTCGTTTCAGGAGTTTCACATTCCCTAGAGTCAGCTTGTCTTATCCGTTGGGCCTCAACACGTTGTTGTCGCTTTTCAGGAGTTTCATATACCCTGGAGTCAGCTTGTCTTATTCGTTGGGCCTAAAGACGTTGTTGAGTCGTTTCAGGAGTTTCAATTCACATTCCATCGACTCACCTTGTCTTAGCCACTGGATTTTTAGACGCACATGAATAGATACAGGCATTTCCGCTACTCTTAACAAAGCTCGTCTTGATCTTTGGGCTTCAAGACGTTATTGGGTTTACTCAGGTGTCTAACTCGTTGAGACTCGATACGGTCTGACTCGATTTGGGTCTGATCGGATTGTCTTGAGTTCTGTTTAGTCTAACCTTTTATCATTTGAGGTAGTACGGCCTATATGCTATGCTCTCATGTGCAAGTCACAATTGCAAATAGTTCTTTTTCCACCTTTACAACTCATTTATATAGTGAAAATGATGAATTGGAAATTTTGTGATAGGTTGCTTTCCACTATAGCCAAAAGGCGAAATGGAAATAAATGTAATATTTTGTTTTCCAATGTACTTAAAAAGGAAAAATTAAAATATGTTAACAAACGCTAAAAGCGTATATAGAAAATAAAAAAAAGTGGGCGTGGCCGATAAAATATATATGATGACCTTGCCTGGGATATGAGAATAACGTGCAGTAAATTCGAGCGAAACCCGTAAAAAATTTAAAAAAAATAGGCGTGGCCGGTAAGAAGCATATGGTGATTTTCTGTGAAGTATAGAGATCGTGTATACCAAATTTCAGAGAAATCCGTTGAAAAGTTAAATTTGTGTAGCGATAATAAATTGTATATAAAAAGTGGGCGTAAAAGTAGGCGTGGTCGATAAGAAACATACTTTAACCTTACCTGGAGTACAGAGATCGTGTGTACCAAATTTCCGAGAAATCGGTTAACAAATAAAAATTTGTATTGCGAATAAATATACCAAAAAACAGAAAATGAATTGTATATAAAAAGTGAGCGAAAAAGTAGGCGTGGCCGGTAAGAAGCTTATGGCGACCTTTCCTGGGTACAGAGAGCGTGTGCACCAAATTTCACAGAAATCCATTGAAAAATGAAAATTTGTATAGCGGTCAAACAAACAAACAAATAAACAAACAAACAAACAGAAAATGAATTTTATATATCTACTAGCTGAACCCGGTGTACTTCGCTACCCCTCGAATGGTAAATCAGTTGTGATCATTGGAATGTGTGGCAAAAGTACATCTGTTTCTATTAAATTAGTTAGCATTTTTTTACTGCAAGTCGAGTGCCGTGGTGGATCGATATTGCGCAGTAAAATAATGGGTACTCAAATTTTGAGTTGTAGCACATGTGGTGGAAAGCCTGGCACATCAATAATCGAATATAAAAAATTGGGTGCAGTGAGTGAAAGTTTCACACTGTGAAAGTTTAAGGAAGAATGGTGTACAGATCTGGCTTCCTACAAATCGGAAACAAAGGGACGTGGCCCGCCGACTTTCGCATGGAATGTATACCTATTTAAGAAAACACCTTATTAAGCAAATCAATCCATGCCAAATATTGAGTTATATGGGCGGGGCCTTGCCGCTTTGTCCACTAACAACTTTATATAGTCAAGGGCTTAATAGAAGTTATGGATTTTAATTTTTCTAAAAAGGGCGTGGTCCCGCCCAGTTTTCTTGTAGTACTATTTCTATTAATTTCAATACGATATATACCAAATATCATCGCCGTAGGTTAAAAAATTGCCGAGATATGACGATTTTAAATTTTGGGTTATATGGGCGGGACCACGCCCCTTTGCCCACTAGCAACTTTATATAGCTAAGGACTTAGTATTTCGCAAAAATATCCTTTTGTGAAAATTTCATGACGATCCTTCCAGTAGTTTAGAAGATATTACGCCCACTTTTCTTCCGATATGTATTTCTATTTATGCCAATACCATATGTACCAAATATGACCGCTGTAGGTAAAAAAATTCCCGATATATGACGATTTAAAGTTTTGGGTTATATGGGCGTGGCACCGCCCCTTTGTCCAATCAAAAATTTATATAGCCTATTATTCCTTTCTGTCACAGTAACACGCTGTGAAAATTTCAGCAAGATCGGTTCAGGGGTTTGGACTCCTATAAAGCACAAACAAACACACATTCCTTTTTATATATAAAGATTGAAAGCAGATTAATTATAATTTAAGGTAAAATGGGGCGAAAAAGGGGATTTGGTAATAAAAAAAATGTATGGCTACCTTACCTGTAAAAAATGTACGGCTACCTGACCTGTAAAGTGTATAAAACTTTAGGTAAATACATATTACAAAAAAGTATTTTGTATAGCAAACATTGTGAGTGGTATAAGTATCTGAATTAAAAAAAGGGGGCGGTGAAGTGGGCGTGGTTCATAGTTATATGGCGACGTTAACAGTGTTAAGAGCAATATACTACCAAATAAAAAAAATCCGTTGGAAGGAACAAATTTGTACAGAGAACAAAAAGCTTAAAACTTTCAAACAAAATTTGGCGTGAAAAGGGGCGTGAAAGGGGGCGTGGCGTAAGAAATGTTTATTTCTACCTCGCCTGGAGTATAATGTGTATACAATTTGAAGTAAATCTGTTAAAAACTATATGGGAGCAATTACATAATTTTAAAAAAGTGGGCGTAAAAGTGGGCGTAGTCGAAAAAAAAGTACCCTATTAATCATGCCAGTGTCCCAGTTAAATGCTGTTCAAATTTCAGGAAGATCGGTCCAGAGGTTTGGTCTCCTATAAGGTACAAACAAACAAACAAACAAGTAAACAAACACACATTCCATTTTATATATATAGATAATATTAATAGGCTAGGCGATTTTTTGTTACCGATGTAAGTTTCACAGTTTTACCCCGATTTTGGCAAAAAATTTATTATTTGAAAGGTATTTCTTTTTAGCTGTTACCCAGATTTACAGATTTTCATCGTCTGGAATATTTTTTTGGAGTTATGATCGTTTAAAGTTGCTACTAACACATACATAAAATTATACAATGCTATGTGTGTGTTTATTAAATTTGTTAATGTGTTGAGTTCGTTTTCTTCATTTAAAATGAGTTGAATTGTGAAGCATACCTTTAGGGTCTTTATTAAATGAAAAAATAAAATTTCCTAGAATTTGCACTCGAATTTCGACTGGTGGAATCTGATAGTTAACTATAAAAACTGAAAATTTATTTTTATTTTCGAATTTTATTTTTTTCAAGGCCAGAGAAAAAATATTTGAAATCATAAAAAATTAATTTAGATTGAAGAGTTTACCAGCTTAAAAAAAATCATGAAAATTTGATAAAAACTACTTTCGAAATCGTGTACAATGTTAGTCAACTCCGATAGGCAGGCTACTAATCATGTAACCCCTCCTACACAATGGTTTATTTAAGTAATATTATTTTCTATAAGCCACAAATTGTATAGATTAATTTTTTTTAACGAAATTGGTTAGATCATTTTTCGTCGCCACGAGTCAGCCTGCAGAAGGAGCTGAAAAGTTGCGAGGGACCGTCGCGGTTGGAAAGATTTCTCTTGGCCATTCAGGCTTTCAAGCTCAATTGGATCACGGGAAAACGTTTAAAAATCGATCCAAAGTTTTTTCGGTGCCACGCCCATTTGTCCGATCCCGCCTATTTTTTCATGAATTCAGACGAAGTCCCAAGGCTTTCTCTATTACAGTACTCCAGTTATATAAGATTAAATACTTACTTTGTATGGGGTGTGGCACAGCCGCTGATCTTATCCCGACCAGTTTTTTGTTAGATCGTTTTTATCGTCGTCGCAAATCTGACCAAAAAAACAACCCAGACGAAGAATATAATAAATTGATGACATCACGACAAACAAATCAAGATGTGGTGCTGAAAAATCATCAATTAACAATTAGAGTCCTTGCTGATAATGTTGACATTTCAAAAGGATTAGGCAACATCAAGTTAAAAGATATTTTGGAACGCAAACGCGCCAAATCTCGATTGGTGCAAAAGCACTAATTTTTTTTTGAGAAAGAGCATCGCATTACGATCTCTGTAATAATGCTTTCTGAACATGAAAATAAACACATCATATCAGGTGATGAGACTTGGATCTATGCCTACGACCCGAAACAACCGACCAATCAAGAGAATATCGTGTAAGAGATGAAGCAATACCGAAAAGATCACACCAAACTCGATCAAAAATTAAGGTCATGTTAACAGTTTTCTTCGATTATCGTCTATATAGAACATTATAAAATTCATCAGCTGATAAGTGACTTATTTTTTATATTTTAAATTCAGAAGTCGTAGCGGAAAAATACATTTTTAAGTTATATGATTTTTGTGATATTCAAGCGTTACTGCAGCTGCTTTACATTAGCACAAAATCCAGAATACCACAGGTCAAAGCAAATTAGTTTCAAAAATTAGATCCCTATTCCGACCAATAATATATAATATATATATTTCGAACGTAATGAAAAACTTATGTGAAATAGATTTAGGATAGCATTACAGAATTTCTGTGTTAATGGAAATTAAGCTTATCTCCGTCAAATTCCGGCATTTGCACTTTTTGGATAAGAAAGTAAGCAGATATTTGTAAATCTTCGTTCAAGGCAAACTTAATGCAAATCTCAAAAAAATCGAAATTTTACTACATATAAATATTGTATTTAATACACATAATTACTTACAAAAATGCCATAATACTATTTATTTTTCTTTTGCAACATACGTTGTTCTTCCAATTTTTCGTTGATACCCAAGGGAATACATCTCGTACGAAATACAGTCCATAAAGAAACAATCCAACTTACAATTATGGTAGCGTATAATATGGGTGGATAAGATCTTTCAATTCCCACAGGTATTTCTGCACGTAAAGGAGATTTTATTTGAAAATTCACTTGAACACGTTTCCAGTTGCAAGCCTCATTCCATTTGTCCGTAGCCCAAGGTTGTTTGTATTCACTAAGATATGGCACTCTTTCGTCTAGACAATACTGTGTAGTAGAATCAATATGTAATTCATTTTCCAATAGAAGTTGTTCATGTTTCGGACAATTTATAAACATGGTTGGAGAGTTTATATCTACGGCTACAAATGATCTAAATAAAGAAATAGTTTTATATAAATTACGGTATTAGTTAAAACGAGTTCTTAAAATTATATGCTAAATACCTGTCATCTCTTGGAGCATGATAACGAAAATGTATGGGCAAGGTGATGGTGTCCGTAATTTTCGGAATTCCTTTAACAAAAACTTCAAAGTCTTGAGAATGTTCTGTTGGCTTTTCTATATCCACAAAATTGGGATATACGGCATCAAGCTGATAATGAACCATAAATAGGATAGTTAACATATTAGGAATTTTAAAAAGGAATAGAACAATCTTATATATTAATCTTATATATTAAAAAAATTTATGAAAACTTAAGTCAGTCCGTCTGGCCGTTCTATCCGGCCGATTTCCTTAATTTTTTTTTTTTTTTAATGAAAGGTATTTAGACACAGATATGTCATCAATCATTGAAATTTACTCAACTCCCACCTTACACAAGTTATACCCAAACGCGATTCTTCCCCGTACATTTCTTATGGGACACTAGGGTGGCCCTTCGTTATATGGAGGGAAAAAAAGTGTTCAAACTGTCGATCTCACCCCCTAGAAATATGCGAATAGCAAAAAAACTGAGAAATACAAAGTTTTGGGCCAATCAAAAAACGTTTAGTCGTGGCGCAAAGCGATTGAAAATTTCAAGTGTGTTTATATGGGAAAAATATGACTTTTTTTTCAGATTTTACGAAAATTTCGTTCTATAGTTTAATTTTTCCGACAAGCTGTTATATAATTCGGGATCAGCATTAAATTATCCTTTCAACAGGTTATAAAACTTCAAAATCGAATGAAACCTCGCCAAGAAATAGCAAATGCCCCAGACCACTTTTGTGCAAAAAAAAAAAACTAGGTCATGAAATTTGATGGCATTTTAGTCAACTTTGAGAAATTGATTGAAGCCATCATTCTTTTTTGGTCTCTATACTTATAAGTACTCAGATATGAAGTATTGTTTTATTACCACGTTGTTAACCTATTGCGCATTGAGACCGAAAATTGGAAATTTTTTTGATAAAATTTTTAAAACACCTTTTTCAAGTTTGAAAAAACTTTCTTAAACAAAATTTAAAAAATGAATCTATCACTTTCAAGGTTTTATTAAATCCATGTTGCAGATTAACTGTGTGAATTTTTAAGTAAATCCCTCTGCCAGAATTTTTTTGACAAGGATTTTTTTTTTGCGGATTTGGAGAAATATTGGATTTTTGTGAAATATTCTGTAAATGTACTATTTCTAAATTCTTTGTATCAGAAATTCATCACTTTTCTACTTTTAAATGTTATATTTTATCTTAATAGCCTAGGGTTTCGGAAAAAAATAATATGACTCCATTAACCCTTTTGGAATTGGGGTCACATATGACCCCAATCTAATAAAAGACAATTTATTCAAAAAATTCAAATATTTTGTAAGTGCTGTCCAATTTTTAGATGCGACGCTTAAATTATAATAACCAAATGTGTAGAAGTTTCGTTCCAAAAATTTGGGATAAACCCGAGAACGTTAACCCATTATTTGCCAAGGCCAGCTTTGGATTTTAAGATATTTATATTAAATAAAAATTACCTAAATCGAGTTTTTCTATTAAACTCGTTGATACCACTATTAAGAATTTAAGAAAAATAATTCGGTTAATTTTTATTTATTTAACCATTCAGTGCTCCTGGGATCAAAATAATCCATTGTGATATATATTTGGTGCAATTATCTGCTTATTGCTCGTGAATATAAATTAAATCACATTTCATGACCTAGTTTTTTTTTGGCACAAAAGTGGTCTGGGGCATTTGCTATTTCTTGGCGAGGTTTTATTCGATTTTGAAGTTTTATAGCGTTTTGAAGGGATAATTTAATACTGATCCCGAATTATATAACAGCTTGTCGAGTTTGAGGAAAGTTAAGCGTGCACAATCAACTTTACATTATGCAACACGAAAGTTAACGTACAGATTTCATTACAATAATTGCCTAACTCATACCCTGTGTTGAATTGTGAATTGCCAAAAATTTGAATACCTTTAGGTGGCATACAAGGCCTTTATTTCTGTGTGTTCAACAAATATTTATAATGAAATAAACTTAATGAATTAAATAGATTAAAAATATTGAAAGAAATAAATTCAATGATAAAATAAAATTTCCTAGAATTTGCACTCGAATTTCGAGGCTCGAGGGCTCTGCTAATTAAATTATAAAAAGATTTTTAGATTTTATTTAAAATTTTGTATAGAATATGTTATAGACTATTTTCTAGTCCATAAAATTACGAAAATGCATTTATGCCGTTTATTTTTTATATCTACATATATTTGGCCAAATCTTAAGGATATTATATACTAGTTTTTGGGTGTCTCTCATAAACTGCACTTTATCCAAAAAAGTTAGTCCACACCTTAGTTACCAATCTTTTGATTTCAAAGAGTGTTTTGCAAATCGTAAAATTATTTTGGGTTAATTACGCATTATGGTGGGTAAAGGAGTAGTAACGCGTAATGAAGAACACATGAGGTTCAAATTGAACAAGAGGAAACAGGGGATCTCAGATAATACTTGGGCTTTGATTTCTGAAAGAAGAGACACGAAGGTAATGTGGCAATAACCCACAATGAAAAAATTAATTTACGCGAAAAATATCGGACTTTTGACAAGAACGTTAAAAAGTATGCACGTAATGATGTTGATGATCTTGCCAGAGAAGCCGAAATCGCATCTGGGACTAACTGAACTAAGGATATATATAGTATAACCAGAAAGCTTACACAAAAGAACCTTACAACGGGTAAACCTTTTAAATGCAGCACCGGAGAACTAATAACATCAATAAAGGGCCAAATGGAACTATGGGTACAACATTACTCTACTATGTTATCAAATAGAAAACATGCAGAACGATACTTGTGACTGCGCTCATCCCAATATAAGGAATGATATATCCATAGAATGCCCGAATTTAACTGAAATTATCGACTCCATAACATCCTTAAAGAACGACAAGTCCCCAGGCATCAACAACATCACCCCGAGCTTTTAAAAACAACACCACAAATAAGCGCCTACTTAATCGGCAAAATTATTGAAGAGTTTTGGAGGACTAATCAATTATGCGACGAACCGAAGGAAGGGCTCATCATTAACATTCCAAAAAAAAGAAATTTATCTCAATGTAGAAACTGGAATGGTATCACACTCATTAAAATAGCGAAGAAAGTAATATCTCAAATTATAAACAAAAGGCTCTTGACTGCATTTGATCACGATCTTCGCAACGAGCAAGCTGGTTTTCGACCCCAAATCATAATAGACTTCGATAAAGCTTTTGATACCCTCTCACACCCGGCTATTGGAATGCCCTTGATTGTAAAGGCACACCCACCAAGATATCAGTAATTCAAGGCCTCTACGTTAATGTAAGTTGTTGGGTGATGCATGAAGGCTGCGTTAGTGACAGATTTACCGTTAATACTGGCATGAGGCAGTATTTTTGCAATATTTTTGTTTTTTGATAAATTTAAGTGAAGATCGGGAAGCAGCTTTATATGGGGGCTATGACTAAGAATTGTCCTAAAGGGTTTATTTTTGGACTACTGATTAATGGGTGTAATAAACACACACAAACCCAATTTGACCGAGATCTATATGATAATTTGGATCTTATGACAATTTAAGTCGATTTCATAGGTGTCATTTGTATGGGGACTACGTCTGAACATGCACCGATTTTCAACCAATTTCAATAACATTCATGCTATAGTTTGATTACAAGGTTTACATGTACACACAGACGGACGGATGGACAGACGGAAAGTGATTCAGAGTCGATGGGTATACGAAAAGGTAGGTCTAGGTCAAATATTTTTGGTAGTTACAAACATCAGCACACAAAGTCATTATACACTGAGCACATAGTGGTATAGGGTATAAATATATTGCGTTGCGTTTAGGATTGGTTTTTATTGTAACCTAATTTTAAATTTTATTTGAATGAATAATCGAAACAGTTTACATTCAATGATGCAACAATTAACATGGTGAAAATACTTTCCAAGCAGAGAAAAGGTGTTCAAATTTGGCACTTAAATGCTTAGAGCTTAAAGCCTAAAATTGATGAATTCGGATGGACCTTTGAGAACTCGAATGTTCATATTGTATGTGTCTCGGAAACATGGTTAGATAAGTCAACCTCGGATGGACTTATATCTTTACAGGACTATAAAATATTTAGATGGAGGTGGTGTCTCAATATATGTTAGAAATAATATAACCCGTAAATTTTACACTAAAAAGGCAGCAACGGACAAAGTCGAGTTTATTTTCTTGAAATTTCATCTTTAGAAAGAAAGATGTTGGTTGTGTAATTATTTCAATTGTGAAAGTTTTAAGTGCACTGACTTAGGGATTGTTTATGTTGCAGAATTAATTAAATGAAATGCAACGGTTTCAGAATTGTTTTGCGTGTCGAAACTGACACCCAAAACAATTAAGAGTGTGAGTGAACGCAATGGGGAATTGTGACAGAAAAATAAAAATAAAATGTCTGAGACAGCATGAGATTGCGACATAATGACAAATGTAAAACACTGAAATATGAGATCGCGACATACTCGTGCCCGTTGTGAGTAATTTGATGAGGGCAAAAAAATATAATATATATGATTCTTGGTACTACATACATATATGCAGATTATAGTTTAATTTTTACAGAAGCAAAATGTCACATGAACTTAGCAGAAGACATGAAAACAATAAATAATTGGCTAAATGTGAATAAACTAAAACTTAATGAGAAAAAAATAAGCAAATGGAAATTGCCATGAAAAGCGAATAAGAATTTAAAATAAATAAGGAAATAATAGAAAAAGTTTATAGTATAAAATATCTTGGGTTTATAATAGATATAGAATTAAATCTAAAAAAAAACATATCGAATTTATGTGTAAAAAAATCGGCAAGAAAATTGGATTTTTTAAAAGAATAAGGAACAAAGTGTCAATAATAATAGCTATAAATATATTTAACACAGTGGAAAAACCAAGTTTTGAGTTTGGTTCAACAATTTTATACACATGCTGCAATAAAACACAAATGGATAGACTACAAAAGATATAAAATAAAGCAATGAATTCGATATTAGGATGCAACAAATATACATACACCAATACAAGATATGCCAGGTACATTAAAATGGCTCAACATTCGTCAAAGACTGGATAAACTTTAAACAAAAAATTAAATTGGAAAATAGACTGGAATGGAGCAGTTAACAAACGTTAAGGAAACACAACCATATGGCCTTAGAAATACGGGTAATTTAGGAAATACCTGGATCCCGGTATTAAAAAAACGCAAAAAAGCGAAACTACACTGTAAAACAGAAAAAAAAAAACAAAATAATTTTTCATTCATGTTATCGAAATTAATAAAATTTAATACCGGATACTGGCTCAGAATCAGAAGATGACACGAAGATGTCGATTATGACGATATTGAGAACATGTTCGTTGCGATAAATGCTAAAAAAAACTGTCTGCGTGAAACTGCGGGGAAACATTTTAAGTTTTTAATTTTTCCTAGAAACTCCCATAATATTCTAAAGCTTTTCGTGGAGAAACGATGTTTTTACTGGAAGATTATGCAGTTTTGGAAGAAAATTTATTGAATAAAAAGTGTTCAGAATTATGGAATACTCAATTTTGTCAGAAGGAAAAATTTTTCCCCGCAGTTTCACGCAGACAGTTTTTTTAGTACTTATCGCAACGAAGATTCTCAGATGAAAAGTTTTGAAAAAACCTGTTCTTGCACTCCGTAGGGTCACGTTTTAGGAAAAAAAAAAATGATTTTTGGAGAACAATTCCAGAAAAATATGAGCCGAAATCGTAAAAGAGGGATCGATGGGCAAGATGATTATTTAAAAAAAAAAAAAAGCTTAAACTGTTGAAATATGTGAGGTGTAGAGTAATCTGAACTGAAGGAAAATTAACGTACAAAAAAGTTCTTTCTTAATGTGCAAAAACCATTTACTTCAGTAGGGCCCCTCCACCTGTACGTAAATTTCAAAATTAGGTTTAATCTTTAAACATGCAAATTACTTTTAAAAAATAAAATAGTTAAATAAAAACAAGTAAGAAAATTATAGTCGGTCTAGACCGACTATACGATATCAACTAATTGGATATAGAAAATTAGCATAAACCAAATTTGAGTGCCATTATTTATTTTTTTTTTGCCTGCAGATATGAAAAAGTTCATATCGGGTGCTATATTTATATGGGGAATAGGTCGAAAAATGGACCGATCCTGACCATATCTGGTAAAGTCACTTATATTTTGAAAAAATATATACAAACCAAATTTGAGAAAAATCTATGATATATTTATGTTTTTTGATAGATTTAAGTGAAAATCGGGAAGCAGCTTTATACGAGGGCTATGACAAAGAATTGCCATATGGGGTCTATTTTTGTAAGAATGATAAATAGATACCGGTATTAAGTGGTCATTAATACCGGTATTAAACGGTATTAAAAAATGTCGGTAATACCGGGATCTGGCGGTCTTTTTATTTATCAAGAACTAAAATTAACATATTCAATTCATGCAGCCGCTCGATATATAAACTCGGTGCAATAAGAATATTCTGGCCTCAAACAATATCAAGCGAAAGGCTGTGAAGCGTAACACAACAAACCCCCATAAAGAAATTCTCAGAAGAAAATGGCTCTGGATTGGGCACACTTTGCGAAGGCCACGATACAACTAGAAATGCTATTGAGTGAATCCCCAAGTAGCCGAAGAAGGGGTAGACCATGGCGCCGCCAAATTCACATAGAAACTGCCAGTCAACAAGAGCTGGAACGAGATTCAAGTACTATCATTGGACAGTATTGAATGGAACAGATATGTATGTTATGGCCCTATCCTCCTTATAGGAGCGAATCAAGTTAGAATCAATTTTTTACTCCTTTTCTGGACAGATTTGTACAGAATACTTACATAAATTCAACGAGTAAACCATTAAGTGTCTATGAACATTTTTGCTAAGGGAAATTACGTAAATAAAATTAGAGATCCTTTTCTCAAATTAATAAAATATAAATCTTGTCTTATTTCCAACGAACTGCAAGCAATGAATTTAGTTAACACATTTATTTCTGGGAAATTACTTACCTTTTTCAACCTTTTCAGATCATCCAATTGATCAACACTCACATACACTGAAGCCGGCAGATGTTGCCTCAAAATGTATTCACATTCTTTACCTGCCAATGGATAATCAAATTGGACGTTATATATGACATTCCTGGAAAGGGAAATCCTTAACTCAATATTTCTTCATTGTTTTGTATTCAATTCATACCTATGTAACCCGGCTTCTGTTAATTCCACATTAACAATGGGTGTTTGTATTAAATCATCTTGTTCTTCTTGCAATGCCGATATAAGAGTCAATAGAAAACAACAAAAAATTAACAATACTTTCATATCCTCTAAGATTTAACTGTTTTTTAGTACTTAGAAAATATAATAGAAAGATTTGAATTGAATTTTTTTGTTGATAAATAACTGCAAGATTTTGCTTTAAATTTCTTAAACTAATGTCATGGGTAGCCAGTACTCAAATTTTAAAATGTGATTACTTCGAGTACATGCCAAATGGTTACTAAGCTCCATAGAAAATGTTTAATACTAAGATATATAAAATAATATAATATAAAACAAAATACATTTAATTAACATTGTGCATAAAATAATTTGTATTAATTTATACTTGCTTCTTGAATGGGACCAAATCATAACTAATAATTAAAGGTGACTTGAGAATGTCAAAAGGCAACAGCCCTACAAGAACAGTGACGGTCATTTAACCGGTGATATGACCGGCACTACTGACTAAAGTGTCGGTCATCGCGTAGAACAAAGTTTCTATCATTTTATTAAGGCAAATATGCCAAAACTGACCGAAACTTTTGTGTACATGTGATTTTGCATCTTACTCTAACCTATGAAAGTATGTAAACCATATAATATATATCTGAACTGCTCACTCTACCGCTGTTTAGTAGTCAACGATGATAGATATATCCATCATCGCTGACCGGTCATACTTGATGGCTATATACATCATCATTGACCGGTCACGCTTGATTATAATGAAACACGACTTATTATTTTTTATTTATATTTATTTATTGTATTAAAAATCAAAAATTCAAAAATAGAAATAAACATTAATATATTAAAAACACAACAATATCACCAATTCCGAAACGTGTCGATAACTTTGAGACAATGTTTGCTGACTTTTCACTCGAACCATCCCTCAAAGCGGTTCGTAACTTAGCACTGAGAATAAATTGACTAAACTCAATAGAAATTTCCGGTAATGGGCCTTAGTGCAATCAGTAGGTTCTTAAAGAAAACAATATATTATAACACATATATATCAACAATTTATATTAAAGCTCACCTTTTGTGTGTTGTGAATTAACAATTTCGGCCAAAACTGATACACTCCATTTGGAAAATTGTTTGTACAGAACGGTGTGTGAGATATTGTGATAATACCTCCATAAATCAATTTGTTCAATATTTTTAGATCTTTATTCTTTTGAAAATTAATTTCATTATGGACGAATTTATGGATACTGCACATTCCTTAATATTCATATTATCAACATTATATTCCACACTATATTCCAGAATGGCATAAATTAAAACATTCGAGCCAAATATTAAAAAAAAACATATCCATGTTATGGCAACAGACTGAAAGATAGATATAAGGATTAATGTAAAATTCTGCAAGGAAGATTTACTTTGTTTCTAGCTAGACTTTTTAATAAAATGTCAGTACATTACCTTAATAAGTTCATTTGGTGATTGCGCATCTATTAACAATATATTTATGCGATTCCTAAGAGGTATAAAAGTTCTAGATTGAAAGTTTGTGAAGATTCTACAGCAATATCTTAAGTTAACGATCCAACAGGAATAGGCCACAAGCGAGCAAAAAATATATTGTAGAAGGGTATAATGGAGGGACGTGCCACCACAATTGAGAATTGCACTAACGAATCCACTGACATATTTTGAAGAATCCTAAACAACAAAAATTAACTTGAACTTTTTAATTTAATTTTAATTTAATTAATTACTTACCTTTCCTAAACCTTAACAACAGCAACAATGACAGTCATATGTTTTTAAAAAGAAAAAAACTGCAAATGTGTTAGTACAAAAATTGTTTATGTGTTAGTTTCAGTCATTCATTTCTTGTAGGTAGCTGATTCAATGTTGCTTACAACATTTGTATGTATTAGAGTGCTATTACACGATGTGTTTTTTACATATGTACTGTCAAATTTTCCCACAACAAAAGTTGTACACATCGTGTGATACATATGAAACATTGTTTATGTACAATACATGAGGAAAGTCACATGTACATTTTTCAATTAGAACAGGTTCTATTTTTGCATGACAAACAAGTGAAAATACAACACTGCTTGTGGCGAAAGAAAAACAGAGTAAATTTTAAAGATTAATATTGGAAGAAAAATAAATTGTTTAGTATTAATTAACAATTAAAAAATACGTAACCTTTTTTTTAACAACAAATTTTTGTAAATTCACAAATTAAATCAGCTGTGGTTTTCATTTAGAGGTTATGTCATATGAGAATACATATGCACGTGTGATAGCGAAAATTATGAATCGTATGTAAAAGACAATTTTGACAGACATGCGGAATTTCATATGGATAAAAAAAGTGACAGTACATATGTAAAAAACACATCGTGTAATAGCACCTTTAAACAGCGGTTGTTTTATATGGTATCAGTTATACGATTTTTAAAGTTTAATTAATCTGCAAATTAATTGAATTTGTTTTAAACCATTCAAGAATAGAATATAACTTTATTGGTAAAAAAATTTATACAAATAAAGTTTTACAAGGCGTTGACATATAGTCGTCAGCCTGTATAAATACAATAATTCTATATATTATAAATTTTCCTTAAAAATGGTAATCAATAATAAAATTCGGCAAGTAAAATTTACCTATAATGCAAGTCATTTATTATAAAATTAGATAATTATTTCCAATTACAGGTAACTATAATTCCGTTTAGCAAATTAATTAAGTATTCTTCATCGAATTGTGCGATTCCATTCAATTTTTACAAAAGAAAGTTCGTACAAGTGAACTCAATCATAGTTTGGACAAATAATTTTTTTTTTAATTTATTTGATGAATTAACATGTAACAGGAATAGCTTTATAAATATATAAGCCCTGTTCTACAAGTAATGTTTTAGATACAAAGCTTTTTGAATAACTCTTTTTTAAAATTATTTTATGAATTATTCTACTAAAGCAATAAATAAATAAACTGAATTCCATTAAGGATATATATATATATACTTAAATATGTTAATAAAATACCTATATCCCTTGCATACTTCTATATAATTCAGAACCTTCACGTGCTAATTTATCAGCCATTTCATTACCCTTAATACCTTCGTGCGCTTTAACGTAATTCTATAAATACCAAATGAATAACTGAATATAACAAAAAAGAGAACTTCAAATTTTATATTTACCCATTTTATGGTTATAGTATCATCTTGTAAAAGACTATCTAATTCTTTAAAGTCAATAACATTTTTAACTGGTTCGCCATTTTTTAAACGCCAATTTTTGGCTTTCCAACCTTTAATCCACATTGTTATAGAATTTATAAGAAACTGTGAATCAGTGTTGAGACAAAGTTTCACAATTCCCAGACGCTTTGCTGTTTTAATTGCATAAATAGCTGCTTGAATTTCACCAACATTATTAGTGACACGGCCCGTCACTGGTTTACCGACATTACTGTAATTATTTATTTTTTTTTAAGAATGTTTTATTTATATAAAAAACAAAAACAAATACTAACAGTGCATGAGCATCTCCAAAATAGACGCCATAACCAGCGCAAGCATTTTTTTGACCATTATTGAAACACGAACCATCTGTATAGACGATAACGAATCCTTCAGCATCTATTAAAAACTCAAAAGAGCCAATATGCTTTAAACCAGCGGGCTCCCATATTTGCGTTTGCAGTTTAGAATTTTTTCTTAAAGTATTGCTGATGACAGAACTGTTATCAGCTTTCCGCTTACGACTTTGTGATGGTTCCGGTAATCCTTCCACCTCAGCCAGAGCCATTAACTGAAAGATCCTTGAGAAGTTATTTATTTGATTTAAGAATTTATCGGTCTTACCAAATCCTCGTCTGATATCTGATTTTCATTGTAGCTATCACCATCACTTGGCGGCCAGAATTCTTGTACTTCCTTTTTGTCCTCATTTGGTTTTATATTTATATTATGTCCTAGTGGTACGGCAATATCTTCTGGCTTATATTGAGTTTTGTAACCGGGACTATGTTCACTAATAAATTCTTCAGCGGCTGAACGTGTGGGAAATTTTTTATATTTTGCTCCTTTGAAGCCTTTAATTTGTTCTTCACAGCTTTGCCTGTAATGGAACGAAGAGAATAACATGTGGTATTTAGTTGATTTATGACCATTTTAAAACGTGTTTTTATAAATATAAAGTTAAAGTAACGGAATCTAACAAAAATAAATACTTTAAACATATCGTAGTTACAGTTACCCATCACACGTCAAAAATATTCGAGTACTCTATGCTAGTTTGACAAGTTTGGAAACATTTTCGGGCAAAAACATATTTGAACTTACCATGTATTATAAATACCAACTTTACGACCTTTCGCAACGGCATAAAACGACATGATGCGATTAAGTTTGCAATTATTAAATGCAATTTTTAATAAATGCATGTAATATGACAGGGATCCGTAATATTATTCTAAGGAAAGTACTAAAGTAAACAAAATTGAATTAAAAAAAATAAAATATAAACGAAAACAGCTGGTTGAATATACAGTTGTAAAAAATAGTATTTAGGTAATTATTTCAATGGAGTTCATTTAAAAATTATCCGGTAGGAAAGAAATACGAGTAATAAATTACGATTTAATGCCTGAAAACAAAGGTTCGGGTCCATTCTGGCGCAGAAGCAGTTAGCTTAAAAAACATTGTTTCCGTCGGACAAGAGTTGAATTCGTCGCTTCTTTTATTTCGAATAAGAGGAAAACGGTGTTTGTCTCACGATCCTAATGTTTGCTGCTCTACACATAGGTTATGTAACTATGTGCATGATATATTATATGATATAACCGTTTTATATTTAGTTTGTAATCCACACATAATAGGTGCAACCAGTCCTGTTATATGAGTATTTTAATATGTTCACCAAGCTCTGTCTAGTGATAGAAAATCATATAAAAAAGGAATACTTCAATACATATGAATAAACTATTTTAAAATAAAAATGTAAACAACATAAATATAAAAAATATTTGTATTACGTAAAATAATTTCAATTGAGTTAATTCACAAGTGAAATGAAATAAATTAATATAACAATATGAACGAAATACTTAAATTTTCAGAAAAATTGAATGATGACATGCTGAACATTTAAATATAATTAAATAAAAAACAGTGTATTATCAAATTTGATATAGAATATATGGAATTTCAATTACAAATGATTTTGTTTGTTGGGTTTTAGTGTTATTGCGCAACAACAACACTGCTCTTACCATACTACTTTTTAAAAGCAGCTCTACATTAAATTTCACGAAAAATTTTAAGGAAAATTTCATAATGTCCGTCATTATGAAATATTTCATGCAATTTTCCCAATTCTCTTTTATAATATTGCAAACCAACCAATCCCTTTGAAAAAGTCTTTAATTTTATGAATCATCTACACAGACCGCCCTGTGGTAAAAAAAAGTATTTAATGATTTAAATTTAAATACAACACTGTTCTAGCGCTGTGCTAGCGTTGTAGCTGCTAGCTGCTTGCGTCTCGCCGCTTTCGCAATAAACACATTAGAAATTTCTAGCACAAACTCAAAACCGTGTGTTATCCTCGGGCGCTAGAAATAAATTAAATGGTATTATAAGCGACTCGCTTGCTACTAACGACGCTATTTTTACTACTAGCTATACACAACTCTGATATTTTTTTTTTCGAGATAATTGTAATCGTCCGACAAATATAACAACACAAGCAGTCGTCGGTCGTCTTGTAATTAGTCGCTATTAATATTTATAACATAAGTTGTTAGTACCAGAAGTGAATCGCTAATATATAACAAATAAAAAGTTCAGTTTCGTTAATAAAAAAGTGCAATTGCAGGAAAACAAATTAATTTCAGTCAATCACATCCATAGATAAAAAAAAACGAGTTGTTTCTGTTTGATTCTTTGTGACTTTCCTTTCCTCTTCTTTTTTTGTTGTTTTTTTTCGGTACCAATTCTGTTGAGACGCTATTTCTGTGTGTTTATTGTAATATATCAACTTTTGTTATTGTAAATTGTCTTGTTATGAGTAAATAAAATATACATTTGTGTTTTTTTTTTGTAAACATGATAACTATATATATATTGTATGCAGTTAAAAAAAATTATGTAAATTTATTAAAAATTCATCACACACAATTGTTTTGATATTGCACAGAGTGTAATGAGTGTGCAAGTGCTTAATTATATACAATACAATATATGAAAGTGTTTGTTTTTAGCAGCATTGCGGTTGCTGGCGTGTATACTTAACTTCGTACTTCACAACAATCACAATAACTACCCCAAATTTTTGTTTTTAAATATCCTCTTCGTGATTTTTATTGCTGCTGCTGGTGCTGTTCGTGCTGTTGTAGGGCAATGCATTTAAACGCTGTCCTTAATAATTTAAATACTCATCGTAGTTTTGGTGATTGGATTTCTGTTCGGTTAAATAGGTAAGAGTTGTGTGGAGCTAAAGCCTATGGACACGATGTTGTGCTTGAATTATTAATAAAGAAGAACATTTTTCTGGTTGATTATAGTTTGAGGTTTAAGATATATAAAAAAAATATATATCTGTAAAGCCTAACCATGTCAGGCAGAACAATATACATATAAAGGTTGCTAATAATGTAAATCTTCATTAAAATGGTCCATAAAGTAATTTATACATCCAATTAATAATTTATTCTGAAATATGATTAACTATTTTAACCCATTAAAAGCCAGCAGTCTTTAAAATTAAAAATCATTCATTCAGTTTATTATACGAAAATAAATGAGAGGAACATAAAGAACTCAAAAAATATGAAAAAATAAAACAAAAAGTGTATTTTGAAGGTTTTTGAGGCTGTACCCAAACAGGTACAATGGCTAAATGCATGTATTTATATGTGCTTATTTTTTTGTATGAAAATTTTTTAATTTTCTACATTCAGAGCTACGTCACATTGTTCAAAAGTCCATCTTATTCGGTTGTGGCATTGACGTCAGCGTAACAGTTTTTCTATTCTTTGCGGAAAATGGTACGCGCTACACTAGGAACAACCGATCGTTTAGATATTGATGGTTGCGTGTAGTTTTGTAGTTATTGGCACGATTAGCCTCTAGTAAATTAATTTTTGAGCTGTTGGCTTCCTTGTACAACTCCCATGTGTTAACGACGATTGCAGTGAAGAACAGCCACCACCACTTCTTTCCTTGAAATTTGAATGTAATTAGTACTTGATCATGAAAGTCAACGCCACCCATTCCTGAATTGTAATCTGCTGTTAGTTTTTGCTGTCGAGCACCAGCGATTGACGGAATTCATCGGTTCAATACCTTCAAAGGTTGATCCAACGGTTACAGTGCTGTTATTATTCCACTTCACAAAAAGAATTTCATTAGCTGTATCGTATGTGTAATCATAGAAACCTCTTTGTTCTTTTTTCTTTGTTAATTAATCGCATGTAGAACCAATAGCTTGAAACAACAGATCATGAGAAGTAAAAAAAATTATCAATGAAAACAACTTGATTGGTTGGAATAGGAACACTGTCTAAAAAATCCAAAACGATCCTATATCCGAGTGGCAGTTTTGGTTTTTCCGTTCTGACATTTTTGATTCTATAATTGTATCAAATTGGTACACGTACCCGCAACTGCTCATGAGCATCCATTCTCTCTTTGACCATTTGGGAGAGTTTTGATCTTGTTTTGAGTGCTGGCTCCTGCGACGCAGCTCTTGCTCTTCGCTGTCGCTGCTGCAAAAACCTCTATATCGCCCGGAATATCTTGCGGCATGATGTTAGCGATAAGACCTCAACTTCACCGTTCTCCTAATCGGTATTGATATCTGGACCTGGTGGAATATATGCATCATCGAAAGTATGATTTTAATCCTCTTTCATAAAATCCAAAGCGTTGTCTAGATTTTCAAATATTCTTGATGCTTTTAAACGCTATGTTAATTCAAAAAAAAAAAAAAAAAATATGTATATATACGTTATCAGCCATTGTACCCAAGCGAGTACATTGTTTTTCAAACTTAACTTTCGCTTGTAAAACCAATTTTTATGAAAAAATTTTTTTTAAATTAGAAAAAAAAAAAACAAACCTTTCTATTCGTAAATCAAGTGCAAACGGTTTTAATTGTTACTAGCAGATCCCAGCGCTCGAAATTCGAGTGCATATTCTGGGAAATTTTATTTTTTCATTTAATAAAGACCCTAAAGATATGCTTCACAATTCAACTCATTTTAATTGAAGAAAACAAACGCATTAACACAAACATATTAACAAATTTAGTAAACACACCATAGCATTGTATAATTTTATGTATGTGTTAGTAGCAACTTTAAACGATCATAACTCGGAAAAAATATTCCAGACGGTGAAAATCTGTAAATCTGGATAACAGCTAAAAAGAAATACCTTTCAAATTATATTTTTTTTGTCAAAATCGGTGTAAAACTTACATCGGTCACAAGAAATTGACTTGCCTATTAATATTATAGATGCGAAACACTTTTGACAGAGCCAAACGATCACTGACCTACCCAAAATGCGCAAATCTGGAAAAGGCTAATCAAAACAAAGCAAAATTCCAAGTACTGTTATTTGCTGCCGCTTCTTTGTCAATGTGCATTTTATTAAGCAGAGTACACATAGCACAAAATCAAAACAAGTCCTAAAAAACTGATTTCTTAGTGGATTTATGGCATTTCAAATATGAATGTTTTTCTGTACCTGTGCAAGTACAATGGCCGGTAATGGGTTAAAGTATTTATAACGATATCATTTTGGGTATTGTTTTTATTCGAGAAAGAAAAATCCTTAAATATAATTACCACAATTGAACCAAAATTGTATAATGTTTTCTTTAAGTAAATATTTATACATTTAAAATACAGTGGCGACATTTTAAACACCATGACTTATATAAAAAATTGTATACAGTTTTTTTCTTTTCACTATTTTTTAGATATTTTTATATTTTTGTTAACCAAGACAACTTATTTTTTAAATGGAACCAAAATGTTTATAATTGTCTCAGATTTTTTTTAAACCCTGCACTTCACTGTGCAGACGGTATATGTATATAGTTTTGTCATTCCGTTTCTAACGCATCAAAATAAATTCCGGACACTCCAAAACCGTATATTTTCTTGTCCGTCTGTCCGTCTGTATGTGAAAATCACGATCACGCCTTCAATAAATATGCTAGACTGTTCGTTTTTGCATAAAATCGTTTATTATCATACCAAAGGAGTTACTATTTAAAATCGTCAAAATCGGTCCAAAGGGTCACGAGATATAAAAACTAAAAATAAATATATTCCGTGTGTTTGTTGTTTTTTAAGTGATGTATATGTAGTTACTATTCTTATTGCACGTGTCACATTATCCTAAGCACATATTTTTTTTATAGTTCACGATATAATAAAGAAAATCGCCAATATGAAAGAAAAATATAATCCCTAAAAAAATAAAACAAAAAGTACCAGTTTTTAAAAAGATCCCTCTTTTGAAAAAAGTAAACTTTTTTTTAAATGAAAAATTAAAATTAAAAATTACAAACTACAAACTAAAAATTGGAAATTGAAAATTAAAAATTAAAATAAGTAAGTGTTAAATTCGGCAGGGCCGAATCTTTTATAACCTCCACCTGCATCTTAAACTCAATATTACAACCAATATTTTGTGTGCTACCACTTTAGAACTGTTGTCGGTACTAAAATTTAAATTTCGAATACCAATTTAATTTAAAGTTAAATGCTTTTCTTGTTGGCCTGTTTCTATTATAATTCCTTGTTATAAAAAAAATATTCGTGACTTCGTTAGAAAGAATTCGTTACTATTTGAAAAATGGCATTATATTTTCTTTTACAAATTTTAAAATGTTTTTATCTGAATTAGCTAGTAATTTTTAACTTTTATTTTAATTTTTAATTTTCTATTTTAATTTTTTAATTTTTAGTTTTTCGTATTTCATTTTTCTTTTTTCATTTTTCATCTTCCATTTTCCATTTCATTTTTCAAATTTCATTTTCCAAATTCCATTTATCATTTTTCATTTTTACTTTTTATTTTTCAATTTTTAATTTTTCATTTTCCATTTTTCGTTTTTCATTTTTCAATTTTCATTTTCCATATTCCATTTTTCAATATTCAATTTTCATTTTTCATTTTCCATTTTCTATTATCCATGTTAAATTTTTCGTTTTTCTTTTTTAATTTTTAATTTTCCAAATTCCATTTTTCTTTTTCCATTTTTCATTTTTCGTTTTTCATTTTTAGTTTTTATTTTTTCATTTTTAATTTTTCTTTTTCCATTTTCCATTTTTCAGTTTTCGTTTTTCTTTTTAATTTTTCATTTTCCAAATTCCATTTTTCATTTTCCATTTTTCATTTTTCGTTTTTCATTTTTCAATTTTCATTTTCCATTATCCATTTTTCATTTTCCACTTTTCATTTTCCATTTTCCATTTTTAATTTTTATTTTCCATTCGCCATTTTTCATTTTCTATTTTGCATTTTTCATTTGCCATTTTCTGCTTTTCATTTCTCATTTTCCATTTTTCATTTTCCATTCTCCATTTTTCATTTTCTATTTTCCATTTTTCATGTTTCTTTTTCTATTTTTCATTTTCCATTTTTCAACTTTAAGGTTTCATTTTTCATTTTCAATGTTTTATTTTCCAGATTTCATTTTTTATTTTCCATTCTCCATTTTTCATTTTCTATTTTCCATTTTTCATTTTCCATTTTTAATTTTTCATTTTTCATTTTCCATTCTCCATTTTTTACCCTATACCACTATGTGGTTTGGGTATAATGACTTTGTGCTGCTGTTTGTAACAACCAAAAATATTTGACCTAGACCCATCTTTAATTATACCGATCGAATCAGAATCACTATCTGATTCGATTTAACGATGTCCGTCCGTCCGTCCGTCCGTCCGTCTGTGTGTCCATGTAAAGCTTGTAATCAAACTGCAGGTCGCAAATATGAATATATTTTGATGAAATTTGGTATATAAGCTTCTATCGGTCATAGGATGAACGCTATTGAAATTGGTGAGAATCGGTCCATGTTCAGACCTAGCCCCCATACAAATGACCCCTATGACATCGACTTAAATTGTCATAAGTTCCAAATTATCATATAAATCTTAGTCAAATTGGGTTTGTATGTGTTTATTACATCCTTTAATCAGTAGTCCAAAAATGATCCCTGTGGGACAACTCTTAGTCATAGGCCCCATATAGAGCTGCTTCCCGATCTTCACTTAAATCTATTAAAAAACAGAAATATTGCACTGATTCTTCTCAAATTTTGTTTGTATATATTTTTGCAAAATACAAGAGACTTTACCAAACATGGTCAGGATCGGTCCATTTTTGGGCCTAGCTCCCATATAGATATATCATCCGATATGATCTTTTTCACATCTGCAGACAAAAAAATATATAAAAATCCCACTCAAATTTGGTTTATGCTTATTTTCTATGTCCAGTTAGCTGCGCCTATGGGGTAGGGTCTCTAAACGCATGGTATAGGGTATCCTATAGTCGCTCTAAACCGACTATAATTTTCTTACTTGTTCATTTTCTATTATCCATTTTTCATTTTCCGTTTTTCATTTTCCATTCTCCATTTTTCATTTTCTATTTTCCATTTTCCATTTCCCGTTTTTAATTTTTCATTCTCCACTTTTCATTCTCTATTTTTCATTTTCCATTTTTCATTTTTAGTTTTTCATTTTTCATTTTTCAATTTTCATTTTCCATTATCCATTTTTCATTTTCCACTTTTCATTTTCCATTTTTCTTTTTTAATTTTTATTATCCATTCGCCATTTTTCATTTTCTATTTTCCATTTTTCATTTGCCATTTTCCGCTTTTCATTTCTCATTTTCAATTCTCCATTTTTCATTTTCTCTTTCCATTTTTCATTTTCCATTTTTAGTTTTTCATTTTTCATTTTCCATTCTCCATTTTTCATTTTCTATTTTCCATTTTTCATTTTTCGTTTTTCATTTTCCAATTTTCATTTTCTATTTTCCATTTTCCATTTCCCGTTTTTAATTTTTCATTTTCCATTTTCCATTTTTCATTTTCTATTTTTCATTTTCCATTTTTTATTCTTTATTTTCCATTTTTCATTTTTCTTTTTCCATTTTTCATTTTCCATTTTTCATTTTCCACATTCCATTTTTCGTTTTAATTTTTGCTCATACTGGCGATTTTTTTTTTATTATAACGTGATAACGATAAAAAAATATGTGGCAATACTACTAACATAGCTCATGATTGCATCATTTTGCATCATTTTTTGTGTGGCTTTTTTGAACTGTGAATGGTGTTGTACAACTATTATGTTCAACCACTAAAATATTACAACAAACTCACTGGGTTTTATGTTTTTTTTTAGAGGTATCTACATATTTTTGCTCGTATCTAAGCACAATGATACCCGATTTAGCCCATTTTCAATACCAACCTGCTGGGAATTATGGCAAATGATATTATTGTAACCTTACCGAGCAAAATGGTTGTTTTTTGTGAATGACCGTGATTTCAACAGACAGACGGACATCGCTATATCGATTCGAGCTGTGATAAGGATCAATAATATATATACTTTATGGGGTCGGAAATTAGTTTTTCGATGCGTTACAAACGGAATGACAAACCTATGTATACCCTCTGCCACTGACGTGTGGAGGGTATAAAAATAAAAGTTAAAAATTAAAAAGTAAGTTATTTATTTATTTTAATCCATATAGTAATACAAAGCCACCCAGGCCAAAAAATACGTACGAGGGCGGATCAAAAAGTCCGTGACTTTTAGAATGAAACAGTTTTTTTTTTTTTTGCAAAAAAAATATTTTTCAACACAATCTCCTTTTAGCTCAATCACTTAGTCCAACGTTTTTCCAATTTTTGTATCCCCTCCCAAAAATAGGATTTTTCGAGGTCCATAAAATAGGCATTTGTTTGATAAATAATTTCATCGTTGGAGCTAAATCTCTTTCTACCGAGCCATTTCTTTAGGTTTGGAGATAGGAAATAGTCACTGGGCTAAATCCGGAGAATATAGCGGATGAGGTACCAATTCGTAGCCCAATTCTTGGAATTTTGCCATTGAGACTGCACACTTGTGCATTATCTTGATGAAAAAGAACTTTTTTTCTTGGCCATATGGGATCGTTTTTTTGAATCCTCATTAAATCGGTCCAATAAGTTGGCATAATATTCGCCGTTTATTGTTTTTCCCTTTTAAAGGTAATCGATGTGTATTATCCCGCGTGCATCCCGAAAAACTGTTACCTTGACCTTATTCGGAGCCGGTTCACCCGGAGAAACCCATTGTTTAGACTGCTGCTTCGTCTCCGGAGTGTTGTAATGGATCCGTGTTTCATCCACAGTTACAAAACGCCGCAAAAATTCATTTGAATTGCGGTTGAACAACAACAGACAATCGTTTGAAGTAGTCACACGATTACGTTTATGGTCAATTGAGAGCAAACGCGGCACCCATCTTGCAGACAGCTTCCTTAAACCCAAACTTTGCAATATTTTAAATCGAAAAACGTAATTAGATTGAGAGAATAAACTTAATTCATATGGCAATCGGTTACAGCAGCGAGCAAGAAATTCTAGGTATCAAGATTTGCTTACTCCTATTCGATTGAGAAAATTTAAACTCATTACACAATGGGATGACTATGACACTTTTAATTGTTCTATAAAAAATAGCATGTTGCGGTATTTAACAAATTCACGAAAATGAATCTAAATTTTTTTTTAACATACTCAGAAATATGTTCATGTCTACCAATACTATATAAATATCGGGTCACACTGTTAACAACTCTTTCTAGTTTCTTAAGGTTAAAAGATATTGTACCTGGTACCACCTCAAGCCCATAAAGGACCTGAGGCATTAACAGCGCATAAGCTAACCTAAGCTTAACGTGAAATGAAAAAAAAAAATTTTTATCGAATATATTCTACGCAGAATATTGGAAATCTTGCGATGCACCGAATCAATATGAGACTAGGAGCTAAGTTGACTATCAATGTATCAAGTATCTATGCTGACTAACAAACTCAATTCTGGAGTTTTAAAAATATATTTAAATCAAACGTTGAGACGATGCAAACATTATAGCTTGAGTCTTAGAAGGGTTAATAGCCAAGGAGTTAATTGACGTCCCAGTACAACACACGCTCAAGGCAAAAATTTATATTACACTCCAGAACATCCGTGAATTCCCGATCAGTATTAAAAAAAGCATAATATCACCAGCAAACAAATATGGCTTACATATACCCGTGTCAATGCATTCAGGGAGATCATTAATATACAATATAAATAACAGAGACCCCAAGACCGATCCTTGGGGAACTCCAGATGCTAGAGAAAGATTACTTGAACAAGTACCATATAAGTCAACAAATTGAGTTCTACCACTAATAAAGTCAAAATGAGCCTACAAGCTGACCTTGAAAAGTTAAACTTATTCCTAAGCTTCATATTCAAAGTAGAGTAATATAAAAAATTAAAGGCTTTAGTAAGGTCAAGATAAACAAAAACAGCTATTTTTCTATTATTCTCACAACTTGTAACAGTACAAGCGCCCATATAAACGCATATTGGGATTCAAAAATAGCAGCTCCCGTAAAAGAAAGCATTTGATCCTTTAACAGATGTTCTACAACTTTGGACAAAGCAGGAACAATAGAAATAGGCCTAAGTTCATCCCGTTCCCCAATCATACCCGGGTTAGGAATTGGAACCACTCGCGCAGTTTTCCAAGCCGCCGGAAAAACTGACATAGTCAAAATAGAGTTTATTAAATTCAAGATAATACTAGAAATATAAGATAATATAAGAAATATATTTATATCAACTGAATAGTTACTCCACCCACACCAATTGATTTGGAATTAACTTTATTAAGTGCTTCAACAACCTCGTAATCATCTACACAGCGAAAAGAAAAGGAATTATCTAAGCCGCTAAAATCAACTTCATCAGGTTGAACGGAATTCGCACGAACAAAATATCCATTAATCTCATCTACGTTTATATCACACAATCATCCCATCAGCCCCAATACAGCCAGTTCTTCGAAGAACACGACACATCGCAGAAGTGTCCAACCCCCAAAGTAGTTTTCCATAATATGTCCTTTTCTCCCTCCGAATGGCCGACTTCGCCTTATTGCGGTATTTGCAAAAAACCTTCCATCTATGCCTAGTATGATCTAACCGATATGCAGAAAAAGCCAGCTCTCTTAGAGATCTAGCCAACAGAATAGTTCTTGATTACATCCAACCATTGTCCCTAAAATTAACCTTTCTCTTAACAGGAACAAAAGTATACAAAGATTCAACCAGGGAACAAAACAAAGAGCATTTCAGATCCACATCAGCTGTATAAGGACATTGAACTTGAAGTTGCCCAGAAAAATTAATCATAGAACGTTCACTTACCAAGAAGAAATTGATCAATGAAGTAGAAAAGTGCTGCAGTCGTAATGAGTAGGACTAGAATTATGACAAATAGAGTTAAAGATATTTCTAATACAAAAACATCGTAGTAAATCAGACTTAGTAATATCAAATAAGTTAAAATCACCGACATCAACTACATATATTAGAATAATTTAAAACAAAGTTCATAATGGACGTCCTCAAATTAACTAGCTCAGCAGGTGGTGGCAAGTTAACTACACCGAATAAAACCTTAACACTTCCAAAATACAGTTCAAGAAAAAGTGACTCACACTTAAACACAATTTTAAATTTAAGCCTACTCGAAATAAAAATTCCAACGCCACTACCCCTAGCACCCTCACGGTCATTTCGACAAAATTTGTAACCAGGAATAGCCACTGCTATGTTTGAAACTTCTTGTTTTTAGCCATGTTTCAGAAATGCCAATCAAGTCAAACGAAGACCCTTCCAAAACACTCTTTATCTAATCAAATTTAGAACTGTTGTATGCAGGTTTAATCATATTACAGTTACTGGACCAAGATTCGCGTTAAACGACATCATGATAAAACATTAAAAAGGCAGCGGGAACCAAATGTAGGGATAAGAAAGAGTGATAATACTATTTAAAAATTTACAAAATTTCATAACCACTTAAATTAAAAAAAAAAAACAAGTAAGAAAATTATAGTCGGTCTAGACTATACGATACCCTATACCATGCGTTTAGAGACCCCATCTCTTAGACCCAACTAACTGGATATAGAAAATAAGCATAAACCCAATTTGAGTGGGATTTTTATTAATATTTTTGGTTGCAGATATGAAAAAGTTCATATCGTATGCTATATCTATATGGGGACTAGGCCCAAAAATGGACCGATCCTGACCATGTTTGGTAAAGTCTCTTGTATTTTGCAAAAATATATACAAACAAAATTTGAGAAGAATCAGTGTAATATTTTTGTTTTTTGATAGATTTAAGTGAAGATCGGGAAGCAGCTCTATATGGGGCCTATGACTAAGAGTTGTCCCATAGGGATAATTTTTGGACTACTCATTAATGGATGTAATAAACGCATATGAACCTAATTTGACTAAGATCTATATGACAATTTGGATCTTATGGCAATTTATGTCGATTTCATAGGGGTCACTTGTATGGGGGCTAGGTCTGAACATGGACCGATTCTCACCAATTTCAATAGCGTTCATCCTATGGCGGATAGAAGCTTATATACTAACTTTCATCAAAATATATTCATATTTGCGACCTGCAGTTTGATTACAAGTTTTACATGGACACACAGACGGACGGACGGACGGACATCGTTAAATCGAATCAGATAGTGATTCTGATTCGATCAGATAGTGATTCTGATTCGATCGGTATAATAAAAGATGGGTCTAGGTCAAATATGGTAGTCATTATACAAAGCACAAAGTCATTATACCCAAACGACATAGTGGTATAGGGTATAATAAAAGCCGCAGAAAAGATCAATAGCTCCACACAGAATAAGGGGAAAATACAAATAAATTGGATTTTAAAAAGAAGAGAATATTATAACAGAATTTACAAAATAAAAATTCATAAATTCACTAATACCCTGTACATATAACAAGTACTAATCAATGACAGCTCCTCCACTCTGAAGTACAGCACACCCAGCCGCATCATGAACCTCAAGTTCTTTACCATTAAGAAGAGTAAGCTTAGCTCGAAATTTATCATTATTAAATCTGTGGTTTTCTTTAATAACCGCGTATGTCCATTTTTGTCAGTTCTGAGTTAACGATGCCAAATATATTAAATTTTAACGCTCTTTACATGTGTTAAATTAAAAAAAAAAAATACTGACCATTTCTGAATTTTTTCTTTAAATAACGACGTAACTTAAATGTTTATTAAATTAATTTGCAACACTATCGACGTATGTCAACCTACGTTTGATTGCTGACAAATTATTTTCTCAGAAAACGACACAGCGACATACGTTGTTATTAATGGAAAAAAATGCAAAATAATTTTGGATTATTTTTCAGTTTATAACCACTTATAAAAACTTGTGTGTTTATTTCTGTTATTTTTTGTCACGTTATTCTTGATACGTTGTTATTTTCTCATCCTAAGTCCCGTTAACTTTTTGTTGACGAACAAAAAAATCAATTTTTCAAGGAACAACAACTTATGTCTACATGGGTGGGTGGTTGCATTGGTAGTTTTCTTTTTCAAAGAAAATGACATTTGTCGACATAAGATGTTTTATCTGCACACACTTTAAGTGTTATTTTCATATTGTTTTTTCGTCCTTCTCTAGGATCTATTCCTCTGAAGATTTTTGATCCAAAATTTTATATAAAGTAGTTACTGCCCATATCTACAGCCCATAATTTCAAATATAACGTTTTTTGGCTCCCCTGAACATTTTGATTTTATGACATTCGGGGTTATTCTAGAAAACCACAGAAATAGCTTATATTTCCTTATAACCTTGTCACTAAGAAGTTTTGTACATGCAGCATTAAGTCTACTAGCTGCCGGAGAGTAATGGTCATTCAAAAATACTCTATCTGCAATAATCCTTCGAACATCAGTAGTAACGTTACCATTACCATCATCGTTACCAACATCATCTAAAGTATTCCTTCATAACGTCACGAACAAAATCGATACTAAATTTAACCAAAATAAGCGTCTTGTTGTTGATGTAACACACATGACTGATATCATGGCTAACAATCGGTTTATTATAAAACGTACCCAAAGCAACAACAGCAGCAACCAAATCATTCAAGCCATTGGGTAACCCACGAATCACAATGTCTCCGCGGCTAAGTCTTCTATAGAGCGTATGTTTCTCAACCTCAAGCGATTAATTTTTGACGAAGTTGATGATTCGACATGATTAATGAGTTTATTACATGCAACAATGTCCGCTTTCATGTCCTTTAGATAAGAGCTCATTTCCGATTTTATTTCAGCTACAGCATCTTTAAAAGCACATTTGATGGAGCATAAATCCTGCCCTAATTTATTATTCAATGCCCGAATCTCATTGTTAACTGCACCATGACTAGAATGTCCTTCACACTAATCATATATAAAAGCCAGTGATTTACTGTACCTAAGTACCGTGAGTTCTTTATCAGAGACCTTCGCACAAGAAGAATGTAACCATAAGGTACATATTTTGCATTGCAAGCTGGATTGATTTCTACCAATAGTCTCATCATCAATACCATTTATAAACTTTTGCAGGCGCCATTACCACTTAATCACAACAACAGTTAGAAATTCAGTACAACAACACCACGTTGTAATTGAGTATATATATTTTGCAATTATTAAGTGCCACACAATCAAATGTTATTGATTAATACACAATAACTCGTACAATAACAATGTACCATACACCAATTATTAATTACTTAAAGTGAAGTTAATATACTTACATATTAAACTTTCTTATTAAAACAATTTATCAGCTGCTACACAATTGACGTGACAATTCAGGCAGAGTTGCCATAATTTTAATTTAATTAATCTTAATTAAACAATGAAATTCATTTAACATATTCGGCTTCAATTTAATTTAGCTGGTACCTGCCAGTGAATCAATTAATTTTTTCATATAAAAATGAAGTGCTGAAACTTTTATCATTGAACCATTTTTTTGAAGAAAATTTTATGCTATATTAAATCTGTGGTGAAAAGGAAAAAGTGCTTAAGTCGACTTAAGTAAAAATTGAGATAAGAGCACTACGCTGATCTCCATATTGAAAAGTACCCCCATGCAAAATTTGATTTAATTTGTACGATTTTTCAAGAAGTTATAGCCCAGGGAATTTTTACTTATCTCAATTAGGCGTACAATTTCAATTGGAATAATAACTTATGTAAGTTTATTAACGATTTGCTGTATTTCAAATTGTGCTAAGTGGAAAGATCCTAAAATAACACACATTGTTTTACCAAATCAAAAACTCTTGTAAGTTAAATTTTTATTAAGCTAATTAGACCTGATATTGTTTTGTAATTAAAAGGCATTCTTTTACTATAATTTTCCCGACGTTTCGTAGATTTTTGTCTACTTCTTCAGGGGTTGTCTATTTATTAATATAAAAACAAAAATTTAATATAATTACAATGTTTTTGTATTCCAATTGGTTTTAACTTACAATGTGTATTTGTACATAAGCAGTTTTTCAAAGCCATCCAATTCACTCCCAAGTTTATTGTTTGTAGATAAGTCGTTTTTCCAAAAGACTTGCACTGCTTTATTAATTCATATTTAAGATAAGCAGTTTTTCCACGCACCCATATGGGTAAGTACCGTTACTTATTGCATTTAAGCTGTTTTTCTGTTTCAGATTTGATAATCTATTAATAGATAAACCATTATTCAGTGAGTGACAGGCAGTGGAAGCGTTCTCAATCCTTTAATATTTCTACTGGAGAAAAAATACTTGAACTTATTAGTTCTGTTTTGTTTTCCAAAAATGTTCTCTTTTTAATTCTTATCAGAAAAGAAAATACTATTTTTCATTCCAAAATTTTCTCTTAAACCTACACATTGTTGCAAATAAACTTTTTAAAATAAATTAAAAATTTTCTTTTGGTATTACACCAAAACACATCTTAGAATTTCCTTTTTTTTTGTTATTTTATTAATAAAGTAATGGATGAAGACAAAGCGCAAGGAAGTGGAGGATTCCCATGGGAAATTTTGGACACATCGAATCAGTGCGAAGATTTCAATAGTGACGATTCAGTGCTTGACCCACATTTTAGTTTGCCATTAAATGAGTGTGACGTTGAACCTGACGAAATGTCAATTAAAAGTCATCCAATTTCACAAACCCCGCCACGCAGTTGCAATACGAAAAAGAAATTAAAAATAAGCGCAACAAATGTGAAGGTTACTTAACCCGGAAAGGTATTGTTGTACAAGGCAAGGAGTTGGTTCCACTTAGAAGAAATTGTCGCATGAATTGTAAAGACAACGTTACACTTACCACGCAAAAAGATCTGTTTAATAATTACTAGGCATCGGGTTCCTACAATAAACCCATTCTTTTCAATAAGCCTAAAATCACTTTCGTTGTTATATAAATTGAGACGCTAAAAGAATAAGCGGTTGCAAAAAATGCTTCCAGCAAGGTTTTGATGAGACGGATGGAAATAACTGGAACATCCGTACCTTCAATTCTCCGACCATCGCGGATTATCTCCTCTGCGAAATAAATTACCGTCAACACAACTCAATTTAATAAGGGAACATATAAACATTTTTCCTGCTTACGAAAGTCACTATAGTAGGCGCGATACTTCCTGCAAATACCTACAATCGGATCTCACACTTTTATCCATGTATAAGCTTTATTGCGAACAAACTGAAGGAAATTCCGTCAGTCTTAAAACTTCCTCGGATATATTCAAAAGTGAAATAAATTCTTTAATTTTTTAACACAGTTAAAAAGATAACTAGAGGACCCCTGCTGCTCCGCAGCATTATATTATATTATATTAATTTTTATAATTTAATACCAAAATTTGCCAAGTACAGTAATGCCAAAATATGCCAAGGGAAGTTAACGTACAGTAAAAGTAAAGTTGATTGTCCACGCATAACTTTCCTCAAACCCAACGAATTTAAGCTCAAAAGAAATAGCTTGATCCACCGAGTGTTCTTAGACTTATGTCAACAACCTACGTTAATTAGAACTCTAGTTATAGAGGTTTGAGTGAAGGAAAATATTGAAAAAATCTTGAAAAAAGTATAACTTGAATAAGGTGGAAGTTGAGTAAATTCCAATGCTTAATGACATAACTGTGTCTATATACCTTTCATTTGCAAAAAATGAAGGAAGTCGGACGGATAGAACTGCCAGACGGACTGACTTTAGTTTTCATAAATTCTTTTAACCCTGGACGGTTCCTGTTCGTCGAATCGACGAAGCTCATTTACTATTTATCATATAAACCAAAAAAAGGGGCCAAATTCGTATCGAATTTTAAGACTGAAAAATAATTTTTATTTTTCATATTTTATTTTTTTTCTTTATTTTTTAATAAAATGTTTAACTAAAAAAAATTTTTGTTTATTTTTTACTGTAAAAATCGTTCAGCTAGAAATTTTTTAAAAAATTGTTCGTCGATTCGACAAAGAGTAACTTTAATGTACTAAAATGAAGAGTAACCTTCCAGGGTTTATATATAAGATTTATAATTTCCACATCAATGCATATCAAGTTCAAAAAACCGAAAGTTGATACCTGCAGTAAATGCGATGTATTAAAATCTAGAATTGACATTGCTAAGAAAGTGAATCCCATTGAAGCAGAAAATCTCACCAAACAACGTGATGATCATCATCTTAAAGCTGACTTAGCTTATAAAGCTAAAGAACAAGACAAAAATGTGTCCAAAACTAATGTAACCGACAAGACTTATTCATTTGACCTTCAGCAGTGCTTGCCGACTCCACTACTACAGACATCAAAAAGTTTTTATAAAAGACAATTATGGACATTCAATTTAACGGCACACGATGGTGAAACCAACAATCCATGTTGTTTCATGTGGCACGAACCATTAGCAGAAAGAGGAGGCAATGAAATTGCTTCGCGCTTGCTGAAACATTTACAACTCAGAGGAGGAAAATAAACAAATAAAAACAGTCATTTTTATAGCGATTCTTGTGTGGGACAAAACAAAAATTCGTACCTAAGCACTATGTTCATGACATTTCTTCAAATTTGCAATACAATCGAAGCCATTGATCATAAATTTTTAATTGTAGGTCACACCCATATGGAGTGTGATGTGGACCACGCATTGATTGAACGATAAAAGAAAAAAAAAACAATGTCAAAATGCATCACCCCTACGATTGGCATAATTTCGTTAGAAGTGTTGGTGTAAGAGAGAAATTCACAGTAGTTGATATTAATTCTGACGACTTCAAGTTTTTATGGAGAAAATTTTCATAGTTCGAGTCCCAACTCTGAAAATTTTACTTGTAAAGACGCAAAGTGGTTACGATATACTAAGTCGGATTTTGGAAAGATACAGTTCGAAAACTCTTTAGATCAAGGGAAAGTTTTAAAGTTCTGAATATTAGCAAAAGAGGTATGAGTACCGGAAAATTGAACGAAATTCGTAATATACCAACGGATATTAGGATTCCCGTTTGCTCTTCTTCCGTTCATTGATCCATGTTTCCCTTCATTCTATGAAAATCTTGCCACCGATGAAATGCGAGATATACATTCTGACTTAAGTGATGATGAAGTAAATGAAAATGATCAAAAAATAAATATTTTAGTTAATACATTTATGATACTATGTACATTAATTATTAAGATTTGAATTTTATTTTGTTCATCCCATCTCAGAATGATATTTATGTTTCTTATTGCTAATTGATTTGTATTAATTTCAATTTCATATTAATAAAGGTTAATAAAACTGATTTGTACTGCTTCCTTTTCTTATAGTTCATTGAGCTACATTAAAAGTAATTTGGAAAAACCATTTGTATTCACATATGAATAAACTTCATTGAAAATGAGTTTGGAAAAACAGCTTATTTTGAGATTTGTTCGACGTGGTCTCATACACTCGTTTGGAAAAAGTGCTTAAGTTTTATTTTTGACCATATCACCTTAAATTAAATAATTTCTAAATTGAAATGTATAATTTATTCTTTAATTAACAATGATTCAATGGATGACTTTCACTTATACTAGAATCACCATTCATTTTTAAAGATCAGGTTTAAACTTGGAAAGTGCTCTCCTGCAAAACGACAAAATCAGACTTAAGCAGTTTTTCCTTTTCACCACAGAAATGATAACATCCATAGGGGCATAGTACCGGCTTATCAAAACAGAACTTAAATATCGTGAGAAGTCTTTTCCAATGAATTTTCATCTTCTGAACTTCCTAACATTTCAATTGGGTTGATTTCTCGGCTAGATGATGGCTAAGCCAGAACATCAATTCCATTTTCTTTGAGCAATTTATTTGTTGTCTTTGCTGTATATGGGAAGATGAACCATCATGTAGGAATACATATTCAACGCTAGCTTTGGTACTGATTGAATGAAATTATCTTGCAATATGTCAACATATTTTTCGAATTTACGGTTCCATTTATGAAGTGAAGCTGACCGACACTCCTTGAGGACATGCATCATAAGGCTAGCTAGAAACTTAACAGTGCGTTTTAAACAGTCTTTAGATTCGTCGCTAAAAATAATAGTGTCCCAGATATGAAAAAGTTCATATCCGATGTTATATTTACATAGGGGCTAGGTCAAAAATGGAACGATCCTGACCATATTTGGTAAAGTCACTTATTTTTTGCAAAACATGTACAAACCAAATATGAGAAAAATCTAAGGGTGTGAAGTTAAATATCGAAATAAATATCTGTCAAGAATTTTAACAGAGAATGTTAATGTTAACATTTTCTGTTAAGTACTTCACTTCAGCAAAAGAAATTTTTTATTCAAGTAAAACACAATTATCTAAATATTTTAATAATTAAATTTAGACTATAAACATGTATCTGACAAATAATAAATTTGTTTTGTTATTATTTTGTAATTTCATATAAAAAATAATGTATATTCGCATATAACAGCATATAATGTTAAAGTAGCCAAAACGGTTATTTCTAGCCGACCTGAATGAGGGTTATCATATATCAGGTGAAAGCCCCATGGGAGTAGAATCTAATTGCATAGCCCACATTCAATTGTTTCTCAGGAAAAAAGTTACAAAGGAACAAAATAAAGAAAAACATATTTTTCTCATAAGAATTATTTTCAAGTGGCCAAAACGGTTATTTCTAGCCGATCTGAATGAGGTTTGTCATATATCAGGTGAAAGCCCCATGGGAGTAGAATCTAATTGCATACCGCCCACATTCAATTGTTTCTCAGGAAAAAAGTTGAATTAATCTTGAATACATTCTTCAAAAATATCTTCATCTAAAGCATAGGTTCCCACCTTAATTTGCTTCACGGAATAAAAAAAATTTTAAAACATGTTTTGTAAAAAAAAATCTGTTTCAATTAATAAATAAAAAAAAACATATATAATTCAAAAATAAATAAAAATAACAGAAACTTTTAAAGTTCAAAAAGACACTTATTCTAAAAGGAACAAAACATTTCAAAATAAATGGATTTATCCCATTTCAGGAATACTAAGAAAAAATTAAAATATATCGATGACTAAATATAAAAATGCCCTAACTCGATTTTTTGTTACTTGACAGGAGAAAGAAAAAACTTAATAAAATCCGTAAAATTTTAGATACAAAAAAAGTCTTATACAATTTCGAAAAATGTGTTGCCTCTTTTTATTAAAAATTGCATTAATGGCTGTATCAAGCATTACGTTACCAACTGCGGCAATACAAGTTTTGATGAAGTGTTCTCCAATTGTGTGTGGCTTTTTGTTTTTAACAATTAACATTGCTATTTTATAGGAAGCTTCCATAGCCCTTTCCTGTTCAACATTTAAATCGCCTGTGGAATCCAATCTTACTTTATTAAGTGATCTGATTTTAGACGCAAAAAAGTCAGCATTTTTATCTTTAAATTGTGGGTGGTTTGTAATTAGATGCCTCTCTAATTTTGCTGGTTTCATAGCATCATTGGAAAGGGTTTTGAAGCAAATTACACACTGAGGTATTACAATATCGTTATTTTTTACAAATGTAAATCCGAAATTCATATAACTTTCGTCATATTTTCTTATTTTTTTTTGAAATATTTTAGATTTTATTACTAGTTGAAAAACACACACACGACTAACGGCAATAAATATGAAATGAAAATAAAAACAAAATCAGCTGATTTATTTAGTGATGTTAAACATGGTATATGTGATATCAGTGTTGACCGAAAGGTACTTTATCAATATTAGTACACAATTATCAAAAGCTCTTTTTTATTGTAAGAGATGTAATATTTTATTTAAATTACTTATAATATAAGCATATTATGCTTAAAAAACAAATAAACAAATATTTAAATTTTAAAAATAAATTTTTTATCATATATTTATCAAATAAATTATTTTTTTAAAATTATGTTAATGGGTTGGAGTGCTGTTAATTTATTTTTTATATTTCGTTTTAAAAGTTAATTTTGTCAGAACAGTTCGCGGACCCCCTGGAAGGCCTCCACGGACCCCTGGGGGTCCGCAGACCACCATTTGGGAACCATTGATCTAAAGCATCTTTAGAATAATTTTCTGAACTAAGTTGATTTTCTTCTTCTGGGACTTCTTCTGTAGAACACTTATAATCTTTAAATTCCAATTTAACTTGTTTTCTTTCATTTTCGATAGAATCGTCTTTTTCATCTTGCACAATATCACAATTTATTATTTCTTCATTAAATTTAACATCTCTTGAAAAAATTAGACTATGACTTTCTTTAATGTATATCCGGTAACCTTTTTCTGTATCGTATCCATTCAAGTAACCTTTAACTGCTTCCTTCCCAACCATAGTTCATGTGGACTCTTATCATCCACAGATGGCTTACGAGTACGATTTAATATATATATATAGCAGTACGAACTAATTCCGCCCCAATAGGTTCTGGAAATTGAATATTTTTATTCGAATACTTAAAGGTCCTAACCATTTCTATAACTGTTCTGTTTTCACGTTCACTACCTCCGTTTTGTTGCGGTGTATATGGAGCAGTAAGTCTTTGAGTAAAACCATTTTCTTTTAGAATTTTCCGTACTTCAAAATTATCAAACTCACCTCCATTATCACCTAAGAATTCTTTAATTTTATTGTCCTTGTGTCTTTGCTAATGCGAAAACTTCTTTTAAGGCATCTTTAACTTCTGATTTTTCTTTCATTAAATATCCAAAACAATATTTAGTATACATATCTTTAAATATAACTAAAAATTTCTTCTTATTACAAGATTTGTGAAAAGGACCACAAACATCTGCTAACATTAGTTCACCTGGCTTTCTAGCTTTATTTCTTGTTTCGAATAGTAAACGATGAGATTTTCCATATATGCAGGATTCACATATATTCCTATCTAATTTAACATTAATACCAAGTTCAGATTTAAGTTTTTGTTGAACGTGTCGTTTATCTTGTTGTCCCCATCGTTCATGATATAGTTGTTGGGTATTATCAACTTCTGTTGCATAAACTTCATCACCATTAGGAATAACTGCCCTTATCGCTGCTTTGTATAAACTACCACCAATCTCTCGGTGACCAACTAGTACAACTTCATTGTTGATAGAAAGTGTGCAACTTATTGCTGTCGATTTAAACTGACTGTTTCTTCTTTTATCTTGTGCAGCTAATACAGAAAAAAGATTTCTTGAAATATTTGGAACATACCAAACATCCGTTGGGTCTAAAGTGAGCACCTTATTGTTTACTCTTGATTGAATTTCAATAGTACCCTTACCAATAACATCTAAAATTTCTCTTCCAGCATCTTTAATCGTGCACGTATTTTTCCAAACAGTCTATGAAGTAAAAAAAATGTATTTAACGAACGGTCGGCTCGGAATCTTTTTTACCGCCCACGAAAGAGTTATCCATTTTTCTTCATAGTTTTTTCATGTTCTATACGGTATGGATAGGGACATTATGATATTTCTAAAAATTGTTCAAAAGTTATACCCCTTGCATATACATATACAGTGTTCGTCAGTTCAGAATTTGCAAAGGGTATTGCCACCCCCTCCTAAAATTTTAAGGGGTGTTTTCATAAATTAAAGGGTATTTTTAAAACTACAGCAAAATAAATTTTTTGACTAAATTAATTTCTACTGTTTATGTTTAAACATGACTGTGATACATATACTTTATGTATCCACTTTTTTGCAGCAGTAACGAAATCCATGTCACATTAAACAACCTCATTTTCTTTACTCAAATAATAATCCGGGCCTTCGCAAGAAGTCCTTGAAAGGATTTACACATGTCTATCACCAAGTCTGGCTCGCTTATCACTCTTTATGCGGTTTTAGCATGAAAATCCTCTTTCGCCAGCTGCAGTAGAGACTCGTAAGGTTAAGGTAATCATTAATTATTTCATGTACTCTGCTTACATGCACTTCTCATCCTCAGCATATCCCAGCTCGTTTGACATGCAGATCAACTAGCAAAATTTTTGAATGTCCATTTTGGCCTTGTATTTTTCTTACATAAATTTCACTTCATTCCATTAATCCTGCAACTTATCCTGTTTAAGAAGAATGCTACTGGTATTTTATATAGGGTATAGTTCATTATTGCAATTTTCATCAAACTATCCATGGCTTCATCAACAGATTTATTTGATTGAGGAGCAGACGGGTTTAACACCAAGTCGAAATTTAAAAATGTTTCAATGGTGTCATCGTCAAACCGTTTATAAAGGTTCTTTACCAGTGTGCGTAAAAAACGTCTTTTCCTTTCTGGAAACTATTTTGTGATAGGTTATTGAAGAAATTTTTATGTCCCTGTAGTAACCATTTTTCTTTCATCCAGAAATGCTTTAAATATTTTCCAGGCTTTTTGCCCATTTTCTCTAATCTTTGCTCAAAAGGCCACACAGAGAACCAGTCTTGGTAGCTCTAGAGATGAGAATCGCGCATGCGTACTTCTCATAGCTAGGCATAAGACCGCGATGAATCATTACTAGACGGCTTTGGGTAAAAGTCACGCAGTTGAAATTGATTTTTAAATCATGATGAGCCGATGCGTGAAAATTCATGCATGAGGGTAATTCTGAGGGGTGAAATAGATTTTCAATGCGTGTTCACGCATATTTCACGCATTTTGGCGAACCCTGTACATATATATATGTACTTACATATCTAGTGCCAATAAAATCACTAAATGCAACTTTTCTTAATATATTTGAAAAATAAAATGAAAATCATTCCATTAATGTTTATGGTTTGTAAAAAAAAAAAAAAAAAAATAACACTCTATGTCAAAAACAGTAGCAATTAAACAAAATTTTGAATATGTGTGCTACTATAAATATAATCGGTCAGCTTAAAACAAATATAAATATTCAATATTCAATGGTCAGGGTATAAAGATACATTTTCTAATCGATTAAGCGATGTCCGTCCATCTGGCTCATATTCGTGTTTATATGTTTGTTGTGTCCAAAAATCAGTACTCCAAATATGGATCAGACCATTCTGGTTTAAACTCTGCCACTCAATATTTTATAGTCGTTAACGAGACTTTTCAAATGAAAATATTGAATTACATAACGGTGGCCAATTTTTTCCAGGCTTTCAAATTCACTTAGATCGTTTACTTTTGATGGCACAAAAAATACTAACTAACGTGGCGCCTTGAAACTTCAAACATATGTTTGATAAGGTTGCTACTTTTCACCAAAGTATTTTTTTAAACTACTACCGCCATCTATACGTCAGATCGCCTTGTTCTGGCATCGCCCTCACGAATATGTTTTGATAAAATTTTGTATGGAAGCATTTACGGTATTGAAATTGGTGAAAATCTATGCATGTTCAGACCTGGTCCCCATTCAAATGACCTCTATGAATAGACTTAAATATCCCTTAAATCCCAATTAAGTGTGTTTTAAGTGTGTTCATTACACCCATTAATAAGTTCTATAGGTTATCGTTTAGTCATTGTTCCCGTATACAGCTGCTTCCCGATCATCAGTTAATCAAAAAACAAAAATATTACACAGATTTTTCTCAAATTTGGTTTGTATATATTTTTTCGAAAAATAAGTGACTACAAAATATGGTCATGATCGGTCATGATTTGACCTAGTCCCCATATAAATATAACATCTGATGAATTTTTTGAAATTTGCAGGCCAAAAAATCAATAACTACTCAAAAAATCAATGCTATTTTCTATATCCAATTATTTTGACCTACGATCGTTTGTGTAAACGTATATTTAGTTGCATAATAATTATTTTAATAACTGCTCACAGTATTTGGCCATTGGGTTCACACGTGCTACAACACATCGAGTACAAAATTTTAAGTTTATCGTTTTCTACGGATTCTCTATTGGATTTAAATCCAGAAAACGGGAGTACCATTCCATAATATCAATATTATTTACACCAAACCAAATTTTTGCAAGACCTGACATGTGATTGGGTTTGTTGTCTTGTCCAATGCTGGTCCAGATGCTGGTCCATATTTTCGTTAATGCAATAAATTGGACTCACGGCGTCTTATCTAGAAAATCGTACCTACGCCATGATGCTGCCATCTTCATGTTTAAACGTGTTTGTGGTATGGCGTGTATTTAATTCCCCATTTTTTCGACGTCGTTTTCTCATTACTACAAATCACATGTTGGTTTCGATTTATCGGTCACTTTCGGCAAAATTTCATTTTTGCTTCTACGTTTTTTATTCATCATTGGAACTTTTCTTGATGTTTTACCATGTAGGCCACTCTCCATCAGTGTTCTCTGAACTGCTCTTGAGGACAAGAAAATTTACTGAAGAACATTCTCTTTTGCATTTTTAATTTGTATAGAAATATTATATGCAAGAAAATCACCTCAAATTATATCGTACAAATATTAGAAATGAATTTTTATAAAATAAATTAAGTGAATGAAATGAAAATCCCAATCGAACGTGGCATTTCATCAACTGCCCCACACATTTTTAAACCCTACACACTACCGTGCAGATTGTATATGTATATCAGTTTGTCATTCTGTTTGTAACTTATCGAAAAATGAATTTTCGACCCCATAAGGTAAATAAGGTGTGCGTCACAATGATAAAGTCACTTTTTTTAAGTTTAAGCAAAAGTTTAAAAAGAAATGCATTAAACTCTCCCAAAATACTGGTTGCTCAAAAGTTGTTTATAAAACTATCATTTGCTCTCTTTTGTTTACCGATTGGTCTAATTATAAAGCAAAACATGAAACAGGTGCATTTTAACATGCATCAAAATGATAAGGTCAGTGCATATTATTCAAACAAAACAATTTTTACATATTGTTTTGTAAATACTATTTGGCATAGAATTGCTCACATATTTTCCATAACATACAGATCCGGTGAACGTGTCAGTCATTCCAATACGAACACTCTATGTTCCTCAAAACAGGTTTTAGTTGTACAGAGAGATACATCAACAAATGGTTTAAAAGCACACGTTGGTACTCCAGAGTATCCATTCTTGCCAAAGGAAACGCTAAAGACAGGAAAATGCCACCGAAATTTCACTTTGGTTTCTTTGTCAAATCTCGCCAATAGCCTCTGAAGCCATCTGGACCATTAAGATTACATTTTTTCATCTGAAAAAATAATCTTAAAAACAAATAATTTTATTATTTTTTATAAAAATAAAAAATAGTATTTTCGGTCTTTATCATTTTAATGATTGAGTTTGAAATTATTCAGGCTCGAGATCAAATGTTTTTACTTTAAATAAAGCAAAAACATCGGCACATTTGTTTAAAAAAATTGATCTGTATTCTGCATGACAGGTTATTCAGCTGTTTCGGGAAGAGTCACCAACCCTCATCAGTAACCAAAAGCAGTAGATAGTTTGTTCGGTAAAAAGCAAAATTATACTATTTAAGCCTCTTCCAATATAACAAACTAAAATATAGAACAACTTCGAAACAAATATGTTTGTATACGAGTTTGCATTGCATGCTACAATATACATGTTTGTTCAACAATTTCAATTATATATTCTTCCTTTATTTACATATTTTAACAAATTTGATATTTACATATGAGGTCTTATCTTTACATATAGATATTGCAACAAATAATATATAGAATCTAAAGATATTAAATAGTTTTTATTTTATTTTTAATGATTTTTTAAAGGAAAATGAGAGGAAAAACCTTTATAAGATTTAATATATTCAAATACTATCTGAAAATATTTATATGCTTATAGGAGGTTTATTAGAAATAATAGACCTCTATAAGCATATAATTTTCAATTTGGTGATTTCTTTTTAATTTTACGTTATTTCTCTAAATTCTCTTATCAGTGGGTAAGAGGAATTTTCAATTTTGGCAAAGTAATTGTTATTAATCCTTGTTCTGAAATCGATAATTTTTTCAAAACCCTTTCTTCATGAAGAAGATTTGTAGGATACCTCCAGGGCTTTTTATTCATCATTTTAAGACATTTGTTTTGTATAATTTGTAAGCGTTTTAGGTGGCAGTTGGAGAGTAGATTTTTGTTTTTGGGGTTTAGAAATGACCTTCTATTTAGTAGTGGCCATAATGCTTTAAATGATTTTATAGCTTTTTGACACGTAGCCATAATATGTTGTTTAAATGTAAGCTTTTTGTCCAAGACAACTCCGAGATATTTGACCTCGTTAAGTACATTTATGGTATTATTTCCAATAAGAAGATGACGTCTTGGCAGTCTTTTGGGAGATTTGTTGAATGGAAAAATTATTGCTTGGGTCTTGTTTGGATTAATTTTGATTTTCCATTTGTGGAAATATTTACTGCAATTTACAAGACCCTTCTCCATTTTCTTCAGGAGTGCACTTGTAAGTTTGTTTGAAGAAATTAACGCAGTAGAGTTGATATTTCATTATTAATCGCAACTTTAAACCTTCTGTCGTGAATGAAATCTGAAATAAGTTTACATAGGTATTTTGGTATATTTGCATCAAGAAGTTTAAATAAGAGGCCATTATGCCAAACGGTGTCAAACGCTTTTTCAATATCTAACAATATTAGACCCGTTGAACGTTTATTGTTTTTATTGGTGATTATTTGATTTTTAATTCTGTTTATTCGGCTAGTAGTGCTATGCTCTTTTTAAATCCAAATTGTTCTTTAGCAACAATAGAATTGGTCGTTACAAATTCACTAAGACGAGAATGTAGTATTTTTTCAAATATTTTACCTAAGTTACTTAATAGACTAATAGGTCTATAGCTTTTTGGGTTCTTTTTTTGGCTTTGTTGATAGCTATAACCTTAGCATTCCTGAAATGGTTTGGGAAATAGTTGAGTTTGATGCAGCTGTTAAATATTATAACCAGTAATTTAAGAGCCTTGAGTGGTAGTTTCTTTAAGAGTAGGTTGGGAACATTGTCAAAACCAGGGGATTTTGAGGGTTTTATTGATGAGACAATATTCATTACTTCTTCAAGATATGTATAAATTGCAGATTCAGAACTGGGATTTTCCTACTTAAAATTATTTACTGTTGTATTTATTAGTGTATCTGCCGAGTGGTTGTAGTTCGAAGTGAAGTTATTTGCTTGGACAAATGTATTTGCCAGTACTTCAGCCTTGTCCTTATCAGATGTTATTTTTGTATTTCCAACTTTAAAGTGAGAGATTTGATTTTTCCTTTTCCTCGCAAGTTCCTGCTTATTTTCCAAAATGCTTTATCACCTGGTTTTAAATTGGATAATAATTGAGACCATTTCTTATTGCGCTCCGAATTAATACTTTTATCAATCATGTTGCTTAGAAACTTAGTACATTGATTATAAAAAGTTTGCTCGGCTATTTTTGAAGATCGTTGGCTTTTTATTTTAAAGCTTCTTCTTAGTTTTATATATTTCACAGTACTTTCTAGTAATGTGTAATTATTTTGCTGAGTTATTTTAGGTGTAGACACATCCCTTGCTTCGAAAACTACATTTATGAATTTTTGTATTTCCTGATCAATTACTACCTTGGTATTGTATATATCCGAATTTAATGTGATTTTATTGTCTAAAAAATTTATATAAATGTTCCAGTTGGTTGCACTATAATCATTTTAATTGAGGTCAACCTGCAATGCCATTGATCTTTTAAGTGTACATATAATGGGGCGATGGTCTGATGTTATTTCGTAATCCATTGTTTTTACGTCCATATTTAAAGCGGAATTGCTTAAAATAATATCGACTGTGGATGCTTCGCGATTGTGTTGATGGGGGAATAGGTTTGGACTATTAGGATAGTGAATGAAAAAATTGCTTGTTTGCGATTCCTGCAGTATTATTTGAACGGCAATTCCAAGAACAATGTTTGGCATTTAGGTCATCAAAAACTATATATTCTTTGGTGGAAGGTGTTAGGTTCAAGATATCAGCGCAGAAGTTATGGGTATATCTTGGTGAATATAACGAAGATACAACAATAGCTCTATTATTTATAATCAGCCCAATTCTCAATAACAATTCCCTGGGAATTTTTTCCCTATTCCCTGTTCCCCTATTCTTAATAAAATCTCCCCGGGAATTTTTTCTCTTTTCCCTTTACCCTTATTCTAAAAGAACTTCGAAAATGGGAATCTCTTCCCCGGGAAAAAAGTAGCTATTCTGAATGTCAATAAAAGGGAGAATAATTTGGGAATAATTCCGCCAAAAAATTGAGAGGGAGTGCTGCGAAAAATGTAAGTATTTAATATTTTTATGAAAAATAGTAATATATATCATTTAAAATTTTGTATAATAATATTATTATGGCATTACTGTTGCTTTCAGGTCAAAAGCAACAAAAAAAAAACAAATTCATGTTCTTTTGAAACAATGCAAGCCAACCCTGATGTTGCATGCGGGATGTTCAAATGAAGCAAGGAGGAGCTAAGCCGGGTATGGCGCAATTTGGAGTGGAAATTGAACTCAGCAGGCAATTCAAGTGGGTTGCTGGCATCACGTAGCTTTCTTCTTGCCATGCTTTGCTCCGTCTTGTCCTGCTGCTGCTCTTCTGCTTCAGCTACCATCAGAAACGCTACACTGAACATTTTTTGTATTTATTTTAATTTATTAAAGATTTTAAAAAAAGTTTTACTATTAATTTCCACAAAAATATTTAAATTTGTAAACAAAACAAAACAACTGAAGCAAAACAGCTGTCTTCGAATAATCGAAATTCTCTCTCCCATATTATTCTTCTCCCCGCCTGTTTATAATAGGAGGATTTATTCTCGGGAAAAATGAATTCCCCGGGAACTCATTTCCCTGGGAATATTTAGAATTGGGCTGAATAACTTCAATTGAGATGTTTTCGATTGATGAGGTGTTTGATATAAAGAGGTTTTTATGTGAGACAGATTTATGAAATAACAGAGCTACTCCTCCTCCTCTTGCATCTGTTCTGTCGCTTTTATATAAATAATAATTTTTAAAATACGGTCTATTATTTTCTGAAAAAAATGTTTCATTTAAAGACGCTATTTTAATATTTTCTCGTTCAATTAGTATCTCAAATTGTTTTAATTTAGAAAAGTTTGAAATGCCATTAGCATTCAAGTGAAGCATTTTTAATTCGTTTAAATTAGTATAATCCATGGGCGTATTTCACCATTGACATTACAACTTTGATTTGTTGTACTTTTGAAGTGCACCTATGCAAATCATCCATAGCTGTAGTGAAAATATCAAAAAGCTCATCGATGCTAAATAAATTGTTGTTTGTTTTCAGCTGGTTAGCATATGTGGCTTTCCTGTTATTATTGATGTTATTGTTACAATTTGTGTTGTTACTTAAATTTGGGAAATCAACCTTTGATTGAAATGAAATATTTTGTTGTTGCCTGCTGTTATTATGGCTTTTAGAAGTTACTCTTGTTTTAGTTTCCAAATAGAGAGAACGTAACGGACAGTTGATGGCGTTTGCAGAGTGATCAGTTCGCTCTTTTTGTACCAATTGAAGTACGTTTGAAATTACAATCTTTACCAAGTAGATTTCGTATATCTGCAAATGAGGCGTTAGCTTCTACAACAATTGGTGGAGGTTTGTGTTGTTTAACATTATTAATATTTGATACAGGAGTTACGTCCATATCATTGAGGGCAGCAAGCAGGCTAAATCTGTTGATGGAAGTTGATGTTCGGGTTAACAAAACCAGGAGGAAGTTTTGTCATCTTCTTGTTCGCAAGGAGCTTTCTTTTAGATGAATATTTGGCCCCTCGGGCCATCGCTAAATTTTTATTCCTATTTTAAGCTGAATTGACTACCACGTGAGTTCAAATTAGATCTAGAATAGGCAATTGCAAAAACAAAAATATACACTTGTTTTTAATTTTAAATAGTTGTACTCTAAGCGCTTTAATTATTTACACGACCGTTCGTAAAGAGAATTAGATTCGAACTGACGCATGTTTGTTTTTGTCTTGAAAAAACAAGAAAAAAAATTGTTTTTGCTAAACTTACATTTAGCGTTGACGGCGTGCCCTCCGTATTTTTAATTTTATTATTTTTTGTAAAAATAAAAAATCTTATTTTCGATCTTTATCATTTTAATGATTGAGTTTGAAATTATTCAGGCTCAAGATCAAATAAAACAAAAACATTGGCACATTTGTTTCAAAAAATTGATCTATATTCTGCATGAAGGTTATACAGCTGTTTCGGGAAGAGTCACCAACCCTCATCAGTAACCAAAAGCAGTAGATAGTTTGTTTGGTAAAAATTTAAATTCATATATATGTGCTGAAAACAACCAAATGAGAATTCAAGCAAAAGTTATACTATTTAAGTCTCTTCTAATATAACAAACTAAAATATAGAACAACTTTGAAACAAATATGTTTGTATACGAGTACACATTGCATACTCAAGGCAAAACAAACATGTATATTGTAGTATGCAATGTGTACTCGTATACAAACATATTTGTTTCAATGTTGTTCTAAATTTTAGCATCAATCTGATCCTTTTCGCCTTCAGACACATGTTAAATGCATAGTTATAATTATAACTAACGGCAAACAAATGAGAGCAAATAATGTTTTTATATACAAAATTTGAGCAACAAGAACTTTGGGAGCGTTTAAAAGCATTTTGCTTTGAAATTTTACTTAAACTGAAGAAAAAGTAAATGACCTTATAATTATGATGCAGACCTTATATTATTGATCCTTATAATAACACGAGTCCATGTAGCGATGTTCGTGTGTCCGTCCGTCTGTCCGTCCGTCTGTCCGTTTGTCTATCTATTGAAATTAAGGTCATTCACAAAATAAACCATCTAGTTACCTGATTAAACTTAGGATAATATTTTTTGTCATTATTTCGAGCAGGTTGTTATTTAAAATGAGGTAAATCATTGTGCCTAGATATGAATTAAAATATGGAGACCTTTTAAAATGCTAAACATATTGTTAACATTTGCAGATATTAGTGCACAAAGAAATTATTCAATATCATATATCTCGAGTAATATGATACAGATAGCTTTGCAAATTTGTCTGAAGTTATCTGTTATTAATGTGATTAGTCGGACAAGAAATGGTCGATATCGGACCAATGGGCGTGGCACGTGCATACAAAGGAAATATTAAATGTCATATATCTGGTATACTGTAATAGTGAGGGCCTTGTAAATTGCGTGAGCCCATAAGTTATTCACGTGATTAGTCGAACAAAAAAATGGACTTGCCACCGCCCATACAAAGTAAATATATAATATCATATAACTGGAGTACTATAAAAGGAAAATACAGTTTGTACGAGTCCATCAGATATTAATGTGAGTAGTCAGATAAAAAGGGCGGAAGCCACTTCTTGAAACTTTTGACAAGTACAATAAATACCAATATGAGTAGTGTGGAAAATATGGGCAGAATCACCAAATTCCAAAATCGCCAAAATCAAAAATCGCCAAAATTGAAAATAGCTAAAAACAAGTAAGAAAATTATAGTCGGTCTAGATCGACACGTGGCACGTGCATACAAAGGAAATATTAAATGTCATATATCTGGTGTACTGTAATAGTGAGAGCCTTGTAAATTGCGTGAGCCCATAAGTTATTCACGTGATTAGTCGAACAAAAAAATGGACTTGCCACCGCCCATACAAAGTAAATATATACTATCATATAACTGGAGTACTATAAAAGGAAAATACAGTTTGTACGAGTCCATCAGATATTAATGTGAGTAGTCAGATAAAAAGGGCGGAAGCCACTTCTTGATACTTTTGACAAGTACAATAAATACCAATGTGAGTAGTGTGGAAAATATGGGCAGAATCACCAAATTCCAAAATCGCCAAATTCCAAAATCGCCAAAATCAAAAATAGCTAAAAACAAGTAAGAAAATTATAGTCGGTCTAGATCGACTATACGATACCCTACCATGGTTTAGAGACCCTATCTCTTCGGTCCAACTAATTAGATATAGAAAATGAGCAGAAACCAAATTTGAGTGACATTGTTATTAATTTTTTTGGCTGCAGATATGAAAAAGTACATATCGGGTGCAATTTTGATATGGGAACTAGGTCGAAAAATGAACCGATCCTGACCATATTTGGTAAAGTCACTTATATTTTTAAAAAATATATACAAACCAAATTTGAGAAAAATATGTTCAGTATTTTTGTTTTTTGATAGATTTAAGTGAAGAACGGGAAGCAGCTCTATGACGAAGATTTGTCCTATAGGGATTATTTTTGGACTACTGATTAGTGGATATAACAAACGCATACAAACCCAATTTGAGTAAGATCTATATGACAATTTGGATCTTATGGCAATTTATGGTAGGTCTGAACATGGGCCGATTCTCACCAATTTCAATAGCGTTCATCCTATGGCCGATAAAAGCTTATATACCTAATTTCATCAAAATATATTCATATTTGCGACCTGCGACAGATGGACGGACGGACATACATAGTGGTATAGGGTATGGGGTATAAAAAATTGCTAAATGATATTCTAAATTCAAGGTCAATCGTTAAGTGTTGCCGGATTTAATTTGGAAAATCCACGTTTCTCTCATTGGCAGCTATATGTAGCCGAATGAAAAACAACAAATATTCTATATCAGCAAGCATTGAAATGAAAAATAATAAATAAATTAAATAAAATGTTTTAATAGCCCAATAGAAACTTCGTAGGAAAAATTGATTAGGAAAAAAAAAATGGTTTAGAATAAATTCTTTTAAACATCATCTTTAAATATTTATGAACTTTAGTCAAGATATACTAATGCTTGGACTCTTTTTTCATTCCTTTGTTTCTAGGTGTTTTACAACTGTTACTGACAGGCCACCTCATGCTCACCTCATAAAGACTACACTGATTAAAAACAAAAGCCACAACAATTTACAAAATGCAGTTAAAAATAAAATACAACTTCAACATTAAATGTACGAGTAAATAAACAAACTAATACTTGAAGAACTACAGAACTAGAAAAATCCAATCTCCACTTAAGAAAATTAATGCCAAGTGTAAATGTACACAAAAGACAAACGAAAGATATTTGACAATAAAAATAGCAATACCAACCAATAACAAAATTTTGTTGATATGCGAATCAAATTTATACAAATGCAACAACACAAACAATTTGTTAAAAATAAAATCTTAGGAATTTGAATAATATATGTTGGTTTTTAATGAAAACAAAAAAATAAACATAATAAATGATAGAAAGTACATATATGTGTGTACTCGTATATATTGAAAATTGACTAGTTTTCAAAAAAATCAATTCATTGTGGAGGGTCCAAAGGCATATAATAAACAGCAACAGCAACAACAACAGCGTCGCTCTATTAAAGCTACAGCAATTACTAGAACATCAACAACACCAATAATAACAACTTCTCATTCACGTAAAATACGAAAATTTTACAAACGAATAATAGCAATGCGAACAAAACATTTTATTGTTATACTATGTAGTGTGGTTGCCACCACTTTGCTTTTCATAGTACTGGGTACAGCAGGTGAACCTAATGATTCACTAAAAAGTATAGTTTCACAAACACATCAGCAATTTAATAAGTTACAGGTAAGCAACTAAATATTTTGTGCCTATAAGTATTTACATCGTTATGAGGACTTCGAACGGAATTATCACTAATACTATTCTATAGTTTTTCCTAGACATATTTAATTACTAAGCTAACATACATTATGACTCTTAATAAGCTTTAAAAAGTAAACATTTTCATATTTTCATTTATTATGTTTTCTTTTTTTTTTAATATTTATTTACCTTGCCCCAAAGTGGGACAAGGCATTCGAATTTTTTCAATTAACCCTTTAACCACTAAGGCCCTCTATAAAAGGTCATCACTAAATCCATTTTTTTAACCTTCCTATACCCGCGCGTTGGTTCGTGAGACCGACAAAACATTTTTTATACATATCTTTTTTTTCCAGAAACGCTAGACAATTGAGTTTTCTGTTAGCTGCCGCATTTTTACAAGCTTTATTTTAGTGCATACCACGTGTTTGTACAATACGTACGTGTTGTGTATTCAATCACAATTCGGTCTATGAGACCGACTCGGGTACGTCCTGATTTTAATTTTAAGGCTGAGAACTAAGCCAACATGTGATTTATTTATTGCACAAGAAGTTTTTTAAGTTCGTAAAACTTAATTTTTTATTTATTTTTTTTTTTTGAAGAAAAAGTGTTTTAAAGTGTTTGTTTTTGTAGTATTTAAGAAAAAACCATCGATTTTGATGGATATTTTGTAAAAGACTGAAAATTGATAAAAATTAATGAAAATTAATTAAAACAAGTAAGAAAATTATAGTCGGTCTAGACCGACTATACGATACCCTATACCATGCGTTTAGAGGCCCTTTCTCTCAGGCCCAACTAACTGGATATAGAAAATAAGCATAAACCAATTTGAGTGGGATTTTTATTAATTTTTTTGGCAGCAGATATGAAAAAGTTCATATCGGATGCTATATCTATATTGGGACTAGGCCCCAAAATTGACCGATCCTGACCATGTTTGGTAAAGTCTCTTGTATTTTGCAAAAATATATACAAACAAAATTTGAGAAGAATCAGTGCAATATTTTTGTTTTTTGATAGATTTAAGTGAAGATCGGGAAGCAGCTCTATATGGGGCCTATGACTAATAGTTGTCCAATAGGGATCATTTTTGTACTACTGATTAATGGATGTAATAAATATATACAAACCCAATTTGACTAAGATTTATATGATAATTTGGATCTTATGGCAATTTATGTTGATTTCATAGGGGTCATTTGTATGGGGGCTAGGTCTCAACATGGGCCGATTCTCTCCAATTTCAATAGCGTTCATCCTATGGCCGATAAAAGCTTATATACCAAATTTCATCAAAATATATTCACATTTGCGACCTGCAGTTTGATTACAAGGTTTACATGGACACACAGACGGACGGACGGACATCGTTAAATCGAATCAGTTAGTGATTCTAATTCGATCGGTATAATAAAAGATGGGTCTAGGTCAAATATTTTTGGTAGTTACAAACAGCAGCACAAAGTCATTATACCCTATACCACTATGTGGTAATTTTTTTGTAAATACCAAAAATATTTGACCTAGACCCATCTTTTATTATACCGATCGACTCAGAATCACTTTCTGAGTCGATTTAGCGATATCCGTCCGTACGTCCGTCCGTCCGTCTGAGTGTCCATGTAAACCTTGTAATCAAACTACAGGTCGCAAATATATTTTGATAAAATTTGGTATATAAGCTTTTATCGGCCATAGGATGAACGCTATTGGAATTGGTGAAAATCGGTCCATGTTCAGACGTAGTCCCCATACAAATGACTCCTATGAAATCAAAATAAATTGCCATAAGATCCAAACTATCACATAGATCTTAGTCAAATTGGGTTTGTATGTGTTTATTGTATCCATTAATAAGTAGTCCAAAAAAAATCCCTATAGGACAATTCTTAGCCCTATAGGACAATTCTTAAATCTATCAAAAAACAAAAATATTGCACAGATTTTTCTCAAATTTGGTTCGTATATATTTTTTCTAAATATAAGTGACTTTACAAAGTATAGTCAGGATCGGTCCATTTTTCGACCTGGTCCCCATATAAATATAGCACCCGATATGAACTTTTATCATATCTGCAGCCAAAAAAATTAATAACAATGGCACTCAAATTTGGTTTATGCTTATTTTCTTTGTTCAGTTAGTTGGGCCTAAGAGATAGGGTCTTTTAACGCATGGTATAGGTATCGTCTAGTCGGTCTAGACCGACTATAATTTCTTACTTGTTTTATTATATCTTCAAGTTTTATAAAAAAATTTTGTTAAAGTTTTATTTCGAAACACTAGGGAACAGGGGTTCGAGTTTTCGGTCTGTTAGACCGCGCGCGGGTATATGTGTTACGAAAATTCACGCGGGTAAAGGAAGGTTAAATACAATTATTTTCGCGATTTAGACGAAAACCACATTTGTGTGAATTTGAGTATATTTATCACACGGTGCCAGTTTGATTGATACAGTCATTTATTTCAAGATTTTGATGAAAACTGGCGCAAAAATTATATTTGATTTTGGTGCAAATTAAATTTAAAAAGAAACTACTTTCCAATAGCGCAATCGACTCGGGAATTTTTTGGTAAGTATTTTGCAGTTGTATATTGATAATTAGTTTGATTTGTGAAAAAAAATTTTTTGTTCGAATCGAGTTTTTTGCAAAGACCGTCTGTATACGGTCTTAATGACTTAGCTGAAAAAATTCGTCCTAACGTAATTTTACCTTTGTGTTATTTTGGCGGTAATTTTTTACCTGAATCAAAGGTGTTTATTGTTAGCAAAAGTATTTTTATGTTTTAAGAATATGTCACCACGAAGCGAAAGAGGTAAAGACTACGATAAGCAGAAAAAAATCCGTCTTTCTTCAAGACTGATTGAGAAATTGCTGATTTGATGAATTCGACACATACCATACTCTTTTATGGGTCGCAATGGACTAAAAACCAAAACACAGTGTATGACATTATAAACACATTCGTTTTATATCGAAGATCAATGCTGAAAAAAATCGATCCGCTGATAATGATGAAAAGCTGAAATGCATGACAATGCATGATCAGTGCGTCAATCAATCATGCGTCGCAGATCCAACTACCAGCAATAACGTTGCCAAAAAGCAGCTCATCCTGTAGCATGTCTGAGATTCGATCCAAATAATAATTTTCCTTAATGGGAATAAAAAAACTGTCCAAATTATGTAAAAAATCAAATACACACACGTTTTGTAACGAATGTGACCTCCATTTGTGCTTTTCAAAAGCAAAAAACTGTTTCAAAAAGTACCACGCACTCGAATGATTCATTGTGTATTAGTTTTTAACTGTTTAGATCCATGTATTGAGAATTTATTTGTACTCGTATTATACTATAGATGGTCTTTCAACTTCTTCACCAGGAGTTTTCAGGTAAAAACATTTTGAAAAATTCAATTCATATTCTTGTTTTTCACTCTTAAATCGTACTAGAACCAAAATTGTCATAACAAAATTCATTATGCTGATTATCATGCTTCCATTTAATGGGCTTATTCTTTAATTATACCAGTAAAGGGTGATAAAATGTCCTAGTGTAAACAAAATAAAAGAACAAATTTTAAATACCTTGTTTTTAAATAAAAAATGGACTTATAGTTTGTTCCAGTTTGGATTAAACCTACTGTATAAACAGTATTAACAACTATCTGCTTGTATCCGGCGTTGTTCGGCTTTCTTAAAATTAACGAAATTGGATTCGGTTTGTGTGTTGCTTCTTAAATTACCAAGTAAATATTTTGTTTGAAAATGTTTAATACATAATTGAAATTTAATGAAGTTTAGAGAAATACAAGAAATACAATAAACTCTCACTAATTCAAACTTCAAAAGAGAAAATAATTACTACAAAATAAAATGAAAAATCAATCACGAGTATAAAGTAGAAAAAAAAATTATTTTTGAAATATATGCTTTCTTCTTCTCTACCACGCACCATTGAAATAAAATTAAAAAAAAAAATTGCATATTAATTACAGTATTAATTGCAATATGTCTGTAAAATGACTTCAAATCTAACAAACAAAAATTTTCGCTTCAAAGCATCATCTCAAATATCTGTAAAAAGTGCAACATTTAGTATGTACAAACCGTACAACATATGGCAACTCTTACGATACTGAGAATAGTGGAAATTAGATGCATTAATATTAAAAAAATTCAAAAATAATGATTGTTTGTTTGGACAGAGTTGTATCTTCTGAAATTAATACGAAGTAAAAGCTGTATGGTATGAAAACTGTTTGTAACCACACTGCTCGTAGGCCTGACTTTAGGTGAGTGTGTTAAAGCGCTGACCAAAAAGTGTAAGTACGAGTGTATGTGAAGGCATAGGGTTCAAACCTCACGGCCGCCCTAAGTAGAAAAATTTCATATAGAAACAATCTATTCAATTATAACATAACAATTATCACAATGTTCAATAAATCGCTGATGAAGGCTGAAATGCCAGAAACCGGTCCGATTAAGAATACAGTGAAGTTATGAATTTTTGAAATATATGCTATCTTCTCTACCACGCACCATAGAAAAAAAAATCTTATATACCAAATTTTATCAAAATATATTTATATTTGCAATATAAGTTTTAGACAGACAGACGGACTTACGGATATGGCTAACTGCGTTTAGAAAGTGATTCTGCGTCGATGCCTATGAAACCTTTATGAAGGTATTTTGGTTCTTCAAATTATAAAGAAAAATGGAAAATGAAAAATGGAAAATTAAAACTTAAAAGGAAAAATGAAAAACTAAAAATTAAAACCGAAAAATTAAAACCGAAAAATGAAAAATGGAAAATAAAAAATGAAAATTGAAAAATTAAAAATGGAAAATGCAAAATGGAAAAAGAAAAATAAAAAATGAAAAAATAAAAATTAAAAATTAATAATTAAAAATTAAAAATTAAAAATTAAAAATTAATAATTAAAAATTAAAAACTAAAAGTTAAAAATTAAAAATTAAAAATTAAAAATTAAAAATTAAAAATTAAAAATTAAAAATTAAAAATTAAAAATTAAAAATTAAAAAATAAAAATTAAAAATTAAAAATTAAAAATTAAAAATTAAAAATTAAAAATTAAAAATTAAAAATTAAAAATTAAAAATTAAAAATTAAAAATTAAAAATTAAAAATTAAAAATTAAAAATTAAAAATTAAAAATTAAAAATTAAAAATTAAAAATTAAAAATTAAAAATTAAAAATTAAAAATTAAAAATTAAAAATTAAAAATTAAAAATTAAAAATTAAAAATTAAAAATTAAAAATTAAAAATTAAAAATTAAAAATTAAAAATTAAAAATTAAAAATTAAAAATTAAAAATTAAAAATTAAAAATTAAAAATTAAAAGTTAAAAATTAAAAATTAAAAATTAAAAATTAAAAATTAAAAATTAAAAATTAAAATTGAAAATTGAAAATTAAAAACTAAAAATTAAAAATTAAGAATTAAAAATTAAAAATGTAAAATTGAGAATTAAAGAAAGAATTTGATTTTAAAAATTAAAAATTATTTATAAATTAAAAATTCAAATTTAAAAACTAAATATTAAAAATTAAAGATTTAAAATTAAAAAATTAACTAAATTTTTTAATGCATACAATCGAATTTGTATATCTATAATATTAATATGTTAGGCAATTTTTTGTTACCGATTTTTGTACCCGCTTTTTACCAAATGTATACTATTTGAAAGGTATTTCTTTTAGCTGTTCACCAGATTTACAAATTTTTAAATTCTTGCCTTTATTTTGAGTAAATTGCGTTTAAAGTTGCTACTAACCCATACATAAAATTATACATATGATATGTGTGTGTTTATTAAATTTGTTAATGTGTTTGTTAATGAGTTTGTTATCTCCGCACACAATAATAATAAACCATAAAAGTGTTGGTTTGTGAATTGGCCAAGTTGAAAAATAAAGTTGCCTAGAAATTGCACTCGAATTTCGAGCGCTGGAATCTGCTAGTAATATTAATTGCACTTACCATTGTACGGCATATATATTATATTTGTGGTTACAATCGATAACGACCTAAGTCGACTTAAGGACGATTTGAGTTATGTATGCTATCATATTCTACAACAAAACTTTATATTTACGTGAAATTCCCATTTCTCGAACGTTGTTTTTTAGAAAGTTATTAAGAAAAACATATTGAAGCCGCATTACATTTTTATAAAAAGTTATTTTTCTCGAAAGCCTGATTTTCAACTTAGGCGGTTAATGCTTGTGACCACAGATATAATTTTGTTTTTATTCATTATTTCAAATGTGTTTTATTTATTTGTTTATTTGTTTGTATTTTCAATATTAGAACCTTAAGAATATAATTCTTTTGGTATTACATAAGTAAAGTCATTATTAAAAATAAATGAATAAATAGATAATTTTTTTTTTTTTAGTTGAAAAGTAAAAGACAACAATAAATTAACAAAATGATAAAGTCAATTAATGAGCTGGCTATATAGTATAGAGCAGAGAGAAAGAGTGAAAGAGAAATTAAAAAAAAAAAAAATAAAATTAATGATAGATATGTATGTTTAAAAAAAAGAGTTAGTTGTTGGAAGTTATATGCTTAAAGAGGGTTTTCTTGATACTGTTCATTCCTGATATAAGTTTAATGTTCATGGGAAGGGCACAAAAAAAATCTACTTGTATTAATAAAGTTGTGTTTGGGTATTATTAGATCTTTTAAATATAATTTTTCGAACAAATAGGCAGGAGTTTTGGGATGCAGAAGCTTGTGCAAAAATATTATGTTACGCATACTAAGGTAGTCGTCCAAATCACAACCAAGGACCATTTTTCGCTAGGATGATATCCTATCAAACCGCGACAGACCATATACATATCCCGTAGCATTATTAAAAGACACCTGTAATTTGTGCATTGAGTGTGAATCTAATTTACTATATACGTCAGCTGAATATGTTATCAGTGGGAGTATTAAATGAACAACAAGCTTTTTCTTTGTTTCCACTGGTGTAAAGTAAAACGACACTCGTAAATTACGTAGTACAAGAAAAATATTACACACAACATTGTACATGAAAAGGTGGAGTTTGTCGACATACATCAGAGGTGAGGAACCAAGATATAATGCTGGCAAATAACTACGGTTGAATGTGAATTTACTTGTAGGTAAAAGAACCAATTTTTTAGGATTTAATATCAAATTATTAGTATCAGCCCAAGTTTTTATATCATCTAAGTCCTCATTAAGCCTGCAACATATATCTTCTATCAAACCAAGACGATTAGATATATATCATTGAATATAATCTGTATAACCATGCATCCGAGCATCCTTGCAGACATTAAACACATCATTAATAAAAGCAGATTACAGCCCTCGAAATTCGAGCGTAAATTCTAGGAAATTTTATTTTTTCATTACATAAAGACCCTAAAAGTATGCTATAATATATAATTGATTAGCAATTATAGCTAATTCACAAATCAATACAAAAAACAAACTCATTTTTATTACAAACACATTAACAAATTTAATATACACACACATAGCATTGTATAATTTTATGTATGGTTATTAGCAACTTTAAATGCAATTCAAAATAAAGGAAACTATTTAAAAATCTGTAAATTTGCAAATCGGCTAAAAAGAAATAGCTTTCAAATAATATACGTTTGGTCAAAATCGGGATAAAACGGTGGAACAAATCATCAGTCACAAGAAATCGCCCAGCCTATTAATATTATAGATGCTAAATAACAGAGGACCTAGAACGGATCCTTGCGGTACACCTGAAGTTATACCTTTCAAACCTGATTGCATATTCCCTACAATTACCACCTGAGTACGCTCAGTCAAGTAATTTTTCATAAGAATTAAAGCTGCATCAGTAGAACCAAAATAGTGTTTTAATTTCTGACAAAGAATAGCATGATCTACTTTATCAAATGCCTTAGAAAAATCTAACAAACACATGAATGTCAAATTTCCCAGTTCATACTCAGGTCTGACACCATCCAGATTGTAATGGAGATATAAGTCTGTTAAGACTAAGATAAGAATAAGGGACTCAAAAACTTTAGCAAAAACTGGAAGAATACTTATGGGTTGGTAATCACATTCCCACTATTCCCATTTTCCATAATTTGGGAAAGATGGACGTTGCTATGCAATGATTAAATATATGCGTTAGTGACCCAACAACATAAGGCAGTATTATTTTTACAAATTTAATAGGCACACCATCTTCACCAACAGTTTTGGAACGAATTTTCAAAATGTTCTTGGTCAATTCAAAAAAAAAATAGTGCTTTGAAGACTAAAATTATGGTTTCTCATTATGGCACTGTAACAAAAAAATCATCAAGTTCATCAGGGACTAACTTGCACTCCGATGAACTACTGGAATGTACACATAAAGACTTGATGTTTTGCAAAAGTTGAGCAGTAGGTAAATTCGCGTTAAGTTTTTGAGCAAAATATGACTTTTTAGCCTCTCTAACTACAAGATTAGCGTGATTTCTTGCCCTGTTATAAGCAAATTTGTTTATCAGTGTTGCCTAAACGCTATAACAGTGATCACGATATTGAAAAGATTGTTTTACAATTGATGTGTACGAGGGGAAAGAACAATTTTTCATAAAAACTAGGCTCAGGTACATGACGATTATATACTTCCTGCAATGTTATAAGAAAAACATCCAGCTTTCCATCATGGCTAAAGCCAACAGTCGTTCCAGTTCAAGCCCGCGAGCTCAACAAATAGTGACTGAAAATGTCTCTAAATGCTATGAGCTTTAAATTTTCATCTCTAGCTAGGTTTATGGCAGTTCATTACTAACATTATCCTCTAAGAATAGGTTAGCATTAAGGTCACCATAGGTGATAAAAAAAATCATGGTCTATAGCATGGTTATTAAAATCATTAAAAAAAGCTGAAGAGTATGTGACCTATTAGGATTATAGACACATGACACTAAAACCTTAACATTAACTACATTAATGAATTCAATTCAGTAATCACAACAGAATAATGTTATAATGAATGGGACTACCAAAATTCGGTTGGCAACAAATTCGATTGCAACAGCGAAATCGATTTCTGTGTATACCAACTCAATTTTTTTAACCGCTTAACAGTTTTTTTCATTTTAAATACCAAACTGCTCAAGATAATACCAAAAACAGTCTAACGTGATTTATAAACCATAAAAAAAAAATAACACATTGGAATTTATCAATTTTTAAGCCAATAAAACTTCAATAAAGATACAGTTTTAAATTTCATATTTATTACCGTTAGAACACCGGTAGTAATTATTCAAAAAATTTTAAAAATTTTCTATTTACATTTTAAATTATATACATTGATACATTTAAATAACAACAGTGATAGTCATTGCTAAAAATTGACATTTCGAGAAAAGTAACAAAACACGATTTGTATGTGGTTACATATTATATTAGGTTCAAGAAATTGTGCAAAAGAAGAATAAAAAAAGCCCCGTTACGTATGTGGCGTACAAAGCCTACTCAAATGGCAAAAAATGTGATTTTAAAATAGTTCATATGAATGAATGAGCGAATGTGTTACACAGATTGTTCACTCTTAATTAGTTTGATAAATTGCACCTCATAAAATAAAAACTCTTTTAAAATGGGACGAGGAAAGCCATTAACATAAGAAGAAAAATTTATTCCACTCCAAGTCGCCTATTTGAGGTTATAAAGCACTAAACGTTGGAAAATACGTGAAATCAACTAGTTCTTAACAATAAAATCTAATTTTGTGAATAATTGTTTTCCAAACATTTCTTTGCCGTTGTTTTTGAAATTAACTATTTTTTTTTCTCCATTTTTGCAGCATTTTTTTTTTCAAAATTTAATAAATAAATTACAAGAAAATTAAAAAAAAATTCTCGATAAAAATAAACAATAAAACAAAATATCTAAAAAAAAATCCATATTTTTGTTTTGCTTGGTTGATCAAAAATTTGCAGTAACTTATAAATTTTTTGCTGTTGTTATTTAAATGAACTGTAGTGTATTTGCATTTTGATAACATAACAAAAAACAAATATAAAACTTACCGTATTTATATGGCAGACTCTAGTGAATCATATTCCTAACTATTGCCTAAATTTGAATATTTCTTATCTTGAAAACCTCAAATGATATTTGGTTGATAAAAAGAAACTACTAACTACAAATATTTGTATACAAGTGACACACGTACTAAGAGTTGTCAAAATACTTTTAAGATTACACTTTTTGATTTGGACTTGTACTATTTGTTATTGAATACATAAAATAAACAGATAGGTATGATCTATAAGTACGATGACATTAAATGACTATTAGTTAAATATATTACGAAATTGCGAGAGCATTTCCAGTCATATCGCTTCAAGTTATTTGTTAGAAAATAAATTTTACTTTTAATTTTATTATTTAGTAGTATTCCAACTATTGCAAAGGTTTGAAATAATTGCAAAATTGCTTAATGACGTAATAAGTGAGAACATTTTTTGTCCTAGATTGCATTAGTAAATAAATAGTTTTTTGTGTGGTTTTGTAATATTACATTTTCGTAAATAATATGTTCCAAATTACATTACTTATCTAAATCGATGATATTAAAGAAATTCCACGGCCAACTGTCCGATTCTCCCCATTTTGGACTCTACTACGTACATTTACTACGAATAAACTCAAGAGTCTCGCTATGAGACTATTTTAGATACGAGGACGGTTCCAGAAGAATCCGACCTAACAATGAAAACGCAACAAATTCGCAACAATTTTTATTTCTTTCTCAACATAATCTTCTTTTAGCTCTATATATCAACCATCAACTGCAGACATCAGCTATTTATTTTTGGCAAGTCTTTTACCACTGAGCTATTCTTTCAAGTTTGGAAAGCGAAAAATATTCGAGAGAGCTAAATCTGGCAGCTAAGGAGCGTGATGAAGCATCGCAATAGTGGATGTATAAACTGCTGCATTGTCTTTATGAAACAACTCTTTCTATTTCGCCAAATGCGGCTTTTTTCGCGTAATTTGATCACTTAAACGCTACTGTTGATTGTTTTTTTTTCCTTTTTAAGATAATCAATAAAAATTATCCCACGTTCATCCAAAAAAAAAAAAAAAAAACAGACGCCGTAACCTTACCTGTAGATGGAACTGTCTTCGCCTTCTTTGGATTCGATTCTCCAATTTCAGTCCATTGTTTTGAGTCTTCCTTTGTCTCAGGTGTGAAGTGATGACCCATGTCTCATGGTTACTAATTGATAAAAAAAATCGGCTTTATTGAGGTGCAACAACGCTACTTAACGACGCTGTTTATGTTTTATTGTGAGCAAACGCGGCAACCATCTTGCGGACTTCGGACTTTGTCATCTTCAAATGTTCGGTCAATATACGATGTAAGGCACGTTTTGTAATGCCTATCATTTTAGCTCTCACGCACTCTTAGCCGATGATCATCCAATACCATTTTGTAGATATTTTCTTAACCGTTTCTGGCGTGGCCACCTCAATTGGTCGCCTTCTACGGTGTTCGTTTTGGCAGCTCGGTTAGACTCTGCCACACATTATTTTATAGTCACAAACAAAGGAGCAGACTCTCCGAGCATCTAACTCGAGCATAGCGGTGACCAAATTTTTCCATGTTTACAAATTCGCTGAGATCGTGGCGACTTGAAACTTAAATCATATATTTCATGAGGTTGCCACTTTTCACCAGTATTTTTTTTTCAAACTACTGCCGCCAGGTCGGGTTGTTTTGGGACCGTGCTTATTTGTTATGATAAATATATACTATATATAGGAGGTGCCATTTCCATTAATCCCATCAAGTCCAAAATAAAGAAACCTAGAATTCGAAACGAACCTATGGTGTTAATCATAGCTCGAATAGCTCCCGGGTACCATAAAAGTCGTCACGCCAATAAATTTTTAAATTACCTAATAAATTCAGTAAAGCATCAACTCGAAAGGCATTCTTATTCAAATTCTACGGTCTTGTTCGTACAAATAAAAAAATTCTAAATCTAGGAAATTATCCATAGAAAAACGCTCAGATTCTAAATATTATACATGTTCACATTATAGAGACTTTTTCTTATACAAATTTGATGACTTTTTTATATAGAACCCTTCAATTCATTTCATTATTAACTTAATATGTATTTACATGTGAGTTTGTTTAACAATTTTGATAAAGAGTTTAGGATTTTTATCCTTTTCTACTTAAACATTATAACGGTATTTTATAATATATTTGGCTTTAAATAATATTAAAAAGTAAGGCAAAAATGTTCAAAAAACTGTGTACATTTCTAAATTTAAGGTAAAACAATAAAGTTAAGTTAGGGGTAAAATTACGATAAGCCAAGTTCATTGATATAACCATGCTCAGATCTAAGACATCTGGTATTGAAGTTTAATGTTTCTCTTTGTATTTTATCATTTACATGTTCAACGTTTGCTAGAGTGTGAAGTCGTCGAGTGGAATAATGCCAAGGCAAATTGTAGATCATTTTTAAAAGTTTGTTTTGAGCAATCTGCAAATTTTTTTTATGACATTGTGCTGAAAAACAGATTTTAGTATGAGGCTTTTGTTACCAATATCGAGCTTGGAATTTCGATTTATCAATGGGTATAACAACCTTGTTACCTTATTAATTTTGTCAATAATATAAAGAATATGGTCTTTGAACTTAAGTTTAGGATCCAGCAATACTCCTAAATATTTGACCTTGTCCTCCCATATTATGTAGCTATTGTTGAAACTTATAGGTTCAAGAGGTAGGAAACATGGTTTACGTCTTCGGGAAAAGTATATGGCTTGTGGCTTTTGTGGGTTAACTAAAATTTTCCATTTTTTAAAGTAAGAATGAACTTCAGACAGAGCAGATTCGAGGTTGTCTATTCAGCTGCAAGTATACCTGAGATTAGCAACGCAGTGTCATCAGCAAAAATCGACGTTACGCAGCCAACAAGTATTGGAAAGTCTGCTGTGTAAAGAATATATAATATAGGGGAAAGGCAGGAACCTTGAGGGCAACCAGCCAGTATTTCTTTATGTGTCTAGTAGTTCATTCCAATATAAACATTAAAAAAGCGTTCTGAAAGAAAACTGTTTATTATTTTTATAAGTTCAATTGGAAAATTTAATGTAATCAATTTGTAAATAAGACCATTATGTCAAACGAAATCAAATGCAGCTTTAATGTCCATTAAGATCATACCAGGGGATTTTCCGATATTAAAGTTTGTAGTTACTATGCTTCGTATTCTTACTAATGGTTGAACTGTATTACGTCCTTTCTAAATCCAAACTGTTGCGGTGGTAGTATGTTTTCGGCATCAATAAAATCTATAATTTTTTCTTTAATTACTTTCTCAAGAATTTTGCTTAACGATGTTAGGAGACTTATGAGTCTGTAAGAAATTGGACATTCTGGTCGTTTGTTTGGCTTCCGTATTGGTACAATTTTCGAGTGTTTCCATACTTTAGGAAAATACTGTAATTTTAAACAATTGTTAATAATTGTTGCTAGATATTTAATTCCCTTTTTTTGGCAAAGCTTTTAAACATTTGTTTGTTATACCGTCTGTACCAGAAGATTTTCTAGGTTTAGGATTCTTTATAATTTGTCTGTAGAAATACATAAATCGCTCTGATGAATATTACCGCTGGAGTACAGGTTACTCAGAGCACTGTTTACGTCTGCAATTGTTGAAGAATCACTAATATTAGCTGAAATTGTGTGATTTAGATTGAATGTTTGAGCTAGTATTTCACATTTCTCTTGCTATGTGCTGTAGCTAACATTATTATATTTTAATATTGGAATGTTGGTAAACTTTTTCTTTAAAATTTTTGATATTTTCCAAAAAGGAGCTGAGCCTTTACCTAGTGTTGACAGTTTTATATTCCAATTATTATTTCTAAATTTATTTATCTCTTCAGAACTGCGAGAATTTAACAGTTTACAGTTTTTACAGTTTTCAGTTTCTCCTATAGATATTTCTTAATTGAATTAAATGCTTTATAGAAGGTGGTAATGGTTGATTGTTGACTGCACAAATTCTTCTTGGAACGCTATGGTTAACAGCATTTGATATTGTATTGCTAAGTTTTCTATCATTATATTCACAGCCATTATTACAATATCGTCTGCGTTTAGTAAGAGTCTTATGTTTCTTCTTTCAATATCTAAACCACCACCTAAGTATTCATGCAGATCATTGATGTGGTGGTAAAAAAGGAGTGGCGAAAGCAAACAACCTTGTTTTACTCCAGAGGTTGGATCAAAGTATTCAGACAGCTCCACTCCAGTACATACCGCTGAATGGGTGTGCTCATATAAGGGTTCTATCTTTTTAACAAACTTACATATTGTAACGACACGTTTCCGCTTTATGCTGGGGCATAACTCAGCGTGCCCAGGATTCGTTACACTAATTTATTATCGACGGAAAAGAGAAATAAATGAAACACAACACCACTTTATTATTTTACTTAATTCACTAATTTATTTATTTTTTTGGTTTTGTGCTCGCGTGAGCCGTTCGCTTGCGACTTGCCAAAGTATACCGTACTCGTATCGTACCGATGCTGTCCTGAGGCATCGGGTTGACGTGGTCGAGAGTGGAGACCCGTTCTCTCGGTTAGTTGGACCGTGTGGTCGGTTGACGTGGCCAAGAGTGGAGACCCGTTCTCTTGGTTGGTCAGTTGGGCCCAGTCGAGAGTGGAGACCCGTTCTCCCGATAGGACGTAGTGGTATGGTCAGTTGGCTTAGTCAAGAGTGGAGACCCGTTCTCTTGATAGGCCACCGTGGTACGGTTGGTTGACTGCGCCAAGAGTGGAGACCCGTTCTCTTGGTTGGTCAGTCGGGCGTAGCCGAGAGTGGAGACCCGTTCTCTCGGTAGGCCGCAGTGGTATGGTCAGTTGGCTTAGCCAAGAGTGGAGACCCGTTCTCTTGGTAGGCCGCAGTGAGATGGTCGATTGACTGAGCCAAGAGTGGAGACCCGTTCTCTTGGTTGGTCAGTCGGGCGTAGCCGAGAGTGGAGACCCGTTCTCTCGGTAGGCCGCAGTGGTACGGTCAGTTGGCTTAGCCAAGAGTGGAGACCCGTTCTCTTGGTAGGCCGCAGTGGGATGGTCGGTTGACTTAACCAAGAGTGGAGACCCGTTCTCTTGGTTGGTCGGAGCAAGCAGTCTTTGTCTGAGTCAATGTCTTGTTGCTTAGTAAGTGGTATCTTACTGAAGAACGGAGACCCAATTTCTTCAGTTTAATACGACCTTACCTCACAGCCGGTCGCTGGCTAACTCATCATTTTTCACTAGTGCACTGCCTTTTATACTAATCGCTGTCTGTACGCTACACATCAATTACAGACTGCAGCTATAGCTAACATGTGCGGGTAACATTTGGTGAGTACGTCGTATGTTAACTTAGAAGCTATGTTAAATAAATACATTATAATTGAAAGTGATGTGTCTGAATGTCTGAATGTTAAAATAAATAAAAGCTTTTACTGGTTATGATTATAACTTAAAGTGAGAGAACAAACTAAACAAGTGAGTTAAATATATATAAAGTATTCTAGTTTAAATTAATTTTCTCTTTACATGTTCTTTTTTTTCTAATACAAATTAGGGCGGAAAGCCAAATATAATAAAATACAATTCAATCGTATTGTATGTTGGCGTAAAAACGAGTTTACGACTTTTACTCGTCACAATATATGATACTCCCATTGTATATTACTTGTATATCATAGATTTTCTAGATACCCTATCGAACGCTGCCTTGAAATCTACGAAAAACGCCTACACTTTTTTTCTTTTCAGACGGCTTGCTATTAACGATTGAAGCTAAACTGTATATATTATTCGCAGTAGAGTATTTCCTTCGGAATCCAATCAATCAACCATAATGTTCTTATCTTCACTCCATATAACTAGTCTATCATTAAGGATTCCTATTAAGATCTTTGCTGCAGAGGTCGTAAACGATATTCCTCTATAGTTGGATGGTTCATTTACGCTTTCTTTTTTATGTAAAGGAAAAATTATTTTTTTAGTCAGAGAGAAAAAATACAGATGTTTGAAAAAAAAAGCTTCAAAATCATGACAACAAGTGCTCGGAGGAAAAGCGAACATTAATAAAAAATCTTCGAAAACAGGGAAAACGTAAGACATCAAGTGTTGATGACCGCCGCATAGTACGATACAGTAAAGGTGACCCTGCAGCATCATCAACAAAACTTCAAAAGGAACTTGATCTTGCCGGCATTTAGAAGTAAACATTTTATTTTCCAGAAGGCCATGAAAAGTGCCATTATATATATATATTGGATCCTTTAGTTCCTATAAGGAGCGTAGGGCCTGAACAAAGTTTCTCCAATAGTTTCTATGCTAGGTTCTTGATTTCACTCCAACTTTTGCCAAGAAGCCTCTAGGTCTAGTTGCCTGCGCCCAGTGTGTGCAGGCCGACCTCTTCTTCTACTGCCTTGTGGGTTCCATTCTATTGAGCTGCGAGTGACATCACCAGGTGGTCTACGTAAAGCGTGGCCAATCCAACGCCATTTCCTTTTCAGTATTTCCGTTTGGATTCGGTTTTGACGGTGCGTGCCCAGAGCTGTGTATTTGATATCCTGTTGGGCCAGAAAATTCTCAATATTCTTCTTAGGCATTTGTTGATGAAGACTTGTAATGCGTTAATATCCTTGGTAGCCATATTTCACGTTTCGCACCCATAAAGGAGCACAAATTTCACACACACATTGAATATGTTGATTTTTGAGCGGATGGAGATTGACGGTGATTTCCACACTGTGCTGGCGGGCTTTCATGATACGATTTGAGACGTCCTCAGACGAGCCTCCGTTCGATGTTACGATGCTACCCAGGTAGCAAAAGAGGTGCACATCCTGGAGTTGGATGTCTTGGATAAAGAATGGTCTGCTGCATGTTTATTCTCATTACTTTGGTCTTGGGTATATTTATTTTCAGACCTACCCTTGCGGTTTCAGTCTCTACCCTTTTTAGGGTTTTCAACATGTCTGAGTAACTATGTGCGAGAAGGCATATGTCGTCAGCATAGTCTAGGTCAACCAGTCGTCCTCCTAGTCCCCACGTTATGCCTTTGTTGTTGAGCGTTGCATTTCCCATAACAATGTCTAGCACTAAACTAAAGAGTAACCGAGATAAGATGCAGCCCTGTCGCACGCCAGTTTTAACAGAAACCTTATCGCTTATAGAATTTTGCGTTCCTGTATAATTCCTGCATGATCTCAATAATTTTCCTCGGTACGCCTTTACAGGTGAAGTGCAAGTGTGTCGAAGGCTTTCTCAAAATCGATAAAGACCAGATAAAGAGGGGATCTCCATTCCACTGATTATATGGTCTATACAGGATTTTTGAGCTCTAAATCCAGCCTGTTCGCAACGAAGCTCTTTATCGAGGGAAAAGTGAAAAGTGTCATTGCTGACCAAAAAACAAATAGCGAACGCTTCAAGTTCGCTCTAGAGCATATCGATTTGCCAAATGAAACATGGAGAAATATTTTGTGGACAGACGAGAGCAAGACTGTTTTGTTTGGTGGAACTGGTTTCAGACAGTATATTGGACGTTCACCTGATACTGAATACAGAGGCAATTTCCAGAAAAAAAAAACTGGTGAAACATGATGGTGCTAAAATATTGATATGAGGAAGCTTATCATACAAAGGAGTTGGTCCCATTCATCAGATAAAAGGAATCATGGATAAGGAAGTGTATGTGAAAATAATGGAGGAAGTGATGTTACCATATGCCATATGGGTGTATCAGCAAGATAATGACCCGAAACACACAAGTAAATTGTGGTTATGTCGTGGCCAGCTCAGTCGCCAGACCTCAACCCCTGTAGAATATCTATGGGGATACATTAAGAAAAATGTTTCAGAGAAGAGACCGTCAAATACAGAAGAGCTATGGAACGCAGAATGGAATGCATGACAGCTAATCCCATTACAAGGTCGTCGGGAACTTATTGACTCTATGCCTCGCAGCTGTGCTGCAGCCATCAAGAATAAAGGGCACTCATCAAAATACTAAAAATATTAACTTGTTAAATAATCGTGAATTGTATTGTACTATTAAATATTTAAATGTGCCTTAATACATACTCCTATTATTTTGAACAGCGAATTTTGAAAAAATTTTCTTTAAACACTATTTTTTGTAGCTTAAATTATATTATAAATATGTCTATAAAATAAGTATTATTAAGTCTGGGTTTACACAAGGCAACTTTTGCGCAACTTTTTTTCAAGTCTCTTTTAAAGTTGTCTTAATGTTCACACAGAGAAATTTATTGCCGCAACTTTTCGTTTTCTTTTGCTTTCAAATTCTTACATTTTAGCTTGTGTAAAAAGAACTTAATATTGGTCCAAAGTGAAAAATCTATTTGTGTGAAAAAATGGAAGTCAAAGAAAAAATGAAATAATAAAATAAATGGAATAATAATTTTTCACAGCGAAGCAAAGAATAAAAAGAAATGTCAAATAATAAGCTGCAGCTAACTTCGTGTTTATAATTACGAATTGCACAACAAAACGAGTTGCCGAGTACAAGCAACTCCGTACCAAATACCACTCTTCTTTCCCCTCTCTCCTACAAACTCAAGAATTGCGCAACAAAAGTTGCCTTGTGTGAATTCGGACTAAATAATAAATTTAACGGAAAAAAAAATTTTATAAAATTAAGTTTTTTGGTTGAAGGCGCTCCTATTCTTATGAACACAACTGTACATTGCATGAGGAATGCTCATAAAATACTAAACAAAATATGTTCAACAAATATTTTGTTTAGTTTGTTTATGAATCAAAAGCTTAGCACTGTAATGCCCAAAATGTTAATTTGGAACATCTTCGGTAGGCGGAAAAGTTATTAGATTATTTTGCAATTGAAATATTTATTTATTTATGAATAGAAACTGGAGTTATAATCAACCAACTGTGTATACAATTTTTAGGGATGATGCCTGTAGAGAAAATATTATATCTTGCAATTTGAATTGATAAAAATTTAAATTATTGCAAATTTAATTTTTACGCTAACATATTTTTTTTGTGTACAAAACTTAAATTTTTACTAGAGCTTTATATTCTCTTTTTTTTTTAGGAAAACTTACGTGTTTCGGAGCATAAGATACTTGAAATTGATCAAAAATATTTAACAATTTTGGGTTTCACTTCATCATCATCCGCATCAGAACTAGCTAAAAATGCCGAATCTCAGTTCTATAAATATGATGTCAATAATCCACAAAAGACTCCAGAATCCACCAGGGACGAACAAGGCTACGTAGTGGATGTACAACATTTACCACTGGACCACGATGAACAGAGTGATGCTGATAGTAAACATCAGTCTAAACAGGCCCATGTACATACTACACCATTCTTTAATGGTACCAAAGCCAATTTTAGCATAGTCACCTATGTCCATGAGGGACAAGCACCGTCAGCTATATTACTATCACAAAATATAGCTTCAAAATTTCCAACTGAATATCTACTAATCTATGACCTTGGCCTAGCCGAGGAAGACTTAAAAGCCCTAAGTGCTTATTGTAATAGTTCTAAATGTTTGGTCATCTCATATGACTTGTCGGTTTTTCCCTCATACGTTGCCAATCAACGTATGCATGCATATCGACCAATTGTGATAAAAGATGCACTGATGCGTTCAAAATCTATATTATTTGCTGAAAATTATATTCGTATACGTGGTTCTAGTCGTGATCTAGCTGATCTGCAAACGAAGGCATCCGAATCGGGTGTTCTCGGTTGGAATACACCGACAGCGGTGTCAACTCGAACACATCCGAAAATGTTTGATTATTTTCAAACAGATGCAGACGATTTTTTATTTTTAAGAATGGTAGACTTGGATACAGTACTATTTGTTGATACTGTTATAGTAACGGAAAAGATATTGCTGCCATGGATAAAATGTGCGCTGACATTGGAATGTATAGATCCTATAGGTAAGTCAGTACGATTTTTACATTCAAATTATTATATTAAAAAAAAAAATTGTTAAACTTTTTTTTGTACTCGTTTTTTAATTCAATTTGTTATCAAAAGCAAATCCTAGTTTGATTTATGTATTTCTGACAGTATGCCCGCTACGTCGTTAGCGCAATTATTATATTAATTATTTAAATAACACTGATCTGCAAATTAAAAAAAAAAATTGACTGCAGAAACTAAATATGTTTTTTAACTAATCTGGGTGCGCTGAATTAGAATCTGACATAAAAATTGGGCTATCACGTCTTGTTAATTTTTTATCGCATGCTGACAATACTGTAAAACAATCAAAACTGACACTACAATTTCACAATTATTAATTTGATAGAAGCCCACATTCATTCCAAGTCTTCATAATAGTAGCGTTTAAGCATGTCAGGGAGATCGTGTGTTACTAATTCAAGTTATTTTTGCTTTGTGTACGGTGAATATTTGGTTGGAAAAAAGGATGTGCAATACCAATATCAAGCTGAGCTGATGGATCTAATTCTGAATTTACATTTAACGAAGCAAGACGCAGAATTACTAGCTTCACGCATGCAGCAGTGGAAACATCTTGCAGTTAGGACAAAAATAACAATTTTAGCGATAGAAGCTTGGAATTGGCTGCATATTTTGAAAAGAAACACTCTATTCTATACTTCTATACTAAATGAACCAACCATATGACACAACTGAATGGAGATTATTTATTGATGACTCTAAGTACAGTTTAAAGGCTCTTCTTTTGCATAATGGGAATGAAAAACCATCCATACCAATTGCTCTTGCCATTAATACAAAGGAAAATTACGAATCAATGACTGAAATTTTGACATTACTCAAATACAACGATCAAAAATGGAAGAGCTGTCGTGACCTATAAGAGGGTGATTTAAATTTCTTTGTATATAGTAGAGACCATCGTAAATAACTTCAAATTAATCTGTTTCAGGTCATTGGTTTGTTGACTGGTATGCAAGGAGGTTTCACAAAATATTGTTGTTTCCTTTGTCTATGGGATAGTCGCGCTACATGTCATCATTACGTCAAAACAAAGTGGCCAAAAAGAACTGGGTATTCACCAGGAAAACAAAACATTTTTTAAATAAACCATTAATTGATTCAAATGACGTTCTTCTTCCACCGCTGTATATAAAATTGGGCCTTTTTAAGAACTTTGTCAAGGCTGTGGACAAAGATGGTGCAGCATTTAAATATTTGTTAGCGGTATTTCCTAAAATTTCATATGCTAAAATCAAAGAAGGCATATTTGTTGGCCCCCACATCAGGAAGCTATTGATTGATGACAATTTTTCACAATTTTTTATTGGAGAAAGAATATGTAGCCTGGAAATCTTTCAAGAGCATCGTGGACAGTATTCTTGGAAACAATAAGAGTGAAAACTACAGACAAATTGTTGCTAAATTATTGAAAAATTATCACGAATTAGGTGCACGAATGTCACTCAAAATGCATTTTCTTCATTCGCATTTAGATTTTTTTCCACAAAATCCTTAGTGCGGTGAGCGATGAACAAAATTTAAACAAATGATCAATGATTTTGGGACAAAAGCATGCTGGGAGATTATTACTGGACTCTAATACGTGAAACTGACGCGATAGAGAAAAACCAATTACAGTTCGAATTCAGCCCACCAAATTACCCTAGGAAAGATATTTGGTTGCTCCAGTCCAAACCCTTGTTGGCTAGTGAAATTTTCATTAATACATATATCAATATAAAAACCAGTAAGAAATATAGTGTGAGTGACAATATGATGGAAACTTTTAACAAAATATATTTTTGACGACTTGGACGGTCAATACCAAAAAATTTCATCATACATACAGTTAAAAACTCTTTTATTAATTTAAACATTTGTATGTTTTTTTTATTTAACAAAGAAGAAGTATTAACATAACTTCAGAAAAAAATAAAACTTAAAAGTATTTATATTTACTAGCAGATTCCAGCGCTCGAAATTCGAGTGCAATTTCTAGGCAGCTTTATTTTTCAACTTAGTCAATACACAAACCAATACTGTAATAAAACACACATAGCATAGTACAATTTTATTTCATGTGTTTAAATGAAATTTACTCAAAATAAAGGAAAAATTTAAAAATCTGTAAATCTGTAAATCTGCAAAATGGCTAAAAAGAAATACCTTTAAAATAATATACGTTTGGTCAAAATCGGGCTAAAACGGTAGAACAAAACATCGGTCACAAGAAATCGCCTAGCCTATTAATATTATAGATGCTGTTGACAAAACATGGAAACCTTTACTATACAATATCACTTTGGAGTAAAATGATGGTCATGGTCTTGGGGGTGGATGATTCTTATATAGAACAATTGTATTAGGTTATTATTGTAAAACCACAAAGCGTTTGGTCCTGTGTGGATAAAACCAAATTTTATGGCCGGTTAAATATTTCATTTATCCGCCAAGAGTATTCTAATTCCAGTTCATGTGTTCTTTAGCAAGATTAATGCTGGCCAGACGATTTTTCGCTGATATCAGTGGTTTACTAACAGGACGATAACAACCAAGATCAACCTCAATTGCTTGTCGGGAAACAATTCGAGCACATTTGTCATTTTTGGGCATTTTTGAACTGTCTTGCTAGTAAATTATTCTGTCTTTGACTTATTTTATGGGGCCTGCGCAGAGTGGACCAAATGTTGAATCTGGTGCGACATTGGTCCAAAAATGTGGTGTTAACAAAATAAAATTAATACCGCATATATGTTTGCCATATTCCTACCTTGCTTAACGCTAAAAAATTTTCTTTGTTTTTAGTTTTTAGTTTTAGTTAATTAGTTTTTACAAAAATTTCTTCAAATTCTGTATAGACGTGTTGATTGTTTGAAGTGTTTTTTTAGAACTGTAGAAAGTTAATTGTTATTATTATAATTGTTTATTATATTTTATCCTCAAGGTATGTATTAATAACTGTTTAAATTTGAAGCATATCTGTGTTTTTGTTGGTTAAAAAACATAGATTTAAAAGAGTGTCTATAGCAAAATTATTTTTCAAAAAAACTTGAATTTGGTTAAAGAATTTAGCTACTTATACCGGTGAATTCTATAGATTTTCCGTATGCTTTAGAAAGAATGGCTATTAGGCTTCAAATTTATAAAAAATTTAGCTGCCGATTTTTGCCGCTTTTTTTATTTTCAGTCGAAATAGCAATTTTAAGGCAAGAATTGTTCAATGTTTGGCTAAACGCCCAAGACAACAAAAATACGAGTAAATCGGGTACCGTTACTGAATATATAATGAGTAAAATTGGATTTACAGAAGAAGTCAACAATGAAAAATACAAAAAAGCGAATCAAAATGTACACAAAATTGTTTATGACCTTGGCGAGAAATGGAAAAATGCGAATAGGACGAAAAAAAAATGTTCAAGCTAAATTCGAAAAGTGGCTAAATGTTGCCTTAGTTTTTGAGATCGCTTAAATGGATTCGGAAGTTGCTGGTCCCAAAAACAGATTTTGCTGAAAAAAGTGAGAGGACCCAACTTTTAAATGTTTCTTAGCTTGTAAAAGTTAAGTCGTGAGCTGAAATCTCGAAAAAGAGATGATGCTGCGAAAATGGCTTTATTTATAGATGAAGACAATATTGAACACACATAAAGTTGATGCCAACAGGCGCCAAGAACCGAAACGCAAACAAATATCCAACGTACCATGTTGTAAAAACTGCGAAAGAAAAATGCTATCCCAGTAATATGACCTTTTCGGATGTTTCAGCACAGGTTTCTTTGCAATGTTTAGTCGATAAGACAGTTGAAAGGTTGGGTGAACTTTAAAATGACTTATGCCTGGTTTTCACTATGTCATACAAACTGACAACAAACAATTGCCTCAACTGACGTCTCGTAATTTTCTACTCATTACGTTTGCATTACATTTTATAAACTAAGAAAAAATCCGGTTGTCAAACACAAACAAATTGCCAACATGCTGGCAATTTCATTTTAGATGTAAAATGTTACCAGGGGTTGTAAATGACAAGACATTAAACCCCGTTTTCATACAACTGACAATAATTGACAACAATTGCCATTGAAAATGACATAATGAAAACCAGGCATTATAAACTAAACCACATGAAATGTATGTATATGACTAACAAGTGGGGATGTGATGGAAGTATCGGTCATTCAAACTATAAGCAAATGTTTACTGATACTAATTCTGATAACTCCGACCAACATCTTTTTTGCAGCATGTCTGCTGCCTTTACAACTTAAATCTAATAATGAAAATCCATGCACTTCATCAACACGATTTAGTAGGTCTATTAAAATTATATGTTGAACTCTATCCCTGGTACTATATGCCGTCCAGCATCCACAAAATATTAATACATGGGGCGGATATACATAATTCAACAGTTTCCTTTACCTTTATGATCTACTTTTATTAATTTGTATTCTTATTTTGCAATAAAGTTACTTTGATTGCTTGTTTTTTTGTTATTACTCTCTGAAATAACGGAAAACCAAATATTAATGACGCGCATTAAATAGGGTTTACATACTTTTATCGATACATCACGGTTGCAGGGTTAACACCGAGCCATTTATTTATATCTTATCCGTCTGCAAAAAATTACACTCTAAATACTCTAACACTCTAAATACTTTTTAGCATCTTCCTTTTTTCAACAATTATTTATTTCGCTAACATCAACTTCTTTATATCGGTATATTAAAAAACCGATTATTAATGACACTAACTGTATATTTTTTTTCAAAATGGAAAAATATACATGTCTATTCATAGTGCGATCAATAAACACTCCCCCACTCCACCACATGATGACATGATCCGGGCGACCGAAACCATTGATATCAAAATTTGGTTACGAGAAATGGACTTATCAATTGATCGATTATTTCCTGTGGTGCTCGTTCTCGTTTATGCTGATAAAACAGCAAAAAATGACGCCTTGGAGGCCAACATTGTTCGTGTTATTCGTGACATACGGTCAGGAATGCTAGAAAAAGTTGCCCAAAATGGGACGTCCAGAATGAGCTTCGGCAAAAACAGCCGCGTTGGCCATATGCCCGAAATCATTCTCAAATGTTAATGCCATGTATTGATCTTTCGAATTAAAAAGTTTCTTCTGTAGGACTTAAAAAACACTCTTTATAAGGTTTGTTTTTTCTTGCCACACGACTATTTCGTAGTGTTCCCATAAGCTTTTCGTTAATTTTTGGTGCAGACAAATGGGTATTGTCTCTCATTTCTTAAAATTAGCACTTTTGGACGACCTTTTCGTTAAATATTTGTGATCACGTTCTTTTGCACGTTCAATTACATTTTCTATAGATTGTCGACGTCGATTAAACCTATCACAAATATATTTTATTGATTACCCTGATTATGAAGGTATGCAATTTTTTTTTTGCTCTGAACAACTTAATTCCTTTACTTTAGGCATTTTTATGACAAGAGCTTCACTTGCTTAGAATATGAACACAATTTTAACTAACTATGAAAGAAAAAAAGATAATATGTGTTTTTGTAAAAGAAAATAAAAAACAAAAGGGCACAACACACACATTTCAATAAATATCGATAATCTTTATAAAGCAAAATATTTTTGTGACGTTGAGATGGGGTTGTGGTAAGCGAAAAATCAACTAAAAGATAAGTTAATGGAAAATTTTATTTACACCCTACACACTAGCGAGCAGAGGCTATATGTAAGCTTGTCATTCTGTTCGTAGTAATTAGAAAAAATTCTTGATCCTTATAACAAGCAGAGTTGATATAGCGATGTCTGTCTGTCCGTCTGTGGAAATCAAAATCACGCCCTCGATAGGTCGGCTGGGTTGCTATTTAAAATCATAAAAATCGGTTAATAGGTCCCGAGATTTCAATGAAAATGTTAAAAAGCTTTTGAAAAAAGCTGTAATTGTTGTTGTGTTTATGGTCGTTCCATTTGTAGCATTTGCTTGAGTTAATTAGGCTGATAGTGCCATACTTTTATATGACGTTATCCAGAAATTAATAAAGGATGCTTTTTTAAGCCCGATAGAACTTAAAATTGTAAAAAATAATACAAAAAATTAAATTTTAATCAAGAAATCGAGCATTCCTGTCACGAATAACACACCTCCAATGCGTCAATTATTGCTGATTTATCAGCAAAAACTTCACGTAGCCCAATAGAAAATAATCGAGAGGTGTCAAATCGCACGACCTTGGAGGCCATTTGACAGGTACATTTAACGAAATCAACTTATCTCCAAATTTTGATTTCAATACGTCGATGGTTGCGATCGCCGTATGGCACGTAACGTTATCCTGTTGAAACCACAAAGCCATCCTTATTTTCAAACAAAAAATCATTTATCATTTTTGAAGAAATAAGATGCGAAATGCACTAAACGGTGCATTTTTCTGGATGTTGTGGATTGATCTCGCTCCATATGCGGCAATTTTGTTTATTAAAAAGTCCAATTTTGCGATAAAACACCGGATCAATTTCCAACTGTTCTAGAGCTCAATCGGCATATGATGATCTCGTGGCTTTAGTTCCTACATCAGCTGGATCTTATATGAACAGAGCCCAAATTCCTGCGACCGATGACGAATCGATAAAAATTTTGACATTTTTCAAATATTTTGTTAACACTAGATGTAAGCAGTTTTTCTTTTAGGAACCCTAACTTTAACCTTTTACGAGAATATCGTAGAAAAATATCCATATTACAAGTTTTTTATTTGAAAACATTTATAATGTTTTGGTAAAATCAGGAAGTTTGTTTTGTAGAAATGCTCAAGATGAGAAAGTTTAAACATTTGAAAATATTTTCTTTTAAATATGTTTAAAGGTTATTCTCAAATCCAAAAAAGCTTAAGACAACTTAATAAAAAGTTATTTCCCGTAGACTTGACAAAAAATATCTAGGAATGACAACACCCTCGCCTTAAAACAGTATGCAAATAAATTCTCTAACTCTTATGTTTATATGACGTATAACTTGTGAATCGGATTTTATCAATTGATTTTAATTTTATTTTAGAAAATGCCTTTAAACATAATCACCCCTGTTCTTGAAACCACTATCACAAAAAAAAACTCGTACATAAAAAAACTCTTAAATCTACGAGTTTTTTGCTGTTCTCTAATTTCAATAAGAATATTTTTTCTCGTTTTAATTCACATAGAAAAGGCTTTGTGAAATCAAAACAAACGCCCTTTTTTTATACTAAGCAGGTCTTAAGAGATAAAGACTCTAATTGATATTTAAACTCTAACATGTTTTTTATTGAACCTTGTCATTATTTTAAAAAATTAGACTTAATTTTATGAAAAAAAAAACGATTTTAAAAAACGTCTACATTTTGCGCTGATTTAAAAAAAAAAAGTCGTAATAAGTGGTCGATGTTAATAAAACACACTTTTAGTCATGATGCTGTTCTATAACTATAATAAAAACTTTTTTTTTACACAATCTATTTTCCATTATAATTTTTTCAATTATAACATAGATTCTTTATGCACTAATTATTGCAAATAATGGAATTAAAAAAATTTTTTTCATCAAATCACATATTTTTATTGTTTTGCATATGTTCGATACAGTAGTGATGCCAGTCAAATACAATTTATTTGAATATCGAAATTTTTTTTGGTGATGCCTAACTTTTTAAAAATAGAAAAGTCATTTTTAATTGAATGAAATTGAAGAACAAAAACAATTAAATCAACAAATATTTTTCTTTATACTTTTTCTATAAACTTAAGAAAAAAAACATGCACAAAATACTTAAAAGTTTTTTGTGAAACTGAATAAAGAACCATATGGCACCTCAGTTTCTAGATAACATATGTTCTTAACTCAAACATATGGTTCTTAACTCAAACATATGTTTCCATTAAATAAATAAAAAAAGTGGTTTCAAGAAACCCAAAATTTCAATTTCATGTGATTTTAAATTCACTCTTATTCAAATAACAACGTTTCAAGAACAGGGCTGAATGTAAATTTTCACAAAGCTTAGAAGTAACAATATATTTGATATACAATTATTTTGGATAGCTTTTGTAATATTTTGAAAATAACACTAGTCAACAAGGTTTTGCACTGGAGCAACCAAATATCTTTCCTAGGGTAATTTGGTGAGCTGAATTTGAATCTGTAATTAGATTTTCTCTATCACGTCAGGTTTTCGAGATACAAAAAAAATGTTTTTATTCGTTTTTCACATAAAAAATAATTAGTTTATTTAAAAATCAATGAATTTTCAAAAGTGAATGGCGTTATTTGAACGTCGTTTGTATTTTGTTGGTTCGGTTTCACGTATTAGAGTCTAGCAATAGTCTCCCAGCATGCCCAAAATCCCTGATAATTTCTTTAAGATTTCATTAAATCTTGGTGAGCACGCTCCCTTGTTCGTCGCTCACCGCACCCAGGTTTTGTGGATAAAAAATCTAACTGCGAATAAAGAAAGTGCATTTTGACTGACATTCATGTACCTAATTCATGATAATTTTTCAATAATTCATCAACAATTTTTCTGTAGTTTTCACTCTTATTGTTTCCAAGAAAACTCTTGAAAGATTTCCAGGCTGCATATTCTTTCTCCAATAAACATTGTGAAAAATTGTCATCATTCAATAGCTACCTGATCTGAGGGCCAACAAATATGCCTTCTTTGATTTTAGTATATGACAAAGTTCTTAAAAAGGTCCAATTTTATGTGCAGCGATTTGATTTTAGTATATGACAAAGTTATTAAAAAGGTCAAATTTTATGTACAGCGAAGAACCTCATTTGGATCAATTAATGGTTTATTTGAAATGTCATGTTTTCGTGGTGAATACTCAGTTCTTTTTGGCCACTCTGTTCTGACGTAATAATGACATGTAGCGCGACATTCCCATAGACAAAGGAAACATCAATATTTTGTGAAACCTCCTTGCATACAAATCAACAAACCAATGACCTGAAACAGGTTAATTTCCAGTTATTTACGATGGTCTATACTATATACAAAGAAAATTAAATCACACACCCTAAGGTCACCAAAGATCTTCCATTTTTGATCGTTGTATTTGAGTAATATCAAAATTTAAGTCATTGATTCGTAATTTTCCTTTGTATTAATGGCATGAGCAATTGGTATGCATGGGTGTTCATTCCCCTTATGCAAAAGAAGAGCCTTTAAACTGTACTTAGAGCCATCAATAAATAATCTCCATTCAGTTTTGTCATATGGCTGGCTCATTTTTTTCAACATCAATACAGTATAGAATAGAGTGTTTCTTTTCAAAGAATGCAGCCAATTCCAAGCTTCTATCTCTATAGATTGTTACTTTTGTCCCAACTGCAAGATGTTTCCACTGCTGCATGCGTGAAGCTAGTAATTCTGCGTCTTGCTTCGTTAAATGTAAATCCCGAATTAGATCATTCAGCTCAGCTTGAGTCACTAAATGGCGTTCATCATCAGCCTCATACAAACTACCACTGCTGGTGAAAGATGTTTCGGACTCACTGCTCGTAGCACTGGGAATACTATTATGAAGATTTAGTAATAATTGTGAAATTCAAGTGTCAGCATTGACTCTACAGTAATGCCAGCATGTGATTAAAAATGAACAAGACATGAAAGCCAGATTCGAATTCAGCGCATCCAGATTAGTTAAACATGTTTCGTTTCTGCAGTCATTTTATTTATCTGTAGACCAGTGTAATCGAACATCCTGTTTATTTCAGTGTTATATACATCACTATTTTTCTTTATTTGCTTTGATGTTTATTTCTGCTACAACTTTTTTTTATAAAATTTAAATGCTTAAAATTGGTTGGGTGTCCGCATCTCAGCATGTAAAGCTATTCTTATAGGTTATACATTTCATTCCCCATAGACCGAATTTATTAAATCTAGCTTTGTATCTACAAATTATTACAGACTAATTCAGATAAAATTTTTTTAACATTTTACTAATATAAGATTTTTAGTCAAGACTAATTTGAAACTTTTTTTTAAATATCGCATAATTTTTAAGCTCTCAAAACATTGCAAAGTGAAGAGTGTGCCAAAAAAAAAAAACTTCTCAGCCAAAACTTATCCTGTGTCCAACGAATTATGTATTATTTTTTTAATCACGTTAGCTTTTAAAAATATGTTAGATATTATATTTATTCAAATCATTCATTTTCAATTGTCATTTCATTCAAAATGCGCAGCGAAAAAAGAATACGTGAAAGAATAATTAAAATTAAAAAAAATCCATTGTGGACTTTCAAGAAAGTAGCAAAAGTTCTCAAAGTTCATCGTCACACTGTTTCTAAAACCATTAAACAGTATAAGGAAGACTTAAACATTGAACGAAAACCTGGATCAGGGGGAAAAAGAGGTCTAACATATATGGGTAAGGTAAAAGAAGTCGAACAACTTTTTCGAAGATCGCCGAACACTACTATCAAAAAAGCAGTTCGTGTAGTTAAATGCTCCGGTTCTTTTGTGTGCAGAGCCAAAGCTAATGCTGGGCTGATGCCGCATAAAGTTCAGAAAGTTTCAGATCGCAATGCGGTAAAGAATTTAGAACCAAAAAAACGAACAAACAAATTGAAGTCTAATTAAAAAAGAAAGCAATACATCTGGCAGACTTTTCACAACCTCCGGGTCAATATATTTATGTGGCTGATGGACGAGGTAATGTTCAGGGACAATATCGGATAAAAAAGCAAACAAAATTCCCTAAGAAGTTTAATGTCTGGCAATAGGGTGGCCCTTCATTAGATGGAGGGAAAAAAGTGTTCAAACTCTCGGTCTCACCCCCTAGAAATATGCGAATAGCAAAAAAACTGAGAAATACAAAGTTTTGGGCCAATCAGAAAACATTTAGTCGTGCCTCAACGCGATTGAAAATTTGAAGTGTGTTTATATGGGGAAAATATGACTTTTTTTTTTTATAGATTTTACGAAAATTTCGTTCTATCGTTTAATTTTTCCGACATATTATATAATTCGAGATCAGTATTAAATTATCCTTCTAAAAAGCTATAAACCTTCAAAATCGAATAAAAGCTCGCCAAGAAATAGCAAATGCCCCAGACCACTTTTGTGTCAAAAACAAAAAAAAAAACTAGATCATGAAATTTGATGCCATTTTTCCAACTTTGAGAAATTGATTAATGCCATACTTTTTTTTGGTCTATATACTTGTAAGGACTCAGATATTAAGTATTGTTTTATTATCACGTTGTTAACCTATTTCTCATTGAGACCGAAAATGAGAAATTTTTTTGATAAAATTTTGAAAACTCCTTTTTCATGTTTTAAAAAATTTTCTTAAACAAAATTTAAAAAAATGGATCTGGCACTTTAAGGTTTTGTTAAGTTAATCCCTATGCCAGAATTTTTTTGACAAAGAGTTTATTTTTGCGGATTTCGAGAAAAATGGGATTTTTGTAAAATATTCTTAAATGTACTCTTTCTAAATACTTTGTATCAAAAAATCATCACTTTTCTACTTTTAAATGTTATATTATATCTTAATAGCCTAGGGTTTCGAAAAAAATAATATGACCCCATTAACCCTTTTGGAATTGGGGTACATATGACCCCAAACTTATTAAAGACAATTTATTCAAAAAATTCAAATATTTTGTAAGTGCTGTTGAATTTTTAGATGCGACGCTTAGAATATAAGAACGAAATATGTAGAACTTCCGTTCCTAAAATTTGGGATAAGTCCGAGGACGTTAACCCATTATTTGCCAACTCCAGCTTTGGATTTTAAGATATTTTTAAATAAAAATGACCGAAAACGAGTTTTTCTATTAAACTCGATGAGACCACTATTTAGAATTTAAGAAAAATAATTCGGTTAATTTTTGTTTATTTAACCCTTCAGTGCTCCTGGGATCAAAATAATCCATTCTGATATATCTTTGCTGCAATTATCTGCTTATTGCCCGCGAATATAAATTAAAACAACTTTTAACCAATTTAGTTAACAAATTATTTTGTGTAGAGCCAGAACATGACTTAAAATATAACTGAACTCGAACCTGTTTATTGTACATGTTCTATTTTTTCTTAGTACACGAGCCAGAACACGACTTAAAATATAACTGAACTCGAACCTGTTTATTGTACATGTTCTATTTTTTCTTAGTACACGAGCCAGAACACGACTTAAAATATAACTGAACTCGAACCTGTTTATTGTACATGTTCTATTTTTTCTTAGTACACGAGCCAGAACACGACTTAAAATATAACTGAACTCGAACCTGTTTTTGTACATGTTCTGTTTTTTTTTTTCAGTACACGTACCAGAACACGAACTTCAAATAAAGCAACACTCGAATCTGTGTGGTTTATGTGTGATCGAAACAAAAAGTACGTGATAGAAAAATGTTCGTGTAAATAACGAAATATTAAAACGAACACAAGTCATGATTATGTTTGGCACCGAAGAATATTTAAAAACAAACATAATTGATATGAAAATAAAAATATGTGTGTGTTGGTCTTAGTTATGTTTGTTTGAACTCTGATATATATACAATTAAAATCAAGGATCCTCCATATTATCATCACATTCACAAATATAATCAGCATCTTCATAATTATCATCACCAATATCTTTATTAATCTCTTCTTCATCAGAAATCTTGGGCAAAATTAATAAATCTAGTGCCATCTGTGGTATATTATATATTTTTTTTGTATAATTTTTGCTTTTAGTGGTAATTAAAGGATCCGAACTAAGAAGTAACCTATTGAATATATCTTCATTTGACTTCTCCCGACTGCATTTACGAGAATAGTGTTCTCTGTAATTTTTAAAATCTTTATTTCTAACTTCTTGAGCTTCCTCAGATAGTTGACCTATTGGCAACAAGGCGTATCTTACTATTTCTGGCCCGTGAATAAGGAATTTATGTAAAGTTGGAGGCATATAATACCACGGATAGAGCTTAACAAAATGTCTGGCTGTATTCTGAGTATATTTTCTAAATTTTTCTACGTGAATCTCGTGCCCGCAAGATACAGCAATAAGTATCACATGCATTCTTTCTATCAATTCTGCATCAACTTTTGTGATTTGAGCAGAAACATCTGCATTTTGAAAAAACCGTCTGGCAGTGTTGCCATCATTAGAGTTTCCAAAACCTGGCTTTGGTTGGTCCACCTGGCTTTGGTTGGTTACAACAACAACAATAACAATCACAGCTACGAAAATAAACACAAAACAAAAACTAAAAAAAGATTTTTTCTGTTGTGTTTTCAAGCATTTTTTTTTAATTTTATACTGGGGACTTTTAATAAAAACTTGAATATTACATTCGTTGGCAAGTATTGGCAAAATGTTTTTTTGGAATACAAAAGTAGAAATCCCATATTTTACTACAATGTAAATAATTTTACCCGATCTCATCTGGAATTACGTCTTTTTAAAAAGTACCCTCTTTTTAGGACAATTTTCGAAAAATTATTAAAAATATTTCTAAAACATTTATATAAAAATTTTTTTTTAATAATACAGTCAAATACCTGAAGTTGATGCATCCATTTGAAAAAAAGTTAGAATTTAGAAAAAAAAAATGAAAAAAATTAAACTTGAAATATCTCGTTTTTCACTTTTTACCACTTCGAGCAAAATTAAAAAAAATTGTTAAACTTTGAGAGAGTATAGCAAGAAAAGTAAACAACTTAGAACAATTTATGAATTAATCCTCACTTTTGACCCTTTTCAACCCAATGTGTGCCGTTTTCTTTTCTGAAAAAAAATGTCGCACTTTATTTGCATTTTTTTCGAAAAGTGTATTTTTCTTTATATTCTGAATTAAGAGCAACATTATCTTATACGTCAATTGAAAGGTCTCAAGGTCGAGCACTCGTAAGTCGCATAAAATTGCAGCCAAAGACTTCTTTCAGGTATAGTGTGAGAATATTTCCCCTTTTTTGAATATTTGCACCCTATGACTTCAAAGAGGGTAATAAAATTTTTTTTTTTGGCATTTTATGAACACAGCTCTTTGAGACCTTTGGATTCATGTATAAGATAAGGTTGCTCTTAATTTAGAATATATAATAAAACGCACTTTTTGAAAAAAGTGCAAATAAAGTGCGACATGTTTTGTCAGAAAAGAATACGGCATTAGAAAATGTAAACAAAATACTTTTTTGAATAACTGTTTATATTTTATAGTACTTGAAAGCTTTTAATAAAAATCGTAAATATGGTAATAATAGTAAATTGCAATAGGTAAATGAATACAACTGTCGTTATCCATTTGAAATTTTTATAGCTTAGTATTCGAAATTTAATATATGAAAAGTTATAAGCAGCTTAATGGTATCTTTTTTGCTATTCTATTTAATTACTAAACCGTTTTATTGATTTGTTATCGCTCGCTACTTGATTACTTCCTTACTGCGAGTATACGAGAATCATGTATTAATAAACATTAAACGAAATATATTCGTTTGTAATAACCGTTAAGTTTGTCATTAATTTTGTAACATGTAATATATGGGTCTGGACATGCAGCTAGCTTTGACTTTAATCTAGAAATACCTTAAGATGTAGATAATCATATTTATCTATTGTCAAATTTGGTTTACGTTTTTATATTACAACTAGCTGTTTTTACCCGGTCTTGTCCGGGATTCAAAGGCCTTTGACTTGAAAAATGGTTCACTACGCTTAGCAGGCGCTGAGTACTTACTGTCCAATGAACTTTCTCTCCAAAAATTTGTATGAGATTGAAGAATTTGTTCATGTTGAAAAAATTCCCCAATGTTTACGTTTTTTGGGGAGTAAATTCATTTTTTATTTCAATTTAAAATTATTTGATTTTTTAATTTAGAAGTCTTTTTATAAGACGCTACAGCAATAGTGCTTCAAAAATAAGCTGGGAAACCGCTTTAAGTTTTTTTTTTTTTTTTTGTAAGTTTATTTATTTTGTAAACATCATATATAACGGAATCGTTTGCAAATTAAAGGAAGCAAAACTTTTTACAGCTTCCGCGCGTTTGGCAGCTACACCCGTGCTGCCGCGCAGTTATCTCCAACTTATTTTAATCGCCAAAATATATTTTTCACATCATTGCAATATTTTAACTAAGCTGTGTTCGCGAGCGCGTCGCGTCCGCGTCCGAGCGTTTGGTAGCCACACCAGTGCTGCCGCGCAGTTGTCAACTTATTTTAATTGCCAAATTATATTTTTCAGATCATTCCGGTATTTTAGCTAAGCTGTGTTCCGCTAGCGCGTCGCGTCGTGTCCGCTTCCGCGCACCGAAATGATGCTATTGAAAAGAATACAGATTTTAAGTACGTTTACTGCAGGACAGATATTGAGAGCAGTATGGGGAATTTATTCATTTCTTTTGGGGAGCTTTTTTAAAAAAATTGAAGAATTTGTTTATCATGAAGTTATTCCCCAATTTTTTGGGGATACGTTTATTTTTTTTTTTTGGGAATTTGTTCATTGGGGACTAAGTACTCAGCGCCTGCTTATCATTACAACTAACTTTGTTTATGCATGGATTATCTTGCGTGTATGATGTCTAAAAGTTACGAATTTTAGTTATTCTAGAGCCTTGGGATATACAACATTTCTGTTTTTTCCTTCTGGTGCATATATGAAAAGATTGTGCTGGCTCCCAACTCTGGACAAGGCGACATATAATTGTCTATGAGAAAAACATGGAGATTCTAAGTTGATACCTGCTAACGTATGAGACTGTCCGCTGGATTTCTAGACGCACTTGAGTTGATTCAGGCATTTCCGCATCTCTTAATAAAGCTTGTCTTGATTTTTGGGCTTCAAGACATTATTGAGTTTGCTCAGATGTTTCAGCATTTCTCGACTCAGATTGTCTAACTCGTTGAGACTCGATTCGAATTTGGATCTGATCGGGTTCTCTAGAGTTCTGTTTAGTCTAAGCCTTTTTGCATTTGAGGTAGTACGGCCTATATGCTACGCTTTCATGTGCAAGTCACAATTGAAAATAGTTCTTTTTCCACCATTTTGTCTTCCAATGTAGTTAAAAAGGCGAGATGGAAATATTAACGAATTAACCTCATCGGAATAATCCTACAATGGTAGTCATCCTGTATCTGTTCACCCACGAAATAAATCTGCACTAATTTTCGGGTGTTACAACTAAAAAAGTCAAGAGGGGAATATTTGTAATAGGTTGATTTTCAATATTTATTTCATAATGGTGTAAACTCAAGAGTAGTAAGTAAAGAGATTTGTGCACTAAGTTTTAGGGAAGTCCATTGAAAAATTAAAATATGTTAACAAACACTAAAAGCGTATATAGAAATTTAAAAAAAGTGGGCGTGGCCGATAAAAATATATGATGACCTTGCCTGGGATATGAGAGTAATGTGCAGAAAATTCGAGTGAAAACCGTAAAAAATTGAAAACATGTGGGCGTAATAATAGGCGTGGCCGGTAAGATGTACATGGTGGCCTTCTCTGGAGTATAGAGATCGTGTGTACCAAATTTCAGAGGAATCCGTTGAAAAGTCAAAATTAGTGTACGGAACAAACATACAAAAAACAGAAAATGAATTATGTTTAAAAAGTGGGCGTAAAAGTAGGCGTGGCCGATAAGATGTATATGGTGGCCTTCTCTGGAGTATAGAGATCGTGTGTACCAAATTTCAGAGGAATCCGCTGATAAGTTAAAATTTGTGTAGCGAACAAACATACAAAAAAACGGAAAATGAATTGTTTATAAAAAGTGGGCGTAAAAGTAGGCGTGGCTGATAAGAAGCATATACTGACCGTGTGTACCAAATTTCAGAGAAATCCGTCGACAAATACAAATTTGTATTGCGAAAAAATATACCAAAAAAAAAGAAAATGAATTGTATATAAAAAGTGGGCGTAAAAGTAGGCGTGGCCGGTAGGAAGCATATGGCGACCTTTCCTGGGGTACAGAGATCGTGTGTACCAAATTTTAGAGAAATCGGTTAACAAATAAAAATTTGTATAGCGAACAAATATACCAAAAATAGAAAACGAATTGTATACAAAAAGTAGGCGTAAAAGAAGGCGCGGCCGATAAGAAGATTATGGCGACCTTTCCTGGGGTACAGATATCGTGTGTACCAAATTTCAGAGAAATCCGTTGAAAACTACAAACTTCTATAGCGGTCAAACAAACAAACAAACAAGCAAACAAACAGAAAATGAATTTTATATATAAGTATAGCGATATAACATTCGCGACTATAGTACTCGTATATATTTTACGAAATAATGCCGACCACACCGCAGACGTTGTACTTTTCTGAAAGATTATTTTATTATCATTAAATTCATAAAACAATGTTTTAAAAAATTCTAACTAACCGATACGAGTAGTTTATCATATTTTATAAAAATAATTTGACCACTATTAATTCGTACCGTGAATAATTTTCTAATTTACAACGCCACCTTTGCTTTTTTAAACAGCTTCTTATTGCTTCGGCATTGTATTTATCAAATTTTTTTTATTCTTCAGGGATTATAGAGCACCAATTGGCCAAAAGTCCAATTTTTTTGTCACCGATTTTTAAAACTTTAACGCCATTATGTAATGTAGCTAATATATTCATATTATTTTCATAGGTTTTTCCTATCTTTTTACCTTAAATTGTATTCTTTATAAATATTTTGATATTTTTTGTTAATAAAATTTTAGTTTTAATTTGTTGCAATACTTTTATGTAAATTCTCAAAATATTGTATGTATTAAATAATTTAAGTTTTTAAGTGGTTTGATGATAGTTAAAATAAATAAATAAAAAATATTCTAATTAAGGTAGCCAAAAAATTAGGTTAAACCATTGCTAATTGTGGGCGTGGCATGCTCTCAAACTCAACATTTTTTTTTTTTAATTTCAGAAAAAAGTATTTTTTTTTTGTTTTTTTTTATCAAAAATAAATGGTTATTACTCTCAAGTTATCATCGATAATGACCTGCGGACCCTTTTACAAGGTTGGCAGGATTGTAGTCTTTAGTTGTTGTCAGTGGTCACAGCCCTACCGTTTAATATTAGGGGTGTTCTGAAATCTATAATAGTTATTAATAGGCTAGGCGATTTCTTGTGACTGATGTTTTGTTCTACCGTTTTATCCCGATTTTGACCAAACGTATATTATTTGAAAGGTATTTCTTTTTAACCGATTTGCAGATTTACAGATTTTGAAATTTTTTCCTTTATTTTGAGCAAATTGCATTTAAAGTTGCTACTAACACATACATAAAATTATACGTTGCTATGTGTGTGTTTATTAAATTTGTTAATGTGATTGTAATAAAAATGAGTTTGTTTTTTGTGCTGATTTCTGAATTGGCTATAATTGATTAGCATACTTTTAGGGTCTTTATTTAATGAAAAAATAAAATTTCCTAGAGTTTGCGCTCGAATTTTGACGTGTACCACCCGGAGAAAGGTAAAGTGTCCTCTTTAATAAAATTTTAAAGAAATTACTCAAAAAATTTCAAATTACGGAAATTTAAACAGCCCCATAAGTATACAATGGCATGTTAAATTACTGACGCATACGTCAAACTTTCATTCGTCGCTAATAATAATAATTGTGTCCCATTGCTTTTGTACTTTGACCATAACAAAAGTTTTTTATTTTAGGCGCTGTAAGTAAAGTCTTTTCTTTGGAGCTAACCCTTTCCCTGTTTTTGTCGAATATATTCGACATCAAAGTAGGCGTTGATTGGAATAAAAAAGTTAATGGCATATTTAAATATTGCATTGCTTTGCTTATTTCTATGAATAAAAAAAATATATACAGTGGGGAGCAGGATTTGCGCTCATATCAACAAAATCGGGAAGATTGGTTTCCAAAATTTTCAAATAGTCTTTTTTCGCATAATACCATAAATTTTTTGCAGTTGTAAAACATGCCACCAAGTGAAACAACCCCATACCATAACATTGCCACCACCATGTTTTACTGTTGATTTTACGTGGTGCCTTTGTATGGTCTCACCAGGTCGGCACCAAGAATACTGTTTACCGTCGGACAGAATTCGGTTGAATTTGGATTCATCTGAGCAGATTACTCTTTTCCAGTCATCAACGCACAGTGGCGTCCGTAGAGCAAACGAGGTTGCAAAAATCAAAATTTTCATGTGAGCCGACAAAGTTTTGAATAAACCCATGTTATAGGAAACTTTTCAACGGTTTCAAATATGCTACTCTTAATAATATCACATTTTTAGTTTAGAAGATATAATCGTTCAAAATTTACCGACTTTCGGTTTTCAAAAAAACACACAATTTTTAGTCAATTTGTTGCGATTTCAGGTGTAATATCACGAAAAATAGGCAACGAATCGCCTTATTTTTTGTTTGTATTGATTGATGTATTTATTAAATGTATAATGATAAAATTAACTGTTTGCTTTGTGTTTCTCCTGGTAAATCACTATTTAAAAACTATCCGTTTTTTCACTATTTTTCAACTTTGACGGAAAATAAAAAAAATCTATATTTTGCTATATTTGCCATATTTGCAAAACATGTTCTTTGATTATTTCTTTACATAATTCATAAGGTTTTATCTGCCCGTACGTGCCCGTTTGGCTTCTAGAGGTAAAAAAAAAGGTTAAAAAGACATGGTTGCAGAAATTGTATGGCGTGCATCCCTTACATGTTTTGACTGACAGTAGTTTGATCTAATAGTTTGAAAATTGCATTTTAAGTCGGTTGTCTACCTGTGAGCCTCTGCCAAAGTCTACTCCCAATATTCTGTTACAGACACAGGATGCCCAAAAAACTACTCATTGAAATTCGCAGGTACGCACCTCACTTAAAAATTACTTTGGAGTACAAATGGTCAAGAACAATATTGACTTATGGTCCCTCCAGGTAGGCACAAATCTTATTTAGACACGAGCATAATATCAAAATTGCATAATTCAGCCTAAATCCATATGTATGCAGGGAACAGGTAAATTTTTAGGCATGGTAGCATAAGCCTATATAAACAATTTAAAATTATTTGAACTGTTTAGAAGGTCAACCACACCAAAGTTTTTCACGGAAGCTGCTTTAGAAGAACTTGATAGCTTATACGGAAATATTGAGAGAAGCGAAATTATAAAAAATAATTTTTATCTGATATATGCAAATATTAAGGCAAAATGGGTGAAATCTAATCGAACCATTCAGAACTTCAACTCCAAATACGAGGACTGGCTTAATGAAGACACCATCCTCGATATATTGGCAGTAGATAAACCCACCACATCAACCAGAGGAGCAAAAGCAAGGCCAAAAAAGTATTGAGGAGTGTTCAATTTTCACAAGAAAGAGGAAACTTGCCGATGCCACCAATGACTTGACCACGAAGCATTTATCGGACGCGCTGTCTATTAAATATACAAAGGATAGTGAAAGAGTTAGGTCGCAGATTACGAAATCTGTTGCTGATGCAAGCCCACTGCGACTAAAAAGGATTAAGGAAAGCATTCCCACGCCCACAAACGCACACATTAAAAAGTACGGTTCCGACGAAGCCTTGGCCTTGTTTATGGACTTACAACTTTTCAAAGAAAAATATGAGATACTACGGGCATCCTTGATGCGACACGGGGCTGACGTTTTAGCAGGATACAAGCATATTACGCAAGCCAAAATAAATTCACGACCACTGCATACGGAGTTTACGGAAGTCTCTGTGAAAGCCAATCTGAAGGATCTCATGGGCCATACAGCAAAACGGTTCTTGGAGAGTCTTCCTTAAAATGAGGGCTGCGATGAATCATCCGGACAAAGCGTTTATAAGCAAAGGATATCTTCCGATGACGCTACAATATCGGACGGAAATATGTTTATGGCATCTGTTGTTCCTTTGCGGCTAAAATCTGATGTTTCCCTACACTGGAAAAATCCACGTCCGTCATCAGTGCATTATTGCCGACCAATAATGTTTCAGTTTGCAAGGGAATCGGCAGAACTCATAAGGACCACGGTGAAGGACATTGAAGAACAAATAAGCAAGATTAAGCCTACAAAGCTGCAAATTGGAGAAGGAAAATATATTGAATGCAATTACGAGTTCCACCTGACCATGGTTGACGGAAAAGTCGTAAACGAACTGACAGGAACAACCTCAACATTGTCATGCCCGATTTGCAAAAAGAGTCAGAAGAACTTTGGTAATTTAAACGATTCTACAAACGAGGAGAATTACGAATATGGAATGTCAGCATTGCACGCAAGGATACGGTGTATGGAGTTCTTGCTAAAACTGGCGTATACCCTACCACAAGAGGAGGAAAACTTCGATGAAAATACATCAATAAAGGATAAGGAAAAGATCAGAAAGAAGTAAATACAGGATGCTTTTTTTAAACCAGTTGGACTAAAAGTAGACTGTCCCAAGCACGGATACGGTAACTCAAACGATGGAAACATTTCTAGGAGATTTTTTGAAAATGATGAGGCAGTAACTAGAATCACTGGAATTAACAATCAAATCGTGAAAAGATTGGGAACGATCTTGAATGTTTTAAACTGCAAAGAAAATGTCAATTCTACAAAATATGGAGAATATGCATCGAAAACTGCATCTCTTTTAGCAGAAATGTATCCACAGAAGTTGACCCCGACCGTCCATAAAATATTGGCGCATGGCAAAGATATAAAAATAAAACGCTCATTTCATAGGCTGAACAGCTATCTATCATGTGCTGTTTAAACTGTTCAATTATGTTATTCGGTTCAAAAGATATGATTTTTGCAACGAAAAAACTCACATGGCGCCACTGTGCAACAATCCAATTTTTGTGTTCCCTGGCGAATTTTAAACGTGCCGCAACAATATTCTTCGGCAATGCAGGTTTAGGTTTCTTCACAGCGGAGATGTAGCCAATATTGTGGAGTGCTCTTCTTGCTGTCCATCGGCTTACATTTTTATTAATTGCTACAGAAGCTTCCTTTGGCGTTAAAGAATGGTCTGCTTCCATCATTCTCATCATTAATCGTGTTTCCCCATTCGATAATAGCTTTCGGCGACCACGAAATTGTGCTCGTTGAGTAATATTTCGTCTTTTTATGACCACCGATTGGCTCACGTTAAGTTTTTCTATTAAACTCGACGAAACCACTATTTTGAATTTAATAAAAATAATTCGGTTATTTTTTATTTATTTAACCCTTCAGTGCTCCTGGGATCAAAATAATCCATTGTGATATATCTTTGGTGCAATTTCTGCTTATTGCTCGCGAATATAAATTAAAGCAACTTATAACCAATTTTGTTATAAAATTATTTTATGTGTAAAAACTATCGTTTTCGGAAATTTTTATTTAAAAATATCTTAAAATCCAAAGCTGGCCTTGGGAAATAATGGGTTAACGTTCCCTGACTTATCCCATATTTTAGAAATGGAAGTTCTACAAATTTGATAATTATATTTTAAGCGTCGCATCTAAAAATTCAACAGCACTTACAAAATATTTGAATTTTTTTGAATATATTGCCTTTTATTAGCTTGGGGTCATATGTGACCCCAATTCGAAAAGGGTTAATGGGCTCATATTATTTTTCTCCCAAACCCTAGGCTATTAAGATAAAATATAACATTTAAAAGTAGAAAAGTGATGAATTTTTGATACAAAGTATTTAGAAAGAGTACTTTTACAGAATATTTTACAAAAATCCCATTTTTCTCGAAATCCGCAAAAATAAACTGCTTGTCAAAAAAATTCAGGCAAAGGGATTTACTTAAAAATTTACACAGTTAATCTGTAAAATGTTCTTAACAAAACCTTTAAGTGCCAAATCCATTTTTTTAAATTTTGTTTAAGAAAACTTTTTAAAACATGAAAAAGGAAATTTCAAAATTTTATCAAAAATATTTCCCATTTTCGGTCTCAATGCGCAATAGGTTAACAACGTGGTAATAAAACAATACTTCATATCTGAGTACTTATAAGTATAGAGACCAACAAAAAAAATATGGCTTTAATCAATTTCTCAAATTTGAAAAAAATGCCATCAAATTTCATGACTTAGTTTTTTTTTGGCACAAATGTGATCTGGGGCATTTGCTATTTCTTGGCGAGGTTTTATTCGATTTTGAAGCCTTATAGCTTTTTGAAAAGATAATTTAATACTGATCCCGAATTATATAACAATTTGTCGGAAAAAGTAAACTATAAAACGAACACTTTTACAGATCAAAATTTTGGTGTTGCTAAAGCTCGAGGATACATTGTAGATAAATTGAGGACCCAAAAGCATGTGTTACAGAGGGCTCTATATACACCGAAATTTATATAAGGGAAGGGTGTGTCTTATATAAAGACTCATTCCTTTCTTAAGCCAATACAATGTGTCCACATACAATGTGTCCCAATTTGGCATCCTGTCACAACGGTAAGAAAGCTTTTGTGTGGTATAAGAACAGTAACTTGGCTCTTGTGAAAAGGAAATTGAGGAGCCCGAAAAAGGTGTCACAAAATGTGAAAGATTTTAAGCGGAGATGGACTACCTGCTCCATAAAAGTGACAGAAACCACTATAAAATCATATGAAATCCCTTATGGAAGGCTTCTTGGAAATGTTCCATAAGTTCATAACTAACTAGTGATTACAACTATAAAAGTTATCTTATTTTTTATCGATTAATCGATTTCACTCATTAAATATTATCGCAAACCATAAACAATTCATTACATAACAACGATTTAAAAATCATTTCATCGGAACATGTCCGTATCTTTAGAATGTGTAGTGTATGGGCCCTTATTATGGTTATACTATCAATTGTTTACCCACCATTTGTTTATTCATAAAAATGGCAAAAAAAAAAAAAAAACCATTGCATTGCATTACAAATTGTAATTAAAATTAAATTTGGTGATAAATATTTATACGGAGTTTTACGTCGCAAATTCTTATAGTGATTCAATACAGCCCAAGCATACTAAATATATTGCTACGAGTATATATAGACTTTTCTCATTTGGTAGTGCAATTTGCATGTTGCGCAGAAAAAGGAACATGACTGATAAAGTTAATTTTGAAGCTGCAAAGAAAAATAATTAAAATAATTAAATTAATAATTTCATAAATATTAGTTTTGCAGATAAGTGATATCATATTAAGTATGACCTTGTCGGGCAATATATAATAGATGTAGTTGCTAGGGAATTTAAATCAAATCAGACCTGAAAAAAATACGAGTAGACTTTTAATTTTTATGTCATTAAGAAATTTTTTTATACAACCATTAAATAAATATACAACTGGCTGTCATATCCGAGTAAACAAACTAATATTTTTTAACTCAAGTGTGCATATTTAAAATACAATTTTTTTGAAAACACAATTTTTAATTAATGAAAACACAACAAGAGATTTATTTAAAAAATAATCATATTAAAACTCATTATACGAGTAATAAAAAGGCAATATTTTTAATATGGCATACGGTTTTCGCACGAAATAATTATGAAATACATTTACACTTATAAAAGTTTACTTGATTACAATTAAAAAAAAAAATATTCAATTAGTCTTGTAAAATATGAATAAATATGTTTTCCAAATATCAATAGTATTTAATAATTGCTTTACTTTAAAATTGATTGTGCACCAAAAGAATGTGAAAATTGGATATTTAATAAAATTGCAAACGGGGTCTTAAATGGTGAGGGAAATGGTTTCCCGGACTATTTAAAATTATAATAAACGTTTTAATATTAAGAGGCGTCCAAAAAGTGACAGAAACAGGGCTATACTGCTCTTCGAATATTTTGGGGAGAAAAGCAGTTCAAAAAATCAATTGCTCTGGGTTTTTAAGAAAATTCAAAAACGATCGTAATGGTATTTTTTTGCTTTTGATACTAGCTTAAATTTTGTTTTTTTTTTTTTTTTTTTTTTTTGAGGAATTGAATGAAAAATAAAAATTGAAAAATGATAACTGAAAACTGAAAAATGGAAAATGGAAAATAGAAATCGAAAATTGAAAAATGGAAAATGACAAATGAAAAATGAAAATTGAAAAATTGAAAAATGAGAAATGAATAATGAAAAATTAAAAATGAAAAATTAAAAACGAAAAAAATTGAAAGTGAAAGTGAAAAATAAAAAAGTTAAAATTGAAAAATGAAAAATTTTAAATGAAAAACGAAAAATAAAAAGTGAAAAGTGAAAAATGAAAAACGAAAAATTAAAAATTAAGAACGAAAAATTGAAAATGAAAAATGGAAAATGAAAAATGAACATTGAAAAAGGAAAAATGGAAAATGAAAAATTGAAAACGGAAAATGAAAAATGAAATTTGAAAAATGAAAAATTAAAAATTAAAAATTAAAAATTAAAAATTAAAAATTAAAAATTAAAAATTAAAAATTAAAAATTAAAAATTAAAAATTAAAAACTAAAAATAAAAACTGAAAAGTGAAACATTAAAAACGAAAAATTAAAAATGAAAAATGAAACATGAAATATGAAAAATGGAAAATAGAAAATGAAAATGGATAATGAAAAATTAAAAATCAAAAATAAAAGTTGAAAAATAAAAAATAAAAAATGAAAAATTAATTAAAAATTAAAAATTTAAAATTAAAATGAAATTGAAAAATGAAAAACTAAAAATGAAAACCGAAAAATTAATAATGGAAAATGAAAATTGAAGACTGAAAAATGGAAAAAGAAAAATGAAAAATAAAAAATTAATAACGACAAATGTAAAATGAAAAGTGAAATATGAAAAGTGAAAAATCAAAAATGAGAAGTGAAAAAATTAAAAATTAAAAATTAAAAACTAAAAATTCAAAATTAAAAACGAAAAATAAAAAGTGAAAAATGAAAAATTTAATAAAGGGTGATTTTTTAGCTATTATCTTTTTGGCAACACTGGTTTAAACAGCTGACGCACGTTTTGTGTTTTGTTTCATATTCAAACATCTTCAGTTTGGTCTATAATTTAAACATGAATCGTCTTACAAACTAACAACGCTTGCAAGTTATTGAATTTTATTATCAAAATGCGTGCTCTGTTAAGAAAGTTCATCGCGCGCATCTTCCATTTTATGGTCAGATTAATCGACCCACTGAAGCGGCTATTCGGGCTATTGGGACTAAATTTCGCATAAAATTTACATTGTTGGACATTAAACCACCAACACGCTTAATTATCAATTATCGATTCGTCGCCGTTCGCAGCAATTGGGCCTCTGTTACTCAACAACGTGGAAAATTTTGCGGAAGGATTTAGGTGTAAAGCCTTTCAAAATACAGCTGGTGCAAGAATTGAAGCCGAACGACCTACCGCAACGTAGAATTTTTGGTGAACGGGCTCTTGGAAAGTTGGCCGAAGATCCACACATTCGGGACCGGTCAATTGGCCGCCTAAATCGTGCGATTTAACGCCTTTAGGCTATTTTTTGTGGGGCTATGTTAAAGCTAATGTCTATACAGACAATCCCGCTTCAATTGACGCATTGGAAGACAACATTGAAGCATTTGTTCGTGAGATAGCGGCCGGAGCGGATGGACCATTTGAGGCGCAGTCACGGTCAACATTTGCATGAAATAATCTTCAAATGAAATAATCTTTAAATTATATGGACCGTACTATCGATTCAAATAGAGATTTCATGCATTGTTCTGAATTTTATGTGTTTTTTTTTTGGAAAACTTTCCTATAGCTCTTAAAAAATCACCCTTAATAAAGTCACCATTAATAACGAAAAATGTAAAATGAAAAGTGAAAAATATATAATGAAAAACGAAAAATTAAAAATTAAATTTTAAAAATTAAAAATTAAAAATTAAAAATTAAAAATTAAAAATTAAAAATTAAAAATTAAAAATTAAAAATTAAAAATTAAAAATTAAAAATTAAAATTTAAAAATTCAAAATTCAAAATCCAAAATTGAAAATTAAAAATTTAAAAAAAAATTACTTATTATTTTCTTTTTTTTTTGTATCAAATGTATCGTAAAATTCACATATTACTAGCTAATTCAGAATTCATTTGAAAATTTTTTTTTTTGAGTTATCATATAACTTCTAAGGTCTCAATTCTAATGTGGATCAAACTTTAAGTATTACATATAACGTCGGCTGCGTTAAATAATGAATTTCATTAGTGTTCTATGAAGTTCTTAGGGAACTTATAGGATTTCTACTCTAGTAATCAAATAGTAATTAATTCGTTCTATAAAAGACACAATAATGATTTTTTTTATAAAACGAAATTATAATTGAAAAACAAATTGAAGTTAGCTACCAATTAATGCAAATAATGATACATGGAAAAGTAGGCCAGGCTTAGACTAACACGAAGGCTGCATCCAGCTGCATTATATGCCAAGCAACATCAAGGCTTTTAAACCAAGTCCCGACAAAATCATTAGATAATACCGATGTACATGAATTTGGATTATCACCACTACATGCAAAAATACGACTTATGGTACACATACTAAAAACCAGTTATGATTTCGACTTCAGGTCTTCAGGATCAATAAGAAACAACAAAACCAACAAAGAGTTAAGAAGTTCAAAAAGGATTGATTATAGATCAGCCAAAACAAGGGTCAGGCAACACAAATGATGGCAATACCGCAAGAAAATTCTTTTCAGACCCAGAAACAGCATCTGAAATAACAAGAGTGGATTTAAACCTTATTTTCAGATTTAAAATAATCCCAGAAGTTCTTGCGTGCAATGAAGAAATTGACTCTAGAAAATTTGGAGATTGTAAAAATATATACAACCAAGTACCCATGGAGAAATATGTATGTCTGCAACAGTTCACAAAATTCTTTATCATGCAGATGATGTCATTAACTATCATTTAGAGCAGTGCTTCTCAAACTTTTTCATATTGCGGCTCCCTAAATTCCGAAATAAAAGTTTTTTATCTAAAAAAAATAATCGTAACTCATCTTTAAGTTCTAAAATTCTATTTAAAACTTTTCCACGTGAAAGCCACCTTACTTCAGTATGATATAACAAAACCTCATGCACTGATCCCATCTCCTTAGATAAAATATTAAACAATCTCGAGTTTACAGCAAGATTTTTTACAAAATTAACAATAGTTGTAATGTCACTCAAAATTTCGCTGAGTTCGGAACACATTCGTCGAAAAACTAAATGTTCTCTGTGTATTACGAATTGAATATGTTGCGCATCTGGTGTTCAGATGTAAGTTCTATTAATTCATGTACACTTTCATAATTTTCTCGCTCTTTAGGTATTTTTATTAGCCACTTATCCGTACTAAAATCGTTAAAATTTTAAGAAAATAATAGTTAAATTTATCACCTAATTAAAATAAATAATAATAATTACCTTGAATATAGAAAGAAATATAATTATTTTATAATATTTAATTATACTCTTTTTACTTTAATATATTCACTTTTTTAACTTTTTTAATATTACATAAAAAAAACTACTAAAATCGTCAATGTTGAAAGCACATCACTAAATGAAGATAAAATTTAAAAATGTGCTTCTTTTTGCAAACTAACTAAGCCTACTGCGGAAATAAATTTTTCAATTTAATAAAATTCTAGGAAGTTAAAAAATATGCTTCTGTGTAGCTAAAGGTACGGTCACATTAGGCAAATATTTGACGCAAACTTGTTTTCTCGTATTTGCCAAAAATTTTGTGAAACAAATACAGAGTTGATTTTGTGGTCACACTAGACACATTTATTTGCCTCTTTTTGTTTGATCAAACAGCTGCCAAATAGTGGCAAATAAAAACAAGGAAAACATATTTGCCGTGCGGTCACACTTGTACAAATATTTGACTAAAAAAATTGTTTGATCAAACTGTCGAAAATTAAAAATATATTTGATCAGAAATTTCCAAATGTTGCATGAGGAGGAAAGTTTTCTTATTTTGTGCTGTGGAGCGCATTGGTGTTAGTTTTGGACGTTTACTGTTATATTATATTTAAATATTATTTTTAACTATAATTATTTTTTTCTTTGTTTACAAAATAAACAGCTGTTTATTTTAAGTAATGTAACAGTGTGGCAAATTCTGTGTTTTTAAAATGATAAATACGCTAAAGTTAAAAATAAATTTGGCTAAGTGGTGTTTAGAGGCAATGCCCCGATCGGTATCAAATTGTCACCACTTATAAAGCATTTTATTGCGGTTCTAGGAAAATATTTTTTTTTCGACTATCGAGCCTATTTTCCGAGTTATGGACTTCGAAACTTTTGCCATATACTTGGATATAATTTTGTTATTTAGTATCGTATTTCAGCACAATATATATATTTTAAAAACTTACTTGAGTGTCTTTTACTCGATATTTTTAAATTTGAAATCCATTAACCCATTATGAACCTATTTAAAATTTTGTATCATTGTAATAGATATTTTTCTTTAATATGGAATTTTATCGTAAGTAGACATACATATACATATCATGAATAAACTGAATAAAAACTAGCTTTATTTATTTCTATGTATACTTTGACCTCTTAACCCTTTCAGGACAGGATGTATATAGTCATTTGTAAGTTAGTACAATAGAAAATCAAGTATCTTTTTTTTTTAGGAAAATTAACCCATTCATAACCACATTTGAAATTATACCATTATTTATTATGCTATAGAAATAGAAATAACAACATATTTAAAAAAAAACCTTAAAGTTGAATGTAAAATTTCTAATATATCCGATCCTTAAGTGGTTAAGAGGTCAAAATATACATTGAAATGAAGCTAGTGGATCCAGCATACATTCAGTTGTAAAATCAAACACTATATAGGTCATTTTATGAGATAATGCCACGTTTTCCCAAAATAACTTTAAAAAATCCAAATAGGTTCATAACGGGTTAATTGATTTTTTTGTGATAACAGTTTCCTTTAAAGTCAATTTTTAATGAATATTAACAAGTTGCACAACAAATGCTTTTGAAAACAAAAAGCTTTTTTTTAAGATATGACTGAATTAAATTTTGAAAGTTGACATCACTGCTGAAACAACTGTTCTTTGCCACTGTTTGCTCTTACAAATGTTTTGTAAGGTCAAATAATTATTTGTCCAAAATTGAGGAAAATATTTGGTCGTGAGTGGTCACATTAGGCAAATATTTGTTTGCAGGCAAATAATTTTGTTTGCCTAAAATCAGCTGTTTTGTTGTTTGACGGCAAATAATATTTTGTGGTCAGACTGAGGCAAACAAATATTTAGCGTTTTTTGTCAAATATTTGCCTAATGTGACCGTACCTTAAGCCTACTAACTAACAAACAAAAAATTTTTTTTTTTTAAACAAATTTTACGATTTTAAATTTAGGAATACACCATTTTCAAAGAAATTTATGAAATAAAAAAAATATTTTAAATACTAAATACATAAATGTAGAAATACTTAAATGTTTTGCGGCTCCTTTAAAAAAGTTATACGGCCCCCTAGGGGGCCGCGGCTCACAGTTTGAGAAGCACTGATTTAGAGCCACTTGGAGATCTATCAGAGGAGGCTCAGAAATAAAGGAATAAGGAATGCAGATTTTATAAATACTAGAAAAATTTCACAAAATTCCGCAAATGAAGATCTATAAATTATATATTATTGGCAACGTCAGATTCGTTCATCTCCAGTATTTGAAATCAATGGAAAATGGAACATCGGGATTTAGATGAAGAAGTCAAAAAACTACTAAAGAACAGAAATAACACAGAACAAAATATGGAATATTTGCTATCAATATTTGAGTCAAATGATTACTAATTATGATTGCCTTTCATTGTTATTTAAGTACGAAAAACATAGTATTAGTAAAAAATAATAATAAACAGAACCTACCATTGTTACAAAATCTACTAAAATCTATTGCAGTTTTTATTTTTAAAAGATATTTTTATCCACATATGTATGAAATGTGTTAATAAATTAGAAAGATTCAAAAAATTAAAACCCTTGTCTTCATATCAAACAAATTTGATACAAAAAATTATAAATTTTTCTGTAGTAATAGCAATACTATTACATAATATTACTAACCTTTTTTTAAGTGCAAATATTCTTTGAGTGTAAACTAATTTGACAGCAAAAAATTTTTAATTTTTCAGTATTAAAAGCAAAATTTCCCGTTGATTTTACTTTTTTTTAGTGTAAAAATTTTTTGGAGTGTAAACATTAAAAAAACTCATTATTACAAAAAATGCTTATAATTATTATTGAAATCCACATAATTTTTAATAATTTTTTAATAAATAAAAAAAAATAAAAATAAAAAGCCCATATATCGCGTTAAAAGTTAAAAAAAAAATGAAAAGTTTAACTTTGACCTAGAATTCCTTGAAAAGTACTCAATCAATTGTAATGAAATTAAAGCTGACTCAATTTCAACTAAATATCTATCAATAAAAAATTACTAAAATATTTTGATCGGTTCAAAAGTTACAGAGTTTTGGCCAATGAAAAACGATTTTCACCGACTGTGCGTCGTTGGCAGTCTATCTACTGTTCCTTAAATTTGTTTTTTTATACCCTCCACACCTCACTGGCAGAGGGTATATATAGGTTTGTCATTCCGGTTGTAACGCATAAAGTATATGTATTCCTGATCCTTATCCTTATACCTTAAAGTATATATATTCTTGATCCTTATCACAGTTCGAATCGATATAGCGATGTCCGTCTGTCCGTCTGTCTGTTGAAATCACGGACATTCACAAAAAAAAACATTTTGCTCGGTAAGGTTACAATAGTATCAGTTGCCATAATTCCCAGCGGTTGGTATTGAAAATGGGCTAAATCGGCTACCTAAAAAAACATAAAACGCAGTGTGTTGTAATATTTTAGTGGTTTAACATAATAGTTGTACAACAACATTCACAGTTCAAAAAAAGCCACAAAAAATTATGCAATCATACCAACAAACACAACTATCATGAGCTATGTTAATAGTATTGCCACATATTTTTTTATCGTTATCACGTTGCAATAAAAAAAATTAAAACGAAAAATGGAAAATGAAAAATGGAAAATAAAAAATGAAAAATGGAAAATTAAAAATGAAAAATGGAGAATGGAGAATGGAAAATGAAAAATGAAAAATGGAGAATGAAAAATGGAAAATAGAAAATGAAAAATGGAGACTGGAAAATGAAAACTGGAAAATAAAAAATTTAAAATGAAAAATGAAAACTGAAAACTGAAAATTGAAAAATGGAGAATGAAAAATGAAAAATGGAGAAAGAAACATAAAAAATGGAGAATGGAAAATGAAAAATGGAGAATGGAAAATGAAAACTGGAAAATAAAAAATTTGAAATGAAAAATGAAAACTTAAAACTGAAAATTGAAAAATGGAGAATGGAAAATGAAAAATGGAGAAAGAAACATGAAAAATGGAGAATGGAAAATGAAAAATGGAAAATGGAAAATGTAAAATGAAAACCGGAAAATGAAAAATTAAAAATGGAAAATAGAAAATGAAAAATGGCTAATGGAAAATGAAAAATGGAAAATGAAATTTGGAAAATGAAAAATGAAAAACTAAAAATGAAAAATGAAAAATGGAAAATTAAAAATTAAAAATTGAAAAATAAAAAGTAAAAAGTAAAAATTAAAAATGATAAATGGAATTTGGAAAATGAAAAATGGAAAATGAAAAATTAAAAATTAAAAATGGAAAGTGAAAAATGAAAAATTGAAAATTAAAAATGGAAAACGGAAAATGGAAAATGAAAAATGATAATTGAAAAGTTAAAAGTTAAAAATGAGAAATGGAAAATGAAATAAGAAAAATGGAAAATTGAAAATTGAAAATGAAAACTGAAAAATGAAAAATGGAAAATTAAAAATTCAAAATTTAAAATTAAAAATTTAAAATAAAAATTAAAAATAAAAATTAAAAATTAAAAATTAAAAATTAAAAATTAAAAATTAAAAATTAAAAATTAAAAATTAAAAATTAAAAATTAAAAATTAAAAATTAAAAATTAAAAATTAAAAATTAAAAATTAATATTAATATCTGGAAATTTTTTGGCCAAGAATCAGTTGATTTTTTTTTTTTTTAATTATCATGAATTATCCCAAAACTTATAGGGATCAAACTTTTGGTGTTATAATGCTGGCTGCGTTATATAATAATATCTTTAGGGGTTTTCTACTCTAATAAAAGAAAAATAATGCCATTTTTCAGATAGTAACGAACTCTTCTAAAGAAGGACACGATCATTGTTTTTTATAACAAGGAATTATAATAGAAACAGGCCAACAAGAAAAGCAATTAACTTTAAATTTAATTGGTATTCTAAATTTAAATGTCAGTACCGACAAACCTGCTTTGAATTTTAAAAATTTGAAACGAAAAACTTTTAACATTTTATTATAATGAATTATATGCCCCCAAAAAGAGCGCATACACATTTGTGTTTGTTTTTACTACTGGGAACTTGGAGATTAATAATTTTATATATGAAAACTCATGAATCTTTTTAATAAATTTTAATTACACATTGAATCATTCAAATTTCCCATCACTCACTCGTCGACCTTTTATATAAAAAAAACTAAACACTTTAACAAACAACTAAACCTAGAATATCAATAGCAAAGACCAGAGGAAAATTCCAAGAAAAAAGGCGTTATTGCGGTTGGTTTTGTTCAGCACATTTTTATCTTGAGTTTTTGCACAAAACATTTGTTTTATATTATTTTTATCGTAGTAAAACCAAACTTCATAGCCTTAACACCAATATTTTAATACTATATAAACACTAGTTAGTTGTAACTCGCGTGAGGGGCCCGTTGAAAAATTGTGCAAATATTTTTTTAATTAAAGGCACCTTTTTTTATATTTTGCTCTACGACGCTTAGTTTTCGATATTTTGAGTTCCTTTCCCAAATTTTGCGTGTTTTGACTTTATTAAAATCTAAAATTAATACGTAAAAATACAGCGTTGTACATTTATCGAATCAGCCAGTCAGTGATGAAAGTAACTATATATTAAGAATTTGTATCACTGCGCCCAAAACCACTAAAAATAATTTAACTTTAATAAAACTCTGTAGGAAAAGTAAACAACTTTGAACAATACAACAATATATAGATAGAGAAGTAAGGTTTTATGAAACAATACTAGATAGGCCTTGCAAATAGCTTTCACATAATGTCGAATATCTATATGGTTTCTTTGGATAAAATTTGAAAAGCCTGCAAAAACGAAAAATTTGCCCCACCATGAAAAAAATTCCAACGTCGTTGGTGTTTTTTCCTTCTTCAAAACACATATGGCCAATAAATATTTGTGTACCATTAAGAAATGCCCGTTGTAGGATCCTCTGACACATTACATGATTTCCATTTGCTTAGAAGTGATTTTTGCGGTAATTAATTTCATTGGGTCCAGCTCATCGTGGCTCAGCCATGTTTTATACATGGCGATGATTGTATTTATTGCGAATTTCTTGTGCCAATCGACACGAACAAGCTTTTCTTGAGCAATTCTGTAATTATGCTGGATCCAAAGCGAACAAACCCACGTCGAAAGTCGTAGTAAAGAGTTAAAACAGTATATAGCGTGGTCCCTCTAGTGTTTGTATGTTGAAGTTCTGGTTATTTTGAGTATAGCAACCCCAATGTCAGCTGTGTTATGACAAGAATTTATTATTATATATGCGGTTTCTGAAATGAGTCGATTTCAACAACTTTTTCAGTTCTCTAATTGGGCTCTAGTGACCGCTTGGAAGAAGATGACCATTTTTACCGAAAAATCATCTGAAGAAGCTCATTTTCATCTTTGCGGTTATGTCAATAATCAAAATTTTTGCATCTAGTGTACAGATAATCCACACATGCCACTGCACTCTGAACAATCTACTGTTTGTTGTGGGTTTTGGACTGGCGCACAATGGCTGAAAATTGTTTTTCATTGGCCAGAATTCTCTATATTTTCAACCGATCAAAATATTTGAGTAATCCTTTTCTGCTTTAATTTCATTAAAATTGATTAAGTACTTTTTATGAAATTCTAGGTCAAAGTTGAACTTTTAATTTTTTTGAACTTTTAACGTGAAATATGGGGTTTTTTTTTTATTTATTTAAAAATGTCATATTTGGATTTTAATAATAATTACAAGTATTTTTTGTAATAATGGGATTTTTTTTAAATGTTTACACTCCAAAAAATTTTTGCACTCAAGTCTACATTCGTAGTGATGCAAAGCAAATTGATGATTGTGTGTATAAACTTAATGAAGGAAAATCTTAACCGAATTCACATATGGGCATATGCAAATGGTCTTTGTCTAAATCCCTCTAAGTCAAAACGCTTAATTATAACCAAGAAAAAAAATATATATATGATATATATATGGCGCAAATGTGACCCTACGGAGCGCAAGAATGGGGGGTTTTTTTTTTTGAAAAATTTTCAGCTGAGAATCTTCGTTTCGATATATACTAAAAATTGTTTGCGTGAAACTGCGGAAAAAATTTTTTCACTTTTCATTTTTTCAGAATTTTTGCATAGATTTGAAAAATTCTGTCCAAAAATTTGTGAGCATTCCATGAATGATTCTGAACACTTTTTATTCAATAAATTTTCCTCTAAAAGTGCCAAATTTTCCAGTAAAAAAACCGCTTCTCCACGAAAAGTTTTAGAACATTTTTAGTATTTATTGCAACTAAGATATATATTTAGATAAAATTTATATATATAAGCTTTTAAGTCTATTCGGGGTGACTTTAATTTATTACCTATTTTTTCTATTATATGTATCCTTAAATAACCATATTACTTTTTTTTATAGTAATATCTGGCACTTTTAGCGATGAATCATTTGAAATTTTATTGAATTATCGTATGACTTCTAAAGTCTCAAAAGATTCCTATAGGGATCAAACTTTGGGTATTATAATTCCGGCTACGCTGAATAATGAATTTCATTGGTGTTCTATGAAGTACTTAGGGAACTTATAAATTTTCTACTCTTAGTAAGTGAAAAATAATGACATTTTTCATACAGTTGTTGTTGTTTTTGTAAGAGGCAATTATAACAGAAACTGCCCAAAATGAAAAGCAATTAACTTCAAATTTAATTGGTATTCGAATTGAAGTGCTTGCAACAGTTTAAAAGCGGTAGCTGTACTCAACATTGCTTGTAATATTGAGGTTCAGATGCAAGTGGAGTATATCAAAGATTCGGCACGGTCGAATTCAACACTCTTACTTGATTTAATTAGTTTTTATGGTTTTTATTTTATTATTAAGCACTTATTATTTTCTTTCAACTTTTTGTTCTTATTTTCTTTCAACTTTATTGTTCCTCTTTTTTAACATATCAAATGTAGTGATGCTTTTGGCCCTATTTTGGTGGTGTTTGACTACCTCAAATACTTGGTAGAACTAATTTATATCAGCTGTTTCACAACTGTCACGTAAGAACCTTAAGAAAATCTAATTTCAACAGAAGCTAACGATACGATATGTTGAGCTTACGTTAGTTGAATCAGCTGATTCACGCCGTTACCGTTTTAGTACAGTCATCGTTAAAAGACAGAGCTCCATATTGTCGAAATGGGTTCATTGTTGAGACTACTGTAGGGGCAGCCGACGATGTCAATTGAATGAAATAGTGTTCCATAATTTACCGCAAGGATTGTGCTTTCGAATAGCAAAATCCGAAAGAAAAAAAAATAATCAGTTTTTTTATTTATACCAAAATCAAACAACTTATTTGATCCACCCTGTCACTACAACTATGTATCAATCACTATATTTAAAATATAGCGATGTGAATGTTTAAAAAATCATGTGAGTCCGATCACAGGGAAGATGTGTAAACATCTAGCAATTAAAAATTTTTTTATGTCATGTTTTAAAATCAAACAGAAAGCGTCATCTATTTATCACTAATAGCAAAAACTGTTTCAGCTAATTCAACAACCCTTTGCTGTAAAACGTTAAAAATATCCCAATATAAACGTATATATGTAAGTGATACATAGATGACGCTTTTAAAAAAGTGGCATTAAAAAAACAATGTTATATTATAATTTTTTCACCAATCCAATCATAAGTCACACAGCGTTATCTGCTTCAGCTCACACCGATATGAGTTACGCTGTTTTTGTGATTGTATTGTGAAATAGAAATTTACCCCCCTGCGCGTATAGATGTTTACACATCAAAAAGAAATAAACTTCCACCATAAAGTTTTGAAGTGTATTGCTCCCACAAAATTTCTTTTCCTGGCATCTTCAATATTAAAGCTATAAATACAATAGCGGCTGTACTATGGAAGATTGCAATGATTTATCTAAAACTATAACAAACAAGTAACCAAGAAATTCCTGTACAATAGAGTTATGTATACCTTTGGTAATAGTTCCCTTTCATTGTTGTTGGCTGGTAGTACTCATATATTTATTAAATTTGGTTTGTGCATGATGACTGTTCGAAGTATGTAGACTCTTCTAATTGTTAGAAATAGTTAAAAATTTATTATACAAATTTAATGAATTCATTAATAATAATTGTGGTTGTTGGCACAGCTGATTAAATGAACAAAAATAATTTGACACTTATTAAGTGTTTGCATGAATCAAGTGAAGATAATAAATAATGGAAAGCATCAAATTAGAAAAGCTAATACAAGTAATAAGTCGATTTGTGTATTAATCTACGATTGGAATTTTTATTTATATACTAGCTGTTTTTACCCGGTCTTACCCGGGATGAAAAGGCCTTTGACTTGAAAAATGGTTCACTATGCTTACCAGGCGCTGAGTACTTAGTCCCCAATTAACAAATTCCCCAATAAAATGAACTTTCTCCCCAAAAATTTGTATTGCCCATACAAATTCATATCCATATAAATTCAAATCCATATAAATTCATTTTATATTTCAATTAAAAAGTTTTTGGTTTTTTAATTTAGAAGTTTTTTATAAGATGCTGCAGCAAAAATGCGTCAAAAATAAGGTGCGAAACCGCTTTAAGTTTTTTTTTTTAGTTTATTTATAAACATCAAATATAACGGAATGGGCCGCAAATTAAAGGAATCAAAACTTTTAAAAATTGAATTAATTCATTCAATAAGTGATCACCATTGAGCAGAGACGTCAAATTCAAGTTTCAGAAATGAAAGACTAATGCGACGTTTAATATTGTGTCGCAAGGTTTCTTTAAGCAACTGCTTATAGTATATGTGTGGCCTATTTTGATCAACAGGTAATTATTTCACATACGTAGATAAAATTTATCATACGACATTTCACTAAGCTGTGTTCCGCGAGCGAGTCGCGTCCGCTTCCGCGCGTTTGGCAGCCAGACCCGTGCTACCGCGCAGTTGTTGTCAACTTATTTTAATCGCCAAAAAATATTTTTCAGATCATTGCGATATTTTTGGTAAGCTGTGTTCCGAGAGCGCGTCGCGTCCGCATCCGTCGCGTCCGCGTCCGCGCGCCTCGCGCCGCTTCCTCGCAGCTACTACCCGTGCCTCCGCTTAGTTCTCGTTAACTTAAAACATATTTTTTAGAGCATTGCGATATTTTAGCTGAGCTGTGTTCCGAAAGCGCGTCGCGTGCGCATCCGTCGCGTCCGAGTCAGCGGTCGCGCGCCGCGCGTTTGGCAGCCACACCCGTGCTGCCGCGCAGTTGCTGTCAACTTATTTTAAGCGCCGAAATATATTTTTCAGATCATTGCGATATTTTAGCTGAGCTGTGTTCCGCGATCGCGTCGCGTCCGCGCGCCTCGCGCCGCTTCCTCGCAGCTACTACCCGTGCCTCCGCTTAGTTCTCGTTAACTTATTTTAATTCCTAAAACATATTTTTTAGAACATTGCGATATTTTAGCTGAGCTGTGTTCCGAAAGCGCGTCGCGTGCGCATCCGTCGCGTCCGAGTCCGCGATCGATATTTTAGCTGAGCTGTGTTCCGCGAGCGCGTCGCGTCCGCGCGCCTCGCGCCGCTTCATCGCAGCTACTACCCGTGCCTCCGCTTAGTTCTCGTTAACTTATTTTAATTCCTAAAACATACTTTTTAGAGCATTGCGATATTTTAGGTGAGCTGTGTTCCGAGAGCGCGTCGCGTCCGCACCCGTCGCGTCCGAGTCCGCGGTCGCACGCCGCGCGCCGCGCGCCGCTTCCGCGCGTTTGGCAACCACACGTGTGGTGCCGCGCAGCTGTTGCCAACTTATTTTGAAAAGAATACTCATTTTAAATGCACTTATTGTTGGACATATATTGAGAGCAGTATGCAAATGTTTACTAAAATAAATATTTAACAAAATTCATTAAATAAAAATATGTAAAAATTTAAGAATGAATTTGGGGAGTAAGTTCGTTTTTTATTTCGATTAAAAATAAATGAGGAATTTGTTCATTTCTTTTGGGTACCTTTTTTTAAGTTTGGGGAATTTGTTGACCGTGTAGTTATTTCCGTGTAACCCAAATTTCAGAGAAATCCATTGAAAAGTACAAATTTTTATAGGGAAGAAATATACCACACAACAAAATATGAATTTTATGAGAAAATTGGGCGTAAAAGTAGGCATGGTCGGTAAAAACCATATAGCGACCTTCCCTTGAATATGTACTAAATTTCGAAGAAAGCCATTGAAAAATAAAAGTTTTTATAGCAATCAAATAAAGAAACCAATAAAAGGAAAAAATAAGTTTTATATACATAGAAGTTGGCGCAAAGTAGGCGTGGCCTGTAGACATCCCTTGAAAAATAAACATTTCTATAGTGAACAAATATACAAAAAACAGAAAATTAATTTTGTATAAAAAGCGGGCGTAGAGGTAGGCGTGACCGGCAAGGATCATATGGCGAACTCTCTGGACTACAGAGATCGTGTGTAGCAAATTTCAGAGAAATCCGCTAAAAAAAATTGTGTAGCGAACAAATGTACCAAAAAACAGAATATGAATTGTATACAAAAAGTAGGCGTAATAGTAGGCGTGACCGGTACGAAGAATATGTCGACTTTCCCTGGAGGAGAGAGATCGTGTGTACCAAATTTCAGAGAAATCGGTTGAAAAATAAAAATATGTATAGCGAAAAAATATACCAAAAACAAAATGAATTGTATACAAAAAGTGGGCGTAAAAGTAGGCGTGGCCGGTACGAAACATATGGCGACCTTTCTTGGAGTACAGATATTGTGTGTACCAAATTTTAGAGAATTCCGTAGAAAAATAAAAATTTGTATAGCAAACAAATATACCAAAAAACAGAAAACGAATTGTACACAAAAAGTGGGCGTAAAAGTAGGTGTGGCCGCAAGAATCACACGGTGACCTGGTCTGGGGTACAAAGATCGTGTGTACCAAATTTCAGAGAAATGCGTTGAAAAATAAAAATTTGTATAGCGAACAAATATACCAAAAAACAGAAAATGAATTGTATACAAAAAGTGGGCGTTAAAGTAGGCGTGGTCGACAAAAAGTACATGGCGACCTTAGCTGGAGTACAGGGATCGTGTGTACCGAATTTCAGAGAAATCTGTTAACAAATAAAAATTTGTATAGTGAACAAATATGAATAAAACAGAAAATGAATTTTATATAAAAAGTGGGCGTAAAAGTAGGCGTGGCCGGTAAAAAGTATATGGCGACCTTTCCTGGGGTATAGAGATCGTGTGTACAAAATTTCAGGAAAATCCGTTGAAAAATAAAAATTTGTATAGCGGTCAAACAAACAAACAAACAAACAAACAAACAGAAAATGAATTTTATATATATAGATATAAATCACTTAAATTAACATTAATGTGTGATGTATATTTATACATACGAAAAATTTTCAGAAAATTAATAACTAATAAAAATATAAAAATTCACTCAATTTTTAATTGCAATATATGAAATATAATCTAATGTGTTTGTGCTGATATATGCACCTACCAAAATATTTGCTTATACCGATCAGAATTACGACGATTTGTTCTGCATTATTCTTTAGTGCTTCTGAATCTTATTTGTCAACATTGAAATGAAAATTAAACAATTTAAAATGAACAATTAAATGTTTGCATTTGTCGACTGTTTACCTGTCGACAACAAGGTAGTATAGACTTTGTACATTACGTATTGTTTGTTATTTGCTCAAACACATATTCAATAGCTTCATTCAATCACTAGCAAAATTAGTATCTTTTGACGTCATCTCACTTTTCACAAATATTCCGGTACACACAGCCATTAAAAATATTATGGAAAAATGGCTAACAATAAGGAAATTTACAAACATTCCTAGACCGACATTTTTAGAAATTTTGAAGTTCTGTCTAACGGACAATAATTACTTTGTTTATGGTAAAAAAGTAATTAATCAGATATTTGGTATGCCAATGGGCAACCCGCTCTCTCCTACAATAGCGGATATTGTTCTTGATAATTTGCTGGACGATGCAATAATAGAATTAAAAAATAAAAATATCAATATAAAATACATAGCAAAATATGTAGACGACATTTTCGCTATCATTAATAAGGACGATAAGGACGAAATTCTTAAAACTTTAAATTCTCACCATCAAAAAATTAAATTCACCATCGAAATAGAAAAAAATAATGAAATAGCATACCTCGACGCAAAACTACGGAAAAATAAGGATAACATTATTTTTAATTGGTATTCTAAGGAAACAGCTTCAGGCAGACTTATGAATTTTAACGCCACACAACCCAGAAGCCAGATTATAAATACAGCGAGAAATTTAATAGAGAGGGTACTGAAAATTAGTGACAAAATATTCCACAACGAAAATATAAGAAATATTGATACAAAATAGTTTCCCTAGAAAATTAATAAATTCTTTAATAGACGACGTATTTAAGCGATTAAACAAAAATAGGAAAATTGACAACACTGATGAAATAGAAAACAAAAAATTCTACAGTGTACCATACATCCCTGGCCTTACTGACAAAAGAAACATGATAACAACACTGAAACAAAATAACATATGTTTTGCGTATAAGCCTAACAAAACAACAAATGCAATATTCACTAAAATAAAAGCGCCAGTAGAAAAACAACAACAAAATAACGTTGTTTATGAAATAAGATGTAAAGGAAACAACGAAGAACACTGTGATCAGGTGTATATAGGAACAACAAAGAGAGCTTTATCAACAAGGATAGGAGAACACAAAATGGATATTACGCGACAGAAAGAAACAACAGCACTAGCCATGCATATGATCAGTTCACACCATGCACCAGATTTTCAACGTATTAGAATATTAGACAAGGAGGAAAATATGAAAAAGAGATTTACGAAGGAAAGCTTGAGAATTCAGCAAAACATAAAAAAGACAATGAATTTGAAAGAAGACACCAACAACATATGTGCAAGTTATAGAGTAGCCATCAAATAAACTATGATACAATTTTTAAATATTATGTGTTTTAATAATTCCACGTTCTTTGTTTTTTGTATTATATATGTTAAATGTAAATTTTTGTTTTTAAAATTTGTTTTTTAATGTAACAATATATAAAAAAATTTAAGTTCTAAATGTTATTTGGTAAAAAATTGTTAATTAATGTCATGTTCTTATTAAATAGACGATCCCCAGAAGAAGTCGACAAAAAATCGACGAAACGTCGGAAAAAATGTATTAAAATTGTGTTTTTAATTACATAAAAGATAAATACAAACAGATAAATAAAAATTGGCCAAATAAAAAACAACATAAAATTGTCTTCCTTCTGCATAAATTATACGCGACAACTATCTCTTCAATATTTTAATTATGTTTAGGTCAGAAGATGAAGGTGGCCACTCCATAAATTCTACGTTGTCTCCAAAACGTTGTTTAGCGTGTTTTATGACCCAAAAAGTGATTTTTTTCCATTTAGCGCAGGGATGGAATATGGCAATTTCGTTTTGGTATCAAAAATGAATTTAAATTGTAATTTTTTGACCCTCAAGGTACTTTTTTATTTTATTTAAAACAACAACAAAAATAATAATTATAAACAAAACAGGTACATTAAAATTCATGAATGTATTTTAAAAATACAAAATAAAAATTAGATAAAGTAAAAAAATATACATACACATAAATTTATGTATAAAAAGGAACACAAATATTTTTTTAGAGATCAAAAAATTATGTTTTTAAGATAAAGATATTTAAAAAAAATATTCCAAAATCTTTAAAGTAAAAATATTGTAACGACTTTAAATCAATTTAAAATATTTTCTATACATTTTTTAATGACATGTTGTTAGAAATTTTAAAATTATAACAACAAGCATTTGCTGATTTTAATAAGTCTTTGGTTTGAATAAGATTTGATACTGTTGGAACATGAAGTCTGTTTCTTTCTTTTGTTTTTATAATATTTTGATAATAAAAAATCCTCTCTACATTTGCAGAGGAATGAGGTATCGACAAAATTCCACCAACAATTCTGGAAATATCAGGAAACATATTTTCATCTAATTCATTCTTAATTTCAAATACTTTTGACCAGAAACCACACATATTTGCTTTTGTTAATGGTTTAAATTCATCCAAATCGGCCAATGCTCTATATTGTGTGTTAATATTCTCAAAATATTTGCTCTCATTGGGAAACATTTTGATCAAAAAAGGCACGATGCTGTTGGTTTTTCCTGACAAAACATTTTCGGGTGAAAATTTACTAAACCAATTTAGGATCTTGTCATCAAAATTTACTACTATTTATTATAGAAACTTTTTGAATTTTGTTTAAATTGATTTACAACACTACTGTCGATTTGATTTTCGATTATGTGTATAAATCAACTTCAGTGCTACAAAATATATCGTTCAATGGAATATGATTCTCATTAAGGTTTAATTTTGAAATTTTACAGTTGTCTAAAAAACTCTTTTTAATAAAATTTCGTGCAATTTGGCGAAATAAAAATATCAATCTTGGCAAAAAAATATGCATGCTAGCATCTTCTGACTGCATTTCTACATTCACTGCATTAACAATTTTAAGAGCATATTGAAGGAATAACAATGTCATTTTGTATTTTGGATTTGCAAATCCTAACATTATAAACTGTATTCTATCATTTTTGGAATCAGCATCAAAACTATCAAAATAATATTGTAAGGGTTCCCACTGTTCTAGAATTCGATTAACTACTTCTTGTCTTGAAAGCCATCTTGTTGTAGCATATTTAAATATTATATGTATTTCGGCTCCGAAGTATTCCTGAAATTTTATGAATTCTTCTCTTCTGCTCGCACTGTTACAAAAATGAAAATTTATTTCTTTTATAAATTTATCAAATTCCTCAGGAATTCCAAATTTAGAGGCAGCTGATGAAACCAAATTTAAAATGTGACATATGTATCCATTGTAAAATAAATGAGGAATAATATTTTCAAATTTGGATTGCACTTCATTTGAAGAACCCATCATTACAGCACAAGTATCTGCGGTCATACCAACCATATTATTTAAGGGTATGTTATTTTCCTTTAATACATGCAGTGTGGTATTGAAGATTCCACTAGCTGTGCTGTCTTCAATTTGTACCAAACTCAAAAAACGGTCACGAGATATTCCATCGAAAATTCGTATTACAATTGCAAGGTTTTTGGAAATACTGCAATCAGTACTTTCGTCGATAACTAACGAAAAGTAATGGTTTTTGCAAAAGTTTTGTATATCTTTAGAATTTTCAGGGCCAAGCAAGTTCGTCACAAGTTCATTACCTTTTTTTCTGTGAATGGTAAATTTCTTAGTTATCTGGGAATCATGAACTCCTTCCTTTATAATAAAATTTAGATGATCGAGTACCGTGAATGGAAGGTTATGCTCTGCAACAAAAGCACTCAGCATTATTTCTAATTTTTTTGCAGATTCCGTTATTGTACATTTTGTGGAACTTGTTAAGAAATTGTCAGTTTTGGGTGTTGTTTTGGCGACATTAACCTTCTTTTTTGTGATTTTCGTTCATGTCATGACGATTTAAATGTGTTAAGCCTCCAGTAATATAAGAATTATAAACAGTACATTTTTTTCCGGTGTCATCCTTTTTCAACCATGTAAACTTTTTTGCCCAATCATCTCTAAATGGAACTAAATATGGCTTGTTTGTCTTGCTGGTTCTAAGAAAAATAAAATCAAAATTAAGTTTAATTTATTTTAAACCCTAATAGAAAACTCACCCAGGTTCATCATATTCCATGATTAAAGTAAAGATAATTAAAATTTAAAAACTATTTAATTTATTGAATCACAGTTAATTGCTGACTTTTTTAGTTTTTATCTAGAACTCTTCCGATTTTTTGCGTAAAGAAGAAAAACAATGATTAATCAGAATTAAAGCAGCACCGTGCTGTTCGGCGTTATTTTCTTTTCATATAAAATGTATAGGAGAAAAATGTTGCTTTGCTGCTTGTTCCCTGATTGCGTTTGACATTTGTTTTGGGAAAAACCAAATTTAATGAACAAAAGTCAACTGATATTCGTTAAGGTGCTATTACATGATGTGTTTTTTACACATGTACTGTCAAATTTTCCCACAACAAAAGTTGTACACATCGTGTGATACATATAAAACATTGTTTATGTACAATACATGAGAAAAGTCACATGTACATTTTTCAATTAGAACATGTTCTATTTTTGCATGACAAACAAGTGAAAATACAACACTGCTTGTGGCGAAAGAAAAACAGAGTACATTTTAAAGATTAATATTGAAAGAAAAATAAATTGTTTAGTATTAATTAACAATTAAAAAATACATAACCTTTTTTTTAACAAAAAATTTTTGTAAATTCACAAATTAAATCAGCTGTTATTTACATTTAGAGGTTATGTCATACGGAAATACATACGCACGTGTGATAGCAAAAATTATGAATCGTATGTAAAAAGACAATTTTGACAGACATGAAGAATTTCATGTGGATAAAAAAAGTGACAGTACATATGTAAAAAACATTTCGTGTAATAGCACCTTTAGACAACACATTAATATAAATGAATGAAACGTTACCAGTGTGGTTAAATTTAAAAGAGTTTCTCAACGAGTTACCATATTTCAATTAGTAGAATATAGGGAAAAAATTAATGCAAGTAAAAAATTTGTTAAAATTCGGTCAATTTTGAAAATGTATCAAATTTGTCGGGGGCGTACCAACGTATTTTTCAACATCAAATAGTATCAAAAAAAAAGTACATTTGTATCAACTATTCCATCCCTGATTTAGCGCCTTCGTTTTCTTTCGTTTTTCTTTTCGTTTTCCTTTTTTACCGCTTTTAGCGCTTTTTAAACAAATATCATGTTAAACAAAATTTTATATATCAGATGTGTAAATAGTGGAAATATTAACAAGCAGGATAATTGTACCTGTAAGAAAATTTGATTATATGAAGGATGAGGTCGACTCTGCACATAATGGAATTTGCTTTTACAATTATAGTTTTGAAAAGGCCTGTTTTGACAGTATTATTGTAAATCGGGCAAAAAAATTATCAAACAAGAGTTGTGTTCACAACATCTCATATTAAAAAAACGTTTCATTCAAAATCAAAATTTTATATAACAAGTAAGAAAATTATAGTCGGTCTAGACCGACTATACGATACCCTATACCATGCGTTTAGAGACCCTATCTCTTAGGCCAAACTAACTGGACATAGAAAATAAGATAAACCAAATTGGAGTGGGATTTTTATTAATTTTTTTTGGCTGCAGATATGAAAAAGTTCATATCGGATGCTATATCTATATGGGCACTAGGCCTAAAATTGGACCGATCCTGATCGTGTTTGGTAAGGTCTCTTGTATTTTGCAAAAATATATACAAACAAAATTTGAAAAGAATCAGTGCAATATTTTTGATAGATTTAAGTGCAGATCGGGAAGCAGCTCTACATGGGGCCTATGAGTAAGGGATAATTTAGGTAATAACAAAGATTTTTTTTATTTTCCATTTTCTTCCCCATTTTTTAACAACAAATTCACCGTGTTTTTCACTTCAAAATGCTGCCAAAAAAAAAATAAAAAAACTTTGTGATTACCTCGGGAAACATATTAACTTTTAAACGCATTTAGATTTTTTATTTCACATGATCCGGTAACGAGTTATGATGTTCACCACAAAACAACTCTTTTTTTTCAAGGCACCTCCGAAAATTCATTGCCACGGACTTATTTAATAAATTTTTTATTTTAAAATTTTTTCAAAGATACTTCAAATGTTATACTATAACGGGTATATGAAATAAGTGATCCAACTTTATTCATGTCTTCTAAAAAAATTATGAAAATACGCCTTCTTTGCCTTTAAAAAATCAACGAAATACACCCACTACATAAAAAAATATGATACTTTTTTAAATGGGGGTATCCTCTTGTTATTGACATCTATAATATTAATAGGCTAGGCGATTTCTTGTGACCGATGTTTTGTTCTACCGTTTTATCCCGATTTTGACCAAACATATATTATATGAAAGGTATTTCCTTTTAGCTGTTTTCTAGATTTACAGATTTTTATTTTTTTTCCCTTTATTTTGAGTAAATTGCATTTAAAGTTGTTACTAACACATACATATGCTATGTGTGTGTTTATTAAATTTGTTAATGTGTTTGTTAATGAGTTTGTTATCTCCGCTCACAATAATAATAAACCAAAAAAGTGTTAATTTGTGAATTGGCCAAGTTGAAAAATAAAGTTGTCTAGAAATTGTACTCGAATTTCGAGCGCTGGAATCTGCTAGTTTATATAATTCTTCGCTAAATATATAAAATCGTTGATTGAAAAATTCTTCGCTAAAAATATGAAATCTTTGATTAAAGTATATCTTGGATTTATAAAAATCGTTGATTTCTATGAATAATTTGTTTATACAATCTTTGATTTGTTAAATTTTCGATTGATAGAAATTATCAACTGATATAAAAATTTGTTAATAAAAATCTTTGATATGTATAAATTTTTGATTAATAAATGTACATATATTTTGTATAAATTTTTGGATTGATAAAATTCTTAGAAAGATATAAATCTACGATTGATAAATCTACAATTGATAAATCTTTTAATGATATAAATTCTTGATTGAAAATAATCTTTTGTTAATTTAAATCAAATTTATTGAGTTATGAAATTGGCTAAAGGTGTGTTTACACTATGTATATTTTCCATATGTAAATTCAGTTTTACGATCCATTCGAAATTCCGTGTGTGTGTCGAAATTGGTGATTTAAATACGATTCATAATTTTTGCGTTCAAACGTACATATGTATTTCCGTATGACATAACCTCTAAATGTAAACAACAGCTGATTTAATTTGTGAATTTACAAAAATTTATTGTTAAAAATAAAGTTATATATTTTATATATTTTTTAATTGTTAATTAGTATTAAACAATTTATTTTTCTTCCAATATTAATCTTTATAATTTACTCCGTTTTTCTTTCGTCACAAGCAGTGTTGTATTTTCATATGTTTGTCTTGCCAAAATACAACCTGCTCTAATTGAAAAATTTACATATGTATGTCTTCCAAAATGTATTGTACATAAACAATGTTTGAAAGGGTTCACACTATGTGTACAAATTGCACATGCTAAAAAAATAAGAAAAACACAAGCAAAACACATAGTGTGAGATTGAAAAAATCTTAGCATACATAAAATGTAATAAAGGAAGACAATGAACCTAGAGTTCTGTGTTGGCTTGTGAAAGGAATCTTTTTTGCAAACACTCAATATAAATTTCAGTATTTATAGAGCATGTTGTACCAAATGAATAGCTTATTTTGCCGCAACTGCATATTGCTTGCGATACCAGGAACTTTTTTTGGAAACCGTCTGCTTTTGGGTCCATTTCCTCAAACGTTAGCAACATAAAAATTTTGATCTGTAAGCTGTGAAAAATCTGCCACTACATACGTATTTTTTTTATGAAACATGATATCAATTTCCGTGCTCTGATTTTAGTCTCTATATTTTTTGCGGCGTTCCTGTCTAAAACTTTTCGAACTATGTATGTTTGCAAACCTGAATTTTTTAACTTTTCGCACCACATAGTCTGAGCATTGAGCTAACCAGCCAGATGTGTTGAGAGCTCTTCTTAATATGCTTTCTGTTTTCTTGGCCTCACAAACATCATATTTACCTTATTTTCTATGCGAGCCAGGTTTCCTACCAATGGTCTCCTGATACTTTCTTATAAGATTGGAAACAGTTTGACAGTTTTGTTGAAAATATTTAATAATTTTAGTACGTACTCGATAAAAACCCAGTACAAATTTATCTTGAAAGATCGTGTCTGGATTCACCGGACTATGAATTGTGGGTCGGAAATTCATATTCCAACAAGATAATGACCCACAAAATACGGAAAAAATTTGTAAGCAGTATTTAGAGACGGCCCTATGTTCCTCTTAGGAATTAAAGCATTAAATATATATATTTAGAGACCCGGGAAGCAGCTGGAACCTGTAAAGTTATGTAACGGCCACTACAGTCAACTGATCTCATTCCTATAGAGTGGGAAGAATTGGTGAAGAAGGTTCGAACTACCTGTTCTATAACGAAGGTAGTGCAATAAATTGCAGGAAGCATGGAACGAGATCACTCCAAAAATTTTGAAAAACAAAAATGATTCAAAGGTTGCCAATCGAGGTGGTCACAATGATTAATTTAAAATTGCAGAATAGAGTATAGTTTCAAAAAAATATTTATGTAAACAAAAAAAGTAAACAACAAAGAATATATGTTTTAAATCTAAAGAGTTTCCATTGAAAAATGAAGTAGACATGGGCATTTGAAATTTTTAATGTACTGTTACATTTCATCGCTCATTTTAATCAAACAACAAATGAATAGGGTTGTCATTAAACATGATAACTGACATATTTTTCAAAGATAACTTGATAAAAAATCAAAAAATAATCAAATAATGCTTTCGAAGAAGTTAAGAGGAAAAACGTGTGTTAAGATTTTTTTGTTATGAATCATCGATTGATGAGAAGATTATTTTTTTCCAACTTTATGTTAAATGCATTAAAGACATGATTGTGAAAACTATTTTCTTTTTTAAAATTATCCATTTTTTTCGAAATCCTTTCTTTGATTATTTATTTGACCACCTTATTTTGCATGTTCTGGAATAACATTTTGGTGTTCTTCAATTCTCTTTTCACTTATGCCCTATAACTTTCCATTGGCCTTAGCTCCGGCCAGTTTGTAAGATGTGCTTTTTCTTGGTATAAAATATACAGTACTATTAGTTATACGGCGTCCGTTACTACGTGATAGTATTTTGTTTCATCGAGTTCATAAACGATGCTAGCGCCAATGGTGATAAAAAATTAAAAACGCATATACAGCGGTTCAGACTAAGTATTGTTGTTTATTCGAAAAACAAAAGCTAATTTTAAATTTTTATTCTGTTTTTAGTCTTTACATTCTTTTTTTTTTTTTTTGTGACTAGTTACTTGAACCTTAAACAATTTCATTTCCCACATTGGCTTTTCATATATTTCTTCAAAATGATCCCCACCATTTTCGTTTTTTCTTGGTTTCCGATATAGTGTGACCGGCGATTTTGACTCTTTCGAAATTTTTTTTCTGTAAGAACAACAATGTTTTTGTTAAAAAGTTTTTATTATATTTTCATGAAACTTTTTTTTGTTGTTGTCCATTTTAAAAAGGATTACAATTTAATTTTCATAATTTCAAATAATTTATTCACTGTTGGCGAAACCCTGTATATAGGTTTCTCTTAGTTGAAGCTACAATCTTGGACAAATACACATACACAAAATATTTTTTAAATTAAGCGAAACTTTATTGTTTCAAGTGAACGAATATACTTTACAATAAATTCTTTGTTTTTGCAATGTTAGATTACACCTTATGATACGACAATGACATAATTAAGACATATTTTAATATTTGAGATAAAAAAAAATGCATAAATCTAATCAACAGTTCAGTTACATACATTACACATTTTTGATTATACATACATACATAGTTAACTGAAAAAAAATAAATCATGGTATAAAGAGGTCACGCGGTATTTTTTGGAGGGAATAACGTAATATCAAAATGTTGCTTTCACGCTTTTGACCCTCAGTAACATTATCAATTCGATGTAATTTGGTGACCTTAAATCTATTCGGCTTTACAATCAATTATTTTTATTACCAATTAATTGTAAAATGAATAAGAATATACGAACAACATCCATATAAAGATTCAAAGCAGCAAATATATACTCTTCAGGACTAATGCTATACTTGTGTTCGCCGCCCATCATTATTTGAGTATCATAAATTAGGAAAACACATGCCAAAAGAGCACCGCAGCTGGCGTATATGGTTTGAACGATGTGAGCTCGCCAAAACATGGCCACTATACCGAAAATTAACAAACAAACCATGGCAGCCAGTAGAAAACCACCACAGGCCGTGAAATCATATTTAGTTTGCAAGGCAAATAATGTTAATGCTAAGCAAAGTATGGCGGTAATGCCAACAGCCAGTAATACCTTAAATAGATGAAATGTATATAAAATTTAATTAGTTTTCTTAAACCATTTCTCGAATTGTTTACTTACTGATTCCGATTTATAAAATCCCGCTATGGTGCCCACTAAAAATGATTCAGCCGCCGTGAAAATACTCAAACATATAAAATTGGTGGGGAATGTACGGCGAGCTGATTCACAGCATGCCATGGCTATAATAACCACCAGAGTAATCAGACATGCTGCCAGTGCTAAACCTGGATTTCTTTGTGATAATTGCGCTGTAGGCTTATGTAATACAAATAAGGCTACCACTCCAAAAGTAAAAAGTAATTGAGCCTAGAATAAAAAATATATTAATTGATAAAATAGGGAGAGAAAAAGTAAGGTATAATTAGAAAATTAAATGTATTTATTAATTTTCTCTTAAGTTATAAATTAAATTATTAAATGCAATTATTCGTTATGCTTAAAAGCTTTCTTATAATTATTAATATGAGTGAAATAACTTTTCACAATTGATTATATTCAGATGAACTATTTCCCAACTAAAAGTCTTGGAGAATCTGTGGGAATCTGTCATAAATACTATTACCTAAAAATCTTGCTACGATGCTTCGATTATAGACATAGGCCGACAATATTTACAGGATCGTCACAGAGCCAACTACATTCGTAATGAAAATAAGCATATAAAGTTCTTTTAGATTTCCAAAATAAAAAATTCAATGTATTTTAAAAATTTTTCTTAAAAAAAAATATATTTTTTTAATACTATCTAAAAATGTATAACAAGTTGTTTAAATTTTATTTATTTATGAAATCGAAGAGGTAAATACAAAATCGATCAAAATGGCTACCACCACGAAATTAAATCAATATCGATCAGAATTTGCGATATGCTTGTTAAATTTTAAAATCTTGTGAATTATCGAAATCGTTTTCCTAATGTAAAGTTATCAGATGATCAGAAATTTTACTATATGGAAATATTAAAAGATTCAACGACGTTTCTTCTGTAGAGCATCATAAGAGAAAAGATAATTTCATAATAAACTGAGACTGTTGCTTAGTATAATACAAAACAAATCTAAAACTTACAGATTTCGAGACTTGGTTTCACAAATTTTTTATTTTGTATAAAACAATTCTCTGTTTCTAAAACATTTTTATACCCTATACCACTATGTGGTTTGGGTATAATGACTTTGTGCTGCTGTTTGTAACAACCAAAAATATTTGACCTAGACCCATCTTTAATTATACCGATCGAATCAGAATCACTTACTGAGTTGATTTAACAATGTCCGTCCGTCCGTCCGTCTGTGTGTCCATGTAAAGCTTGTAATCAAACTGCAGGTCGCAAATATGAATATATTTTGATGAAATTTGGTATATAAGCTTTTATCGGCCATGGGATGAACGCTATTGAAATTGGTGAGAATCGGTCCATGTTCAGACCTAGCCCCCATACAAATTACCCATATGAAATCGACATAAATTGCCATAAGATCCAAATTGTCATATAGATCTTACTCAAATTGGGTTTGTATGCGTTCATTACATCCACTAATAAGTAGTCCAAAAATGATCCCTTTGACCCCATATAGAGCTGCTTCCCGATCTTCACTTAAATCTATTAAAAAACAAAAAAATTCACTGATTCTTCTCAAATTTTGTTTGTACAAATTTTTGCAAAATACAAGAGACTTTACCAAACATGATCAGGATCGGTCCATTTTTGGACCTAGTCCCTTTATAGATATAACATCCGATATGAACTTTTTCATATCTGCAGCCAAAAAAATTAATAAAAATCCCACTCAAATTTGGTTTTTGCTTATTTTCAATGTCCAGTTAGTTGGGCCTAAGAGATAGGGTTTCTAAACGCATGGTATAGGGTATCGTATAGTCGGTCTAGACCGACTATAATTTTCTTACTTGTTAAGTTTGTGTTAAATGTTCAGATGCTGAGATATATTTTAAAGAAAAAAATATTTTTAGAAATACTAGTTTTTTGTACAGAAATATTTTTCGAATCTGTGATATCAAATGATGAACACAAATTTCTGACATTTTCGTGAAGAAAAAGTCTTAAAACTGAGATATCTATATTTTTTGTATAGTTAGAAAAATTATCATGATGGGCTTTACTTATTGTACAATATAAAAATATTTTCACAATCTATATTTTCTAAAAATTGCTGATATGTGATTCAAGAATTCATTGAACGTCAGTCATTGACACGTATCGAGTTATTCACAAGAAATAAATAAACCCGTAATTTAAAAAATTCCATCACCACTTATTTAAAATAGATTAATTCAAACGAGTCTTTTGTGTATTGTGTCTGTATGAAATTTATTTTCATTCTCCCACCTTACCATTAATATGAGGTAGACTTTACGTAAGAATCCTTTACGTACACTGGCTTCATTGAAGGAAAAGTTTTTCGGTTGTAAATCTTCGGGATCTATAAAACCGCCACTAGATGGTGATGGAACATGAACATCTGGTGGCCCATTTGGTTTCCAGCCATAGGGTTGACCTATAACAATTTGAAAAATATTATATTTATTTCCTTTTTTACTATTTTTCCAATATTTTAAAAATAGTATTACATATACATATTAAATTTATACTAAATCGTCATTTCATATGCTCCATGCATACATTAAAAAGTATTTGGATCCACAACATGTTTATAATATTGTGTATACTACTGTCGTTTGTTCGATGTGGTTTTAAGTTAATTAACAATCATATTTACATACATATACATATATCGGTTTTTAATAGCACCAGTTCTGTTTCTTTGTATTTTAACTCTTACTTGTTGGTGGCGCTGGAGGTGGATATACTCCTGGATGTCCCGCATAAGGTGGTTGTTGTTCATAACCCTGAGGATTCATATTAAATTAAAGAAAAATATTTTTTTTTACCAAAAAAAGCAATAGAGAAATTTGCAAGTTTTTTGTTTTTCTTTCCGTCCAGTTCAAATACGTATTTATTCTACAACTACACTTCTCGTCTTCTTAGTAATGCCATAAAGCGTTGCTAGTGAGAGTTTAGTATTGTGCTCTTATCTTTTCTTGATTTGTGGATGTTATGGTGTTGCCATATTGTGTGATTTTATTAGGGTTTTATTTTAACTGACAATCAACTGTTTATACCCTATACCACTATGTGGTTAGGGTATAATGACTTTGTGCTGCTGTTTGTAACAACCAAAAATATTTGACCTAGACCCATCTTTAATTATACCGATCGAATCAGAATCACTTTCTGAGTTGATTTAACAATGTCCGTCCGTCCGTCTGTGTGTCCATGTAAACCTTGTAATCAAACTGCAGGTCGCAAATATGAATATATTTTGATGAAATTTGGTATATAAGCTTTTATCGGCCATGGGATGAACGCTATTGAAATTGGTGTGAATCGGTCCATGTTCAGACCTAGCCCCCATACAAATTACCCCTATGAAATCGACATTAATTGTCATAAGATCCAAATTGTCATATAGATCTTACTCAAATTGGGTTTATATGCATTCATTACATCCATTAATGAGTAGTCCAAAAATTATCCCTGTGGCCCCATATAGAGCTGCTTCCCGATTTTCACTTAAATCTAGTAAAAAACAAAAATATTGCACTGATTCTTCTCAAATTTTGTTTGTATATATTTTTGCAAAATACAAGAGACTTTACCAAACATGATCAGGATCGGTCCATTTTTGGACCTAGTCCCCAAATAGATATAGCATCCGATATGAACTTTTTCATATCTGCAGCCAAAAAAATTAATAAAAATTCCGCTCAAATTTGGTTTTTGCTTATTTTCTATGTCCAGTTAGTTGGGCCTAACAGATATGGTTTCTAAACGCATGGTATAGGGTATCGTATAGTCGGTCTAGACCGACTATAATTTTCTTACTTGTTTTGACATATATTTTTACTAAAGAAAACTTTATAGAAAATTATAAGTTAAAAATTACTTTTCCTTATCCATACTCGTACATACATATATTTCAATTTTTCAATTATACATTCTTCTTTATTTACATATTTTAACAAATTTGATATTTACATATGAGATCTTATCTTTACATATAGATATTGCAACAAATAATATATAGGATCTAAAGACATTAAATAGTTTTTATTTTATTTTTTAATGATTTTTAAAGGAAAATGTGAGGAAAAAAAAAAAAAACTCGTACATATATACATTAAAAGACTACTCAAGAAAAATTAGTTCGTTGACAAACATAAAAATATGAGAAGACAAAACATGAACTGACAAATTCTTGTTCGATGTTGCATTTTTATGGCAGGTGTGTTTTGTATGTTTGCAATTAAAAATATGGCTGGCATGAGCTTGGAAATGACTTTACAGCCCGATGTTCATTAAAAAAAGCATTTGGATCAGTAGCGGCAAATTAAATTGATAATGTATTTACCACAACCGCTTTAAAAAGTTTAAAAAGAAAAACTAGTGTGAAATTAATGATAAATATAAATAAATTAACACAAACTAAGATTTTATTGATTTATATTTATAAACATTTTTAGTGAACATTGTTATTGTAAACATTTCTTGAGTTATCAAAAGTGAGTACGGCCTTAATGCAAAGGAATTTCAAAAACTGTTCAAAAATTATGGATTTATTAGACAATTTCTTAGATAAGTAGAAAATTTAATAACATATTCCATTGTTTTAAACGTCTAATCTTGAAGTTATTGCGAAAATACAATGTAACGTTCCACAGATTTTTATGTTGGAATTGCTAGCAGTTCTCCATAATTCGATGCCGTAAGTCCAAATAGGTTTCAATCTGGTTTAGTAAATTATAACTTTGTTTTCCAGAGAAAGTGGAGACTTAGGCCCAAGAAGCCAGTAGATTTGTTTAAATTTTAGCGCTTTTCAGTGACACTAGGAATTGCAGTTCCAATGAGGATTTTTGGGCGTTAACTACAATAATACTCCACTTTGTGGAATTAATTTAAGAATGCTCTGGTGACTCCCCGGGTTCTCTAGTAGAACTTTAACACTTCTCTTTATTTCAATCCCATCAAAAATCGAATTTTCAAGTCGGTCAAGACCGACTATAATTTTCTTACTTGTTTATTATTTCTTAGTTGGGTAAAGTGCAAGATTTAAACAAATTCTAGGGTGGTAAGCGGAAAATTCTGTAGAAAGTGCTGCATTTAAAATAAAAAAGTTCTGAAGAGTTTTGTATTAGTTAGTGTTTCTGAGTATATATATATTATTTTAAAACTCAGTATTATTTTTTAAATTTAATTTTAAAACTTGGTTAGATCTGCATTTTTGCACCAAATTCTGGATCACTTTAGTTTTTATTTTTTAAAGGTTTTTTTTTTAACTTAAGAGTGAAATTAAAAAAGAATTTTAGCACCATTACTTACCAGTACCTTAATGTATCATTAAAATAAAATTGCGGAATAAGTTTTTCCTTTTATATAAATTTTCAGATTGACTAATTTAGGACTAAATCAAAATAATTAAGTTAATAATATTTTGGAATTTTCTCATTAATTTTTTTATTTTATTTTTTATTGTAGGTGCTCAATCAAATGGTTGCAAATACAATAAAAAGCCGCAATATCGATATTCTGGCTGCCATGGCTACGATACGTCTGCTTTTAATATTGTCCTCGGATTAACATGGCATCTTGACGACACAAAATATTCACTGCCAAGTGGAAATTATAACATTTTTTATAAAGAAACATTAGAGCAGGCTACGAAAATTCTTGAAAATCGAAGACGTAACAGCAGTGAGACTTCCGAACATCCTTTCACAGAAGATTAGAGAAAAGCAGAGAAACACACGTCATTATCATTAACACAAATAACCAAATAAACAAATAAAATTATTTAATTAAATAATTAAATTAAATAATTACAAATAATTTTTTTGTACGAAAAATATTTTTATTTAACAGAAATTGCCTAAAATGTGGCTTTATAAGCACACAAAAATAGATTCAAAGTCATCACAAAATTAAATATACTAAAGATTTGAATTATTTTACTGATTAATCAGTTAACTGAAATTTTGTCCATGATTATTATTTAAACGAAAGATTTATTTCCACTTTTACAGTAAATATTTCTTTTCATTTCAGAGTAAATGAAAATAACTTTTATTAGACATATTAAAAAAGAAAGAAAAAAGCTAAAATATCAAACTCTTAAAGCTTAAATATAAAAATGCATAAATTATAGAAGTTTAAAGATCTAGAAGATAAGAGTAAAATAGACATTTTAATAGCTAAGTAGCAACTTAAGTATTTATTGTAACAATTTTTATTTACTATGTAATTTTATTATTATTTAAATAATTGTTAATACTTTATTTGTTGAATTTCTTATTTTTCTAAAAAAAAAGATACTGAATGTAATTTGTATGATTTCCAAAAAGAAAAAAAAGAAAGGTGATTTAGAAAATTAAGCCAAAATGTGATTTTTATTTAATTTTTTAACTTCTCTATATAATTTAAATATTCAAAAAAAAAAAAAAAAAAAAAAAAAAATCGAAATATGTAGTGAAAAAATTTTATTCTATAATAGCTTGATTTTAAATGACAGTTGTAGGATTTTTTCTTTTTAAGAATAACTGAAGTAGAACGTCATAATTGTTAGCTTAAAATAAATGAAATTAATGCAAATTGAAGATAATGGATTTTTAGAATTTTATTCTCGCTCTTCAATAGAGGTTAATTATCAACAGTCAAAATTTGTAGCACATTTACAAGTAGTATTCAAAATTTGAAGTTTCAAATACGCGGAACCAAGTCAAAAACATAGTGTTAGAATTTCCTATGATAAGGAGAATGATAATTGTAGGTCTAACGCAATTTTAAATAACAAAATTGCTTTTCACATTCTTAAAAAAGTATTTCTTCTTATTTTCGGGGTGTTGTAGAAAATAAGAATATTTTCTAAAAAGCGCAACAAATTAATGTCAATATTTAATCAGGCCAGTATGAGTTACTACTTTCTTAGAATATTTTATATCAAAGAAAAACGTAATCTAAAAACATGTTTAAAATTGAAAATTTTAGTTGAAATCAAAATGTAAAATCTATCGAATTTTGATTCATTTCCGACCACAAATTAAAATTATATGTTTTTCTTTTGTAACAGCTTAAAACTTTTTATATATCAATAGATTTTTTTTATTGTTTCATAGATTTTGTAAATCTTCAAAAAAAAATTTATAATTCCAAAAATAAATTTTGTGATTATATTGTTTTTGTGCACGACTAAATCTAAAAAGAAACTAATTTTAACTAAGTGGACTTTGTAACGATAGATATTTTATTTATTTAAACTCTAAATTTGGGTGAATTGCTTTCAATTTCCTGTTCACAAAGATTTTAATAATTAATAGACATAAATAAATAATTTACCAAAAAAGATTAAGGTAAGTCAAGTTTAATAACAAAAAAATTTTTTCTGAGCTTTTTAACAAACATACCCTGGGCTCTAATCGCCGCATTTAATATCGAGTAAAATGAAGCGAAATTCTATATTAATTTTATTTAAAGAAGACGGACAAACGTCAGACCTAGCTTCCTTTTTACTCTTAACCAGAGGCCATAATTCATCAACTGTGAGAAAATAAATTATTCTTAGTATTTTATTTTATTACAAAAAAAAAATTAAAAAGTTATGTATGAATACAGGAATCTTAAATATGGTCCAATGAACAATATTTGTTGTGATTGTCAGATTTTTTACATCTGGCAACTCTATAGAATAGCATCCACAATACATTTAAGTTGTCAAAAATCAGCTGTCAATCTTTTTTCCTTACTAATTTTTCTCACACTCGCATTATGTTTTAGTAGAGCAAATTAACAAAAAATACATAAAGATTTTAAAAGTTTTGGATTTAAATTAAAAAAAAAAAAAAAAACAACTGCGTCTTTAACTAAAGAAGAGATTTCTGTGTTTGTGAAAAATAGTCAAAATGCAATTGCGTGCTTTAAATCAACTAAGAAACTCTTGGCAAAGGTAAGCATGAGTACATGGTAAAGCAGGCGGCATTTCACAACAATAAGCAGCCAGCAGACGAACATCTATTGAATAACCTAAAACGTGATAAACTTATTATTGATGTTTTGTTTTTTTTTTTATAACCATTAAGTGTGTCCCGGCGTTTTGCTACGAAAATTTCATCGCCTAGCATAGATGAATTAGGCGGCGGTACTGGTATTGGTAACATAACCGGGGGTTTACGTAAAAATGTTGATGGTCTTTATACAGTTAATCAACCCTCTACAGAGATTGTAACAAAATTGCCACCCTTAACCCAGCCAATACCGGATTTACCAGATGTAGAATATGCTAAACCATTATTGGAGGGTACTGCCACAAAAGTAACGACTCTTCCAAATGGTTTGCGAGTGGCCTCCGAACCACGTTTTGGTCAATTTTGTACCGTAGGTTTAGTTATCGATTCAGGGCCGCGTTATGAAGTTACATATCCAAGCGGAGTTTCACATTTCCTCGAAAAATTAGCTTTTAATGTAAGTATTTTTTTAATATTTTTATAAGAATTTATTAAATATATGTACATTTTTAAGCATCGTAAACTTCAATAAAATATTTAGTGTAATTCAGAACATTTTTAAGAGTCGGTTTAGACCGACGATGCGATACCCTATAACTTGCGTTTAGAGAATATGTCTTACGTCCAACTAATTATTTTGATGAAATTTAGTATGTAAGCTTCTATCAGCCATAGCATGAACGCTATTGAAATTGGCGAAAATCGGTGCATGTTCAGACATAGTCCCAATACAAATGACACCTATGAAATCGACTTAAATTGCCATATGTTCGAAATTATCATATAGATCTCGGTCAAATTGAGTTTGTGTGTGTTTATTACATCCGTACATCAGTAGTCCAAAAATAAACCCTATAGGATAATTCTTAGTCATAGCCCCCATCACTTGAATGCTAATGGCATTTCAAACTTTTCTAAATTAAAACAATTTGAGATACTAATTGAACGAGAAAATATAAAAATAGCGTCTTTGAATGAAACATTTTTTTCAGAAAATCATAGACCCTATTTTAAAAATTATTATTTATATAGAAATGACAGAACAGATGCAAGAGGAGGAGGAGTTGCTGTGTTAATTCACAAATCTGTCGCACATAAAAACCTCTATATCAAACACCTCATCAATCGAAAACATCTGAATTGAAGTTATTATAAATAACAGACCTTTTGTTGTATCTTCGTTATATTCACCAAGATATACCCATAACTTCTGCGCTGATATCTTGAACCTAACACCTTCCACCAAAGAATATGTAGTTTTTGGTGGCCTAAATGCCAAACATTGTTCTTGGAATTGCCGTTCAAATAATACTTCAGGAATCGCACTCAACAACCTAGAGCAATCAAGCAATTTTTTCATTCACTATCCTAATAGTCCAACCCTATTCCCCATCAACATAATCGCGAAGCATCCACAGTCGTTATTATCTTAAGCAATTCTGATTTAAATATAGACGTAAAAACAATGGATTACGAAATACCATCAGACCATCGCCCCATTATGTGTACACTTAAAAGATCAATGGCTTTGCAGGTTGACCTCAATTATTATGACTATAGTGCAACCAACTGGAACATTTTTATGAATTTTTTAGACAATAAAATCAGGTTATATTCGGATATATACAATACCAAGGTAGTAATTGATCAGGAAATCCAAAAATTAAATTTTAATTTAATTTAATTACACATTACCAGAAAGTACTGTGTAATATATTAAACTAAGAAGAAGCTTTAAAAGAAAAAGCCATCGATCTTCAAATATAACCGAGCAAACTTTTAATAATCAATGTACTAAGTTTCTAAGTAACATGATTGATAAAAGTATTAATTCGGAGCGCAATAAGAAATGGTGTCAATTATTATCCAATTTAAAACCAGCTTATAAATCATTTTGGAAAATAAGCAGGAACTTGCGGGGAAAAAGAAAAATCAAATCTCTCACTTTAAAATTGGAAATACAAAAATAACATCTGATAAGAGCAAGGCTGAAATCCTGGCAAATACATTTGTCCAAGCAAATAACCTCACTTCGAACTACAACCACTCAGCGGATACATTAATAAAAACAACAGTAAATAATTTTAAGAAGGAAAATCCTTGTTCTGAATCAGCAATTTATACATCTCTTGAAGAAGTAATGAATATTGTCTAATCAATAAAACCCTCAAAATCTCCCGGTTTTGACAATGTTCCCAACCTGCTCTTAAAGAAACTATCACTCAAAGCTTTAAAATTACTGGTTATAATATTTAACAGCTGCATCAATCTCAACTATTTCCCAAACCATTTCAAAAACGCTAAGGTTATAGCTATCAACAAATCTAGTAAGCCAAAAAATAACCCAAATAGCTATAGACCTATTAGTTTATTGAGTAACTTAGGTAAAATATTTGAAAAAATACTACATTCTCGTCTTAGTGAATTTGTAACGACCAATTCTATTGTTGCTAAAGAACAATTTGGATTTAAAAAAGGGCATAGCACTACTCACCAAATAAACAGAATTAAAAATCAAATAATCAGCAATAAAAACAATAAACCTTCAACGGGTCTAATATAGTTGGATATCGAAAAAGCGTTTGACACCGTTTGGCATAATGGCCTAGTATTTAAACTTCTTGATGCAAATATACCAAAATATTTATGCAAACTTATTTCAGACTTCATCCACGGCAGAAACTTTAAAGTTGCGATTAATAATGAAACATCATCTCCAAAAACCATTACCACAGGGTTGCCTCAAGGATCTGTCTTGTCGCCATTGCTTTACTCGATGTATACATCCGATTTTAAAGTATCGAAATATATGAAAATTGCTTATTACGCAGATGATACTGCGTTAATTTCTTCAAACAAACTTACAAGCGTACTCCTGAAGAAAATGGAAAAGGGACTTGTAAATTGCAGTAAATATTTTCACAAATGGAAAATCAAAATTAATCCAAACAAGACCCAAGCAATTATTTTTCCGTTCAACAAATCTCCCAAAAGACTTCTAAGACGTCATCTTCATATTGGAAATAATACCATAAATGTACTTAATCATATCGAATATCTCGGAGTTGTCTTGGACAAAAAGCTTACTGTTTGTTAAACAACATATTATGGCTACGTACCAAAAAGCTATAAAATCATTCAAAAGCATTATGGCCACTACTAAATAGAAGGTCATTTCTAAACCACCAAAACAAAAATCTACTCTTCAAAAGTGTTATAAGGCCAATATTAACAAACGCGTGTCCTATTTGGAGTGACGCTGCCAACTGCCACCTAAAACGCTTACAAATTATACAAAACAAATGTCTTAAAATGATAAATAAAAAGCCCTGGAGGTATCCTACAAATCTTCTTCATGAAGAAACAGGTTATGAAAAAATTATCGATTTCATAACAACGATTAATAACAATTACTTTGCCAAAATTGAAAATTCCTCTTACCCACTGATAAGAGAATGTAGAGAAATAACGTAAAATTAAAAAGAAATCACCAAATTGAAAATTATATGCTTATAGAGGTCTATTATTTCTAATAAACCTCCTATAAGCACATAAATATTTTCAGATAGTATTTGAATATATTAAATCATATAAAGGGTTTTTCCTCCCATTTTCCTTTAAAAATCATTAAAAAATAAAATAAAAACTATTTAATATCTTTAGATTCTATATATTATTTGTTGCAATATCTATATGTAAAGATAAGACCTCATATGTAAATATTAAATTTGTTAAAATATGTAAATAAAGGAAGAATATATAATTGAAAAAAAAAATTTTTTTTTTTATAAAAATTTCAAAATTTTGAAAAAAAATGTAGATATATTTTCGATAAACTTGAATAGCTTCATAATTTTAGTAAAAAAAGTTTTAAACAGTAATTTTATTAAATTTCAACAAATATTAATACAGAATTTTTTAGAAATTTCACTGAATTCAAAATTTAGTTAATATATTTATAACAAAATAATTTAGTAAAATTTAATTTAATAAAAATTTCCGGTTTTTATACCCTATACCACTATGTGGTTTGGGTATAATGACTTTGTGCTGCTGTTTGTAACTACCAAACATATTTGACCTAGACCCATCTTTTATTATACCGATCGAATCAGAATCACTATCTGATTCGATTTAACGAAGTCCGTCCGTCCGTCCGTCCGTCCGTCTGTGTGTCCATGTAAACCTTGTAATCAAACTGCAGCTCGTAAATATGAATATATTTTGATGAAATTTGGTATATAAGCTTTTATCGGCCATAGGATGAACGCTATTGAAATTGGTGAGAATCGGTCCATGGTCAGACATAGCCCCCATACAAATGACCCCTACGAAATCGACATAAATTGCGATAAGATCCAAATTATCATATAAATCTTAGTCAAATTGGGTTTGTATGTGTATATTACATCCATTAATCAGTAGTCCAAAAATGATCCCTATGGGACAACTCTTAGTCATAGGCCCGATCTTCACTTAAATCTATCAAAAAACAAAAATATTGCACGGATTCCTTTCAAATTTTGTTTGTATATATTTTTACAAAATACAAGAGACTTTACCAAACATGGTCAGGATCGGTCCATTTTTGGGCCTAGTCCCCATATATATGTATATAGCATCCGATATGAACTTTTTCATATCCGCATCCAAAAAAATTAATAAAAATCCCACTCAAATTTGGTTTATGCTTATTTTCTATATCCAGTTAGTTGGGCCTGACAGATAGGGTCTCTAAACGCATGGTATAGGGTATCGTATAGTCGGTCTAGACCGACTATAATTTTTTACTTGTTGATATTTGAAAATGGTTTATTTTTTTTTGCTCTACCCAGTCCACCACAAATTTTCCGAATAAAGATGCCATTTTAAAGGAACTGGAGAAGAATGGTGGCATTTGTGATTGCCAAAGTTCTCGTGATACTCTTATATATGCCGCTAGCATTGATAGTCGTGCCATTGAATCTGTAACGCGCCTGCTTGCTGACGTTACCCTCCGACCCACACTACACGAAGAGGAAGTATTTTTGGCAAGACGTGCGATACAATTTGAATTGGAAACATTGGGCATGCGTCCCGAACAGGAACCCATATTGATGGACATGATACATGCTGCCGCTTATAGAGAAAACACATTGGGTTTGCCAAAGTTATGTCCGTCACAAAATTTGGATTTGATTAATCGTGATGTTTTAATGAACTACTTGAAATATCATCATACGCCGGAGCGAATGGTTATTGCTGGTGTTGGGGTAAGCAATTTAGAAAAATTCGCAGTATTTAAAAAAACATTTTTAGAAGCAAAACATTCTTCCAATAACTGTTTAAATGCGTAATTGTTGTTTAAAATAATCTCATAATTAAACTTAGTTAAAATATGTGTGGGTTTAACTAAACTAACAAGGAAGGTCAAATCCAAAATATTTGTGTATAAAAGGTACCCAAAACGTCAGTTTTTTATTTTTTTTTTTTGCAGATTTTTCACATTTGATCCATTGAAGCCATATACAAATTGCGCATCATATGAAAAAATATTCGCACTTTTTTGCGAATTCTATATTTCCTTTTACATGGTGTAGAAAACAATATATATGTTCTCGTCTAAGTGAGTGACAATACATTGGAAACTTTACAAAATTCTAAATTTTCCATTTTTGTTTTTTAATAATTTCGCACACACTCTTATACCCTGTTTCTATAACACAATTCGTCACAGACGAACGAAAATTTGTATGTATTTTGTTTTTGTTCTTCATACAAATTTTCGTTCATCTGTGATGAATTGTTTTATGGAAATAGGATATTAGTTGTGTTCTCTATCGGAAGATAACAAATTAGTTAAAAAAAAAATACAATGAAAAAAGTTGATAAAGTTGAAAGGAGTATTTTTTTAGTGATACCAAAACAATGGAAACTTTTAAGCTTCTGTAGCACAGTTGATTAAAACAATAAAAACAGTAGATGGTATGAAAGACAGTGTATAAAATCATAACCGTTATTTACATAAATATTTATAATTTCTGACATTTTTTTAACTGTTTTTAAACACAATTGTATTTTTTAATGTTTTAATTTTATAATCATTTATTATAAAATAATGGCAAGAATAAAGTTGTGTGAAGAGTTAAAAACCGGAATAATACTGCTGGTCATAAGCAAAAGAAATATTCTATGAATAAATCCAAAATTTCAAAAATCATCAGAAATATCGTGAAAGAGGAACGGTGACGATTTAACATTTAGGCGGCAGGCCTCGTAAAACGATGCAAGAGAATGTTAAATGTTAAAAAAATGCTACCGAAAGAGTATATTAAAAAACTGAAACTATGCGCTATAACTATGCGCTATCATCCTATGAAGAAACCACTGCTAAAGAACACATGAAATGGTCAAGACGAAATTGGTTTACTATTCTCTTTTCACATGCGTCCAAGTTTAATTTAAGAGGCCATGATGAAAACGTTTGTACAATGACCAAATGGAAGAAGACTAGGCACAAAATATACGAATAAAACTGTTAAGTTTGGCAGTGAGAATATTATGGTTTGGGATTACTTTTCGAGCCATGGAATGGACCCATTCATTTTGTAAAATACAAATTCTAAATGACGTAACGTGTCCATACGCGGAGGACAATATCCCTCTGGTATGGAAGTTCCAACATGGAAATGACCCAAAACACAACCGCAAAGTTGTACCGAATGGCCACAATCTAATGCAGGTCGTGTTTTGAAGTAGCCAGCCCAATTCACAGATCCCAATCCCATAGAAAATTTATGAGAAATTATAGATCGAAAAATACGAACACTAAATTACAGAAACAGAGCTCATAGAGGCAGTTAATTCAGAGTGACTAAAAATTTCAATGAATATCTTTAACAATTTATTTGACTCCATGCCTTGGATAATAGATACCCAATAAAATATTGAAACCCAAAAATAGAGGGAAAGTTTCAATTATTGTATGGTAAAAGTTTCCAAACTTTTGTCAACAGCATAATAGTGAATACATACTTTAAGTTAAGGGTGTGAAGTTAAATATCGAAATAAATATCTGTTAAGAATTTTAACAGAGAATGTTAATGTTAACATTTTCTGTATTGTCATATATCGGACACTTTTTGCTAATTTTCCATTTGTAGAAGTACTAATTGTGCGATTTATATTATATTATGAGAAAAAATTGAATATAGTTGGTATGCCATTAGAATCTACTCCTGTGGGGCTTTAACCTGATGTAGACGAACCTTATGCAGGTCGGCTAGAAATAACCGGTTTGACCCCTTGAAAATAATACTTATAACAAAAATCCGTTTTTTTTTTGATCCTTTGTAACTTTTTTCCTGAGAAAAAATTGAATATAGTTGATATGCCAATAGAATCTACTCCTGTGGGGCTTTCACTTGATGTAGACGAACCTTTTGCAGGTCGGCTAGAAATAACCGGTTTTGCCCCTTGAAAATAATGCTTATAAGAAAAATCCGTTTTTTTTTTATTTTGATCCTTTGTAACTTTTTTCCTGAGAAAAAATTGAAAATAGTTGGTATGCCATTAGAATCTACTCGGGTGGGGCTTTCACCTGATGTAGACGAACTTCATGCAGGTCGGCCAGAAATAACCGTTTTGGCTACTTTAACATTATATGCTGTTATATGCGAATATACGTTATTTTTTTATGTGAAATTAAAAAATAATAAAACAAATTTATTATTGGTCAGATACATGTTTTTAGTCTAAATTTAATTATGAAAATATTTACTTGAATAAAAAATTTCGTTTGCTGAAGTGAAGTACTTAACAGAAAATGTTAACATTAACATTCTCTGTTAAAATTCTTAACAGATATTTATTTCGATATTTAACTTCACACCCTTCTTTAAGTTTTGTTATTTTCTTCTGAAGTTAAGCTATTTTATGTTAACATTCTTTTTTTACAATCCTATTTTTTGGTATTGACCGTTCAAGTCGTTAAAAATATATTTTGTTAAGAATTTCCATTGTATTGTCCCTCACTGTATATGTTCTGGTTAAAAAATATATAAAAAGAAAAATATATAAAAATAGATTACATATGGCATGATAAAAAATGCTCCACACACTATAAAAATACGCCTTTGTGAACTTTACAACAACATACTATCCACTGGAATATTCCCGCAGGATTGGAAGACTGCTCTGCCTATACCAAAAACCAGAAAAAAAACCTAACAGTCTTGAAGGTTATAGGCCCATCTCTTTGTTGCCAGTTTTAGCAAAAATACTTGAAAAAATTTTGGCCAGACGCTTTTGGAAGTATACAAGACAGAATTTTTCAACCTTACAACACGCCTTTATACCTAGACATGGTGTTCACAGCATATGTCATCAACTTGAGGAAATTCTTCGTCGAAACCTTAAAAATGCTAAGCATAATTTGGTCCTTTCAGAGGACATTGAGAAAGCTTTCGACAGAATGGTGTCCACTTTCATCATAATGGAGCTTCATGATTGCGGTATCCCGAAAAATATCCTTAAATTATTAGATCCGTTCTTGAAAACCCGCACGGTAACCGTTAAAGTTGATGTATACTTCTCAATGACGCACTCACTAGATAATGGAGTACATCAGGGTTCCCCCTATCCGTGGTTTTATACTCTTTGTATGCAAACTCTTTGACCAAAGCTGTTGAAAACCTACAGGTATCGACTACATTGGCATTTATGCCGACAATGTTTTTGCAGTGTCTTCGGGTAATCCAGAAGTAGTTCGATTAAATTTAGACAATCTTGTGACGAAGATGCATCAGTAGGCTAAGAGCAGAGGTGCTGTTATACCAGTCCATAAATCAGAAATTCTTCACGTTTGTAGAAAAAGGCACTGTACGAGCAACACAATTTCTATTAGAGACATTAATATTCAGCTTTCGAATCAAATACGAATTTTGGGTTTGCTTTTTACCAGAAATCTTCTTTGGAACAGTCATGTCAAACAGTTAACTTATAAACTAAGTAAAATTAACAACCTGCTGAAGCTCATTTGTTCAAGGAATAAAGGTCTCATATAGAAACAGCCCTTAACATATGTCGTTCTTTAACAATCGGAATAATTTTGCATGGTATAACCATTTACGGCTGGACTGCAAATAAAAATGTAGATAAAATTAATACCTCCATCAACAACTGCTCAGAACAGCCTCTGGACTGCTTCGTACAACGCCGATAGAAAAATTGAGAGCTGAGGCTAATTTCACTGATTTCCGTACTCTTTTGGAGAAAACTACTACCAACGTAGCATCCAGGGCGATAACTATATCATCTGATGGCTTACATAAATCTTTTTGGAAAAACCTGAACTCTACAACAATCTGTCCACCATCTGCCACTGCTAACGTTATCTCTATTTTAAGAAACTCGAACATTTCTTTACCGCAGAAGCCAATAACACCCAGGTTTTCTAATGATTTTGTTCAGGCAGATCATGGTTTAAGTCATTTCATCAAAAACAATACTGATCCAATGTGTTTTAAGAGAATGTTCGCTGAGAAAATGTCATCTTTTTCTCCAAATATGATTTATTATACAGATGGATCCTTTAACAATAGTATAACATCTTATGCCATAGTAAAACAATTATCAACCACACAGTTTGAAACTATTAAAGAGTCTCGATTACCAAATTATACGGGGATTTTCATGGCGGAGATTGCAGCCATTAAAACAGACATTGGTCTTGCCATTCAGCATGGTGGAAAAACATTAATTTGTACTGATAGCCTAAGTGCAATGCAGGCCATAATTAAAAATCACAACGGTGTTTATGATGACATATTACAGTTGGTGAATGGAACCCAACAAATTTTAATTCTATGGTTTCCCTCGCACATTGGAATTGAAGGTAATGAAAGAGCTGATTATGGTGGTAAAAAGGCACTGAGTTTACCCCAGATAACAGAAACTCCCTGTTTCTCTAAAGCCATAACAAATCCGTTTAGGGCAACCCAACCAGACTTAGATACAACAGCAATTTAACCAGATCTGAATGTATTATGTTAGCCCGCCTAAGGGTGGGTAAAACTGATCCGCCAAGACGTTTCAATTGTAATGTTATACTTGACATTCCTCATTTGCTAACAATTTGCCCAGTATCGGGGATAGAACAATCACTTGAGGCGATACTCGATTGTGCAACTACGAAAAACATCACAAAAATCAAAAGAAGTCTGCTACAACACAACATTCAGAATGTTTAGGTTTTAATTTCATAAGTTTGTTTTCTTTTATAAATTTTTAAAAATTATTCTTTTTAACTTCCCATTTTAATTTTGGTAATTATGTTTCATTTTCGAATCATATTTTGAATATTAAAATGTAAATATATAAAAATAACTTTTAATTTTTTCTTTTTGAGTTAACTAATAAACTCTTGACTATGATTGTCAGCTTTAATAGCAAAATTATGCAACTAAATATTCGTATTGCAATATGGAATGCCAACGGGCTTTCTAACCATACCCAAGAAACTGAACTCTTTCTTAAAACTAATTTTATCGACATACTTTTAGTATCGGAGACACATTTCACAAGTAGAACCTTTTTTAAAATGAAAGATTTTGATTTAATAATTGTCAACCAACCACATGACAATGCACATGCAGGTTCTGCAATCCTAATCAAATCATCAATTAAATATGAAGTCTCAAATATAATTAGCCAACCATTTATTCAAGCTGTTTGCATTAAAGTAAAATGTGATTTTAGTGATGTTTCCATATGTTCTGTCTTTTTCCCACCTCGCTTTAAAGTAACCAGTCAAAATTATAAAGATTTCTTCAGTCGTTTAGGACCAAGATTTCTGGTTGGAGGCGATTTTAACGCTAAACATCCATGGTGGGGTTCAAGAGTACAAAATCCTAAAGGTATTGAGTTGCGTAACTGTGTTTATAATAATAACTATTCTGTGCTATCAACCGGAAGCCCAACGTACTGGCCGACAGATCCAAGAAAAAGACCGGACCTAATGGATTTTTGGTTTATTCGGGTATTTCTAATCAATTCCTCGATATATCCAATGAGCTCTGCGATGAACTCTGCTCTGACCATTCACCAATTTTGATAACTTTTAACACAAGTAGCAGTGAAACAGAATTTTGTACAGTTTTTGAGCAATTAATTGAAGACATATCTGAAACAACTTATGATATAATAGCAGGTGATTTCAACATCGATTGGAATAAAGAAGAAACATATAAAAGCAGATTGGAAAATGTTTTGCATGATAATGGACTAAAGCAGATAGTAAACGAAAATACAAGTATCACAAAAAATTCGAGAACAATAATAGACTACGTTATAACAAATAATGATCATATAACAACGAAAATCAATAGCGCCAATAAAATATCAGACCATGAAGCAATATATATAAAAATTGAATATAAGAATGAAAATCAAAACCAAAGAAATAGAAAAGAAATTGAAATATTTAATTATAATCAGGATCTATTCCATAGAGAACTCAGTGCAATATTAGAATATAATGAAAATTATAGTGTTAATAAGAGCGTAGATATAATTGACACATGTATCGAAAATACGATTAAAAAATTTACAAACAAAAAAATAGTGAATATAAAGAACGATGTTAACAAATGGTTCAACGAAGACTTAAAAATACTCAAAAGAGAAAAAATTATTAAATACCAAATCGCTAAAACGGAAAATACAGAATCTGCATGGAATGAATATAAATTAATAAGAAATATGTATAAAAATAAAATTGAAAATGAAAAAAACAAATATATTAACAACAAAATAAATAATTCTAAAGACCAGAAACAAATGTGGAATGAAATAAAAACCTTAGTACTTAAGAAAAATGCCAATGTGATAAAAAATATGATGTTTAACAATATAGAGTATAAGGATGACTATCAAATCGCTACCCAATTTAATAATTATTTTGTCGATGGTATTAAATTAATAACGGATGCAATAGAAAAAGTGCAATATACAAACAACATACCTGTGATATTTTCTAGATTTCGTGCAATATCTTTAATAGAACTTAAAAACATATGCAAATGCCTAAAGAACAAACAAGATTTTAACAAAGTCTCAATTAAGATAGTTTTAGATAATTGGAACATTATTGGAAAAATATGCTTTACATTATAAATAAATCTTTCAAGACTGGTATATTCCCTGAAAATTGGAAGTATTCTATGGTAACACCTGTAGAATAAATAGCCAAAACAAACAAATGTGAAGAATTCCGACCAATAAACACCTTAAAAACATTTGAAAAAATTATAGAAAAAATTGTTAAAGAACAGTTGGAAAGCTATATGGAAGAAAACTATATGTTTTCTTATGAGTTTTTTCAAAATATCAATCTGGTTTCAGAAAAAAATACTCATGCGAAACAACGGTAAACTATGTGATAAATAAATGGAAATATTGTAATAAAAATAATAAGATAATGGCAATTTTCTTGGACCTCAAAAGAGCGTTCGAGACTATCGATAGAGAGCTATTGATTAAAAAACTGTATATGTATGGTATCAGAGAAAATGAACTGCAATGGTTTAAATCATATCTGACAAATCGAAAAAAAATTACGAAAGTTAATGGTGTTAAATCGGATAAAATTGATAATAAAATTGGAGTGCCACAATGTTCTATATTAGGAGCACTATTATTTATAATATAAATAAATGATATGCCCAATATTTTAAATAAATGCGAAATAATTCTATATGCTGATGATCTATGCTCGAGGAAATACAGAGGAACAATGTAAAGATAATATAATGCATGATATCAACAAAATAAACAAATTGGCTGAAAATGAACAAATTAAAACTAAATGAAAAAAAAAACTAAAATAATGGAAATAAACATGAACAGTAACACAGTTTTTTAAATTAATAATGAAACAATTGAAAAAGTTAATCAAATAAAATATCTGGGTTTCATAATCGATAAAGACTTAAAATTTAAAAATCACGTCGATTACATATGTAAGAAAATTCGAAAAAAATCGGCCTTTTTAAATGGGTGCGAAATAAAATATCGATAACAAGGGCAATAAATATGTATAACACGATGATAAAACCTCATTTTGAATTCGGCTCCACAATTCTGTATACCTGCTGCACAACAACACAATTGGAAAGATTGCAAAAACTTCAAAATAAGGCTATGCGTTCTATTTTAAAATGTAACAGATATGTATACTCCCATCCAAAATATGCTAGATACATTGAAATGGTTAAACATACAACAAAGATTAGAATTTAATACGTTGAATTTTGTCCAAAAGATGAAGATGGGTAATGCTCCAGAATACTTGATCGACCAACTGATGTACGTGGGAGAAGCTCAACCGTATAACTTAAGAAACGCGGAAAACTTTAGGTTACAAAGGGTGACAACAACAGCAATGCAAAGATCTCTCTACTTCAAGGGACTAAAAATATATAATACGTTACCTAACTATGTCAAATTAGAAATAAATGTTAATGTTTTTAAAAGAAATGTCACACAATTTTTAAGATATAACACAAATCAAGAAGTTGTATAAAAATTGTTAAATATTAATTATTAGTTTTAAATTAAAGTATAATAAATACTACTACTACTAAAAAAAAAATTTTTTTTTACATTCCAAATCTAAAAATTATCAAGTTATTAACCGACAGACAGATTTAAAGTCTTTTGGCATTTAGATTGAGAGAAATATAAATCTAAATATAAATATTAAATCGCCCTCAGAACTAGATGATGTGGCTGAAACTTTTAACAACTTAATTCACGAAGCTGGATTCATATCAACAACGAAAGACTCAAATTCTGACTGTGATATCTGCAGAAATTAGGGAGATGATACGAAACAAAAGAAGATTAAGGAAAGTCTTGCAAATACATAAGTAGAAATCATAATGATTAGCAAATATTTAATAAAGCAGCTAAAGAGCAAAAAAAAAAAGACTAAGTTAAAAATGAACAGCTTGGTTATTTTCTTCGAAATCTTGGTGTATCTAAAAACGATGAATTTAGTCTATGGAAAGCAACAAAATACTTAAAACGTCAATCTAAAAGAAATATTCCAATAAAATATGTTAACGGCTCGTGGTGCAAAACTGATAAAAGTATAGCAGAAGCATTTGCTTTCCATCTTCAAAATACTTTTCAGCCTCACGATTTTAGTTATAGCACACATGCTGATGAAATTTAAAATTTTTTAGACAGCCCATGTCCAATGGATTGACCAATCAAGCACATATCTCCTCGTGAAGTGCAAGAGGAAATAAATAAGTTAAATTGTAAAAAAAAAAAAAACACCGGGATATGACAGTATTAATGGAAGTGTAGCTAAATCTCTTCCAAAAAAGGGAATTATATATTTGACATTCGACTAAACCATTTTCCGTCTCAATGAAAGTGTGCCGAGATAATCATGGTAGCTTAACCCAAAGAACCGGAGAATCTTGTTACATCGTACAGACCTATAAGCTTACTCGTCACATTCTCCAAAATATTTGAAAGAATATTAATGAGAACATTGTCACCAATCTTGGAAAAATTCAACATCATACCTGAATACCAATTTGGTTTCAGGCATAATCACAGCACTCCTGAGCAATGCCATCGTATAGTAGCCTTTATAAGGGATACCTTGGAGACAAAAAAGTATTGCTCTGGCGTCTTCTTAGATGTGCAACAAGCATTTGTCAAAGTCTGGCATAATGGCTTATTTTTCAAACTTAAAAAACTGCTTCCAACACCATTTTATTTGCTATTTAAATCGTATTTAAGTGAGCGACATTTCTACGTGAAAGTAAATGACCAAAAATCACAAATTTATAGTATCAATGCAGGCGTTCCGCAAGGCAGCGTTTTGGGGCCAATACTTTATACAATATTTACATCAGATATGCCTATTACTGACAACGTGTTAATTGCAACTTACGCCGATGATACATCAATATTAGCTTCCAGCGCTTGTCCCATTGAAGCTTCACAACTTGTACAAATAGAACTGGATAAAATTGAAAACTGGCTAAACAGATGGAACATTAAAGTCAACACTGAAAAATCAGCTCATGTTATATTCACTTTACGAAAAGGCAGCTGTCCAAGTTTGTCTATTAACAGTAGTCAAATTCCTCAAAAAGAGAGTGTAAAATATCTTGGGCTTCATATTGACAAAAGATTAACATGGAAAGATCACATCAAAGCCAAGAAAGAACATTTAAAATTAAAAACTATTCGTCTCTATTGGTTATTAAGACATAAGTCCCAACTTAATCTTGAAACCAAGGTAGTCATATATAAAACTATCCTTAAGTCAGCATGGACGTATGGAATACAGCTGTGGGGAACAGCCAGCAATTCAAATATTGAGATATTACAACGATATCAAAATAAAACTCTAAGGTCAATTGTCAATGCTCCATGGTTTGTATCCAATAAAACCACACATAATCAGCCCAGTTACGAATATTCTCAAGGAATTTCTTTATCACGGAAAACACTTTTCTCGAGAAAAAAATTCTCCAATTATAAATTCCGCGTGAACAAAAAAAATTAATAAGTGGCATCATCGAATTTCGAAGCCAGTTGTTTTGCTTATTGACAATTAATTTTCTATTTTTTTTTTGTGTGTGCAAACGAAAATAAATTTATTTTAAAGAAAAATTAAATAAAAAACAAGTAAGAAAATTATAGTCGGTCTAGACCGACTATACGATACCCTATACCATGCGTTTAGAGACCCTATCTCTCAGGCCCAACTAACTGGATATAGAAAATAAGCATAAACCAAATTTGAGTAGGATTTTTATTAATTTTTTCGGCTGCAGATATGAAAAAGTTCATATCGGATGCTATATCTAAATGGGGACTAGGTCCAAAAATGGACCGATCCTGATCATGTTTGGTAAAGTCTCTTGTATTTTGCAAAAATATATACAAACAAAATTTGAGAAGAATCAGTCCAATATTTTTGTTTTCTGATAGATTTAAGTGAAGATCGGGAAGCAGCTCTATATGGGGCCTACGACTAAGAGTTGTCCAATAGGGATCATTTTTGGACTACTGATTAATGGATATAATATATACATACAAACCCAATTTGACTAAGATTTGTATGATAATTTGGATCTTATGGCAATATATGTTGATTTCATAGGGTCATTTGTATGGGGGCTAGGTCTGAACATGGACCGATTCTCACCAATTTCAATAGCGTTCATCCCATGGCCGATAAAAGATTAAATACCAAATTTCATCAAAATATATTCATATTTGCGACCTGCAGTTTGATTACAAGGTTTACATGGACACACAGACGGACGGACGGACGGACGGACATCGTTAAATCGAATCAGATAGTGATTCTGATTCGATCGGTATAATTAAAGATGGGTGTAGGAAAAATATTTTTGGTTGTTACAAACAGCTAGATTGCTAGAAGTCAATTGCGGGCTGAATCTATGGAAAACGCAATCAATGCCTGAATTGGCTCTCATTAAAGTTAACAAAAGTTGAAGTTTGGCTTTATTTGTGGTCTTCAGCCTACAAGATTAATAAAATATTATTTTTTTTTTTATTTAAATTGTGTTTTATCAAAATACTTCTTACATTTTTATGTAAACTCCCGTCTGTTTTGCAAGGGAAATTTTTTGAGGGAAAAAACCAAATTCAAGTGCATTGAGAATAACTATTTTTTCCCATCGAATTTTTTTCCGAAGGAATTTTTATTCATAATAGGGGAAAAGGGAGAAGTGAGAAATTTCATGCGGAATTTTTGTTTAGAATTGGACTGAATGATTTATTTATTCCAAAGGTGAAAGATGAAATCAACAGATTTAGTTCAAACTATTTAAAACGATTAAGTAATCACTGCAATCCACTGGCTATATCTTTACTCGATTACTCTGAAGAAGTAAGAAGGCTTAAGGCATCATGTACTTGATTTACCATTCCGTTAAAAAAAAAGAAAAAATTAAATTATTAAAATTCTTTCATTTTGTAAATACTCATTTTTAATATATTTTTGTAAATAATTTTCTTAGACATTTGCAAATATCTTTAATTTCCTATTGCTAATATGTTGTTGTTCTCAATGGAGTCCAACAACAAATTTAAATCTTTATTGCCGGTTTTCTCAATGTATCGTCAAACTGCCTGTTACTTAACCAGGACATAAATTTATTGGAACGATAAACTGCCGGTTAACAATTTTGGTTTTCTCAATGTACCGACAGTTGGTAATGCCTCTCAAAATACGTATGAAAGTTGGTAGAATTATTGTTAGTTGGCAATGGCTCTCAAAATTGATATGAGAGTTGGGAGAATAATTTATCTGTACGATAAATAAATAATTGGTAGATGACTGCCGGTTAGCTTTGCGACAAAATAGAAGCAAACCAGACATTGAGAAAACCAAATTTCTTTAATCGACAGTTTCTCGTTGGGATAAAAGATAATCGCCTATTGAGAAAACGGGCATAAATGTATTTAATTTGCTTATTATCCTTAAATGTAAATAAAGTTTGTTATGAAAAAAAAATTTTTTTTTCTTTTGTAATACGAGCGCATATGGTCTTGTTATCGGCGCCCTTTTCCCCATATTTTATGAATTTATTTTGTAAAATATTTTGTAAGTAAATAAATAAAAATAAATGTATAAAAATAAATAAATATATTAAAAACGCCTTAAATAATCGAAATATAAATTTTTTGTACACATTGGATTGGTTATGTAACCATAAAAATTAAGTTATTGATACCCTTATTGTCTATACTTTATACACGCAATGATCTCTTCGGCTAAACCACGAATTAGTGACTTCATCGAAAAAAAAGCTGAACTACTAATCAGAACTACGGGTGATATGTGTGAGTTTTGATTTTAAATTCAAATGTACCACCCTTATGCCCGTTTTCTCAATAGGCGATTATCTTTTATCCCAACGAAAAACTGCCGATTAAAGAAATTTGGTTTTCTCAATGTCTGGTTTGCTCTATTTTGTCGCAAAGCTAACCGGCACTCATCTGTCAATTATTTATTTATCGTACAGATAAATTATTCTCCCAACTTTCATATAAATTTTGAGAGGCATTGCGAACTGAAAATAATTCTCCCAACTTTCATATGTATTTTGAGAGGCATTGTCAACTGAAAATATTGTTTTTGTCGGTACATTGAGAAAACCAAAATTGTTAACCGGCAGTTTATCGGTCCAATAAATTTATGTCCTGGTTAAGAAACAGGCAGTTTGACGATACATTGAGAAAACTGGCATTAAATTTTTAGGGCTTTATTAAATAATACGAGCATTTAATCATGATCGTGTCTTTGAAATACCTTTCATATGATGTCCAATTTGTATATGGTTTCTTTGGATCGAATGTGAAAATTCTTTTTAAAAAAACGAAGAACTGGCGTTTTGGTACCTTTTTTAACCCCCAAAATATTGGGCTACTAAAAAAATAGGGGTCAGAAGTTTTTGTATTTTATAACATATCCAAGTTTCGTCCCGATCCGTGGGTGGCCCCTATGGCACCTTCATTGTAAGTTTGATTTCCAAGCCAATAACTCGTTTCTATTAAATGGTCATTATAATTTTTTTTTAACAGGTCAACCATGACGAGTTGGTACAAAATGTTGAGCGTTTCTTTGTTGACGATGCAGCTATTTGGGATAATGAACAAATTAGAGGCACTGGTGCCGAAGAAGTTGACAAATCGTTTGCACAATACACCGGCGGTCTACGTAAAGAAGAATGTGAGATACCAATTTATGCTGCCGCCGGTTTACCTGAATTGGCCCACGTGGTTGTCGGTCTTGAAGGATGTTCTCACCAGGATTCTGACTTTGTAGCTTTATGTGTTTTGAATATTATGATGGGAGGTGGTGGTTCATTTTCCGCCGGCGGTCCCGGCAAGGGCATGTATTCGAGACTGTATACAAATGTTTTGAATCGCTACCATTGGATGTATAGTGCCACGGCGTACAATCATGCCTATGCCGATACTGGTTTATTCTGTATACATGCCAGTGCTCCTCCCAGTAATTTAAGAGACATGGTTGAAGTGGTGACCCGAGAATTAGTTAATATGACCTCAAATCCTGGCCGTGAAGAGCTTAGTCGTTCAAAAATACAATTACAATCGATGTTGTTAATGAACTTGGAGTCTAGGCCGGTGGTTTTCGAAGATGTAGGACGTCAGGTATTGGCCACCGGACATCGTAAGAGACCGGAACATTTCATTAATGAAATTGGTAGGTTACAAAATATCTTTTTAACATAATATAAAAATTTATTAAATTGATTTTCGTTGTTTAGATAAAGTAACTGCGGCTGACATTCAAAGAGTGGCAAAACGTATTCTTGCTAGTCCTGTTTCACTGGCCGCTCGCGGTGATATTGTTGGCCTGCCTGACATTAAGGAAGTACAAAATGCTTTACATCACGATGGCAAATTAACAAGTCGTAGACTTTCTTTGTTTAAATGAAAATCGTTAATTATATCTACTCCCTGTCCCCACTACCTTTAGAGTAAAGAGAAATATGCTTTTAAAAAGTATTTTCTATTCTATATATAAAAATGCAGTAAACCAAACAGAAAGCTCTACTTTATTATTATATATTTAGCTAAACAATTTGGCAATTAAGAAATTATAATTCTATTGTTTTTTCCTTTTATGTAAATTTTATTTCACTTTTGTATTTTACCAGATTTTTTTTTTTTTTTTTTGTAAATGGCCAATTAATCTCACATGTTTGCCATCAATGATATAGAACAAGTTATTGAAATATTTTTCAGAGAAATTAAAATGTTATCGGTTTTGAAACTAAGCAATTAATTTGACCTAAATAAATTGTGATTGAAAATATTGACAAAGTTGTTGAAACACATTTTTTTAAATTTCTTTATTGGACATGCGTCTGTTGATTAAGATTTTTTTTATACTGATTTTATAAAATTTTATTCAAAGCATAATATTTTATAGCTTCTTAAAATAATAAAATAATTCCACTTAAAGATCACATTTAAGTAATTTACTTTTTTCTAACTTATGTGCTTTACAATTAATGTAATTTTAATTCGATATTTCTTCTGGCTCCAAATCCGATGAGGAGATATCCTCATTTGAATCGCTTAAAATTAATTTTTTTTTGAACAGGCTGTTCAGTTTGAATATCTTCCACATTTTCACAGAGTATTATAGGTAAAAAACGTGTCTGGGTTTAGCCTGGGCTGTACGCGCTGTTGGTAAAACATGAAAACGCACGCGTTTAGGGGTTAACTTGAACGTATAGCGTTTTGGAGTTTTCTTTATGGGCGTATCGATACTGGTCACGGAGCTCAAACTTTCCATATCCGCAAATTCGTCAATGGTGTCGCCTAGAGAAGAAGTTAAAAGGTTTAGGGGAATTACTAAGCGTTTTCATTATTGACAGCAAACAGCCCTTAAAAATATTGAAACAGCTAAACTCGATTTCCACTATCTATAAGATGTGCTAGGGCGGTTAGCTATTGTCCTAGAGTGGTCTCTGAATTGAAGTTATTTCTAAAGAAACTTCTCAAAATCAGAGAATATTTCGATATGAAAGTTTTCGACTTTGCTTGAAACACGTCTCAGAATAAGTTTTAAGAATTTAATTTAATTTACTATTGTTTACTTACCACTTAAAGGTCTTTTATTTCCTTTACTATTATTCTTTAAAAGTTCATCATCATCTTCTGGCAACTCATCACTCGATATATCTTCCCCTTCACGACATTGTTTAGGCAAATGTGATTCATCTGCCATTGGTGTCAAACATTTCGGATTCTTAACGTCCTTTTGTAGATTTTCTAGATTCAATTCAAACATTTCGGATTCTTAACGTCCTTTTGTAGATTTTCTAAGTCTGAATTCAATTCACGTTGCGGTTGTTCCTTAATACTTTTAGCTATGAAAAAAAGAAATAGAAAAATATTTTTAGAAATAACATTTGTTAAAAAATTTTTGGAATATAAAATAATCGTTTTAAGAATTTTATGTAATTTACTATTGTTCACTCACCACTTAAAAGTCTTTTCTTTCCTTTACGAGTATTCTTCACAAGTTCTTTTTCTTCATCATCATCTTCTGGCAACTCATCACTGGATATATTATCTTCAGCTTTACGACATTGTTTGGGCAAAAGTGATTCGTCTTCTATTGGTACCGAATAGTTTGGTTTCTTAACGTCCTTTTGTAGATTTTCTGAATCTGAAGAAATACAAAAACATTTTTAGAAATAACATTTATTATTCAGTTGCAATCGGCACTTCGTACCAGTAACAACGTGCAAAGAAAGATCGCAGTCTAACTTTTTAAAACAAAAACAATTCAACACATATTCTTTCTCTAGAATTACGGTTATTAAAAAAAAAAAAAACACTCATTTACTTGTATAACAAGAATTTACAAAAACAAAATAACATCAATTTAAAAACAACTTCAATAAACTAACTAAAGCTTATAACAATATGAACGAACCACCTGACGTTGCAAAACAAAAAAACAACTACAATACCGGCCTACAATATGATTTCTCAAAAAAAATATCAATTAACTCGACCGGCCCTATTTACCTAGTGATTACTCGTGTAAATAGCGAAAATAATTTATCCAATATCTCGCCTTTTTTAATAAAAAAATCAATCGATTCTACTTGTAATGGTGAAGTATCAGAATGTAAAAAACTACGAAATGGTACAATACTTGTCAAAACAAAAAACTCAATACAAGCAAACAAACTAATCAAACTAACAGCCATTAGTGAAAACATTAAAATTGACATCTCAGAACACAAAGCACTCAATTTTTCAAAAGGTGTTCTCTACTCTTCAGACCTTTTCGGAGTTCCTGAGGAAGAAATTCTTAACAACATGTCCTCGCAAAAAGTTGTCGAAGTAAAAAAAATCTTAAGAAAAGAAAAAGAAGAACTAAAGGAAACAGGCTTATTAATTTTAACTTTTTCAGCTATAGATCTGGCAGAATATGTCTATATGGGCTATGAAAAGATTTTCGTTCGTCCCTACATACCAAACCCTATGAGATGCAATAATTGCTTACATTATGGCCACATACAAAAAGCTTGTGAACATCAAAAAATTTGTAACAACTGCGGTAACCCCAACCACATTAATTTTGAGGCTAACGAACAATGCGATAACGAAATCTCCTGTATAAATTGCAAAGAAAATAATATTGAAAATTTCAAGCATACAGCTAGAGACAAAAAGTGCCCTAATTTTTCTAAAAAACAAAGAAATTCAAGCAATAAGAGTTCTCGAAAAAACAAGTTTAAAAAATGCGGAAAGAATTTACAATAGGAGACAAGTGGACAAAAATGAATCTTTTTCCTCAATCACTAATCCAAATAAAACAACTGTCACTCGAACCCAACTTGTCAACTATAGCGATCTTGCATCTAATAATCCTGTACATCCCAAAAACAATTCCACCAATGACAACAATAAATTGAAAACCAAGGAACATACAAATACCGAACCAAAATCTATCATAATTGATCATATCGATCAATCATCAACATCCATCTATAACTTAAGAAATAAAACTACAACAAAAATTCTTCCGAAAAACGCCTCAAACCGTCTAAAAGCTCAATTAAAAACCAAATTCAAAACAACCAGCAAACCCAACAACAACAAAACGACCAACAACCAAAATGTTGAAAGTTATCAAATGGATTTATAAATAACCAGCTCAAAAATTCCTTAACTGTTATCCCGAGAGGCTGGAACTATTCCCCATAAAAATTATTAAATTCATATTTTCTAATAGTTGTGGGGATTCTTGTGGTCTCTCGGGGTACCATTCGGGTAAAAATTTAGTACGTATTGTATAGCTATTATTACTTTATAATAATTTTTATATATTATATCTAATTTGATCATTCTAAATAATTTATTTTACTTATCATGATTAACATTATTCAATGGAACATTAATGGATACTTGAACAATTACAACAGCTTACAATTACTCTTAAAAAAATACAGACCTAAAATAATTGCTCTTCAAGAGACACATTTTCATCCCCTTTCTGGATTACCTATACCATTAAATTATCAAATGCTTTTCAAAAATACTACAACACATTCATACGGAGGAGTTGCACTCTTAGTACATAACTCAATTCAATTTACTATCCAAACAATTAACGGCGAATTAGACGCGGTTAGTATCACTGTTCAAGCAAAATGTAAATTTACTATTATCAATACCTATATACCCACTTCAAAAAATTTCAACATTTCCACTTTAAAAAACATGTTCGATCAATACGACAACAACCTTTTCATAACAGGTGACTTCAACAGTTGGCATTCGCTTTGGGGTTCACCAACTAACAATCAAAGAGGTAATATTTTAGCAGACTACATCACCCAATCCAATCTCGTATTATTCAATGACGGCTCTCCAACTCATTATAGCACACATAATTCTTTACCCACATTGACATTTCTTTTGGCTCCGCCTACCTACAACTACAATCTAATTGGAAAGTTGAAGACGACCTACATGGAAGTGATCATTTTCCAATAATTATCAAACTGTTCAATTTACCTCAATCAATTACTTCTAAACCTAGACCTAAATTCATAACCAACAAAGCGGATTGGGAAAAATTCAAACAACTTTCCTTAAAATACGACAATGATCGTCCAATTAGCTATAACATTAACAAAGAAGCATCGAATATCCAAAAAATCATACTGCAAAGTGCCAATATCTCAATTCCACAAATTAACCCTTCAGTTAAGAAGACGGTGCCATGGTGGAACAATCATCTTAATGACTTAAAAAAGGACAAAAATAGACTGTGGAACACACTAAAAAGAAATATTAATACAACAAACATCATAAACTATAAAAGAGCAGCAGCTAAGTTCAAGAGAGAGCTAAAGAAGGCTAAGAGTAAGTCAATTTCAGACTTCACTGCCGAAATCAATCCGGAAACACCAACAAATAAAATATGGTCCAACATAAGGACATTCTGTGGCTTGAAACTACCACAATCAATTAATACCATTCAATCCCTTAACGACCCAAATCTTTTCTTAACCACCGAACAAACAATAGCTGACGAATTTGGAAAACACTGGTCCTCTGAATCTGATGACTCTAATTTTTCAAATTATTTCAGATCAAACAAATATCAATTAATTAACAATCATTTTGAACCGCTACCCACTGGAAAAGCGAATATAATAGAGAATAGCATTACCTTAACAGAACTCAATTTCGCACTCAATAAAATGAAAGGTAACACCCCAGGGATAGACAGAATATCTTACCCAATGCTAAAAAATTTAAATAACAAAACAAAACAGAGACTTACCCACCTCTACAACTTAATTCTAGCAAACCACATCCCACAAGTCTATAAAATAAGCACCATTACTCCTATACCCAAACCAAACGCTAACAAAACCCACTTAAAGTCCTATAGACCTATTTCATTAAATCTATGTACTTCCAAACTCTTAGATAAAATCATAGCCAATCGCCTTTGGTGGTTTATCAACAATAACAACCTCCTTTGCTCAAATCAACTTGGTTTTAGAAAAGGGAAATCTGTTACAGATGCTCATTTATACATTGACCACCTGATGACAGATTCTTTATCTCACAAAAATCATGCATCAATCATATCCCTAGACTTTTCTAAGGCCTTTGACAAAATTGGAATTCACACCATTGTACACCAACTAATAGAATGGCGCCTAGGTCCAAAAATAATAAGATATATAAAAAATTTCTTGTCAAATAGACAGATCAGAGTTAGAATTCATAATCACTACTCCAACTTATACCCATTGTCTAATGGTATCCCTCAAGGATCACCTCTCTCTGTAGTTCTTTTTCTTATATCTTATAACAAACTAAGTGAACACCTCCTATCACTCAAACAATACAACTTTTGTGCTTACGCCGACGACTTCTACATAATGATGAAACTCGGGAAAGAAAAAAATCAAATATCGACATAGATTCTCTAATTAATTACATAAAAAATTGGTGCAATTACTCAGGTGCTCAACTATCACTTTCCAAATGTAAACACCTACATATATGCAGGAAACAATCATGTAGACCTAATATCTCCTCAGGCACTGTTACGATTGAAAATACCTCTTCCCTTAAAATTTTAGGCATTGTGTTTAATAACAGGTACAACTGGAACGACCATTTACAAATTATCACAAAAGAATTGACACGTAGATTAAATATAATAAAATGCCTGTCCAACAGAAAATTCAACTGCGGTATTTTTTCCTTAATCTCAGTATTAAAAGCTATACTTTTATCCAAAATTAACTATGGTCTCTATTTATATGGGTTTGCACCCAAAACATCATTAAAAACAATTTCAACCATTACAAATTCTGCACTTAGAATCATATTTAGCGCTTTTAGAACAACTCCAACCCAAAATATGCTCTTCGAAGCTGGAATAGAACCTTTAGACATTGAAAGAGACGTAATCACATTCAGTCTATTGCGAAATGTTCACAATAGCACAGATTCTCCTATATCTAAAATATGCCTTAATCTTTCCAAAAAACCAAACCGCAATAAAATTCCATCCTCCCTAAGTCGCATCTTTAGCTTCGCTAGAAATAATGATTTACCAATCAAACACCTTAGCACTACCAAAACATCATACTATCCCCCTTTGAACCTCCAACATGATATCTTTATTACTTCGCTAGCTCAATATCCAAAATCCTGAACTCATCCCGAGATTTATAAGAAATGCTATCAAGATATAATAAATAATTACAGGAACTACAGACCAATATTCACAGATGGTTCCAAAGATGGCGATAACGTCTCATACAGTATCACATCTTCTGACTCCATTATGAAAACATCCATACTCCCCTCATATACCACAGTATTTACAGCAGAAATAATAGCCATTTTCGAAGCGATAAAATACATAAAAAAACACAACCGCAAAAACCATTATTTGTACCGATTCACTATCAGCTATTCAAGCAATTAAAAACTTATACAACACAAACTATTACGCATCATATATTAAAGATCATTTGATCAAAAACTCCAACAATACAAAAATAATGTGGGTCCCAGGCCACTGCCAAATCCCTGGTAATGAACTAGCTGATTATGTAGCTAAAATAGCTCTAAAATCTCCTCTATTTTTAACAGTAAACTTAAATTCAGATGACCTAATAAACCATACAAAGAAGATATTGCTCGAACAAATGGACCTATGGTCAAAAACATCAGACTAGTACAAACGAGTTAATCATAATAAAATTAACATAAAAGACTATTTAAATTGCCAATACAATAAAAGCATTAACACACAGAACTGCAAAAAAATAATACGACTAAGATTAGGTCATACCAACATCACACACAAACACATAATTGACCACAGTGCATCTAACATATGCCCACATTGTCAAAGGGACATTATAACTGTAGAACATATACTAAAAGAATGTTCCAAATTTGAAGCAAGTCGACGTCAAATCTTTGAAATGAACCCTATAGAGTACCTTGCTAAACCTTCCATAATTAACATGATAATATTAACAAAATTTCTAAAAAGTAACAATATAAGCAAAGACATATAAATATATGTATATACTTGTACTAAACTAAATAAACTAAACTTCAAATAAAATTATAATTCATTAGTATCCCTAAAAAATGTATCTTATCATATAATCTAAAACATATACCTTATACTTACTATTTCCTATCAGTAGAATTGTAAATCCTAATATACACCATTAGCTTAAGGCCACCGTAGCCACTGCTTAATAATAAGTTATCTTAATTTATTTAAATCATGATAACTAATAAATAAATAAATAAATAAACATTTATTAAATATTATTAGAATATAAAAAAATCGTTTTAAGAATTTTATGTAATTTAATATTGTTCACTCACCACTTAAAAGTATTTTCTTTCCTTTACGGGTATTCTTTAGAAGTTTTTCTTTTTCTTCATCATCATCTTCTGGCAACTCATCACTGGATATATCTTCACCTTCACGGCATTGTTTGGGCAAATGTGATTCGTCTTCTATTGGTTCCGCAATATTCGGCTTCTTAACGTCCTTTTGTAGATTTTCTGAGTCTGTATTCACTGCACGTACCGGTTGTGTCTTAATACATTTAGCTATGAAATAAGAAAAATATGGAAAAACCTTTTTAGAAAAAAAAAATTTTTTTTAAACATTCTTGGAAAAAAAAATCCATTTTTGAATTTCCCTGAAAAATTTTAACGTATCTGTTGGACATGGATCTATGGAATGAGATTTTTTAAATATTTATCTAATTAAATTTCACTGAAAGCGTAATATTTTAAAGTAGGTATGCTAATCAGCTCAAATAATTCCATTTAATATAAAATTTAATTGAATTCATTTTTCTTTTAATATGTGTTTTAGATAAATTTAATTTTAATTCGATATTTCTCCTGGCTCCAAATACCATGAGGAGGAGATATCTTCTACTAAATCTTTTAGACCGTTTAAAATTTAATTTTGTTGAACAGGTTTATCATCAGTTTGGGCTGCTATTTTTTTCGGTTGACTGGGCCCTTGAAAATCCTCTTCATCATCACTACTGACATCTTCACAGCGTATTATTTGTAAAATAACTTGTTTTGGGTTAGCCTGGGCTGTGGTAGCCGCTGTTGGCAGAGTATCACGATTACGCACGAGTTTAGGGGTTGACTGGAATGTAGATCGTTTTGGGGTGTTCTTTATGGACATATCCATACTGGGCATGGATGTCAAGCTTTCCGTGTCGGAAAATTTGTCGCTGGTGTTGCCTAGAGAAAAATACATAAGTTAAGTGGTGTAGGGGAATTAATAAGGATTCTCAATATTGGTAGCAAACAACCCTTAAAAATCTTGTAGCAGCTAAACTCGATTTCCATTGTGTACAAGATGTGCCAGGGCTGTTAGCTATTGCCTTAGAGTGGTTTTGTGGTTTCAGCATTAAAATTATGTCTAAAGAAAATTTTTGTCTGAATCTGAGAATATTTCAAGTTTTCGACTTTGCTTGAAACACGTCTCCGAATAAATTTTTAGAATTTTATTTAATTTACTATTGTTAACTCACCACTTAAAATTGGTTTAGTTCCTTTACTAGTGTTCTTTAGCATTATTTCATCTTCTTTATCATCATCTTCTTGCAACTCATCACTGGAAATATCTTCGCCTTCACGATATTGTTTGGGCAAATGTGGTTCGCCTTCCATTGTTGTCAAACATTTCGGATTCTTAACATCCTTTTGTAGATTTTCTAAGTCTGAATTCAATTCACGTTCCGGTTGTTCCTTAATACTTTTAGCTATGAAAACAAGAAATACAAAAACATTTTTAGAAATAAATTTATTAAATATTCTTAGAATATAAAAAAATCGTTTTAAGAATTTTATGTAATTTACTATTGTTCACTCACCACTTAAAAGTCTTTTCTTTCCTTTACGAGTATTCTTCACAAGTTCGTTTTCTTCTTCATCATCACCTTCTGGCAACTCATCACTGGATATATCTTCACCTTCACGACATTGTTTGGGCAAATGTGATTCGTCTTCCATTGGTGTCGGATTCTTAACGTCCTTTTGTAGATTTTCTAAGTCTGAATTCAATTCACGTTCCGGTTGTTCCTTAATACTTTTAGCTATGAAAACAAGAAATACAAAAACATTTTTAGAAATAACATTTATTAAGTATTCTTATGCCCGTTTTCTCAATAGGCGATTATCTTTTATCCCAACAAGAAACTGCCGATTAAAGAAATTTGGTTTTCTGAATGTCTGGTTTGCTCTATTTTGTCGCAAAGCTAACCGGCACTCATCTGCCAATTATTTATTTATCGTACACATAGTTTATTCTCCCAACTTTCATATCAATTTTGAGAGGCATTGCCAACTGAAAATAATTCTTCCAACTTTCATACGTATTTTGAGAGGCATTGCCAACTGAAAATAATGTTTTTGTTGGTACATTGAGAAAACCAAAATTGTTAACCGGCAGTTTATCGGTCCAATAAATTTATGTCCTGGTTAAGTAACAGGCAGTTTGACGATACATTGAGAAAACCGGCATTAGAATATAAAAAAATCGTTTTAAGAATTTTATGTAATTTACTATTGTTCACTTACCACTTAAAAGTCTTTTCTTTCCTTTACGATTATTCTTCACAAGTTCTTTTTCTTCATCATCATAATCTTCTGGCAACTCATCACTGGATATATTATCTTCTGCTTTACGACATTGTTTGGGCAAAAGTGATTCGTATTCCTTTTGTAGATTTTCTGAATCTGAATTCAACTCACGTTCCGGTTGTTTCTTAATACTTTTAGCTATGAAGAAAAGAAATACAAAAACATTTTTAGAAATAACATTTATTAAATATTATTACAATATAAAAAAATCGTTTTAAGAATTTTATGTAATTTACTATTGTTCACTCACCACTTAAAAGTCTTTTCTTTCCTTTACGAGTATTCTTTAGAAGTTTTTCTTTTTCTTCATCATCATCTTCTGGCAACTCATCACTGGATATATTATCTTCACCTTTACGGCATGGTTTGGGCAAATTTGATTCGTCTTCTATTGGTACCGAATAATTCGGTTCATTAACGTCCTTTTGTAGATTTTCTGAGTCTGAATTCAATTCACGTTCCGGATGTTTCTTAATAGCTATGAAATAAGAAAAATATGAAAAACATTTTTAGAAAAAAACATTTTTGTAAAACATTCTTGATTAATAAAAAAAAATCAATTTTTGAAATTTCCTGCGCAGTATATTTTGTTTATATATATTTCTGGAAAAGAAAGAGAAATATAGAAAAAAATAAGATTTGAAAAATTTTAACGTATCTGCTGGACATGGGTCTATGGAATGAGATTTTTTAAATATTTATTTCATTAAATTTCACTGAAAGCGTAATATTTTAAAATAGGTATGCTAATCAGCTCAAATAATTCCATTTAATATAAAATTTAATTGAATTCATTTTTTTTAATATGTGTTTTAGAATTAATTTAATTTTAATTCGATATCTCTCCTGGCTCCAAATCCACTGAGGAGGAGATATCTTCTACTAAACCGTTTAAAATTTAATTGTTTTAAACAGGTTTATCATCAGTTTGGACTGTTATTTGTTTCGGTTGACTGGGCCTTTGAAAATCCTCTTCACCATTGCTACTGACATCTTCACAGGGTATTATTGGTAAAATGACTAGTTTTGGGTTAGCCTGGGCTGTGGTAGCCGCTGCTGGCGAAGCATTATGATAACGCACTAGTTTAGGGGTTGACTGGACTGTAGATCGTTTTGGGGGTTTCTTTATGGGTGTATCCATACTGGCCACGGAGGTCAAACTTTCCGTGTCAGAAAATTTGTCGCTTGTGTTTCTTAGAGAAAAACATATAAGTTAAGTGGTGTAGGGGACTTAATAAGGATTCTCAATATTGGTATCAAACAGCCCTTAAAAATCTTGTAGCAGCTAACCTCGATTTCCATTGTCTACAAGATGTGCCAGGGCTGTTAGCTATTGCCTTAGAGTGGTTTTGTGGTTTTAGCATTAAAATTATGTCTAAAGAAACTTTTTGTCTGAATCAGAGAATATTTCAATATGAAAGTTTTCGACTTTGCTTGAAACACGTCTCCGAAAAAAATTTTAGAATTTTATTTAATTTACTATTGTTGACTCACCACTTAAAATTGGTTTAGTTCCTTTACTAGTATTTTTTAGCATTATTTCATCTTCTTCTTTATCATCATCTTGCAACTCATCACTGGAAATATCTTCGCCTTCACGATATTGTTTGGGCAAATGTGGTTCGTCTTCCATTGTTGTCAAACATTTCGGATTCTTAACGTCCTTTTGTAGATTTTCTGAGTCTGAATTCAATTCACGTTCCGGTTGTTTCTTAATACTTTTAGCTATGAAAACAAGAAATACAAAAACATTTTTAGAAATAACATTTATTAAATATTCTTGGAATATAAAAAAATTGTTTTAAGAATTTTATGTAATTTACTATTGTTCTCTCACCACTTAAAAGTCTTTTCTTTCCTTTACGAGTATTCTTTGGAAGTTTTTCTTTTTCTTCATAATCATCTTCTGGAAACTCATCACTGGATATATTATCTTCACCTTTACGGCATGGTTTGGGCAAATGTGATTCGTCTTGTATTGGTTCCGAATAATTCGGTTCATTAACGTCCTTTTGTAGATTTTCTGAGTCTGAATTCAATTCACGTTCCGGATGTTTCTTAATAGCTATGAAATAAGAAAAATATGAAAAACATTTTTAGAAAAAAACATTTTTGTAAAACATTCTTGGTTTATAAAAAAAAATCCATTTTTGAATTTTCCTGCGCAGTATATTTTGTTTATATATATTTCTGGAAAAGAAATAGAAATATAGAAAAAAATAAGATTTGAAAAATTTTAACGTATCTGCTGGACATGGGTCTATGGAATGAGATTTTTTAAATATTTATTTCATTAAATTTCACTGAAAGCGTAATATTTTAAAATAGGTATGCTAATCAGCTCAAATAATTCCATTTAATATAAAATTTAATTGAATTCATTTTTTTTAATATGTGTTTTAGAATTAATTTAATTTTAATTCAATATTTATCCTGGCTCCAAATCCCCTGAGGAGGAGATATCTTCTACTAAACCGTTTAAAATTTAATTGTTTTAAACAGGTTTATCATCAGTTTGGACTGTTATTTGTTTCGGTTGACTGGGCATTTGAAAATCCTCTTCATCATCGCTACTGACATCTTCACAGGGTATTATTGGTAAAATGACTTGTTTTGGGTTAGCCTGGGTTGTGGTAGCCGCTGTTGGCGAAGCATTATGATAACGCACTAGTTTAGGGGTTGACTGGACTGTAGATCGTTTTGGGGGTTTCTTTATGGGCGTATCCATACTGGCCACGGAGGTCAAACTTTCCGTGTCAGAAAATTTGTCGCTTGTGTTTCTTAGAGAAAAACATATAAGTTAAGTGGTGAAGGGGAATTAATAAGGATTCTCATTATTGGTAGCAAACAGCCCTTAAAAATCTTGTAGCAGCTAAACTCGATTTCCATTGTCTACAAGATGTGCTAGGGCTGTTAGCTATTGCCTTAGAGTGGATTTAGCATTAAAATTATGTCTAAAGAAACTTTTTGTCTGAATCAGAGAATATTTCAATATGAAAGTTTTCGGCTTTGGTTGAAACACGTCTCCGAATAAATTTTTAGAATTTTATTTAATTTACTATTGTTAACTCACCACTTAAAATTGGTTTAGTTCCATTACTAGTGTTCTTTAGCATTATTTCATCTTCTTTATCATCATCTTCTTGCAACTCATCACTGGAAATATCTTCGCCTTCACGATATTGTTTGGGCAAATGCGGTTCGTCTTCCATTGTTGTCAAACATTTCGGATTCTTAACGTCCTTTTGTAAATTTTCTAAGTCTGAATTCAATTCACATTCCGGTTGTTTCTTAATACTTTTAGCTATGAAAACAAGAAATACAAAAACATTTTTAGAAATAACATTTTTTAAATATTCTTAGAATATAAAAAAATAGTTTTAAGAATTTTATGTAATTTAATATTGTTCACTCACCATTTAAAAGTATTTTCTTTCCTTTACGAGTATTCTTTAGAAGTTTTTCTTTTTCTTCATCATCTTCTGGCAACTCATCACTGGATATATTATCTTCACCTTTAAGGCATGGTTTGGGCAAAAGTGATTCGTCTTCTATTGGTACAGAATAGTTCGGTTTCTGTACGTCCTTTTGTAGATTTTCTGAATCTGAGTTCAAATCACGTTCCGGTTGTTTCTTAATACTTTTAGCTATGAAAACAAGAAATACAAAAACATTTTTAGAAATAACACTTTTAAAATATTCTTGGAATATAAAATAATCGTTTTAAGAATTTTATGTTATTTACTCTTGTTCACTCACCACTTAAAATTCTTTTCTTTCCTTTACGAGTATTCTTTAGAAGTTTTTCTTTTTCTTCAGCATCATCTTCTGGCAACTCATCACTGGATATATCTTCACCTTCACGACATTGTTTGGGCAAAAGTGATTCGACTTCTATTGGTACCGAATAGTTCGGTTTCTTAACGTCCTTTTGTAGATTTTCTGAAACTGAATACAACTCACGTTCCGGTTGTTTCTTAATACTTTTAGCTATGAAAAAAAAGAGATGGAAAAACATTTTTAGAAATAACATTTTTAAAATATTCTTGGAATATAAAATAATCGTTTTAAGAATTATATGTAATTTACTATTGTTCACTCACCACTTAAAAGTCTTTTCTTTCCTTCATGAGTATTCTTTCCAAGTTCTTTTTCTTCTTCATCATCATCTTCTGGCAACTCATCACTGGATATATTATCTTCACCTTTACGGCATGGTTTGGACAAATATGATTCGTCTTCTATTGGTACCGAATAATTCGGTTCATTAACGTACTTTTGTAGATTTTCGGAGTCTGAATTCAATTCACGTTCCGGTTGTTTCTTAGTAGCTATGAAATAAGAAAAATGTGGAAAAACATTTTTAGAAAAAAAAATTTTTTCAAACATTCTTGGAAAATAAAAAAAATCCATTTTTGAATTTTCCTGAAATATTTTAACTTATCTGTTGGACATGGGTCTAGTGAATGAGATTTTTTAAATATTTATTTCATTACATTTCACTGAAAGCTTAATTGTTTAAAATAGGAATGTTAATCAGCTCAAAGAATTCCATTTAATGGAAAATTTAATTGAACTCATTTTTTTTTAAATATGTGTTTTAGATTAATTTAATATTAATTCGATATTTCTCCTGGCTCCAAATCCGATGAGGAGGAGATATCTTCGACTAAATCTTTTAAATCGTTTAAAATTAAATTTTGTTGAACTGGTTTATCATCAGTTTGGGCTGCTATTGGTTTCGGTTGACTGGGCCTTTGAAAATCCTCTTCATCATCGCTACTGACATCTTCACAGGGTATTATTGGTAAAATAACTTGTTTGGGTTTAGCCTGGGTTGTTGTAGCCGCTGTTGGCGAAGCATCATGATAACGCACACGTTTAGGGGTTGACTGGAATGTGGATCGTTTTGGGGTTTTCTTTATGGGCGTATCCATACTGGCCACGGAGGTCAAACTTTCGGTGTCGGAAAATTTATCGCTGGTGTTGCCTAGAGAAAAATACATAAGTTAAGTGGTGTAGGGGAATTAATAAGGATTCTCATTATTGGTAGCAAACAGCCCTTTAAAATCTTGTAGCAGCTAAACTCGATTTACATTGTCTACAAGATGTGCTAGGGCTGTTAGCTATTGCTTTAGAGTGGTCTTAGCATTAAAATTATATCTAAAGAAACTTATTGTCTGAATCTGAGAATATTTCAATATGAAAGATTTCGATTTTGCTTGCAAAACGTCTCAGAATTAATTTTATAGAATTTTAAAATTTACTATTGTTAACCCACCACTTAAAATTCGTTTATTTCCTTTACTAGTATTCGTTAGCATTATTCCTTCTTCTTCAACATCATCATCTTCTGGCAACTCATCACTGGAGATATCTTCCCTTTCACGATATTGTTTGGGCAAATGTGATTCGTCTGCCATTGGTGCCGAATATTTCGGTTTCTTAACGTCCTTTTGTATATATTCTGAGTCTGAATTCAATTCACGTCCCGTTTGTTTCTTAATACTTTTAGCTATGACTCGCTTTTGGTGATCGAGCTGGGGGAAAAGATCTCTAGAATTTTCCAGAGCTTGTTTGGCGGCATTCATTTCAGCTTGTTGTATGGACGAACCGGTGGCAGTGGCCAAACGTTTATTGCGAAAGTAAACAGCCACCGTATAAACTCTGGTATTTGTGGGTCCCGATGATTCGATAACCTTATATAAGGGTATATCGGGTTCACCGCCATCCATGGTGCGCAATGTCAAACAACACTGCTGTAATTTTGATTTCGGATCATTCCAATCCTGATTCATAATAAACATTTGTAAGCGAGGAAACAGACAAACATGGCAAAATTGTTCACAATATAACAAGCCCTTATCGACGTATAATGAGCCGAGAAATGCCTCTAAAAGATCCGCCCTATCTTTGGTCTTCAAGTCGGCCTTTGGATTGGAATATACTGCAAATTTTGTCATACCCAAATCATCACACACCACCGCCTGAGTACGATTGTTAACCAAAGAAGATCTTAATAAAGACAAATGACCTTCGTGATGTTCGGGAAAATGGCGATATAGGTATTCCGAGCATATCAACTGCAACACTGTATCGCCCAAGAATTCCAAACGTTGATTGGAGCCCAAAGTCAAATGTGTAAAGCCAATCGAACGATCTGTAAAGGCTCTGGCCAAAAGACGTATGTGCTTGAATTGTATGCCGATAGAGTCTTCGAATTTGGTTAATTCCTGCAACATCGGGTAGGAAACTATACAATCTCTGTCACCCAAAGGTTCCTGTTCTTGTAGAGGATGTTCGGGTAGATTTTTCCATGTCGCCCGCAATTGATCGTCTTCCAAAAATAAAGCATTCATAAATACTTCATCAGCCACTGATATGCCACCATCTAAGAGAAGAGCTCCCATTAAGGCCTCAAAACAATTGGCCATGGCATGCCGTAACTCAAGCTCATGACACAAATCAGATCCGTGGGCATATAGCATATACTCTTCCAAGTGTAATTTCTTGGCCAACAAAGCCAAATGTTGATTTTGCACTATGGCCGCACGATAAGTGGCCAAACCTCCTTCCTCCAATTCGGGAAACATAAAAAATAAGTGTATAGAACTTAGAAATTCGACGACGGCATCACCCAAAAACTCCAAACGTTCATTGTGTGTTATATTGGACATCGTTTCGTACTCCTTGCCAAACCGTGACATGATATTAATCAAAGTGTTTATGCCTCTTTTGCGTGTATTCATGTAGTGGATTTTGCGATCGCCATACTCGGGCTGTCGTATGCCACAATTGGTTAATGAATTACGCGCATGATCCGGATTCGTACCATAGTTTTCCTTGTAGGAGGGATGTGTCAAAGCCAATTGTAGCAAATAACTGAAATTAAACCACAAGAAAATGTAAAATTAAAAGAAAGAAAAATAAAGATAAAAATTCAAAGAAATATCTCAAATCTAGAGATTTTTATAGAATTGATCTTAGGTTCAACTAATTGGGTATAGAAAATAAGCATGAAACAAATTTGAGTGGCATTATTATTATTTTTGACTGCATAAATGAAAAAGTTCATATTGGATGCAATATGGGGACTAGGTCGAAAAATGTACCGATCCCGACCATATTTGGTAGTCACTTATTTTTTTGAAAAAAAAAAAAAAACAAAATAAATTTAAGAAAAATCTTTACAATATTTTTGTTTTTGACAGGTTTAAGCAAATATCAGTAAGTAGCTCTATATGGGGCTATGACTAAGAATTGTCCTATGGGGTTTATTTTTGGACTGCTGACAACTTGAATCATATGGCAATTTAAGTCGATCTCATATGAGTCATTTGCACGGGGACTAGGTCTGAACATGCACCGATATTCACCAATTTCATATGGCCGATAGAAGCTTATGTTTCAAATTTCGTCAAAATATATTCATATTTGCGACCTGTAGCTTGATTGGAAGGACACACAGACGGACGGACGGACATCGCTAAATCGACTCAGAAAGTGATTCTGAATCTATTAGAATAATAAAAAGTGGGTATTGGTCAAATACTTTTGGTATTACAAATATAAGCACAAACTCATTATACCCTGACCACATAGTGGTATAGGGTATAAATATCTTAATATCTGCACATGGAAGTTTGATTTATCGTAGTCGTATCTAAGGTGTGGTCCGAACTACTTTTTGTCATTTTTAAAACGCTGTAAAATTCTTATCTTAAATAAAAACACAGAGTTGTTTATGTACTATTTTACTCTATTTAATAGTGCGTTTACATCTAAGCAAAATCTAGTATATACGAGATTTCGAGCGAAATCTAGCTCATTTTTACTAGATTTCCCATACAAAACAAAATCTAGCTCATTACTAGATTTGTGCAAAATGTCACAAAATCTTGTCAAACTTGGGCACTACTATTGTAGTAGAAAATTACAACGCAGTGACTGAAAAATTGACATTTAAAACAAAAGCAAACAAGTTGAATAAAAAGGAAATAAAATATTAATTATTAACAAAAAAATGACGAATCTATAATAAACAAATATTTAGTAATTGAAAAGTTATAACTTTTTATACTGACATGTGTCCATTCCAATCTGCTAAATAATAATTGTGGAAAATGAATTTGTTTTTGTTGTTCAAACAATACATTTAACAAATGCTGATGTTTTTTTCGCAAAATTTCTATTTCAGTTTGTGCTTATTTCATTTTTGATGCATAATATAATTATAAAATCTGTTCCTTTTTAGAATTTTCCATTTTCCTATTGTGTATTTTTGGCATTTCTAGTTTATATGTTTTATTTTAATCAGCTGTTTATTGTTGTGGAAACAAAATCTCACTAAATGTCAAAAAAGTCAGATGTAAACGGTATAGATTTTGAAATAGATTTCAACTAAAATCTACTAGATTTTCCTTAGATGTTAACGCACTATTATGTATTTTTTTTAATTTACCAATGTGATTAACTGTTTTTAACGTTATTTCCAGCTCGGAAGTGTTTTCTCAAATAGTGTTTAATTATGGCCCAAAATTGGTCAATTGGTCGCAGCTCTGGGCAATTAGGTGGATTAAGCTTTTTCGGCACAAAGTTAATTTATTTCATTTTGTACCATTCCAAAATCTGGATAGATCTGACCAAAAAATTGGAGGAACTTTATGTTTATTATAAAGAGGAGGAATCGCTTTCTTCAAGCAATTTTGTATATATTCGCTGTCCATGTTTCGCTTCACTATAATTACACGAGTAATTATGCCACAGATAGCTTGCCACACCATGATCTTTTTTCTTCCAAATTTTGATATTTCTAAAAAAACAAGTAAGAGTGTTAAATTCGGCTGTGCCGAATTTTTTGATACCCTCCACCTGAGTCTTTAATTTTTAATTTTTAATATTTAATTTTTTATTATTAATTTTTAATATTTAATTTTTGTGTTTTCCATTTTCCATTATTCATTTTTCAATTTTCATTTTCCAATTTCCATTTTTAATTTTTCATTTTCCATTTTCAGTTTTTCAATTTTCAATATTCAATTTTCATTTTTCAATTTTCATTTTCAATTTTCCATTTTGCATTTTCCATTTTTCAATTTTCATTTTCCATTTTTCATTTTCAATTTTTAATTTTTCAATTTTCATTTTCCATTTTTCAATTTTCATTTTCCATTTTCCATTTTGCGTTTTCCATTTTCCATTTTTAATTTTTAATTTTTCAATTTTCATGTTCCATTTTTCATTTTCCAATTTCCATTTTTAATTTTTCAATTTTCAATTTTCATTTTCCATTTTTCAATTTTCATTTTTCATTTTTCAGTTTTCAGTTTTCATTTTCCATTTTTGATTTTTTATTTTTCCTTTTCCATTTTTCATTTTCAATTTTTAATTTTTCAATTTTCATTTTCCATTTTTCGTTTTTCGTTTTTCATTTTTCATTTTTCAATTTTCATTTTCCATTCTTCAATTTTCAATTTTCCATTTTCCATTTTTCAATTCTCATATTCCATTTTCCATGTTTTAATTTTCATTTTCCATTTTTCAATTTTCATTTTCCATTTTTCATATTTCATTTTCCATTTTTCATTTTCCATTTTTAATTTTCAATTTTCATTTTCCATTTTCCATTTTTCATTTTCCATTCTCCATTTTTCATTTTCTATTTTCCATTTTTCATTTTCCATTTTTCATTTTCCATTCTCCATTTTTCATTTTCTATTTTCCATTTTTCATTTTCCATTCTTAATTTTTTATTTTTCAATTTTCTTTTTTCATTTTCCATTTTTCATTTTACATTTTACATTTTACATATTACATTTTACATATTACATTTTATATTTTACATTTTACATTTTACATTTTACATTTTACATTTTATATTTTACATTTTACATTTTACATTTTATATTTTACATTTTACATTTTGCATTTTACATTTTACATGTTACATTTTACATTTTACATTTTACGTTTCACATTTTACATTTCACATTTTACATTTTACATATTACGTATTACATTTTACATTTTACATTTTACATTTTACATTTTACATTTTACATTTTACATTTTACATTTTACATTTGACATTTTACATTTTACATTTTACATTTTACATTTTACATTTTACATTTTACATTTTACATTTTACATTTTACATTTTACATTTAACATTTTACATTTTACATTTTACATTTTCCATTTTCTGTTTTTCATTTTCCATTCTCCATTCTCCATTTTCCATTTTTATTTTCCATTTTTCATTTTCCATTTTTCATTTTTCGTTTTCATTTTTTTTTCGTTTTTATTTTTTCTTTCATATTGGCGATTTTTTTTTATTATAACGTGATAACGATAAAAAAAAATATGTGGCAACATGAGCTATGTTATTGTGTTCTAGGTATTGTTAATATATGTATATGCATAATTTTTTTGTGGCATTTTTTTATGTTGTTGTACAATTATAATGTTCAACCACTAAACTGTTACAACAACCACACTGGGTTTTATGTTTTTTTTAGAGGTATCTACATATTTTTGCTCGTATCTAATCACGATGATGCCCGATTTAGCCAATTTTCAATAACAACCTGCTGGGAATTATGGCAAATGATATTATTGTAGCCTTATCCAGTAAGATTGATTTTTTTGTGAATGAGCGTGATTTCAACAGACAGATAAGGATCAAGAATATATATACTTTATGGGGTCGGAAATTAGTTTTTCGATGCGTTACAAACGGAATGACAAACCTATATATATCCTCTGCCACTGACGTGTGGAGGGTATAAAAATTACCTTTTTTATCTGCCACATAATAACAGTGCCCTGGTAGCTCCGAATAATTTGCTTTACATTACGTCTCATCATCCATAATTATACATCCTTTAAAGTTTTTAAATTTTTGAAGTAAAAGCCTTGTGGCTCTTATTCTGCTGGCAAGTTTTGAGGTTTTTCATCACGATTTGCTTTTGTTAATCTTTGAAAGTCGTAGGATTTTGTTTTTGTCTTATCCGAAACACAAGACTTTTAGCAATTTCGAATTTAGGGTGATATCTCTCTGCGAAAGGTTTGGAAACCGCTACGTCCACCTCCTTTTTTTATGTGAATTAGTTAGATCAATTTCGAATTTCAAAATAACATTTCTAGCTGTCTGTCTGGACACTTTGGCACGACGAGCCACTTAGCTATATGATAGCGTTTTATTCTGATAAAAAATGTCCACAATTTCTTCTCTCCTTTTTTCTTTTTTCGACAAAATCTTTAATACTTCAAACCCTATTGTTTAATAAATGACTTCCACGTGTTTTTGATACTTGTTGTTATTCCGTTATAAAATAATTAGACATATCGATTAACAGCTGGCAGAGTCGAAAACTATTAAAAATGACAAAACACAGTTCGGACCATACCTTAGTCCAGTACCCATGGTTTGATTAATCGAGGAATTTGAAATTTCGATTACCGATGTTTTTTTTGTACAGCAATTAACAAAAATATGTAAATATTAGTTATAAACTTATTTTAAATAAATAATATGTCTAATTATTTGATTAAAAGAAATTATAATTTGTATTCTGCAAAAATTCTGGTTTTTGGGTTCATTTAAATTGCGTATTACGGTTTTAACATGTTTAAAAGTTTTTTAAGAACAGAAAAAACATTTTTTGATAATTAAAAAAAGAAATTCCAAAACAAAATTTCGGTGATTGTTTTTCTGAAAAAAACTAGAAACGGTTTCAGAATTTAAATTTATATCAAAACACAACTTGTGATCTAAATTCTAAAATTGTCTTTCGGACAAAAAATAAAGTAACCGTATTTAAGAAAATTTTATGGAATGTCCCAGGATCGATCGATCTTCCCACTCAAATTACATTTTGTGCTTTGAAGAAAATTTGGATGTAATATCTATTTGCGATTAATTTATATGATTCATTTTTAAATTATAATCGCTTAATCGAGTACGCTTAAATCTATTACTCGAATTATTTTAACAAAAAAGAACAATAGAAAAAGCGAACAATTTGGATATACTAAAATAGAACCTAGACAGACAGATGGACATAACGAATCTTTAATTAAAAAAAAGTTTCTTGTAAAGCAATTATCAGTTTTTAGTTAAACAACATTAATCGACAAGTAATATTTTCTTTCGTGCCAAGAATTAAGTTCTAAAAAATATTATCATAATTAATATTCCACTACTGAAGTTTGATAACAATTTTGACTGAAATCGAAATAAGAAACTTACCGATTTTTAAATTTATAACCAATATTGTTTTCCATTAAATCCAAAGACCGATGAAATCTTAAATGTCCTGTTAATACGGGCACCAGCATGGCATGTTGCACTATATCACACATAACACCCGTACGATGATAGCCCTTAGAGCTTACTGCCACGGTTACGTTACGTTTCATTCTCCCCTGTGTACGCATTTCCTGCAGACGAGTCTCTTTCTCTTCCAATTTACGTTTATCCTTAAACGAAGGCTTTGACATATTGGCCATAAGATGACGAAATTTAACATACTCCCGCCAGGCTTTTTGATATTCTGGATTACCTGCATAACTTAATTGAGGCGGTCTTATGCCGAAGTGTACTATGGCCGGATAGGAGAGACCACTTTCAGCATCATAGCATTCGGGTAAATCGCTAACACTACGATCCAATTGATCAACTCTCACCGAAGATGGTTTATAGCCTGGTTTTGTAGCTAACATTCCCTTGAAATTATCAACATAATCTTGCCAATCTGTTTGGTCTATTTGGTTAAGACTGTGTAATTTCTGGGTATCCACTAATGGGCCAGCATTGTCTAGTAGATATCTTAGTACCTCACACATGGCTAATACCTCCTTGCCGTTGTCGGGTAAATCACGAACAAAACGCGGCAAAAAGTGAAATGCTGGACAACTATTGACATCGGCATTGCCATCAATATTTGGTAAAAGAGAAAAATCTACCAATTCGAGAAGTTCGTGGAACAAATAATTTGCTGATACATAAAAAAGTAAAAAAGAAAAATTAGTAGAAAAATAAAAAATTTTTTAATTACTTTTCTAATAAAATTGCAGAAAAGCTTTATTTGGCTTTATAAGTATACTAGTATGCCCTGTTGTGCTTTGCTACAACTTACCGAGCGTTACTGACATGTATATTTTCACAATCAATTGTTCCTACTATTTAAACATTTTATTTTACATACGTACATATATATTTCTTTTATTTCAATGCTTGCTGGCTGATATAAAGTAGTTTTTGTTTATTCGTCTGGTGCAAAAATTATTCAAATTTTTCGGCGTTCCTACTCTGCAGCAAGCTACATAAAACAGCCTATGAGAAAAACATGGATTTTTCAAATAAAATCCGGCACACTTAAAGATTGGGAAATTTTTTATTTCAGCGATTATTGATTTTGGCAGCTTTTGATTTTGATCACACCCACTAATTTTTACTAGCAGATTCCAGCACTCGAAATTCGAGTGCAAATTCTAAGAAATTTTATTTTTTCATTTAATAAAGACCCTAAAGGCATGCTTCACAATACAACTCATTTTAAATGAAGAAAAAACAAACTCAACACATTAACACAAACAAATCTAACAAATTTAATAAACACACACATGGCATTGTATAATTTTATGAATGTGTTAGTAGCAACTTAAAACGATCATAACTCCAAAAAAATATTCCAGACGATGAAAATCTGTAAATCTGGGTAACAGCTGAAAAGAAATACCTTTCAAATGATAAATTTTTTTTTTGTCAAAATCGGGGTAAAACTGTGAAACTTATGTCGGTCACAAGAAATCGTCTTGCCTATTAATATTATAGATATACGAGAAGCAGTTTTTTTTTTTTTTTTTTTCGAAAATTAGCATTAACTGAGTCAATAATGCAAAGAATTTATGAGTTCCAATATTCGAGGGGTTTCGTGTATAGAGGGTTGCGTTAAGCGAGATGCCATTGTGTTATTCAACCAACTTACATACGGTAAAAATGTATGTAATTTAAAAAAAAAAATTAAGAGACATTTTCGACAAACTTGAATAAAAAAATTTCAACAAATATTAATATAGAAAACCAATTTTTACAAATTTCTCTGAACTCAAACAGTTTTAGTTAATATATTTATAACAAATTAATATATAAAAAAATCTTTATAAAAAAGTTTTTTCATTCGGTGCAAAAATTATGAAATTATTCAGCTTTTTAACTCTGGAGCAAGCTACATATAGCTGATCATAGGAAAAACATGGACCGTGTTATGTTGAGAATAAAAACACGCGCTCAGTATTTCATAAAATTACATTACATTAAGTGAAAAAGATCGACAAAATCTAATTTTTTTCGATTTTTCATCAAGCATCGTAAAACAAATTTTCACTTATACCACCATAATGCTGAATGTAACACGTGAGATGTACGTCGCACAGTGGTCAATTTCGCGAGATAGCGGTCAAAACTCTATAACTTTTGACCGGATTGGTATTTTTTTACGCAATTTGTATTGTTCAATAGGAGGGCCTTTAAGCTTCAATTTGCGTGTTCAAACGTAAAAATCGACTGATAGGAACGTAAGTAATTTGGAGTTAAAAATGCATTTTAATTTTTTGTTGAGTTTCCATGTAAAAGTTGAATATTTTGACATTTTAAATAGGTACTTTTTTTATAATTTCTTATTTTCTTCAATCGTATTTTACAACCAATACTTATTTATTATTCCTAAACTTAATTTTGGTCAGAAAATGCCAACATTTGGCCCCTGACATTTATTTAGTCTCAATATTCACAGGGGCCAAAGGTTGGTTTTTTTTTGGAAGAAAGCTAATTCTTGTGAGGATTAAACTGAAAAATAACACTGAAATTCCCAACAATATCAATACCATTTGGATATATTATATACAGAACACAACATCGATAAAATTTTAAGTAAACTTTTACTATTGATTTAAAGTGCACATATATTTTATTTAAATGTATTAATAAAAATTTATACTAAAATTAGAAACAAATTATAATCTTTAAACTAGTATTAATTAAACAATATTAGTAAAAATTTCTTCCAAATAGCTTTGATTTTCATTTTGCAGTAGTTGTTTAGCTTCTTCATCTAACTCTAATGAGGTTGATTTCCATTTTTGTCGAATACTGGACATATATGGGTCTGATGTGCACAACAAAATATTAATAAGATCTTCATTAGTACAATATCTGGAAATTTTTCTTGTATTGTGCTCGCGAAAGAATCTGTAGTCTTTGTTCCTTTTTTCTTGGGCTTCTTCTGAGAGATCTCCAATTGGAAGCATATTGTGCTGAATTATTTGTTCCCCATGGAACAAAATTTTGTGAACTGTGGTTGGCATATGTCTCCAAGAATATTTTTGGTTATAAAGGGTTGCTGTCTCATTAGCATACTGACCAAATTTTTTTGCATCTATCTTTTTGCTACATGCTATAACTTGTAATATGATTTGGAATCGTCGTATTAAATCATAATCTACTCCAGTTATAGAAGCTGCAGTTTCTGGATCGGAAAAAAATATCCTTGCTGTGTTTCCATCATTAGAATTTCCTTCTCCTTGCTTTGGCTGGTCAATTATAAGGCCTATCTCACTTTATTTTTCTTGAATATCTTTTTTTTTTGCTTTCTTTTTTCCAAATTTTCTTTGTTGTTTCTCACTGTTTCGCCTAACGGGACAAATTCCAAATCGTATCCCAACTTAAGAATATGCTCCATAAAACGAATTCTAGCATGAAGAGGTGACATTCCAAATTCATATGCTTCATTAAAACTATCGTCTTGTGTTGGTGGTTGGTTCAATTGACTTGATGTTTTTTGGCATATGGTGCAGCTTGACGATGACCTTGTTTTGGTTAAAGCTTGTGCAACTTTTCCATCAATCATTGTGAGACATATTTTAAAATTTACTTCAATGTCTTGGTCATCAAATTTAAATGTTACTGGTTGAAGTTCTTTAATTTGATCATTTATTTTTCGAACTTCTTCATCTATGACATCTTGAGTATCCTTTTTGTAAGCAAACTTTATTGGTCTACAAAATTTTGTTGACGAGGGAATTTCATTCTTCCATACATCTATCTCTGCAGCTCTACTAGTTGACGGCTCTGAACAATATAAGTTTTTGTTAAACGTAATGGAACGAAAGAAATCATGAATAAATTGGCATCTGATGAATTTTCCGCATTACATTGTTTGTATTGTTTCTGGCCAGAGGACCCATCACATCCCCATTTAGAAATTAAAGTCATGCTGCAATTTTTAAACTTCTTTAAATAGTCAGCATCAAATGTCTTTAATAATCGTTCTGCAGTGTGTTCAAGAAGATCCTGCAATTTTATTTCTGCTGAACTTGAAGTTACACTAATAGCAGTTGGTGAAGGTAAGCAATCTTTTTTGGCAGAAACTATATCTCGATATGATGGAAAAATTCCACAATTTTTTTCATTGGTTCGCTTCCGCAATTCTGTATATTGGTTTTTAGTCATTTTCAAATCCAAAAATAGTGCAAATGCTTCTTCTGGCGTAAATTTACTTTCTTCAGTTGGTGTCGGCATACTTTCTAAAATCCTTTTTGTGCGTCTGGGGCTTGCTTCCACTATTTTTTCAATGATAGCAATTTTACGCTTTTTAGTTTTCGATGGTTGAATTTGATGCAGAAATGAATCCTTTATGATGCTACAAGAAACTTCTTCATTGATATGTTTAAGCTTGCGTCTTCGTGATCTTTCACTACAATTATCAATTGGCTTTGCTGGTCGACCACCTTTTCCAGTTTCCGTGGTAGTTACTGATGGCTTTTTAAAAATAAGTTTATTTCTTAGCCATTCTTGGTTGCGTGAGTAAAACAATTTCTTGTTTCTGGAACATTGATTGTACCGTTTTCTTAAAGTATTTAAAAAGTTTTTTATTTTTAAGTTATGAATTTTAATTTCTAGTTTGTCGCATATTTTGAAGAATGGATTATTCATTATATGTAAAATAATGTCGTTTTCATCTTTCCGTTCAAAATATATATCAGATAGAACACTATAACTGAATTTAGCCATTGTTTAAACAATAATGAAGAAAAAAATGAATGCATGGATTAATATACTATTGCTCGCAGTTTCAACATGATCTTTTTTACCTCTTTGAAACATAATATAACAGGTAGTTGGTTTTACCAGTTATTTCCATTGGTTTTAAATTTATTTGCAATTTTCACGTATTTAAGTTGTGTAATATTAGATGGCAATAAAATCTTTTTTACCCTTTCCAAATGAATTGCTAGATACCACATAATTTGAGAGTTAACAGGTACTGGCAATAATATAAAAGGTACTTGGTTTTACCAGTTATTTCCATTGGTTTTATATTTATTTGCAATTTTCACGTATTTAAGTTGTGTAATATTAGATGGCAATAAAATCTTTTTTACCCTTTCCAAATGAATTGCTAGATACCACATAATTTGAGAGTTAACAGGTACTGGCAATAATATAAAAGGTACTTGGTTTTACCAGTTATTTCCATTGGTTTTAAATTTATTTGCAATTTTCACGTATTTAAGTTGTGTAATATTAGATGGCAATAAAATCTTTTTTACCTTTTCCAAATGAATTGCCAGATACCACATAATTTGATAGTTCTATTGTCATTTTTGTCAAAATTTTGATACACCCTTCTATGTGGACTAGGTCCAAATATGGGCCAACTTCTACTAATGTCAACAGAATTATTTTTTGGGTCAATAAGAACTCTTGTACAAAATTTCATCAAAATATATGCATAATAGCCACTTTCACATACAAATAACTTCTCAAAAAATATGACGTGCATTTGTACCGAATATCTTACCTTGGGTCAGAAAAATTGCTGTAGCTCAAAAAGTGCAGTCCCGATGCATGGACATGTATATATAGGAATGTAGGGGAGAGTTAGGACTACAAAATAGTAAATTTGTGTTTTGACTCAGCTTGACTCACAGGAGTTGTGCTCTATGAAGTAGGAAATTTCCGAGAAATTTGACCTTTTAAAAAAAAAAAATTTAAATTGTTCTGAAAACAGTAGAGGAAATACCAGTAATAGGAAATAAGTTAAGTTACAACACAAAATTTATTTCGTCCAAAAATCTTGAAAAACAAAAAAGTTATGATCATTTAAACTTTAAAAATTAACTAAAAATATCATAAATTTACTAAATTCTGAAAAAGCCCATTTTGGACCACCCTGTTCTCAGTGAAGTAGTTGAAATAGAGTTCTAATTTTTTGGCTCCCGAGGTTTACTACTGTCTACTTTCATATGAGTCTAATAACTTTAAAATCGGAGAACAAAAACCAAAAGGAGTTTTGGCCGCTATCTCAAAATATTGACCACAGTGTGTCGGTTACTAGAGTTGTGTAGTTCAAGAACGAACTAGTTCAATTGAACCATTCGTTGTACTTAACGATGTGAACTACTTCCTACTCTTTCGCTCTTTTAGTTGATTTTGTCATATCGTTCTTTTTTCATGTAATAAGTCAAATTTTATTGTTTTTGATTTTTTTATGTTTGCTTTTAAATTAGTTTTAATAAGACTGAGTGCCATTTTTTTTTGTTTTTTTTTTAGTTTTATATTAGTTTTGTATTAATTTTTTATGCTTACTTTAACGTATTTTTTTATATGTATCTATGTATATTATTTTTTTGATGTGTAAACATCTATACGTGCAGGGGGGTAAATTTCCATTTCACAATACAATCACAAAAACAGTGTAACACGTAGTAGGTGAGAGTGGACAGATAACGCTGTGTGACTTATGATTGTATTGGTGAAAAAATTATGATATAACATTGTTTTTTATGCCACTTTTTTAAAAGCGTCATCTATGTATCACTTATATACGTTTATATTGGGATATTTTTAACGTTTTACATACAGCAAAGGGTTGTTGAATTAGCTGAAACAGTTTTTGCTATAAGTGATACATAGATGACGCTTTCTGTTTGATTTTAAAAAATTACATAAAAATATCTTTAATTACTAGATGTTTACACATCTTCCCTGTGATCGGACTCACATGATTTTTTTTTATCGAGGAAGTTTAGGAATTGTGGAATATTTAGTTAATATGGACCTCCATTAGTTATCAGTTACTTAGGAAGCAATTTTGGGTATTCTGCCTTCAGGGTATAATGACTTTGTAAATACCAAAAACACTTAACTTAAACCCACCATTTTGTTATACCGATCTATTCAGAATCATTTTCTGACTCGATTTAACGATGTCCGTCCGTCTGGCTATCTGTCTGTGTGTCTATGTAAAAACTTGAAGTAAATCTACAGGACACAAATATGATTTTACTTTGATGAAATGTTTGATATAATCTTTTGTTAGTCATAGCACGAACGTTATTGGAATTTGTGAAAATCGGTACATGTTCGGACCTAGTCCCAATAAAAATGGGCCATATGAGACCGACTTACCGATCTTCACTTAAATCTATAAAAAACAATAAAAATTTGGTTGAATACTGATTTTACTGTAATCAAGGGTTTTCAATTATGGAAGTATTGTAATTTGTGTAGAAGTATTATAATATTAAAAAAATTCTTAAGTTTTTCTTCAATTAAGTTATGGATTCATCTGATGAAGATTTCCCACTAACGGTTGACACTATTTCAATTTATGTTCTGAACATTTAAGCCCGTATTCATAATCAAATTCTAGCAGTTGGCTAACTTTTTTTCATACAAATTTTGAAATTTTCGTATGAAAAAAAGTTAGCCAACTGCTAGAATTTGATTATGAATACGGGCGTTAATATCTAAGATTTAACCAATAAAAAAAACATTTGCATTGAAAATTATTTTGTTATATTTTTTACTCACTATTACAAGCATTCACATTAATTTTTTTTTATATATTTTTTAGTATACGTTTCTTTAAAAAAAATATAATTCGCGCACTCATAGTGACTTAAATACTGTAACTCATACAATTTTTAGTGAACTAGTTCGTGCAATATAGTTCAAAAAAGAGCGAATGAACTATAAGAACGAACTAGTTCTTTTAAAATAATTGAACTAGAAAGTACCAGAATGCTCAACATTAACGCTTACTATATTAAAAGAAATAAAAAGAACGGCTCTTACCCAGCCATCTCACATCACACTGCAAGTTCGAAGAACTCAATACACTCACATTTTTTTTTTACTAATACACACACATTTCCCGCAGTGGTCACACTAATGGCACCAAATTTTTCGTGCGAGTAGTGGCAGACACTAACGATGATTAATGTTACCCTGTTATAAATTTAATGCAAATTTACTGGATTCTGTAAAATTGTAATTAAAGTTTTAACTTGTTAAATCTATTATAATGATTTATTTTTTGAAATGCGCATACAAAAACGCAAGTTTGTTAATTATAGAGCATAAATATTATTAACTATTATTAAAATAATACTAATAATAATAAATGTAAACATTTTCCCTCAAACATGTGCCTGTATAATAAACTCGGTAACTCTACTTAAAATAAAATAAGAGCGAGAAGTATACAAATTTTTTCAAGTTTACGCTTCAACAACATTGTAAAAATGAGATTGCAATCAGATGTGTGAGCATAAAATTTAATGGCGATGGATTCGACTAATTCGAACAATTTTTCGTTGATAATACGTACACAACGATTTTACAATTTCAGTGTGATGTGAGATTGGGGGGTTATTTACAAGCTATTAGATACATATTTATATATATGGGGGTGTTGTGTGTGTGAATTATAGAGAAGATAACTGCGGCTAGAATATCATTTGGCAATTTTTTATTTGAAAGATTTTTGATTTTTTCGCAGATCATTTTTTTTTGCGATTTTTGTTTTTCGCCATTTTCGATTTTGACAATTTTTGAATTCGACGATACCGCCCATAGTTTCCATTGTCACTCACATTGGTAATTAATGTACAGTTTCAACAAATTTTCCAAAGCGAGACATGATATTGAATAATAAATTTGTATGGAAGGTGACACGCCCACTACTCATTTCTACTAAGATTAATAATAGATGACCTTAAACCGATTTGCAAAGCTCTCCCTGTCGAAGTACTCCGGTCTGGCCCTAAGAAAACATCTGGTTTTTAACGATTTGCCTTGAATTTAGAATATCAGTGGCAATTTTTTATTTGAAAGATTTTTGTTTGGCGATTTTACCGATTTTTCGCTGATTTTTTTTTTGCGATTTTTGATTTTGACAATTTTTGAATTCAACGATACCGCCCATAGTTTCCATTGTCACTCACATTGGTAATTAATGTACTTGTCAGCAGTTTCAACAAATTTTGCAAAGCGAGACATGATATTGAATAATAAATTTGTATGGAAGGTGACAGGCCCACTACTCATGTCTACTAAGATTAATAATAGATGACCTTAAACAAATTTGCAAAGCTCCCTCTGTCGAAATGCTCCGATCTGGCCCTAAAAAAAATATCTGGCTTTTATATTGCATCTAAATTTTAATAAACAGTGTCGGAAAAAAGTAAAGCACGAACTCCCCCGAAAGTTTTAGCAGATATCTAGGTACAAAATTAATTTTTGATTATGCCACGCCCCTCCCCGCCCACAGACCAAAAATCAAAAATCAGAATCACAGTGTCACCCGATACGCTATTCTGAAAATTACCTGAAAATTTCATTAAAATCGGTCCATCCACTTTTATATATATCACGGTGTCTCGACTAGCAATAATTCATGACAATGTTCATGTTCAAGTCAGAGAAACATAATAACGTCAAAATGCGAAGTGGGCAAATTTTGTCTAGACATTTCATTTTTATTATTGTACTCAATGCTTTAAAAGAATTACTTTTCTTTTTAAATCCATTCTTTTATAGTTTTCACATTTGTAGTTCCATAAACACTCATATTCGCGATATATGTGTATTAATGAAATTAATAATTTCGCTTTTATTTAATTTTAAAAAAATACTAAACTTCAAAATCTAATAAAACTTCAAATTAATTGCAAGGTTTATGGCAGAATTTCTGTCATGGCAAAAAGTAGGATTTTTAAGTTATGACATGAACATTAGCGGTCTTCACTAGCCATTAACTTAAACATTGTCATGAATTATAGCTAGTCGAGACACCATGTATAGATGCCATTAGTGGTACAATATTAAAATTTGAGTAGCCACGCCCTTCCGCCCACAGACAAAAACTAAAAATCTGACTTAACTGTGCCAGGCTATTCTAAAGATCCCTGAAAATTTCATCATGATCGGTCCAGCCATTTTGGAGCCCATACGGAACATACATACATACATACATTTATATATCTGTGGTCACAATCGATAACCACCTAAGTCGATTTAAGAACGATTTTAGTTATGTATGCTATCATAATGTTTTTTAAAAAGATATTAATAAAAACATACTGGGGGGTTATTTTGTAATTCGATTCGAAACGAAAATATTTTCGAAAGGAATTTCCTTTCGAAAATTGAAATGGAAATAATAGTACGAAAGCGTACGACAAAGTACAATTTGTACGAATTCGTAAATTTTTTCATTCGAATCGAATTACATAATAACCCCCCTGGCCTAAGTCGTAATGAAGCCCCATTACATTTATGTAAAAAGCTATTTTTCTCGAAAGCATGGTTTTCGACTTAGGCGGTTAATGCTTGTGACCACAGACAAATATAAAAAAGCCTATAGTTCCTACCAGATACACCAGTAAAACTCTGTAAAAATTTCAGAAAGGACGGTCCAGCTACAAACAAACATACATACTTTCGCTTTTATATATGTATGTATATCGAATATAAATATATTACACTAATAAACTTTAATTACATTGGCTAACAATTCAATACTTACAAAATAAATCCAGCTCGCGTACCGTAAAATTTTCGGGCATTTTTTCTGGTACGTACAATATTGTGTACTCGATATTGAAGCGTATCACTTTGCACGTTGGCAAATCCATCAAAGGAAAGTGAGTTAGTAATGAGAAACCTTCAAATAAAAATTCATGTTCGTCATGTTTAATAATGGTGGGAGTTTTGGTTAAGAAATTTGTGGGCGGCGATATAGTTATGCGATAATGATGTAGTTTATGAGCGTTGTTCGATTTGCTATCACATTTTGGATAGCCATCTTCACCAGGATAGATGCCATGACGTATACCAACTCGACGAGATTTAACCGAACAACGACATAAGGGGCCGTCATTCATTTCACCATGTTCATTGTGCCACAAATCGGGATGAATACGGTAGGGATGTTGTAGTTTGCGTGATAGTTCTTCCATACAATTGTCTTGTTCAACTTTGAATTCTTCATTTTCAGATGAATCACTATCCGACGACGTACAACCTTCGGATTTGTGTTTACACACGCGTCGTCGACAATTTCGGGGCGCTGGTTTATACGGTGGCAAAGTTGCTCTTATTCGATCCGATCTTTTCAATAATTTCTCCTCAAAAAGTTGACACAACATTTCAAGGCGTGTTGTGGCTTCCACCTCATGTACAACAGTAGTACGACGATAATAAGGATCGGCTGGAGAGGAACGTATCCACACCTCACGACTGTCCTCATCCATTTCGGCCAATTCGTCCATTTTACGTTGTATTTCTTCAGAGGTTTCACAGTAATTCGAACGCCATGCTTTCAACAAACGGTCACGTTCCGTTTCCGATTTGGCTGAACGTTCCTCACGCACACGATGTCGTTTGCCTACATATTGCTTTTCCGATTTAGGAACGTCAGCGTGAGCTGAAGCTAGATTAATTTTGTTTTCATAAAATTGTTCAGTTTTACTGTATGCGTAGGAAGATGATCTCGGATAGTACTCGTTTCTAGGGCGGCTGGAAGAGGCATAACGATAACCATGAGTGAAAGGCTGCGAATGGGGATAATAATTGCTACTATAGTTATACTGGTAGTCGGTGTAATGATAATCTGCTCTGGAATCATAAGTGCTATTTGAAGGATATTCAGTTGGAGGAATTGGGGAATATGCATAACTAGTTGATGACCTTTGGTAGTCAATTTGTGACCCCTCTGCTGCAACACCAACCTGATTATAGGTGCTCGAAATAGAATGTCCACTGTATTTTGTAGAATACGCGCGTGTGTCCGATTTATCAGTAGCACCTGGCGGTGGTGGAGCTGCGATTTTTGTATTTATGTATTCTTCTGGAGCATATCCAACATGTTGTGTTGCAACATTATCATCACCAGGTGGTGGCGGCGGAGGAGGAGGTGGCAAATTACTCAAATAATTGTAAATATTTTCTGAAGGTAGCGGTGGTGGTGCAGCAGCCTCATTTTTTGTTGTTGGCGGTGTTGAACTTACGCCCGGAATTGGTGGACTTACGCCCGGAATTGGTGGAGGATATGCTGAGCCTGTTGTTGGTATTTGTGGTGGTGGATAATAGTAGTAGTTGGGAACCGTATCATATTCATTACTTGATGGCGGATAACTCATTTTTTTTGTTGTGATATATTAATTTAACCGAAAATTAAATTATTTCTACAAGATGTAGTCAAGAGCCGACAAAAACTAAAATTAGTGCAGGTAAAATTTTGTTTACTTAAAAAATTTACTGCATCTTGTAAAACGATTATTATGGTATAGTCGGTTATCGGAAAATCAATAGGTTGAAGAATTAACTAAACAAGTATTCTAGAAACTTCACATATAAAAAAGATTAAAAATTAATTTTCATTTTTCGTTGGATTTTAGTATAAAAGTGAAGTGTTGAAAGTTAATTTTACGACTACTACTTTTTAAAAATTTTTTAAGTTAAATTTTGTCAGAAAATGCCAAACATGGGACCCGTAAACTTTTTAGTACTAATGTTCACAAAGGCAAAAGGTTGACCTTTTTATTGAAAGAGCTCGTGTAAAATATAATTTATTAAGCAGCGAACGTAAAAGTTACCTGATATTGGTTCAAGATAGAGAAGTTTCAATGAAAAAGTCGTATGTTTTTACTTTAGTAAATTTTTTTATTGTCTTTTTAAATATTTCTAATTCAATTTTAAATCAAGAAAAATTGTTAACTATATAGAAAAAGAGTATAAGTTATTGTTAGTGTACTGAAAAACTACTTCAAATTAAACAATTTTATTAAATATTTCTTCTAAATAGCGTTGATTTTCATCTTCTATAAGTTGTTTAGCATCTTCGTCTAATTAAATAGAGGTAGTTTTCCATTTTTGTTGAATGTTGGACATATATGGATCTGAAGTGCACAACAAAATAGTGATAAGGTCAAGGATCATATATGATCCTTGGCACAACAAAAGAAAAATGTCCACATGTTACCTTATCAAAGATCATATAAAAGAGGATATGCAAACTGCAATTGGATCATGAAAGCAAGAGTGGCAGTTCTGCAAATATACAAAAATGGTACGAGATAAAATTTACGATAAAAATTGTACAAAGAATCTACATTTTGAAAAACTTAGAGAAAAACGAAACAAAAGCAAAAATAAATAGAAAAAAAATTATCACAGCGATACATAATGTTTTTTATACCCTATACCACTATGTGGTTTGGGTATAATGACTTTGTGCTGCTGTTTGTAACAACCAAAAATATTTGACCTAGACCCATCTTTAATTATACCGATCGAATTAGAATCACTTTCTGAGTTGATTTAACAATGTCCGTCCGTCCGTCCGTCCGTCCGTCCGTCCGTCCGTCTGTGTGTCCATGTAAAGTTTGTAATCAAACTGCAGGTCGCAAATATGAATATATTTTGATGAAATTTGGTATATAAGCTTTTATCGGCCATGGGATGAACGCTATTGAAATTGGTGAGAATCGGGCCATGTTCAGACCTAGCCCCCATACAAATTACCCATATGAAATCGACATAAATTGCCATAAGATCCAAATTGTCATATAGATCTTACTCAAATTGGGTTTGTATGCGTTCATTACATCCACTAATGAGTAGTCCAAAAATGATCCCTTTGACCCCATATGGAGCTGCTTCCCGATCTTCACTTAAATCTATTAAAAAACAAAAATATTGCACTGATTCTTCTCAAATTTTGTTTCTACATATTTTTGCAAAATACAAGAGACTTTACCAAACATGATCAGGATCGGTCCATTTTTGGACCTAGTCTCTTTATAGATATAGCATCCGATATGAACTTTTTCATATCTGCAGCCAAAAAAATTAATAAAAATCCCACTCAAATTTGGGTTTTGCTTATTTTCAATGTCCAGTTAGTTGGGCCTAAGAGATAGGGTTTCTAAACGCATGGTATAGGGTATCGTATAGTCGGTCTAGACAGACTATAATTTTCTTACTTGTTTTTATTATATTTATATTATTTTATATTACATGTATTTTATTATATACGGTCTTGCATATACATACATATATGGACATTGTTAATAAAGGTGCTATTACATGATGTGTTTTTTACATATGTACTGTCAAATTTTCCCACAACAAAAGTTGTACACATCGTGTGATACATATGAAACATTGTTTATGTACAATACATGAGGAAAGTCATATGTACATTTTTCAATTAGAGCCGGTTCTATTTTTGTATGACAAACATATGAAAATACAACACTGCTTGTGGCGAAAGAAAAACAGAGTAAATTATAAAGATTAATATTGAAAGAAAAAAAAAATTGTTTAATATTAATTAACAATTAAAAAATATATAACTTTTTTTTAACAATAAATTTTTGTAAATTCACAAATTAAATCAGCTGTTGTTTACATTTAGAGGTTATGTCATACGGAAATACATATGCACGTGTGATAGCAAAAATTATGAATCGTATGTAAAAGACAATTCTGACAGACATGAGGAATTTCATATGGATAAAAAAAGTGACAGTACATATGTAAATACACATCGTGTAATAGCACCTTAAGCAAGATCATTGCGAAAAAAAACAAATTCTTCAATGTTTTTTGTTGTTGGTCTAAGAACAGTATAAACAAAATATCTTTGCGAATCAAAGAATTTTCGTTAAAATCGCATCGATTCGTTAGTGCATTTTTTTTTGTATATTTTGCTGAAAATTAATATCTTTGCACATTTTCCTATAAATGCATATTTTTGTGCCATATTTCACATTATATTGTGTAGAATTCAAGTTTTGCCATATCTTTTTCTATTATTTCATTTAAATGTATTTTTTACGTTTTTACATAGTTGCATATTTTTTTAGAACGCCTAAAACTATGTTATCGTTTCTTACAATTTAATTTTCAACATGGTTGTAGTAATAGTTACAGTGTAGGTAAGTGGCAACTATGTTAATCATTGTTACATTTTGTATCAACCATCACAAAATTGGAATGTATTCCGATTTACAACAACTGTGAAGAACAACAGATACGAAAAGAAGTATTTTTGACGTTTCGTTTTTATAAAAACAAAATATAGTCAAAAATAACGGTCACATAATTTATCTAAAGATTTTCCTTTCCGAACTAAATTTTATATTATTTATTAAAACACACAATATACAACTAAGTATTAGCATTGTTTACGTGTTTACTATTTATTGTAAGTATTATATTGGTATTGAAATATGTAGATATTTTTCAATTCAATTATATATTCTTCCTTTATTTACATATTTTAACAAATTTGATATTTACATATGAGATCTTATCTTTACATATAGATATTGCAACAAATAATACATAGGATCTAAAGATATTAAATAGTTTTTATTTTATTTTTTAATGATTTTTAAAGGAAAATGGGAGAAAAAAAATATGTAGATATATTTTTTTTAATTCAGTGAATATTTTTGTAGGAAAAATGCCAAAAATAAAGTCATCGACCAGAACTTAATTAAGAAAGTACGTGGCGGAAAACGAAGTATTTAAAACAGATGGAGAAAAACTATTCTGTAAAACATGAGATATATCAATAACGTTCCAAAAAAAGTTTTTAGTGGATCAACATATAAATAGCTAAAAACACAAAGAAGAAACGACTGTGAAGTTATCCCAAGATTTTTATCCCAAGATTTATATTTTCTGCAAGTGGAACTTAAGTGGATCGTAAAAAAACTGAAATATAATCAACCAAAAATGAAGAGTTGCCCACGTAGTTGAACATTTTGATACAATAATAAATTACATCACATAAATTTATTATCACATTTTATAAATCAATTTTCTCAGCTCCTCTGATGATTTTGAATATGTGACATATACCAATCGATTCTACTCGGCCTCTGGAAAATTTTGGTGTATGCCCCATATTGGGCATTTGCCTAGATACCCTACAATCAACAAATGATTTTTATCCCAAAAAAAAAAATTAATCGCAAAATTAAGATTTATTTTACGAAATTCCTGAGATGATTTCGTATATGTGACATATACCAATCGATTCTACTCGGCCTCTGGAAAATTTTGGTATATGCCCCATATTGGGCATTTGCCTAGAGACCCTACAATCAACAAATGATTTTTATCCCAAAAAAAAAATTAATCGCAAAATTAAAATTTATTTTACAAAATTCCTGAGATGATTTCGAATATGTGACATATACCACTCGATTCTACTCGGCCTCTGGAAAATTTTGGTATATGCCCCATATTGGGCATTTGCCTAGATACCCTACAATCAACAAATGATTTTTATCCCAAAAAAAAATTAATCGCAAAATTAAAATTTATTTTACAAAATTCCTGAGATGATTTCGAATATGTGACATATACCAATCGATTCTACTCGGCCTCTGGAAAATTTTGGTATATGCCCCATATTGGGCATTTGCCTAGATACCCTACAATCAACAAATGATTTTTATCCCAAAAAAAAATTAATCGCAAAATTAAAATATATTTTACAAAATTCCTGAGGCCTAGTAGAATCGATTGGTATATGTCACATATTCGAAATCATCTCAGGAATTTTGTAAAATATTCACATATTCAGAATCATCAGAGGAGCTGAGAAAATTGATTTATAAAATGTGATTTATAAAATGTGTAATTAAATTTATGTGAAATTGATTATTGTATCAAAATGTTCAAATACGCGGGCAACTCTTCTTTTTTGGTTGATTATATTTCAGTTTTTTTGCGATCCACTTAAGTTCCACTTGCAGAAAATAAAAATCTTGGGATAACTTCACACACATAAGAAGAAGACAGCCAAAAAACCGAAAAAGCTTCGCAGGGTCTAATCACTAGCCAGTCATTTGGACATAAAACAAGTCAGTTTAATATGGACTTGTGTGAGGCATTTGTGTCTGCAGATATCCCTTTACATAAATTAAACAACATACAATTAACAATTTTATTTTAAAAAAGTATACCAATGAGACCATTCCATCTGAAAGTACTATGAGAAAAACATATGTTACAGAATATATAATAAAAAACTTAATGAAGTAATTGAAATATTAAAACACAATTATCTATGGGTCTCCATCGATGAGACTCCAGACATTGAAGGCCGGTTTGTTGCTAACATAATCGTTGGTATTTTAGATGCAGATGACTTAACATAGTAGCTCGAGCCTTTAATGACTCAATTTCGTTATTAGGCGATAACTTCAACAAAATACAAATACTTTTGCTTTTTAAAAGTTTTTTACCCAAAAATGATTTGTGTTACTTGTTTAGTCCGTGCCATGCACCGTGTTGCAGAGGAAATCAGAAATCAATTTGAAAACATAGATATTTTGACTTCTTATGGAAAAAAATATTTCTCAAAGCACCATCACGAGTTGCTATATTAAAATAAATGTATCCAGAACTTAATCTTCCGCCTCAACCTGTAATCAGATTGGGGGCATGGATAGAGGCTGTCGTATACTACGCCAACAACTTTGATCAATTCCAGGATGTTGTGGAAACTTTAATAACTATATAAAAATATAACATTTTTAAGTCTGTTTGCTGTTTTTCTTAAGATATGTATGTTGTATATATACGTTGTAATTCTTATTGTTGAAGTTATTGCAGTTGTGGGTATATTAATACTGCACGTGTCACATTGTCCTAAGCAAGTGCCCAATACACATTTTTGTTTGCTATCACCTTGAGGTGCATTTCAGATCAAATACATTTCTCAAATCTCTAACGTTAACTCTCAAATGTACCTCAATAGTCCGATTATAGGCTTCTCAACTTAAAAGGCACATTTTTTATATGGTGATTTTTTTTAGCTATCAAATTGAAAAATTTGTGATTCTCAACTTGATAGCAAAAAATTTCTCCAATCAGTATTCAATGGAAGGTATGGAATTGACATATTAAAAAAAAATTATACTAATTTTAGGAATGAAAACAATGTAGTTTTTTTTAATGTTTCTAATTAAATTCATTATATATCTATAATAATAATAGGCTAGGCGATTTTTTGTTACCGAAGTTTTGTTCTACCGTTTTATTCCGATTTTGAACAAACGTTTATTTGTTGATATTTCTTTTTGAAAGATATTTCTTTTTAGCTGTTCACCAGATTTATAGATTTTTAAATTTTTTCCTTTATTTTGAGTAAATTACATTTAAAGTGTGTGTTTATTATACCCTATACCACTATGTGGCTTGGGTATAATGACTTTGTGCTGCTGTTTGTAACAACCAAAAATATTTGACCTAGACCCATCTTTAATTATACCGATGGAATCAGAATCACTTTCTGAGTTGATTTAACAATGTCCGTCCGTCCGTCAGTCCGTCCGTCTGTGTGTCCATGTAAACCTTGTAATCAAACTGCAGGTCGCAAATATGAATATATTTTGATGAGATTTGGTATATAAGCTTTTTCGGCCATGGGATGAACGCTATTGAAACTGGTGAGAATCGGTCCATGTTCAGACCTAGCCCCCATACAAATTACCCATATGAAGTCGACATAAATTGCCATAAGATCCAAATTGTCATATAGATCTTACTCAAATTGGATTTGTATGCGTTCATTACATCCATTAATGAGTAGTCCAAAAATGATCCCTTTGACCCCATATAGAGCTGCTTCCCGATCTTCACTTAAATCTGTTAAAAAACTAAAATATTGCACTGATTCTTCTCAAATTTTGTTTGTATATATTTTTGCAAAATACAAGAGACTTTACCAAACATGATCAGGATCGGTCCATTTTTGGACCTAGTCCTTATATAGATATAGCATCCGATATGAACTTTTTCATATCTGCAGCCAAAAAAATTAATAAAAATCCCACTTAAATTTGGTTTTTGCTTATTTTCTATGTCCAGTTAGTTGGGCCTAAGAGATAGGGTTTCTAAACGCATGGTATAGGGTATCGTATAGTCGGTCTAGACCGACTATAATTTTCTTACTTGTTTAAATTTAGAATTAAAAATGAATGAATTAATTATTTGTATATTTTATGAATATTAATATAACATAAATAAGATTTTAAATTAAAAAATTCGGAAAAAGTAGAAATAATTAAATATATATAAATTAATTATTTGTACTTTTTTTTTTAGCATTTTTTAATTTAATTTATTATTTATGACATACATATTTAAATAATATCTCAAACTTAATACAAATCGTATTCAAGTTGAAAACATGTTTGGTGTCAAGTGGAGAAAACTGTTGGATGCCCAATTGAGAGTTAAAATATTTTTCAAAGATTGGAAAAAATATTAAGTCTCAAATTGACGTCAAGTTGAAAGCAAACAAGGAAAAAATTGTTCAACTCAAGTTGAGAATAACATTGGACATCAATTTAAGTACTTAACTTTTTTCCAACATTGGAGAAATTATTTTTCAATGCATACTGGGTATTACCACATATTTTTTATCGTTAAAATTAAAAATTTCATATTAAAAATAAAAGTAAATATTAAAAATTATAAATGAAAAATGAAAAAACAAAAATGAAAAAAGAAAAATGAAAAGTTAAAAATTAAAAGTGAAAACCTAAAAATGAAGAACTAAAATTAAAAAATAAAAATTTTAAATTAAAAATTCAAAATTAAAATTTAAAAACTAAAGATTAAAAATTATAAATTATAAATTATTAATTATAAATTATAAATTATAAATTATAAATTATAAATTATAAATTATAAATTATAAATTATAAATTATAAATTATAAATTATAAATTATAAATTATAAATTATAAATTATAAATTATAAATTATAAATTATAAATTATAAATTATAAATTATAAATTATAAATTATAAATTATAAATTATAAATTATAAATTATAAATTATAAATTATAAATTATAAATTATAAATTATAAATTATAAATTATAAATTATAAATTATAAATTATAAATTATAAATTATAAATTATAAATTATAAATTATAAATTATAAATTATAAATTATAAATTATAAATTATAAATTATAAATTATAAATTATAAATTATAAATTATAAATTATAAATTATAAATTATAAATTATAAATTATAAATTATAAATTATAAATTATAAATTATAAATTATAAATTATAAATTATAAATTATAAATTATAAATTATAAATTATAAATTATAAATTATAAATTATAAATTATAAATTATAAATTATAAATTATAAATTATAAATTATAAATTATAAATTATAAATTATAAATTATAAATTATAAATTATAAATTATAAATTATAAATTATAAATTATAAATTATAAATTATAAATTATAAATTATAAATTATAAATTATAAATTATAAATTATAAATTATAAATTATAAATTATAAATTATAAATTATAAATTATAAATTATAAATTATAAATTATAAATTATAAATTATAAATTATAAATTATAAATTATAAATTATAAATTATAAATTATAAATTATAAATTATAAATTATAAATTATAAATTATAAATTATAAATTATAAATTATAAATTATAAATTATAAATTATAAATTATAAATTATAAATTATAAATTATAAATTATAAATTATAAATTATAAATTATAAATTATAAATTATAAATTATAAATTATAAATTATAAATTATAAATTATAAATTATAAATTATAAATTATAAATTATAAATTATAAATTATAAATTATAAATTATAAATTATAAATTATAAATTATAAATTATAAATTATAAATTATAAATTATAAATTATAAATTATAAATTATAAATTATAAATTATAAATTATAAATTATAAATTATAAATTATAAATTATAAATTATAAATTATAAATTATAAATTATAAATTATAAATTATAAATTATAAATTATAAATTATAAATTATAAATTATAAATTATAAATTATAAATTATAAATTATAAATTATAAATTATAAATTATAAATTATAAATTATAAATTATAAATTATAAATTATAAATTATAAATTATAAATTATAAATTATAAATTATAAATTATAAATTATAAATTATAAATTATAAATTATAAATTATAAATTATAAATTATAAATTATAAATTATAAATTATAAATTATAAATTATAAATTATAAATTATAAATTATAAATTATAAATTATAAATTATAAATTATAAATTATAAATTATAAATTATAAATTATAAATTATAAATTATAAATTATAAATTATAAATTATAAATTATAAATTATAAATTATAAATTATAAATTATAAATTATAAATTATAAATTATAAATTATAAATTATAAATTATAAATTATAAATTATAAATTATAAATTATAAATTATAAATTAGAAGGGAATCTTAAACCCTTCTTAGCCCTAATCTACCAGCAGCCTAATCATACCAGCAGATTTACAATTTCAGTTCAAACGTCTGCAATTCCCAGTCAAGTTAGCATTTGTCATTACAGCAAATAAGATCCAAGGATAAACATTTAAAATCCCCTGTTTACATTTGGAGACACCATGCTTTTCGCATGGTTAACTATATTTCACATGCTCACGAGATTCAAGCGGTCAACATATGCACAAATTTACGCAAAACGGAAAAACTGTGAACACAGTTCATTGGAGTGTCTTTCTTCTAGGTGATTTTTGATACATGAATTTAAAATTTAATTAATCTGGCAACACCGTGATGATCAGATAAGCTAATCGTAGTTGGTTAAAAAAAATTCGCAATAACTATCATAATCTTGCTAAAAATCTCTATATTGTAAAATATTTTTTTTTTTTTATTTTTAATATTTATTTGTACAATAACATTATTGAGGTAAGTAGGCAAAAATAATAAATTTAATTCATAAATGTACAAATAACAAGTTATAAGTTTAATTTAAATACAAGTTTTAAAAATGTTAGAATTGATAAATAGTTTTTTATGATATGAGATCTTTAAATATAACTGTATTTACGATAGAAGCGTTTCAAATGCGCCACAAATATATTCTTTACAAGATGATTTAAATGTTGAAATTCTATCAATGGATTTAAGAACTTCAGGTAAATTGTTAAATTTGTTACTACCAATAAAATCTATACGTTGTTTAGTTGTTTCCAATCTACACCTAGGAATTCTGAAATACGATCTATTGCGTGTGCTATAATAAAATTGATTTAATTATTAAATTTTATTTTCTTTTATTTGTAGGGAGGCAAAAAAAAATCGCTTAAGTGACAAGGAAAATCATATTCTAGGGATCAAAATAAGAAACTTTGCCCAAGGAACCATACCTCTAAAACCATACCTCTAAAACGAATTGACCTGTCTGTCTGTCTGTCATGGGGCAACCCCATTCCCCCTTATGCAATTGATCTGAAACTTGGCCCATAGTTTTGTTGTGACTACAGATTAATTTTGGGGTAGTCACACAGAGTCACGCATAGTCACGAAGCGATCTAAAAGTTATTTACCCTCAGCCGTATGATTATTATTTATTAGCAGAGTAGAAGATACGTATACGTATGAGTGTTAATTTTAATATTAAATCAAATATAGTCAGCCCAATTCTAAACAAAAAATGGTGATTTATTCATATGTTTGTATGGGGAACCACCCAGGGGGGTTCCAGGGGGTGTGCCACTGGCATGGGTGGGTCGGCCTCCAAAGTTAGTTGGGGTCGATCATACAGTTGGACTCGATTGGGGCACTCTAAATGGGTCAAAGTGAGACAGACAGACAGACAGACAGACAGGTCAAAAGTCGGGACATTAGAATTCGTTTTAGAGGTATGGTTCCTCGGGCAAAGTTTCTTATTTTGATCCCTAGAATACGATTTTCCTTGTTACTTGGGCGATTTTTAAATTGACTCGCCCTAATATTTATAATATATACTAGAGTAACCCTGTCCGCGTTGCTGGACAACACAATAATATACATTTACGCCTTTGCATTAATCCTAGAAAGTCATCCTTATTTTTTGTGCATTAACGTCATCCTTTGTCATTTTAACTACGACCTATTTCGAGTTGCTATAAAAAATATCGTGAGCAAAAGTGTTGACCAAAATTGATTTAATTTCTATATTTAGGTTATTTTTAATTAATATTAAAAGAAATTCAAATAATTTTATTATTTTTATACCCTCTACCACTATGTGGTTTGGGTATAATGACTTTGTGCTGCTGTTTGTAACAACCAAAAATATTTGACCTAGACCCATCTTTAATTATACCGATCGAATCAGAATCACTTTCTGAGTTGATTTAACAATGTCCGTCCGTCCGTCCGTCCGTCCGTCCGTCCGTCCGTCTGTGTGTCCATGTAAAGCTTGTAATCAAACTGCAGGTCGCAAATATGAATATATTTTGATGAAATTTGGTATATAAGCTTTTATCGGCCATGGGATGAACGCTATTGAAATTGGTGAGAATCGGTTCATGTTCAGACCTAGCCCCCATACAAATTACCCATGTGAAATCGACATAAATTGCCATAAGATCCAAATTGTCATATAGATCTTACTCAAATTGGGTTTGTATGCGTTCATTACATCCACTAATGAGTAGTCCAAAAATGATCCCTTTGACCCCATATAGAGCTGCTTCCCGATCTTCACTTAAATCTATCAAAAAACAAAAATATTGCACTGATTCTTCTCAAATTTTGTTTGTACATATTTTTGCAAAATACAAGAGACTTTACCAAACATGATCAGGATCGGTCCATTTTTGGACCTAGTCCCTTTATAGATATAGCATCCGATATGAACTTTTTCATATCTGCAGCCAAAAAAATTAATAAAAATCCCACTCAAATTTGGTTTTTGCTTATTTTCTATGTCCAGTTAGTTGGGCCTAAGAGATAGGGTTTCTAAACGCATGGTATAGGGTATCGTATAGTCGGTCTAGACCGACTATAATTTTCTTACTTGTTTAAATTTAGAATTAAAAATGAATGAATTAATTATTTGTATATTTTATGAATATTAATATAACATAAATAAGATTTTAAATTAAAAAATTCGGAAAAAGTAGAAATAATTAAATATATATAAATTAATTATTTGTACTTTTTTTTTTTAGCATTTTTTAATTTAATTTATTATTTATGACATACATATTTAAATAATATCTCAAACTTAATACAAATCGTATTCAAGTTGAAAACATGTTTGGTGTCAAGTGGAGAAAACTGTTGGATGCCCAATTGAGAGTTAAAATATTTTTCAAAGATTGGAAAAAATATTAAGTCTCAAATTGACGTCAAGTTGAAAGCAAACAAGGAAAAAATTGTTCAACTCAAGTTGAGAATAACATTGGACATCAATTTAAGTACTTAACTTTTTTCCAACATTAGAGAAATTATTTTTCAATGCATACTGGGTATTACCACATATTTTTTATCGTTAAAATTAAAAAGTAAAGTAAATATTAAAAATTATAAATGAAAAATGAAAAAACAAAAATGAAAAAAGAAAGATGAAAAGTTAAAAATTAAAAGTGAAAAACTAAAAATGAAGAACTAAAATTAAAAAATAAAAATTTTAAATTAAAAATTCAAAATTAAAATTTAAAAACTAAAGATTAAAAATTATAAATTATTAATTATAAATTATAAATTATAAATTATAAATTATAAATTATAAATTATAAATTATAAATTATAAATTATAAATTATAAATTATAAATTATAAATTATAAATTATAAATTATAAATTATAAATTATAAATTATAAATTATAAATTATAAATTATAAATTATAAATTATAAATTATAAATTATAAATTATAAATTATAAATTATAAATTATAAATTATAAATTATAAATTATAAATTATAAATTATAAATTATAAATTATAAATTATAAATTATAAATTATAAATTATAAATTATAAATTATAAATTATAAATTATAAATTATAAATTATAAATTATAAATTATAAATTATAAATTATAAATTATAAATTATAAATTATAAATTATAAATTATAAATTATAAATTATAAATTATAAATTATAAATTATAAATTATAAATTATAAATTATAAATTATAAATTATAAATTATAAATTATAAATTATAAATTATAAATTATAAATTATAAATTATAAATTATAAATTATAAATTATAAATTATAAATTATAAATTATAAATTATAAATTATAAATTATAAATTATAAATTATAAATTATAAATTATAAATTAGAAGGGAATCTTAAACCCTTCTTAGCCCTAATTTACCAGCAGCCTAATCATACCAGCAGATTTACAATTTCAGTTCAAACGTCTGCAATTCCCAGTCAAGTTAGCATTTGTCATTACAGCAAATAAGATCCAAGGATAAACATTTAAAATCCCCTGTTTACATTGGGAGACACCATGCTTTTCGCATGGTTAACTATATTTCACATGCTCACGAGATTCAAGCGGTCAACATATGCACAAATTTACGCAAAACGGAAAAACTGTGAACACAGTTCATAGGAGTGTCTTTCTTCTAGGTGATTTTTGATGCATGAATTTAAAATTTAATTTATCTGGCAACACCGTGATGATCAGATAAGCTAATCGTAGTTGGTTAAAAAAAATTCGCAATAACTATCATAATCTTGCTAAAAATCTCTATATTGTAAAATATTTTTTTTTTTTATTTTTAATATTTATTTGTACAATAACATTATTGAGGTAAGTAGGCAAAAATAATAAATTTAATTCATAAATGTACAAATTACAAGTTATAAGTTTAATTTAAATACAAGTTCTAAAAATGTTAGAATTGATAAATAGTTTTTTATGATATGAGAAAGCGTTTCAAATGTGCCACAAATATATTCTTTACAAGATGATTTAAATGTTGAAATTCTATCAATGGATTTAAGAACTTCAGGTAAATTGTTAAATTTGTTACTACCAATAAAATCTATACGTTGTTTAGCTGTTTCCAATCTACACCTAGGAATTCTGAAATACGATCTATTGCGTGTGCTATAATAAAATTAATTTAATTATTAAATTTTATTTTCTTTTATTTGTAGGGAGGCAAAAAAAAATCGCTTAAGTGACAAGGAAAATCATAATCTAGGGATCAAAATAAGAAACTTTGCCCAAGGAACCATACCTCAAAAACGAATTCTGATGTCCTGACTTTTGACCTGTCTGTCTGTCTGTCATGGGGCAACCCCATTCCCCCTTACGCAATTGATCTGAAACTTGGCCCATAGTTTTGTTGTGACTACAGATTAATTTTGGGGTAGTCACAGAGTCACGCATAGTCACGAAGCGATCTAAAAGTTATTTACCCTCAGCCGTATGATTATTATTTATTAGCAGAGTAGAAGATACGTATACGCATGAGTGTTAATTTTAATATTAAATCAAATATAGTCAGCCCAATTCTAAACAAAAAATGGTGATTTATTCATATGTTTGTATGGGGAACCACCCAGGGGGTTCCAGGGGGTGTGCCACTGGCATGGGTGGGTCGGCCTCCAAAGTTAGTTGGGGTCGATCATACAGTTGGACTCGATTGGGGCACTCTAAATGGGTCAAAGTGAGACAGACAGACAGACAGACAGGTCAAAAGTCGGGACATTAGAATTCGTTTTAGAGGTATGGTTCCTCGGGCAAAGTTTCTTATTTTGATCCCTAGAATACGATTTTCCCTGTTACTTGGGCGATTTTTAAATCGACTCGCCCTAATATTTATAATATATACTACAGTAACCCTGTCCGCGTTGCTGGACAACACAATAATATACATTTACGCCTTTGCATTAACCCTAGAAAGTCATCCTTATTTTTTGTGCACTAACGTCATCCTTTGTCATTTTAACTACGACCTATTTCGAGTTGCTATAAAAAATATCGTGAGCAAAAGTGTTGACCAAAATTGATTTAATTTCTATATTTAGGTTATTTTTAATTAATATTAAAAGAAATTCAAATAATTTTATTATTTTTTCAACTTAAATTTGAGATCAACACATACAAAATAAAAATATTAATAATTTCTAAAATAAGATCTCGCGTCGTCGTTTTGACGAAGAATGACGGTGCAGGGTTAAAATTGAAATCTATTGATATTTTCCTGAAAAAAAAGAACAAAAAAAAAATAAATTTTTTAAAATGAGAACATCAAAAAAAAAAAAAACAAGCAAGATAATTATAGTCGGTCTACACCGACTATACGATACCCTATACCATGGTTTGGAGACACTATCTCTTAGGTCCAACTAATTGGATATAGAAAGTAGGCATAAACCAAATTTGAGTGGCATTGCAAATATGAAAAAGTTCATTTAGGGTGCTGTATTTATATGGGGACTGGGTCTAAAAATGGACCGATCCTGACCATATTTGGTAAAGTCACTTATATTTTGAAAAAATATATACAAACCAAATTTGAGAAAAAACTGTGCAATATTTTTGTTATACCCTCCACTCCAGTATGCAGAGGGTATATTATAAGTTTTTCATTCCATTTGTAATAATTAGAAAAAAAATTTTGGACCCCATAAAATATATATATTTGTGATCCTTATAACAACCGGAGTTGATATAGCGATGTCCGTCTGTGGAAATCACGATGACGGCATCAATCGGGCAGCTAGGGTGCTCGTTGACATCAAAAATAATTCAATAACATCCTGAGAAGTTTGCCATTTAAAATTGTCCAAATCGGTCGCTTAGGGCCCGAGATTTGAACGAAGAACTAAAAAAAGTCTTGAAAAAATGTAATTTTCTCTGTTGTTCTTGTCACGATCACGCCCTCAATAGGATAGCCAAGGTGATCATTTTTAGTGAGAATGATTCACCAAATTCATGGGAAGATTTCTATCTCAAAAATCATTAAAATCGGTGGAACAGGTCTAGGGAAATAATCATTAAAATCGGTGGAACAGGTCTAGGGAAATCTCTGAAAAATTAAAAAAAAAATTAAAAATATGATGTTTCTATATTGTTCTTGTTGTTATTCTAAATGTTGTATTGTTGTCTTAGCTGGACTTGTTGTTTTTGTGGTCTTTGTGGTAATAATATAATAAAAACTAACCCTTTGTACATTTTTTTTATCAACTCTGGTAGAAAAATTTAAAGTTTCCATTGTTCTGGCATCACTAAAAAAATTTACCGGATCATTTTTGTCATTGCCACGAGCCTGCCTGCAAAGTTTCAGATCGATTGGGTTACGGGAAAGGGGTTAAAATCGATAAAAAATTTTTTCGACAAGCAGACACTACGAGTTAATATAAAGGGAGTAAAAATTCACCAGCATCTATAGCAAATAATGCTAAAATACCTAGTTGTTAATAAAAAAAAAACAATGTAAATTTAGCAAAAATTTGGAATTAGAAAAAGAGAAAAACACAAAAATAACGTTTGATGTTGTATTTTTTGTGTGGAATATTTACATATACATACATACACATGTTAAATAATACAAATAATATACATATATTCTATATAGGTATGTATATCCATAATAACTGCATGTTAGAAATAAATCGGTATATTATTTTATTTACATAAAATTCTGCAATATTTTGTTGTGGGGAAAATACATTTCTTTTGCATTAACGGAGGTCACTTCATTTTGCTCAGCGTGACTATGCCACAGTAGATGGCGCCACAATTTTTGTTCTAATTAGCTTTGCAATAGTTATTTCTATATTAACATGAATGTTAATATTTTCAACTGGATATCATACAGAACAATGTTAAGAGTATACACGGGCTGGTCTTTTATTTCATACGTATTTTCATTATTCTTTTTCAAATATGAACATAAGTTTGGCATATTAACTTTTTATTGTCTTTACAAAATAGAGCTACCGAGTTCATCAATGAGTTTTTTGCTTTCAAAACAGTTCTACATAGTTATATAGAATTATTATTCCGCTTTACCTACAAAATATCTGATTGCGATTACATCTAATTTTTAAAAATTGTTTATAATTACTAAAGCATTATTATTCACATAAATACAAAATTGCACTTTTTAAATTTTGCATTCAAATTTAAGAAAATATCAATTCTAAAAACTGGAACTAAAATTTCCAATTATAAATTAGAAAATATTAATTGAATTTCAGAAAATCATATCAAAACGTCTGAAATAATAATTTTGAATTTAGAAGACATCAATTGCATCAAATTCCAAAAAAAAAAACACCAAATATGTTTACAATTAAAAAATGTTTACATTTAAAAAAAATATTGGCATTCAGGAGAAATTAATAGCTTTTCAGTAACTTTCTTTTAACGATAGTCGAATCGTTAAAAAAAGAAAAGTAAAATTATCAGTAAAATTTTTAAACGATATTCGCTATTGTTAAAATCAGCTAAACGACAACCATTTTTGTGTTGTTTATTCAATCGATAAAAACTTAAATTTTTAGGTTGAAATGTCATAAAATAGTGAAAATATTTTGCTTCTATTAAAAAACTTTTTTATAGAAATAAAAAATTAAATAGCATATTTAATTAATTATTGCATTTTCAAATAAATAAACAGAAATATTAGTAAAAAAATAGAGATATTAAACATAAACATAAAATCATCCTGTCAAACACGAAGTAATTTGCTTTTTTCTATTCTTCTTTGTGTTTTTCGCTTATTTTGACAGAGATGCCACTCATTTACAATTTAAATAAATAGAAAAATAGATTTGTCGACTGTCGTTAAGATGTATGTACTTAGTGAATCACTTAATCCTTAGTGCAAACAACAATAGCTGTCGATATATTTTGCGATTGTCGGATCGTTGAAATTTACAGAATCGGACTATAGAAAACATTAATTTAAATTCAATGAATTTTAGAAAACCTCAAATGATATCTAAGAATTGCGAACATAAAAACTGTTACATAAATAAACGCAATTTGATGAGAATGTTATTATACCCTATACCACTATGTGGTTTGGGTATAATGACTTTGTGCTGCTGTTTGTAACAACCAAAAATATTTGACCTAGACCCATCTTTAATTATACCGATCGAATCAGAATCACTTTCTGAGTTGATTTAACAATGTCCGTCCGTCCGTCCGTCCGTCCGTCCGTCCGTCCGTCCGTCTGTGTGTCCATGTAAAGCTTGTAATCAAACTGCAGGTCGCAAATATGAATGTATTTTGATGAAATTTGGTACATAAGCTTTTATCGGCCATGGGATGAACGCTGTTAAAATTGGTGAGAATCGGTCCATGTTCAGACCTAGCCCCCATACAAATTACCCATATGAAATCGACATAAATTGCCATAAGATCCAAATTGTCATATAGATCTTACTCAAATTGGGTTTCTATGCGTTCATTACATCCATTAATGAGTAGTCCAAAAATGATCCCTTTGACCCCATATAGAGCTGCTTCCCGATCTTCACTTAAATCTATTAAAAAACAAAAATATTGCACTGATTCTTCTCAAATTTTGTTTGTATATATTTTTGCAAAATACAAGAGACTTTACCAAACATGATCAGGATCGGTCCATTTTTGGACCAAGTCCCTATATAGATGTAGCATCCGATATGAACTTTTTCGTATCTGCATCCAAAAAAATTAATAAAAATCCCACTCAAATTTGGTTTTTGCTTATTTTCTATGTCCAGTTAGTTGGGCCTAAGAGATAGGGTCTCTAAACGCATGGTATAGGGTATCGTATAGTCGGTCTAGACCGACTATAATTTTCTTACTTGTTTTTTATATATAAATTTTCACAATTTTTTTTGAATGAATATTTGAAGTTTTTCAGAAAATAAAGATAACAAATTATTTTATTTAAAATGTTTTGGACATTTGGTTCTTTGCGTTTGGCATCCCTAATTTGATTATTTATTATCATAAATTTATTCTCTATGTTTTCCAAATATGGCAATATTTTAATAAAAAAGTTGAGAGAGCTTTTTTTGGTTATTATTTTGTTACTCCATCCGACCTATATGGCCGCAATGACAAAATATTTCGCAAGTTAAAAGAAACTATACAGCCATCTCCAATTAGCACGATTTAATGCATATAGCCACCCTACACAAGCATTACCTTTGCAATGGAGGTTAGGGCGAGCTATTTAATTAGCAAAAACTAAATTAAAAGAGAAGTTATGTCATATAACCGGAAACGCATGCATATAGGTATATAACCAAAATGCATGCCAATCAGCAACCACGATGACCAAAAAGCAAACACCGAAATAATAGAAAAGACGAAAACCAACCCAAAGAATTTGCTGAAATAATTTGGTATTAGGTTTAACAAATTGTTTACTTTTTCATTTACATTTATTATCAAGACTCAAACCGAGGTGGAGGGTATCAAAGATTCGGCACAGCCGAATTTAACACAGTTACTTGTTATGTATAATTTTATGTATACATATGTATATTTTTTACTTTATCAAATTTTTTATTTTGTATTTTTAAAATACATTAATGAATTTTTATGTACCTGTTTTGTTTATAATTATTATTTTTGTTGTTGTTTTAAATGAAATAAAAAAGTACCTTGAAGATCAAAAAAGTACAATTTAAATTCACTTTTGATACCAAAACGAAATTGCCATATTCCATCCCTGCTCTCTGTCTGTCTGTCTCTCTGCCTGTCTCTCGTGGGTCAACCCCATTCCCCCTTTTCCAATTGACCTGAAACTTGGCCAATAGTCTTGTTATGACTGCAGATTATTTTTGGGGTAGTCATGCATAGTCACGCACAGTCACGGAGTGATCTAAATGTCATTTCCCCTCATCCGATCGGTCTGAAACTTGTAACAAACAATTGCTGTGAAAAAAAGATTCACTTTGACTTAGTCACGCACAGTGAGCCATGGTCACGCACAGTTACGGAGAGATTTAAAACGGATTTCCCCTCATCCAATCAATCTGAAACTTGGTCCATAGACTTGCTGTGTCCACAGATTAATTTTAAGATAGTCACGGAAAGTCACACACAGTCACGGAGAGATTCAGAACTCATATGCATAAGGAAAGAAAGAGTTTTAATAAAAAAACTTTGTTTTTATGGGTTAGATTATTTATATTTTCCAGTAGTATTTAAAATTGAAAATTCGAGATTTTAAGTCATCAATTATGTGCAATATTTTCCATAGATGGCGTTGTTGTAAGTACATATAAAGCTTGAACTAACTAGCTCCAGCTGTCAATACAAATGTCATGTATCCGCATGCTGTCATTAATGTGACAAGACACACTGACACATTGTTTTGAGTGAATAACAATTGAACAACAAAAACAATAATGCTTCAATATGGAAATTAAAATAAATTAATTTGGTTACGTTTGTGGTCATATAGTGCGCAAAGTTGAAATTAGGAGCGAACAAATTTGTTAACTCCGGAATTTAACTTTGCACTTGGATATAAGTGGTGAAGATTTTACGCCGAAAACATTGTACAGTAATTGCTTTAGCACTATTTTGAATTAGTTACATCGACGAAGAGGACACTTGCATTTTGCTAGCTAAAATGCCCAAACGGTCATGATAAAACCAGGTGCTATTCTGCATTAATATGCTATTGGAACAAAAAAGAGGAAGTTGAAGACAAAAGCGTATGTTGCAGCTTTTACTACCTCACTTCTAGTGTCATGCTGTGATGGTGATCTTTGTGGATGAAACTTTTCTAATGCTGTCGAACAATCTAAACCTCCGAGTCCTGAGAAAGCATCAACTTCAATGGAAGTTGATTAATTCATGTTTTACATTTCTCGAAAATTAATATTTTTTTTATTTTGATGAAAATAAAGTTTAAAATAATCTAACCCATAAAAACAAAGTTTTTATTAAAACTCTTTCTTTCCTTATGCATATGAGTCAACGGAATCTCTCCGTGACTGTGCGTGACTTTGCGTGACTATTTTGAAATTAATCTTTGGGCACAACACGTCTATGGACAAAGCTTCAGATCGATCGGATGAGGGAAATGGGGTTTAAATCACTCCGTGACTGTGTGTGACTAAGCGAGACTGTGCATGACTATGTCAAAGTTATTCTTTTTTTACAGCAAGTGTATGGACTAAGTTTGAGATCGATCGGATGAGGGGAAATGACATTTAGATCACTCCGTGACTGTGCGTGACCATGCGTGACTGCGCGTGACTAAGTAAAAGTTAATCTTTTTCTCACAGCAAGTGTATGGACCAAGTTTGAGATCGATCGGATGAGCGGAAATGACATTTAGATCACTCCGTGACTGTGTAGTGTGATTGCACATATTTTGGACAACGACATTTATTAGTGACTAAATAAAGTTATCGTACACCTCATGAATGCAATCACGCTACACCTCCCTTTTTAATTTGATTGATCTTGTCATTCATAGAATTAGTTGTCGTATTTTCTGGATTTCTGTGCTTAATACATTCAGGAGTTAAACGTATGTTAAAAATGATAATGATATATAAATTTACATGATTGTGTATATTCTTGTCTTATTTATTACTAAAATTTAATATATTATAAATTTATATATCATTATCATTTTTAACATTTGTTTAACTCCTGAATGTATTAGGCACAGAAATCCAGAAAATACGACAACTAATTCTATGAATGACAAGACCATTCAAATTAAAAAGGGAAGTGTAGCGTGATTGCATTCATGAGGTGGACGATAACTTTATTTAGTCACTAATAAATATCGTTGTCCAAAATATATGCAATCACACTACAACTGTGCGTAACTATGCGTGACTATGCATGACTACCCCAAAATTAATCTTTTTGTACAACAAGACTATGGGCCAAGTTTCGGATCAATTGGATAAGGGGGAATGGGGTTGACTCACGACAGACAGACAGACAGACAGACAGAGAGTATGAGTTAAAAGAAATAATTTAAAAATCACCTCATTTTCATGGAAAAAAGGAAACAATATTATTTCTACTGATGTTTGGTAAAACCTTCCAAGCAAAATGCAGAATTGCCTTCGCAATCACTGAAACTAAAGACACAAAACGGTTCACTAACACGTAACACACACTTTTAAACAAAAAAAAACACTTTAGACACATTGATAATTTTTTTTTAATATACGGCAGCAGCGAACGTGTTAAGAGCAAACATAAACAAAAATCAAAAACAATAAAATTTGACTTATTACATGAAAAAAGAACGATATGACAAAATCAACTAAAATATCGAAAGAACTAAAAGAGCGAAAGAGTAAGAACTAGTTCACATCGTTCAGTAGAAGGAATCGTTCAATTGAACTAGTTCATTCTTGAACTTCTCAACTCTACTGAACAAGCACCGATTTTCACCAATTTCAAGAATGATCGCTCTACGACCGACAAAATCTTATGTACCAAATTTGATCAAAATATATTTATATTAGCGACAAATACATTGATTATACACACAGAAAACAGATTAATTGTGGCTACCGAATTTATTACCAACCGAATTGCGATAATGCGAATAACAGATTTTCGGGTTCACGATGATCACAATTCCATTGCCTTAACAGTAAATATTTTATCATAATTGAAAATTTGCAGATGTTATGATATTTCTGTTGACACAATCGAAAACACAGTTGTTCCACTTAAGACCAATTCGGTTGGCAAATATTTTTTCTGTGTGTACGTTCACACTCACAGACAGATTAAGAGATGCACGGACATCGCTAAAACGACTCCGAAAGTGATCCTGATTGAATTTTTTTTGATAAAAATTTTTTGTTTTATAAAATGAGCACATTTATTTTGAATTAAAAGAAGATTCACTTTAATATCAAAATTGCGATTATAATTAAAAGAAGATAAAGATAAAGGATAAAGGATTATAAAAAAATTTTACGATGCTATCGACAAATGTAAAAGTCCAATAAAATAAAAGAAAAACAATAAGAACTACTTTCTAATGCTAATGTGTCGTTTACAGAGCGATTAGTTTCTTATTTCTAATTTTATCTTTTATTTAAAAAAAATCATGTTTAATAAATCACAATTTTTTCCATTCAATAATTAATTTTAAACATAATATTAAATTTCATCCGTCAATATGTCCATTTTTTTGTACGAGTCTCGTTGTCTTTTATTGCCAAAAACAAAATAACAATTTGTCATATTTTTTTTGTTTGAACTAAAACCACTAATACTTACTTTTTGCATGCAGAGTACACAACAACAATAAAAAAAAGCCAACACATTTGCTAAAAACAAAATGTAATTATGCTTAACAATGTAGTAAATATTTACAACAGTTTATTCCATCATATGGAATGGGTAAACATTGCCCGGCCAATATACAAAATAGACTAACTCCAATAACAAAAAAATTTACCATTAAAATCAATCAGATAAAACGGAATGACAATTAAAATGTATACACAGTTTAGAATTTGATAAAAATTTGTGTAACAAAATTTTATTATATTTAGTTACACTAAATCAATTTTAGAATTTTAAGGGGTTTAAAAATAATAAAAAAAAAGAAAACATAACAACAAATGCCAAAAACCACAACCAAATACTTTTCCAAAAAGAACAAATGTTTAACAATGGCTGCTGCGGGTTGTCAATATAAATGAACATTTCATTTGTGTCTTTTTGAAACAAAACAACAAAAACAGATATATATATATATATATATATATATATATATATAAATATATATATATATTTATATAAAGGTATATAAGTATATATATAGAAAATCAATTAATAAATATACAAACAAGGATGTAAGCTTTCGTCTAAACAAACTCATTTATTAGATTTTTCCATTTATCAAATTTGAGTCAAGATTTTTTTAACATAAAATCGATTGTTTGCTTGTTTGTTTGTTTTTCACAAATACATGTGTACGATTACACAGTGTATCATTTTTGAAATCATCTCGTGTTCGATGTTTCGAAGTACACGCATAGTCACGCACAGTCACAGTCAGCGATCTAAATGTCATTTCCGCTCATCCGATCGATCTGAAACTTGGTCCATATACTTGCTGTGAGAAAAAGATTAACTTTGACTAGTCACGTGCAGTCACGCATGGTCACGCACAGTCGCGGAGTGATCTAAATATCAGTTCCGCTCATCCGATCTCGATTTGAAACTTGGTATATGGATACTTGCTGTGAAAAAAGATTAACTTTGACTTAGTCACGCACTGTTACGCATGGTCAAGCACAGTCACGGAAAGATTTAAAACGGATTTCCCCTCATCCAATCAATCTGACACTTGGTCGATATATTTGCTATAAAGAAAGATTAACTTCGACATGGTCACGCACAGTCACAGAGTGATTTAAAACCAATTTCCCCTTATCCGATCGATCTGAAACTTGGTCGATAGACACGCACAGTCACGCTTAGTTACGCACAGTCACGGAGTGATTTAAACCCCATTTCCCTCATCCGATCGATCTGAAGCTTTGTCCATAGACTTGTTGTGCTCAAAGATAAATTTTAAAATAGTCACGCAAAGTCACGCACAGTCACGGAGAGATTCATATGACTCATATGCATAAGGAAAGAAAGAGTTTGAATAAAAACTTTGTTTTTATGGGTTAGATTATTTTAAACTTTATTTTCATCAAAATAAAAAAAAAATATTAATTTTCGAGAAATGTAAGACATGAATTACTCAACATCCATTGAAGTTGATGCTTTCTCAGGACTCGGAGGTTTAGATTGTTCGACACCATCAGAAAAAGTTTCATCCACAAAGATCACCATCACAGCATGGCACTAGAAGTGGGGTAGTAAAAGCTGCAACATACGCTTCTGTCTTCAACTTCCTCTTTTTTATTCCAACAGCATATTAATGCATGCGTAGCACCTGGTTTTATCATGACCGTTTGGAACTTTAAGCTAGCAAAATGCAAGTGTCCTCTTCGTCGATGTAACCAATTCAAAATAGTGCTAAAGCAATAAGCAATATTTTCGGCGTGAAATCTTCACCACTTATATCCAAGTATTTAGAATAACTGACTTTTCTCTTTAGACGGTGAGTAGGTTATTCACTCTATTTATATATTTTCGATTAATGCAGAAACTTTAACCGAATAATAGCTCAAGAAACTTAAAAAATGCAAATTTCGAATAAGGAATACACTATTCCTACAAATCTATATGTGTTAAAAAATAATAAAATTGGAAAATAATTTTTGAACAAATTTGATAAAACTATTAAAACATATCGCAATTCGGCAATTTATCTATCTATATCTATATTAGTAGGTAAGGCGATTTTTTGTGACCGATAATTTGTTCAACAGTTTTCTCCCGACTTTGGCCAAAGTTCCTGATTTGAAAGGTATTTCTTTTTAGGTGTCCACCAGACTTAAAGATTTTTAAATTTTATTGGAGTTATGCTCATTTAAAGTTGCCACTAACACATACAAAAAATTATACAACGCTATGCGTGTGTTTACTAAATTTGTTAATGTGTTTGCAAAAAAAAAAAAAAATGAGTTTGTTTTCTTCATTCACAATAATAATTCTGTTGAATTGAAAAATTATTTTGGACATAGCATACCTTTAGGGTCGATAATTTATTAAAGGAACAAATAAAATTTCATAGAATTTTCACTCGAGTTTCGAGAGCTAGAATCTGCTAGTATATATAAAAGCGAAAGAGTGTATGTTTGTTTGTTTGTAACTCATGGGAGGCTAAAAGATTGGACCGATCTTAATGAAATACAGAGTCTTACTGTGTATCTGGAAGGAACTATAGGCTATAAATTTGCTTGATATTTTATTGGGCGTGTCACCTCCCATACAAAGTTAACTTTTAATATCTTATATATTAAGCATTAATGACAAGGTGACCTTTACAAATTTTTGTGAGGTAACCTATTGTTAATGTTAGTAGCCATGCCGAAATGGTTGAGGTCGGATAAATAGACTAAGTACCTTCAATACAATGTAATTACACTGTACAACTCAAAAAAAAAATTACAAGGTTCGACCTATAAATTTTAAGAATTAAAATTAAGAATTTTTTTTTAAATTTATTTTGGGGTACTTTAAAATAAAATCTATATCTGTATATAAAAGAAAGTCGTGTTAGTTACACTATTTATAACTTAAAAAGGGCTGAACCGATTTGGCTGAAAATTGGTGGGGAGGTAGCTTAGAATCAGGAGACGGTTCGACCGCGTTTCCGTGTGACGTGCCATAAAGCGTCTTTAGTTTATGTGGCAACAATGTTTATTTTTACTTTTTAAGATTTTCCTTTTAAAATTAAGCCGTGGTATTTCCAACACGTGAACGTAACGTCGGAAATAGTGAACGTGAAAAAATAATAATTTTAAGTAATTTCAGTTTTAAGTTTAGTTTAGCTTATGTGGCAACAATGTTTATTCCAGAGTTAACAAATTTGTTCGCTCCTTCTTTTCAACTTTGCGCACTATATGACCACAAACGTAACCAAATTAATTTATTTTTGGCCACTTGTTATTTTCCATATTGAAGCATTATTGTTTTTGTTGTTCAATTGTTATTCACTCAAAACAATTTGTCAATGTGTCTTGTCATATTAATGATAGCATGCGGATACATGACAATTTAAATTTATTATTTTAAAATAAATTAAGTCTATGGACCAAGTTTCAGATTGATTGGACGAGGGGAAATAGGGTTTAAATCACTCCGTGACTGTGCGTGACTGTGCGTGACTATGTCGAAGTTAATCTTTCTCTGCAACAAGTATATCGACCAAGTGTCAGATTGATTGGATGAGGGGAAATCCGTTTTAAATCTCTCCGTGACTGTGCGTGACCATGCGTGACTGTGCGTGACTAAGTCAAGGTTTATATTTGTTCACAGCAAGTGTATGTACTGAGTTTCAGATCGATCGGATGAGGGTAAATGACATTTAGATAACTCCGTGACTGTGCGTGACTATGCGTAACTGTGCATGACTACCGCAAAATTAATCTGCAGTCACAACAAGACTATTGGCCAAGTATCAAATCAATTGGATAAGGGGGGAATGGGGTTGACGACAAACAGAAAGACAGAGAGTATGAGTTAAAAGAAAGAGTTTAAAAAAAAGTATTTGCCATTAAAGGATTATAGAAAAAATTAAAAATTTTCGACATTTTCGCAATTTTTGAGCACTAGATACAGTTTTTTTTCATTGCTAGTTTGTTTTACACTTTTTTCTCCTAGTTTGTAGCTACTGTTGTACCGAAGGCAGGAAGAGAAAATTCTAATTGGTTTCCGAGATATAGAAAAATTGTGTCTTCTTTGAAAAAGTTTTAGTCAAAATAAATATATATAATTCGAACAGCAGCCAAACTAGCAAAACCCAAATGGGGTTTTGTTACTTCGAAAACAGCACACGAGAAAGAGTTTGCATTTTATTTGTTGCACTGTGTTACGTTATACCAGTTTTAACCATTATTATTAATTATTAAACGATTTAAAATTTCGCAATATTATTGATAAATGTTACTCTAATGGATAGCAATTAAGTCATGGCTGGTATTTAATAGAGCCTACGATTATGTTTGAGTTGTCGAGCTACTCGAGTGAAACTAATAAGAAAATTATGGTCGGTCTTTTTAGAAATAACTTAAATGGAAAAGTGTTTGAATGTATACTGCTTTAAGTTAAGTGAAACAGAAATCAGTTAGATGAAAGAACATTCGTATGAAATACGTTCACCGTTTTTCTATTTTGCGTAAATAATTGCAAATGTTGGCCGCTTGCAAGTCGTGAGTATGCGACATACACATAGTTACCTATGCGAAAAGCATGGTGTCTCCAAATGTAAATAGGGGATTTTAAATGTTTGTCCTTGGGACTTATTTACAGTAATGGTAAATGGTAACTTGACTGGGAATTGCAGGCGTTTGGATTGAAATGGTAAATCTGCTGGTATGAGGGGTATTCGTGGACTTAAAACATCTTTTCTGAGCCCATTAATATAGCCGCTCCGAAGATTTTAGTTTATGATGGGTTACCCGCAATCTTGTGCCATTGTAATGTTTTTGCGCATTGTGATTCCGCATACGAATAATTGGAACTCCAACCTTAAGTTATAATTTGTGGGGTGGACTTCAAGAACTCGATGGAATTAAGAAACTCGGTTGGGGGGGGTGGATATGTAGTGCTTTGTACCAATGGATGTGTATACCGTGACAAGAATATGACGGTTAATGTCATGGTTGGGCTTTTTGGTGCTAATAATACTCTTTTCCATAGCCAGGATTCGTCGGACATATTTCGGTTAATTTCCGGAAAGAATTCAGAGAGAAATTGTTCATCAGAGGATACCAAATTACAGAATACTGGTTTAAATGCTATTTTCCCATTGATATCCTAAACCACTTCACCTCTTACAATTTTTAGAAATTCTGCTGCTTGTATTTCAATAGTGGAATCATTGAACTGATGCACTGGGATATTCGTGGAAAGGCTTCATCTAGAAACTTGATTTCAAAGATGTGATGCTTTTAAGCAAACAGCCGTTGTTTCTCTTGTAATGGCAGGTAGTGTTTGGCGGCAATCTCCTGCGGATGACCTGAAAACTTCCGCTTAAAGCCTCAATTGCACGTTTTCCAGACATGGTGCACTCGTCCCATACCAGTAATTTGTATCTTCGTAGGGAAACTCCAAAATTGCTATTTCTACGAACATTGCAAGTGAGTGCATCACTCTGAGCCAAATTGAGTGGTACTGTGAGAACAGAGTGTTCAGCTTTCCACCGCTTAGAAGAGTTGCCGCAATACCTCAGGAAGTTACTGCAATGGCGGTGCTGGAGTCTTTTCGGATGTATGCCAATAAAAGATTTAAAAGAAATGTTTTCTTTATGCCATCAGAAGTACCCAAGAAGAAAAGAGCGCCATCATCTCTACTGATCTGCGTTATTATCTTTTCAAAAACAATTTTTTTCGGAGAGTAATCTATGCATCTTTTCCGCATTAATAGCAATAATGCTCTATCCTATTGACAACTCATCGGCCAAACCGGCCTATATTTTTCCCCACCATCAATATCAACTTATCCTCGATAATCATGAAAGCATCGTTTTGAATGTCATCGTCAAATGTAACATCAGAAATAATTACTTGCCCTCTCCGAAGAATTCTTCAAACAAATCATACCTGTAATCCTGTTTTGAAACCCTACACATACCAACTAAAATTCCAAAAGCTTCATCAGTTTCCATGGGGAAGAACATAACAAGGCCTCATGCATAGCTGGGTCCCCGTGTCTGTTATTTTCCATCAACCCTAATAATTCACAGGCTTCACGAAACGTTTCGCATTCCTGGCTGTTAATGACTTTCAAATCTATAAAACAACGTGGTCCATTTACAATGTTTAGGAGCATTCGTAGGCAATAGCATCCCAAATTTGTTACTTGTACGATGTACACACGACGTGAGATGGCTCCAGTTTTAACTCCAGGCCAGTTGCTAACAGATTTATCAATTTTGCGTCGCTTCTACTCTTTGGACAATGTGTTCCTAATGCAGTATCGCGGAATTTCAGCATAATTCATCAGGTTGATGATGATGATGCAAACGAATTAATTGATATAGAATATGATAAAATATTTTTAAAAAATACAGAATGAAAGGGCGTGAAGGTAGCATGTTAGAAGTGGACGTCAACCTAAAAGAAAATGAAGAAAGAAAAGTTAAACGAAAAAATAAACAATTGCGTGTAAATTCAATCAGGAGTTACCATCATCTTCAACAGGTAAACAAATAATAAAATAATGCACATTTTTGTTCTGAAATTGTTTTTTAGGAGCACACAGTATTTGCTATATATTTTAGCATATTTTCATAAAATAACGAATAAATTTGAGAAATTTTATGAATACATTAAATTTGTTTCATTTAAAAAAAAATCCTGGTAAAGAAAATATTTATAGATTTTCATAAATAGTCAATTTGACATCAAGAGTACCCCATGGGTTAATTCCAGAAAATAAGCCCAGAATAATATTATTTTTTAGAATTATTAAAATATTATCAACATATTTTATCAAAATACTTCCACAAATATACATATATTATTTCGATATTTTGTTTAAAATAATGTAAATCTCCTTAAATTGGACATTTGACCTTAAACAGGGACAGTTTATAGTGTATCAATTTAACCTTAATTTACAAGATTGAGAACATGTATCAAGTAGTATAATCTTTTGACAAAAGATGTTTGAAATCTGTGGTTTTCTAGAATAACCGCGTATGTCATAAAATCAAAATGTTCAGGGAAGCCAAAAAACGTTATATTTGAAATTATGGGCTTGATATAAAGATTTTAGAGCTTTTTATTTAACAGTCCTGTAGATATGGGCAATAAATATTTTATATAAAATTTTGAGTCAAAAATCTTCAGAGGAATAGATCTTGGAGAAGGACGAAAAAAACAATATATAAATTACACTTAAAGTGTGTGCAGATAAAACAACTTATGTCGACAAACGTCGTTTTCTTTGAAAAAGAAAACTACCAATGCAACCACCCATGTAGACATAAGTAGTTGTTGCCTGAAAAATAGATTTTTTTGTTCATCAACAAAAAGTTAACGGGACTTAGGATGAGAATATAACAACGTATCAAGAATAATAGTGACAACAAATAACTGAAATAAACACAGAAGTATTTATAAGTGGTTACAAACTGAAAACTAATCCAAAATTATTTTGCATTTTTTTTCATTAATAACAACGTATGTCGCTATGTGTCGTTTTCTGAGAAAATAATTTGTCAACGATCAAACGTAGGTTGACATACGTCGTTAGTGCTGCAAATTAATTTAATAAACATTTAAGTTACGTCGTTATTTAAAGAAAAAACTAATATATTTGGCATCGTTGACTCAAAACTGACAAAAATGGACATACGCGATTATTCCAGACAACCACAGAAATATGAAAGCACCAAAAAGATGTAGCCAAAAAGTTGAAAAAGTATGAAAAAACATATTTTTCTTAAAATCCGCTGAAATAAAAACGCTGCCCTCGCCAAATAAAGAACAGGATGCCTACAATATTTGCCATTTTTAATAACATATATTTTGTTAATAACACCCTAAAGTCCAATCATTGATTTCGGTAAATTTTTTGAAAAATTTTTTTTAAAAAGTAAAATTGGAGATTTTGAAATAGTGCTAAAAAATACGTACCATTTTGACATTAATTTAGAATGACATAACAGTAGACAGATGCAAAATATTTTACATAAGATAATTTTGGGATCAGGAGAATGCAAAAATGTTGCTATTGTGAATTATTTCAGTGTCTTTTAAAATGTGAGCTCGATTTTCTTAATCAAGTGGTCTGCGGCGCATTTACTGTCAGGGGAACTTGATATAACTTGGCTGTTTTTAGCCGATAACAGATTCTGCTATTTTATTAGAAACATAATTTTCTCTAGATTATGGTTTATTAATTAATTTAATTGAAACGCAATTATGAATAAAAATTTTTGTGAAAAATAATTTTTTTTTTGATCATTTGTACATATAAACGCTTATTGGAATGCATTGTCCGATTTGGCTCAAATTTTGCACACTAAAGTTTTAGATCCAGTGTCACAACAATCCGACCCGCACACCTCAAAATTCGACCAAAATTTTTTTTTCATTCAAATAGCTGTCACCCTAATGTACATGTACATAGTTTCAGTCATTAAATTATTATATTAAAAAAAAAAACATTTGTTTCCCCACCTTCATACAAAAATTCACACTGTGCGTCGCCACTGCATATATAGATTATGTTCTAAAAATTTCGAAGCATTCCGATAAAAATGTTGGCGTGTGTGAACAACTAAAAATTTTTCTTTTGTTTTTACCAGCGATGCCAACTTCTTCTAAGTACAAAACGCACAACAGTACCCCAAAAAGCGCTAAAAGGCACTAAATTAGAATGAAACTAAAATCGCTAAAAATCGCTAGCTTTATGGTTGTTAAAGTTGTTTTTAATAATTTTCAGAAAACTTTTATATTATTTGTTAATTTGAGATCATGTATTATTTAATGGAACGTTTTGAAGTGCATCTATAATATTAATAGGCTAGGCGATTTCCTGTGAATGATGTTTTGTTCTACCGTTTTATCCCGATTTTTACCAAACTTATATTATTTTAAAGGTATTTCTTTTTAGCGGTTTTGCAGATATACAGCTTTCTAAATTTTTTCCTTAATTTTGAGTAAATTGCATTTAAAGTTGCTACTAACACACACATAAAGTTATACAATGAATGATATGTGTGTGTTTATTTGTTAATGTGTTTGTAATAAAAATTAGTTTGTTTTTTGTGTTTATTTGTGTATTGGCTATAATTTGGATATAATTGATTAGCACACCTTTAGAGTCTTTATTAAATGAAAAAATAAAATTTCCTAGAATTTGCACTCGAATTTCGAGGGCTGGAATCTGCTAGTTTCAATAATTTTTTTATTATACTCGTAATAAAAACATAAAATACTTTAAAAACTTTTCTTTAAATATTTGCTGTAAAAATATTTGAGAATCACTTAAATTCGGTTTTTGATTATTTTTTATGTCTCTTTATAATCTCATCAAATAGGTTTGGATCTATGACCCTTCTCCGAAGTTCCTGTCATGGGGTATCGTATAGTCGGTATATAACGTTTTCATTGATTCTGCTCAAAATGGGAAAATAATAAATTGCTTTAAAATTTTCTTTCATCAAGACAATGCTCCGGGCTTACACATTCGCTATTGCGGTCACCAAAATAAAGGAGTAACATTTTTAATTGCTTCACCATCCATCCGTTAGGCCGGATTAAGCCTTCTCGGATTATTTTCTCTTTCCAAACATGGAAAATGGCTGGGCGGTAAAAAGTTTGCCAAAAATGAAGATGTGGGTGGAGTCTACGATGGAGAATGGTTATATTGAGTAAATTCAACTTTAATTTTTTCGTAAAAGTATACGGGATGCACTATGGTAGTTCATCAAATATATTATAACGAAAAAAATTAGCAAAATTGATAAGAAAAAATTTTTTTTATACCATAAACCACTATGTGGTCAGGGTTCAATGAGATTGCGCTGATGTTTGTAACTAGCAAAAATATTTGACCTAGATCCACCTATTATTATACCGATTGAATCAGAATCACTTTCTGAGTCGGTTTGGCAATGTCCATCCGTCCGTCAAGCTATATTTCTGTCCGTTTGCCCATGTAAACTTTGTAATCAAACAACAGATCGCTAGTATAAATATATTTTGATGAAACATGCTGTTGTCGTCCTAGGATCAACGCTATTTAAATCGATGAAAATCGGTGCATGTTCATACCTAGCCCCATATAAATAACCCCTATCAGATCAACTATAATTGATCTATAATACATATTGATAAAATCTGATGGATGTGTGTTAGGGTGGGTCAATTTTTTTACTCCATGGGCTCATCACGATTCTGGTACTATGGGCCATAGCAAGTATATTTGACCAAAAAACCATACCTCCAAAATTATTCGAGCCTGCTAAAATTTCGATGAAGATATTTTCATTATATTTTCTATAATACTCAAAAATTGACCTTTTAGCCCATTTCAAATGTAAAAAAAATTATTGAAAATGTGTATACCGGGGGGTTTTTGGGTCGGGAAATTCATTTCTCACATATATTTTTATTTTTAACAGCCATCAGGGGGAGTTTTCGTGCATTTTTGTGGGTTTTTCACCTTTTTGGGGAAAATTTACGAAATTATTGCACAAATCGACGAATCTTTGTCCTTCCCATATTTAGAATAGCCCAAAATATTCAGCGCTGCAAATTATGTGGGGTACCCATAAACGACCTATATCGATTTCATTCAATTTAAGTAAAAAAAATATTTTTTGATGTGTAAACATCTATGCGATCACAAAAACAGCGTAAGGGAAAAACGGTGTGTGGTATATGTAAGTGTATTGGTGTATTTAGTAAGCAGAACCGCCGAGATCGCTGTCTGTTTAACAAAATCACAAATCTTTTTCGTTAATTTTAAATATTCAAGCTTTTGACCGCTAGGTGTGCTGTGAGCTTAACATGTTCACAAACTTGTAAAACAGAACCGCTAGGTGTGCTGTGAGTTTAAAAAGCTAAATACTAGGAAAACTTTGAAGAAGTCGAAGATAAACTTAGGTGTTCTTTAATTACTACACCTTTTCCAATTGTATTACAGAAAACACCAATTGAATTTCAGAAAGTATCAATTGTGTTTCAGAAAACATCAATTGATTTTGTAACGACGAGTTTCCTCCGGTTGCTGGGGTAAGCTCGCGGGGTAGGGATCGTCACAGAAATTTGTTTCTGCCAGTGACCGAGAGTAAAAGGCGGTTTCTAAATGTTTTAAAATTAAGTTTTATTTTTGGCTTACTCTAATGAATAATATAATATTTTGGAACTAACGACCGGGGACGGCGTGTTGCTCCTGTGTGTTGATGTCAACGGCCGACGGTGGCACACTGAGCTTGCCGTCGAGGTTAGCGACCTGGGACGGCACGCTACTACTGCGGTTGACTAGCGACCGGGGACGGCACGCTGATCCTGCCGTTGACTGGTGACCGCGGCGGCGCGTTATAACTGTGGTCGACGCTTACCTGTTGTTGATGCCGGCGACCGGGGACGGCACGCTGATCTTCTTGTTCTTGTCAGCGACCGGGGGCGGCACGCTGATCCCGCTGCTGATGACTAGTGATCGGGGACGGCACGCTAGTCCTGTTGTTGACGTCAGCGACCGGGGACGGCACGCTGATCCTGTTATTGATGTCAGCGACCGGGGACGGCACGCTGATCCTGTTGTTGATGTCAGTGACCGGGGACGGCACACTGATTCTGCTGTTGGTGGTAGCGACCGGGGACGGCACGCTGGTCCTGCTGCTGACTAGTGACCGGGGACGGCACGCTAGTCCTGTCGTTGATGTCAGCGACCGGGGACGGCACGCTGATCCTGCTGTTGATGTTAGCGACCGGGGGCGGCACGCTGATTCTGCTGTTGGTGGTAGCGACCGGGGACGGCACGCTGGTCCTGCTGCTGACTAGTGACCGGGGACGGCACGCTAGTCCTGTCGTTGATGTCAGCGACCGGGGACGGCACGCTGGTCCTGCTGCTGACTAGTGACCGGGGACGGCACGCTAGTCCTGTCGTTGATGTCAGCGACCGGGGACGGCACGCTGATCCTGCTGTTGCTGTTAGCGACCGGGGACGGCACGCTAATCCTGTCGTTGACGTTAGCGACCGGGGACGGCACGCTGTGATCCTGCTGTTGATGTTAGCGACCGGGGACGGCACGCTGGTCCTGCTGCTGACTAGTGACCGGGGATGGCACGCTAGTCCTGTCGTCGATGTCAGCGACCGGGGACGGCACGCTGATCCTGCTGTTGATGTTAGCGACCGGGGACGGCACGCTAATCCTGTCGTTGATGTTAGCGACCGGGGACGGCACGCTAATCCTGTCGTTGATGTTAGCGACCGGGGACGGCACGCTGTTCCTGCTGCTGACTAGTGACCGGGGACGGCACGCTGGTCCTGCTGCTGACTAGTGACCGGGGATGGCACGCTAGTCCTATCGTCGATGTCAGCGACCGGGGACGGCACGCTGATCCTGCTGTTGATGTTAGCGACCGGGGACGGCACGCTAATCCTGTCGTTGATGTTAGCGACCGGGGACGGCACGCTAATCCTGTCGTTGATGTTAGCGACCGGGGACGGCACGCTGATGGACCTTACAGGGTATCCGCAATGACCTTTCAGGATATCTGTCAGGATGTCCGGATATCTCCCAGGACCTCCAAGTATATTAGCCGGGCCTAGGACTCTCAAGGATGTTGAAGGACCTTCCGAGGACCTTCAAGGATGCGTTAAAGGACCTTCTAAGGATGTTGAAGGACCTCCCAAGGATGTTGAAGGACCTTCCAAGGATGTTGAAGGACCTTCCAAGGATGTTGAAGGACCTTCCAAGGATGTTGAAGGACCTCCCAAGGATGTTGAAGGACCTTCCAAGGATGTTGAAGGACCTTCCAAGGATGTTGAAGGACCTTCCAAGGATGTTGAAGGACCTTCCAAGGATGTTGAAGGACCTTCCGAGGATATTAGGAAGTCCTTTAAGGATATTCGCAGGATATTTAAGGACTCACGGGTCCTTCAAAGGATATGAAAAAGGGCGTGTAAGGATACTTACCGACCTTTCTAGGACGTCTGGGGTGTTTGCGAGCACTACTCTTTAACTTTACACTTTTCACTTCACTGCACGACTGTAGCCAACTGATCATGATTTTCCTGTCGTTACGCCTTATATAGTCATAGGTACAATGGAATATTGGAAAGAGAGTAATAGCTTTCTCCCATCTGTAAATTCCCGTATACTCTCTCATAACGGGATATTAATTAATTCCAGAATTCAATAAGTCATAGTTTTAAGGGTTTTAACAAAAGTATAATTCAAAAAATAAGGCATATTAAGTAACAAAAAATAAAGAAAATTCATTTAAATAGGTGTTGGCAGAAACGAGGGACGACTTCTGCCATTACACATGGTCCCCCCCTGGGGTGCGATCAGATGTTGCCATTTCACTTCCGGGGGTCACGACGTCGGGGTACGAACCTCTCCTGGTTGTTGCTTAGCTTGTTCAGCCGTTTCACCACGGCGGCGTGTTGCCGCGTTATATGGATCCGGTATCGGTATCCATCAACCTTGAAGGCTTGATTACCCCGTTTTCCTGGGGCATAGTGACACAGCATGTAGTGGATGTGGGGTCGTAGCAGACCCCGGACCCTTTCCGACAAGTAGTCTTCTGCTATGATGGGGTGATACGGGATTCTTGGTGGTGGTGTCTTTGGCGGCGAATGCCGTGGACTGCCAGGGGGCGTGCCGAGAGGAGTATATGGTCGTCGTGGTGGTGAATAACGTCTAATGCCAGGAGGTGTGCCGGGAGGTGTATACGTTGGCGACTGTTGTGGTGGGGTGGCTTTTCGGGTGTTTGTCAGTCTCGGATTGACCCGTGCCTCCTTTTTTGAACCGGTTGGTACCTCCTTGACGCTCTCTACTTCCGGGGGAAAAATCGGGGTTGGCCTCGACGTGGCTGACGAGGATGATGTATCCGAGGAGGATGAAGAGGTGGATGAGGATGATGTGTTTGATGAAGATGACGTAGTGGATGATGCCGGTGATGGCGGGCACAATGTGGTGGTTGGTCTTCCCGATCGTACCTCAGTTGCTTCGGTATGCGCCATGGGGAGACCTGGGGGGATGGCTGAGGTGTCGGTGCCTCGTCGCTAGAGATGTAGATGATATCCCCTTCGTCCTCCGACATGGTCTTCGTGGGAGCTGGCGTGTATCGTTCCCCAATCGCGCGGCGAATCTCCTCCGTGGTTAAACGTTTTACCGTGACGACACAACGTGGCCATGGTTGATCGGCGACTTCTCTGGGTCGACTCGGTCCGGCGGGCCTCAACTCTATATGTGTGTTCCACCACGGTTGCAACGCATCCTGGACAATGTGGCATAGGCGTTCGCCATTCGTCGGCCTAAGGCCGACCCCTGCCTCTCGATCTAAGCGGTTCGCAAGTGAGTTGTCCTTTCTTCTTTGGTCCATTGAAGTCTTCAAAAATTCGTTTCGGGTATCTATGGGGTTGGGGTGTGATGTATTGTAGTGTGGATGATCGGATGCGGTTAGTGTTAATGAATGATCTGTAGAAGATAGATGAGAGTGTACATGTAGTGTGTGGAACGGCGGAAGGATTCAGACTATTAATGACAGTATATAGATGTTAATGAATGATTGGTGGAAAATAAATGAGGATGAGTATGGGGTATGGTGGAGGTGTGTATGTGAATGAGTGGTAATGATTGATCTGAGGTAAATGAAGATGTGTATGTGGTGCGTGGCATGACTGAAATATCTAGAGCTTTGATGACGTATATGTAAAGGAGCGGCATTAGGCGTTACATGTTATATCCCCGCATGTCTGTGGTGAGTCCGCGAAGAAGGGTTTAATTTCGCTTAAATGTGCGGTCCTTATGTCGTTGGCCTCTTGGCCTCTGAGCTGGACTATTACTGGTGACGGAAAATTCACTACTTCATAGGGGCCGGCAAACTTTGGGGCTAGCTTGGCGGCAAAATTTTCCGTTGCTTTTGATAATGGATGCTGGCGAACCAGGACCAAGTCACCTATCTTTGGGGTCCAAGGTCGCCGGCGTAGGTTATAATGCCTCCGCTGATCCTGGGCGGACCTACCGAGTTGATGTCGAACAATTTTGAATATCTCGACTAGTTCATTCGCTTTCTCCTCGGGGTTTCGTCGTTGGGCACCCGTACCGGTTACCATCTCATCATACGAGGCCTTGGGTAGTCGCGGTTCTCTTCCCTGTACCAGATATGCTGGACTGTATCCCGTCGACTCCGAGCGGCTCGTATTAATAGCTAATGTGATTTCCGGCAATTGATCATCCCACTGAGTATGGTTGTTTCGGACCAATTGAGCGATCATGGTCTTCACCGTGCGATTTGCTCTCTCCGTGGGGTTTTCCTGTGGGCAGTAAGGTGCTGTGAACTGTTGCCGGACGCCAATTTCCTGGAGGTACTTCTGTAGTTCGCGGCTGATGAATTGGCTGCCATTATCCGTGATCAAAACCTTCGGGGTACCAAACCTAGCCAGAATTCTTTCCCGGAAGGCTTTAACGACGCCTTGGGCCGTAGCCTTGCGGAGTGGTACGAGTTCGACCCATTTGGAGAACCGATCAAAGAAGACCAGGAGCATGTTGTTGCCATGTTTGGTTCGAGGTAGTGGTCCAACGAAATCCGTGCAAACTGTGGCCCACGGTTCCTCGGGAATTGTTATTAACATTTCGCCAGCTGGTGCCGCTTGACTTGGCTTGTATCTTTGGCAGGACTCGCAACTCCGGACAAATCGAGCCACATCCCGAAACATTCCTGGCCAGTAGTACCGGTCACTTACCCGATGGATAGTCTTTCGTACACCTAAGTGTCCAGCGGCAGGTTGGCTGTGGTTCTCCTGGAGCACTCGTTGCCGCAACGGGGTGGCGACACACAACTTCCAAGGGGTGCTATCGTCGTCGTTGGGATGTGTGGGTATATGCCGGAATAGTTGGTTACCCACGATCGAATAGTCTGAGTACTTTTCGGGTTGTCGCTGAACCTCTTCTCTCTTGCGTCGGAGCCAATTACAATCCGCGGGGCTGCTGTTGGGTTCGTCCACAACTCGTTGTAGCATCTCTACTGGCTGTCGGGACAAAGCATCTGCGACTACGTTATTCTTGCCTTTGCGATACTGGACAGTGAAATTGAATTGTTGTAACTCCAGAGCCCATCGCGCCAACCGTCCCGTGGGGTTGTCGATAGAATTTAGCCATTTTAACGACAGATGATCGGTGATGACATGAAAGCGGTACCCCTCTAGATACGGCCTCATCTTCCTGATTCCCCAGATTATGGCGAGACACTCTTTCTCGGTGGCGGTGTAATTCCGTTCTGCACTATTAAGGCTCCGACTAGCATATGCAATAACACGTTCCCCTTCTTCCAGATCCTGTGTCAAAACGGCCCCTAGCCCGTAGTCGCTAGCATCTGTCTGTAGTTTGAAGGTTTGGGAAAAATCCGGACAGGCCAATACGGGTGCTTCGGTCAGCTTCGCCTTTAAAAGCTCGAATGCTGTCTGTTGTTCCTCTGTCCACCTCCAATGCTTGCCCTTCTTAAGAAGTGTAGTGAGGGGTTGTGCAATAGCAGCGAAATCGGGGACAAAGCGTCGGTACCAGGAGGCTACCCCCAAGAATCTTCTGGTTTCTCGTATATTTTTCGGTGCCGACATCTCTCTGATAGCAGCAACCTTGTCGGGATCGGTCTGTATGCCTGCTCCACTGACCACATGGCCGAGGTATTTCGTCTCTCTCTTAAAGAATTCGCACTTGTCGGGGTTAATCTTAAGGTTGGCGGCACGGAGGCGTCGAAATACCTCTCTCAAGTTGGCCAGATGGTCGTCTAGTGTTTTCCCCGTGACAATGATGTCATCTAAGTAGGCGAATGCGAATGGTTCTAGGTCTGGTCCGATGACACTGTCGAGTGCTCTCTGGAACGTAGCCGGTGCGGAGTGTAGTCCGAATGGCATCACCCGCCATTGGTATAACCCCCGGCCAGCGACGGTGAAAGCGGTGTATTTCTTGCTGTCTTCCTCCAAAGGGATTTGCCAGTATCCATCCTTCAAGTCGAGACTGCTGACGTATCGGGCATCCCTCAACCGATCCAAGATGGTCGCGATTCGTGGGAGTGGGTATGCGTCGGGATCAGATTTGCTGTTGAGGTGGCGGAAATCGATACACAATCTCCAGGTACCATTTTTCTTTGGTGCTAGCGTGATAGGGGAGCTGTACGCGCTTCTAGATGGTTCGATGCACCCATTCGCCAGTAGTTCGTTCACCTTGGTGTCGATTATAGCCTGCATGGCTGGATTGCGTGGAGCGTACCTAATCTTAAAGGGGCGATCATCTGTCATTACGATTCGGTGTCGTGCTGCGGTGGATAACCCATGCAACTCCCGGAACTTTTGTAGCTCCTTTTCTATGAAAGTTAGTATTTTCTTTTGGTCCTCTGGACTATGTTCACTTACCGGTAAATGTCCGTTGGCGGTCTCTGTTGCTTCACCTAGGTTTGGCCCCTCGTCTCGGGATGGAACCTTCTCGGGGACAGCTGAGCTTACCGGGGTGGGCGGTGACGTCAGGTGACGGTTTATCTCGCCGCCTTCCGGCGAAGAATTGGCTTGAGAAGTTCGTTGAAACTTGCAGGTGAGTCCGGCGCATATAACTTTGGTCGCGCACTTCTCCAAGAAATCCAATCCGAGGATGAGGTCTTCCGTGGTATCGCGCATGACTAAGACCTCGGTGTTTATACGTCGGTGTCCCAGGGTGATGTCGAGATCGAGCGCATGGTTGATCCGTTTTCGGGATCCGTCGGCTAGGGTCACCTCCGATTCGTATGGTCGTAAGTTGGCGGCATTTGGTAGAGTGTTGGCCACGCCTTGGCTGATGAAACATCTGGTGGCCCCTGTATCGATGGTGGCACCAATCACCCGGGTCCCTATCCGGACGTTGGCCACCAGCTTAGTAGACATATATTTGAGGGACGTTCTTAATTTTGAGGGTAGTCGTTCTGCGGACCCGTACCCCCTCGTTCGATACGGCCCCGGCGATCGTTTCCCGGTTGTCGGCAACACTGGATGGTTCGCACGTCTAGTGTACCGCATTCCCAACAAAATATGACCCGTGGGTTTTTGCACCGTGTGGAGAAGTGGCCCGCTTGGCCGCAATTGCGGCAGGCATTCTGGGGGTTGGTGATATTCTCCCGTCGACCCTGGATGTTTTCCTCTGGGGTTATTAGTCGGTGTTGTTCCCGGGGATGTTGAGGTGTTGGGGAGATACATTCAAGATCCGCCGCCATTTCTAAGAGCTCGTCCAAGTTGTTGAAATCCTTACGTCGGATGTACCAAAGATATTCGGGAAGCGCGTTCCGGAATATTCGTTCCAGCTTTTCTCTTTCTGAGTAGCCAGTGTGCCTCATCAAATTTTGCATATCGAGCGTATAATGCCCGAAAGGTTCACGAGGTCGCTGGTGCCGTTTCCTGACCTCATCTTCCAGCCGTTCGAAATACCGCGGGGGTAAAAAGAACCTGAGGAAGTCCTTTTTGAACCGTTCCCACTCTTGCCACTGTCGGTTGTTGTTCCGAAACCAGATTAATGCCCTGCCTGTAAGGACTTCGGGCATCATGTTTGGTAGAAGGTCGAGGTCGACAGCGTACATCTTTGCGAGTTCCTCGATCCTTTCTGTGAATTCCAAAGGCGCACCTTCCCCATTAAATTTAACTCCCCATTTTCTGACCTGATCCGCAGCTGCTTTAAGGTCGGGGGTGTCCCGCGGCGCGGTTGACGGACTGGGGTTGACGTTGTGTCCCAAAGTGTCCTCCGGTGGGGTAAGTTGGGGCTCGGTGGGTATACTGACCGGCTACATTGTCCTTGGGGTAACAGGCCTGCCCTCGGCGCCGGTAGCGGATGATTCGTGCTTGGTTTGTAGCTGTAAGAGTCTCTGTACTATCTCCGGTTTATTTTCTCCGCCAATAAATTGACTCAATCGTTTCCGCAGTTCCTCCACGTTGCCAGCGCTTGTAAGGCCAAACTCGTTGAGGTATGCCGTCAGCTCCTCCTTCCGTAAGGAGTACACCCAGGATGAACGCAACATGATTCGTTCTGATGAGGATGGTGCCTTCTGCACCAGACCTGTAAAACCTTTCTCTCCTGTTTATGGATCGTATGAAGCATTAACTCTCGGTCCCTGCTCGGGCGCCACTGTAACGACGAGTTTCCTCCGGTTGCTGGGGTAAGCTCGCGGGGTAGGGATCGTCACAGAAATTTGTTTCTGCCAGTGACCGAGAGTAAAAGGCGGTTTCTAAATGTTTTAAAATTAAGTTTTATTTTTGGCTTACTCTAATGAATAATATAATATTTTGGAACTAACGACCGGGGACGGCGTGTTGCTCCTGTGTGTTGATGTCAACGGCCGACGGTGGCACACTGAGCTTGCCGTCGAGGTTAGCGACCTGGGACGGCACGCTACTACTGCGGTTGACTAGCGACCGGGGACGGCACGCTGATCCTGCCGTTGACTGGTGACCGCGGCGGCGCGTTATAACTGTGGTCGACGCTTACCTGTTGTTGATGCCGGCGACCGGGGACGGCACGCTGATCTTCTTGTTCTTGTCAGCGACCGGGGGCGGCACGCTGATCCCGCTGCTGATGACTAGTGATCGGGGACGGCACGCTAGTCCTGTTGTTGACGTCAGCGACCGGGGACGGCACGCTGATCCTGTTATTGATGTCAGCGACCGGGGACGGCACGCTGATCCTGTTGTTGATGTCAGTGACCGGGGACGGCACACTGATTCTGCTGTTGGTGGTAGCGACCGGGGACGGCACGCTGGTCCTGCTGCTGACTAGTGACCGGGGACGGCACGCTAGTCCTGTCGTTGATGTCAGCGACCGGGGACGGCACGCTGATCCTGCTGTTGATGTTAGCGACCGGGGGCGGCACGCTGATTCTGCTGTTGGTGGTAGCGACCGGGGACGGCACGCTGGTCCTGCTGCTGACTAGTGACCGGGGACGGCACGCTAGTCCTGTCGTTGATGTCAGCGACCGGGGACGGCACGCTGGTCCTGCTGCTGACTAGTGACCGGGGACGGCACGCTAGTCCTGTCGTTGATGTCAGCGACCGGGGACGGCACGCTGATCCTGCTGTTGCTGTTAGCGACCGGGGACGGCACGCTAATCCTGTCGTTGACGTTAGCGACCGGGGACGGCACGCTGTGATCCTGCTGTTGATGTTAGCGACCGGGGACGGCACGCTGGTCCTGCTGCTGACTAGTGACCGGGGATGGCACGCTAGTCCTGTCGTCGATGTCAGCGACCGGGGACGGCACGCTGATCCTGCTGTTGATGTTAGCGACCGGGGACGGCACGCTAATCCTGTCGTTGATGTTAGCGACCGGGGACGGCACGCTAATCCTGTCGTTGATGTTAGCGACCGGGGACGGCACGCTGTTCCTGCTGCTGACTAGTGACCGGGGACGGCACGCTGGTCCTGCTGCTGACTAGTGACCGGGGATGGCACGCTAGTCCTATCGTCGATGTCAGCGACCGGGGACGGCACGCTGATCCTGCTGTTGATGTTAGCGACCGGGGACGGCACGCTAATCCTGTCGTTGATGTTAGCGACCGGGGACGGCACGCTAATCCTGTCGTTGATGTTAGCGACCGGGGACGGCACGCTGATGGACCTTACAGGGTATCCGCAATGACCTTTCAGGATATCTGTCAGGATGTCCGGATATCTCCCAGGACCTCCAAGTATATTAGCCGGGCCTAGGACTCTCAAGGATGTTGAAGGACCTTCCGAGGACCTTCAAGGATGCGTTAAAGGACCTTCTAAGGATGTTGAAGGACCTCCCAAGGATGTTGAAGGACCTTCCAAGGATGTTGAAGGACCTTCCAAGGATGTTGAAGGACCTTCCAAGGATGTTGAAGGACCTCCCAAGGATGTTGAAGGACCTTCCAAGGATGTTGAAGGACCTTCCAAGGATGTTGAAGGACCTTCCAAGGATGTTGAAGGACCTTCCAAGGATGTTGAAGGACCTTCCGAGGATATTAGGAAGTCCTTTAAGGATATTCGCAGGATATTTAAGGACTCACGGGTCCTTCAAAGGATATGAAAAAGGGCGTGTAAGGATACTTACCGACCTTTCTAGGACGTCTGGGGTGTTTGCGAGCACTACTCTTTAACTTTACACTTTTCACTTCACTGCACGACTGTAGCCAACTGATCATGATTTTCCTGTCGTTACGCCTTATATAGTCATAGGTACAATGGAATATTGGAAAGAGAGTAATAGCTTTCTCCCATCTGTAAATTCCCGTATACTCTCTCATAACGGGATATTAATTAATTCCAGAATTCAATAAGTCATAGTTTTAAGGGTTTTAACAAAAGTATAATTCAAAAAATAAGGCATATTAAGTAACAAAAAATAAAGAAAATTCATTTAAATAGGTGTTGGCAGAAACGAGGGACGACTTCTGCCATTACAATTTTCAGAAAATATCAATTGTGTTTCAGAAGGTATCAATTGTATTTCACAAAAAATCAATGGACCTTCAGAAAGTATTAATTGAATTTCAGAAAACATCAATTGATTTTCAGTAATAATCAATTGTATTTCAGAAAGCATCAATTGATTTTCAGAAAATATCACTTAAGTTTAAGAAATTATCAAATGTATTTTAGAAAATATCAACTGTATTTCAGAAAACATCAAATGTATTTCAGAAAATATCAAATGTATTTCAGAAAATATCAACTGTATTTCAGAAAACATCAAATGTATTTCAGAAATTACCAAAAGGTATTTCAGATATCATCAAATCTATTTCAGAAAATTTTATAAGTATTTCAGAAAACAGCAAATGTATTTCAGCAATTATCTAATGTATTTCAGAAAACATAAAATTTATTTCAGAAAACATAAAATGTATTTCTGAAATTATCAAATGTATTTCAGAAAATATCAAATGTATTTTACAAAATATCAATTGAGTCTATGAAAAATAGTCAGAACGCAATATATAAAAATAAATTTTTTGAAGTATTACACTGGGTTTGTAATATTTCTTGAAAACTACATATCGTCACCTAAAATGCAAAAGGCAGTAACTAATATTTTTATTTTTTTACAGGAGAAGCAAAAAACATCATAAAACAAAAACTACTTTAAACTTAATACCCAAATTTTAGAATCAAGCTGAAAAATAAAGATGGACTTGTATTTATGAAATCAAATTTATTGTAAAATAGTAGTTTTGAAGTAAAAGACTACAATACAAAAAGTCAATTTTTAACTTTTTGTTAGTTACGGCCTTTTGCATTTTAGGTGACGATGTGAACATGTTTTTTTCAAAATGATAAAAATTCCATCCTGTAGTGCGATTCTGTACATTTTAATGATCCGACAATCGCAAAATATATCGACAGCTATTGTTGTTTACCTTAACGATAGTCGACAAATCTATTTTTCTATTTATTTAAATTGTAAACGAGTGGCATCTCTGTCAAAATAAGCGTAAAACACAAAGAATAATAGAAAAAACAACAAATAACTTCGTGTTTGGCAGTATAATTTTATGTTTATGTTTAATTTCTTTATTTTTCATTAATATTTTTGTTTATTTATTTGAATATAAAACAGTGAATTGAATATGCTATTTAATTTTTTTTTATATAAAAAGTTTTTATAATAAAAGCAAAATATTTTCATTATTTCAGCCTAAAAATTTAACGTTTTAACGATTGAATAAACACAAAAATTGTTGTCGTTTAGATGACAACAGCTGACTTTAACAATAGCGACTATCGTTTAAAAATTTTACTGAATACCAAAATCGATAATTTTGTTGTTTTCTTTTCGATTATCGTTAAAATAAGTTACTGAATCGCGCTACTGGTGTTTATATTGCTGATTAACAAATGAAGTCCTCATCTTCCTTCGATTAAAGGCCGTTATTGATAGTTTATTTTCCAGTGCATAACAAATAAGTCCAAATATTGCTAAACATTTTTTGCGACTCCAAATTACAATTAGAAACAATAACAAGTAAGAAAATTATAGTCGGTCTAGACCGACTATACGATACCCTATACCATGCGTTTAGAAACCCTATCTCTTAGACCCAACTAACTGGACATTGAAAATAAGCAAAAACCAAATTTGAGTGGGATTTTTATTAATTTTTTTGGCTGCAGATATGAAAAAGTTCATATCGGATCCTATATCTATAAAGGGACTAGGTCCAAAAATGGACCGATCCTGATCATGTTTGGTAAAGTCTCTTGTATCTTGCAAAAATATATACAAACAAAATTTGAGAAGAATCAGTACAATATTTTTGTTTTTTGATAGATTTAAGTGAAGATCGGGAAGCAGCTCTATATGGGGTCGAAGGGACCATTTTTGGACTACTCATTAGTGGATGTAATGAACGCATACAAACCCAATTTGAGTAAGATCTATATGACAATTTGGATCTTATGGCAATTTATGTCGATTTCATATGGGTAATTTGTATGGGGGCTAGGTCTGAACATGGACCGATTCTCACCAATTTCAATGGCGTTCATCCCATGGCCGATAAAAGCTTATATACCAAATTTCGTCAAAATATATTCATATTTGCGACCTGCAGTTTGATTAAAAACTTTACATGGACACACAGACGGACGGACGGACGGACGGACGGACGGACATTGTTAAATCAACTCAGAAAGTGATTCTGATTCGATCGGTATAATTAAAGATGGGTCTAGGTCAAATATTTGTGGTTGTTACAAACAGCAGCACAAAGTCATTATACCCAAACCACATAGTGGTATAGGGTATAATAACTTTTCGGTATTGTAGGGTAAACTACTTTTTATTTTGAGTAAACTGTATTTAAAGTTGCTACTAACACACATTGCTGCCAGCAGCATTTGTAGTCGTGTTGTCGTGTAGCCGCAGTCGTCTATGACTTTCATGTATAATTGATGGAAAAGTTGCACAATCTTTAACCAAAATAAAGTGATCGTCAAGCTGCGTTATATGCCAAAAGACATCAAGTCAAGTAAGCCAACCCCCACCACAAGACGATAGTTTTAAAGAAGCCTACGAATTTGTTATGTCCCCTCTTCATGCTAGAATACGTTTTACGGAGCATATTCTTAAATTGGGTTATGATTTGGAATTTGGTCCATTAGGCGAAACAGTAAGAAAAAACAACGCAAAAGAAACACAAATTCAAGAAAAATATCTACAGCTAGGCCTCATAATCGACCAACCAAAACAAGGAGAAGGAAACTGAAATGATGGAAATACTGCAAGGAGATTTTTTTCCGATTCAAAAACTCCAGCATCTAGATCATGAATTAATAAGACGTTTCAAAACAAGTTCTAGCTTGCAGCAGATGGATAAATGCAAAAAATTTGGAGAGTACGCCAATAAAGCAGCTATACTTTATAACGAAAAATACTCTTGGGGATACATATATGCCATCCACAGTTCATAAAATTTTGTATCATGGGGAACAAATAATTCAAAACAATATGCTACCAATAGGAGATCAACACAAGAAAAATGTACAGATGTTGTACTAATGAATACCTTATCACTATTTTGTTGTGCACTTCAGAAAACTACCTCTATTGAATTAGGCGAACAAGCTATACATCTTCTAGAAGATGAAAATCAGGGCTACTTAGAAGAAATATTTACTAAAATTGTTTGATTTAAAGTAGTTTTTCAGTGCACTAACAATAAGTTATACTCTTTTTTATATAGTTAACAATTTTTTTTTTGATTTAAAAATTTACGTATTTTATAAATTTATAATAAAAATTGATAATAGAAATATTTAAAAAGACAAAAACATTTTTTTTTAACTAAAGTAAAAACATACGACTTTTTGATGTGAGCTCAGGGGGGCTAAAATCCAATTTCACAATACAATCTCAAAAACAGCGTAAGGGAAAATCGATGTGTGGTATATGTAAGTGTATTGGTGTATTTAGTAAGCAGAACCGCCAAGTTCGCTGTCTGTTAAGCAGAATCACAAATCTTTTTCGTTAATTTTAAATATTCAAGCTATTGACCGCTAGGTGTGCTGTGAGTTTAACATGTTCACAAACTTACAGAGTTGTTTTTTTTAAGATTAAAGTTTATATTTGCTATTGACAGAACTTTTTTAGTAAGCAGATCCGCTAGGTCTGCTGTAAGTTTAAAAATCTAAATACTAGGAAAACTTTGAAGAAGTCAAAAATAAACTAAGGTGTTTCTTTAATTACTACACCTTTTCCAATTGTATTTCAGAAAACATCAATTGAATTTCAGAAAGTACCAATTGTGTTTCAGAAAACATTAATTCATTTTCAGAAAATATTAATTGTATTTCAGAAAGTATCAATTGCATTTCAGAAAACATCAATTGGTTTTCAGAAAGTATCAATTGAATTTTAGAAAACATCAATTGAATTTCAGAAAGTATCAATTGTGTTTCAGAAAACATCAATTGTTTTTCAGAAAATATCAATTGTGTTTCAGAAAGTATCAATTGATCTTCCGAAAGTATCATTTGTATTTCAGAAAATAACAATTGAATTTCAAAAAATGTCAATTGAGTTTCAGAAATTATAAAATGTATTTCAGAAAATATCAAATGTATTTCCGAAATTATTAAATGCATTTCAGCAATTATCAAATATATTTCAGAAAATATCAACTGTATTTGAGAAAACATCAAATGTATTTCAGCAATTATCTAATGTATTTCAGATAACATCAAATGTATTTCAGAAAACATCAAATGTGTATCAGAAATTATTAAATTTACTTTTGAAAATATGAACTGAATTTCAGAAAATATCAATTGAGTCTCAGAAAGATAGTCAGAACGCTATATAAAAATACATTTTTTTTAAGTATTACACTGGCTTTGTAATATTTCTTGAAAACTACATATCATCACCTAAAATGCAAAAGGCCGTAACTAATATTTTTATTTTTTTACAGGAGAAGCAAAAAACATCATAAAACAAAAACTAAATACTTTAAACTTAATACACAAATTTTAGAATCAAGCTGAAAAATATAGATGGATTTTTATACCGTATACTACTATGTGGTTTGGGTATAATGACTTTGTGCTGCTGTTTGTAACTACCAAAAATATTTGACCTAGACCCATCTTTTATTGTACCCATCGACTCAGAATCACTTTCTGAGTCGATTTAGCAATGTCCGTTCGTCCGTCCGTCCGTCCGTCCGTCCGTCCGTCTGTGTGTCCATGTAAAGCTTTTAATTGAACTACAGGTCGCAAATATGAATATATTTTGATGAAATTTTGCATATAAGCTTTCATCAGCCATAGGATAAACGCTATTGAAATTGGTGAAATTCAGTCCATGTTCAGACCTAGCCCCCATACAAATGACCCCTATGAAACCGACATGAAGTGTCATAAGATCCAAATTATAATAAAGATCTCACTCAAATTGGGTTTGCATGTATTTATTATATCCATTAATCAGTAGTCCAAAAATAATACCTATATGATAATTCTTAGTCATAGGTCCCATATAAGCTGCTTCCCGATCTTCACTTAAATCTATCAAAAACAAAAATATTGCACAGATTTTTCTCAAATTTGATTTCTATGTATTTTTTCAAAATACAAGTGACTTTACCAAATATGGTCAAGATCGGTCCATTTTTCGACCTAGTCCTCATATAAATATAGCACCCGATATGAACTTTTTCATATTTGCAGCAAAAAAATTAATAACAATGCCACTCAAAGTTGGTTTATGCTTATTTTCTATATCGAATTAGTTGGATCGAAAGATAGTGTCTCTAAACCATGGTATAGGGTATCATATGGTCGGTCTAGACCGACTACAATTTTCTTACTTGTTTTTTATTGAAACTTCTTTATCTTGAACCAATATCAGGTAACATTTATGTTCGCTGCTCAATAAATTATATTTTAAATCAGGCTCTTTGAAAAAAGCAAACCTTTGGCCCTTGTGAACATTAGTACTAAAAAGTTTACGGGGGCCAAAGTTTGGCATTTTCTGACAAAATTTAACTTACAAAATTTTTGAGAAGTATTAGTTGTAAAATTAACTGAAAAAAATAAGACATTATATAAAAAAAGACCTTTTTAACGTTTTAACACTTCACTTTTGTACTAAAATTCAACTAAAAATGAAAATGTATTTTAAACCCTCCATAACTTTTTTTTAAAACGCTTATTAAAATTCCAATCCAATCAAAAGTTATGGATTTTTGACCGCCTTCTCGTGAAATGGTCCACTGTGCGGTGCTAGATAGAGAGTGCTTGTTCGAGTATGAATTAAATAAGTTTAACATAATATTGTTGTTCCATGTATATTATTGACTGCTTTCAATCGTGTTTTGTATCTTATTGTTTATTATTGCCATTCCCAAATACAAAGCATACATACTCATACTATGACTTACAACTGCCTTCCAGAAATGTTTACTAAGTACTGCTGTATTGGATATTGAAGATATTGGTATTATTGTTGGCTTAACTTGTCTAGGAAATGAATACTGAGTATTTATTTTGCGTAGGCAGCAGCACAGAACCTTATACAATAAGTAGCAACATGTAAGAAGTAGATTTACTAAAAGTGGCTATATCTATTTAATATTAATGTCGGTATTTACATAAGTACCTTTATGTACACATTCACCTACAAATAGATAGAATAAAGTAAATAATTTGATAAATAAATTGATTTCAATCAAATGTAAAACATCAAATATTTTATAAGAACAGGGGAAGTTTCTCCATGTAAAAAAGTGGATATATGAAAAATTCTGTCTTATATTGCGAGCACTTTGAGGAATCAAACAAAGTCAATTTTTCTTAGATAAAAAATTTTAAAACTAAACCAGAAAATTCTTTCAGAATATTGGTACTTATATGTGTTCCGTTTTAGGTGCGCCGAAATTAATATTCAATAATATAAAGTTATCTTTCATAAGTATGAGTACACACAATATCATTTCTTGAAAATGTTTCTTTTCTCCCAAAAGTACATTTTCTTTAAAAACATACGTTTTTTTCAAGAGTGTCTTTTTCCTATTAAATTACCTTTTCATAAACAAGTACCTTGTGTTACAAAAGTACCATTTCTCAATAAATACTTTTTTCTTATATATTCACATTTTTTTACAAAAGTAGTTTTTTTAAAAAAAGTACATCGACTTTAAAAAGTAGCTATTCCTAGAAAGATAAATTGTCATTAAGGAATCCCTTTTCCTAAAAAAATATACTTTCTTATATAAATATTTTTTTCCTTAAAAATTATATTCTTCTTCAAAAATTACCCTTTTCTTTAAAATGTAACCTTTCTGAAAAAGTTCCAATTCTCAAAAAGGTACCCTTTCTTACAAAAGTTCCTTTTCTTAAAAATGTAAATCTACTTTAAAAAGTACCTTTGCCTAAAAAACTACACAAATGTACATATTCATTGAAAAGTCAATTTTCTTGAAAAAGTATAATTTCCTATAAAATTAATTTTCATAAAAGCGTATAAGTAAATTACCCTTTTTTAGAAAAGTACTTTTTCATAAAGAGAAAGTATCTCTTCATAAAAACCAATAATACATTCTCTTAAATAAGTAACCTTCCACAAAAAAGTTCCTTTTTGATGTGTAAACATCTATACGCGCAGGGGGGTAAATTTCAAAAACAGCGTAACATGTAAGCGTATCATGTGAGCGTAAGAAGTGAGTGGTAAGACAAAATGTGATTGTATTGGTGAAAAAATTATGATATTATGTTAACCTGTTTGAAAATTAAAAATAAAAAATGAAAAATAAAAATTGAAAAATTAAAAATGAAAAATAAAAAATGAAAAATTAAAAATGAAAAATAAAATATGAAAAATAAAAAATTAAAAATAAAAAATTAAAAATGTAAAACGAAAAATTAAAAATGAAAAAAAAAATGAAAATGAAAAACGAAATATGAAAAATGAAAAATAAAAAAAAGATATATAAAAAATGAAAAATGAAAAATAAAAAATGAAAAATGAAAAAAAAAAATGAAAAATAAAAAATTAAAAATGAAAAATAAATTAAAAACGAAAAATGAAAAAAGAAAAAGGAGAAATAAAATATTAAAAATAAAAAAATGACAAATAAAAAATGAAAAATGAAAAGTAAAAAATGAAAAATAAAAAAATGACAATAAAAAATTAAAAATGAAAAATAAAAAATGAAAATGCAAAATATATAATGAAAAATGCAAAATAAATAATGAAAAATAAAAAATGAAATGAAAAATAAATTAAAAATGAAAAATAAAAAATGAAAAATGAAAAACGAAAAATGAAAAATGAAAAATAAAAAATGAAAAATGAAAAACGAAAAATGAAAAATGAAAAAAAAAATTAAAAATGGAAAATAAAAAATTAAGAATAAAAATGAAAAATGAAAAATAAGAAATTAAAAAAAATAAAAAGGAAAAATTAAAAATAAAAAATGAATAATAAGAAAATTAAAACTACAAATGAAAAATAAAAAAAAAAAATAAATAATTAAACATGAAAAATAAGAAATGAAAAATGAAAAACTAAAAAAAAGTATAATGAAAAATAAAAAATGAAAAATAAAAAATTAAAATGAAAAATAAAAAATGAAAAATGAAAAAAGAAAAATAAAAATTTGAAAATGAAAAATGAAGAAAAAAATTAAAAATGAAAAATAAAAAATGAAAAATTAAAATTAAAAAATGAAAAATGAAAAATAAAAAATGAAAAATTAAAAAAATAAGAAAGAAAAATAAAAAACGAAAAATAAAAAATGAAAAACGAAAAATAAAAAATTTAAAACGAAAAATGAAAAATTAACCGGTTAAAATAATAAATATTTTTATATTAACAGAGCTCCTGTAGTTGATGCTATAAGTGATACGCCTTCTGGTTGATTTTAAGAAAGTGCTATAAAAAAATCTTTAATTACTAGATGTTTACACATCTCCCCTTTGATCGGACTCACATGTTTTTTTTCTTTAAAAAAGTGCACTTTCTAAAAAAAGAATGCTTTGTTAAAAGGTACAATTTCTTAAAAAAGTACCGTTTCTTAAAAAAGTTCTGCAATGGGGGTTTCGTCTTCGTGTCAAAGGTATATTTAAAGACCCTCAAACTTTATGTAATGATAAAACAGCTGCTCTACCCTTTCATGGGGTTTTAATTACAAATGATGTAATGAATTATAACACAATCGTTAGTAATCCTTCATCTCCACTCGGCTTTTTCTCGGTTTATAGTAATCACTAGGAATCGGCAAATATCAAAAATCGGTAATCATCAGTAAATATTAATGACAGAATGGATTGCCATCGTAGGTTGGTAGAATAGGAACGATGATAGTCAGGTTGTTCGATTTAGCTGGTTGTTCAGCAACGTATGGGCTCAGTGTTGCCTGAAAAGGTGATAAGAAGAATTAGCGAGAGCTGAAGCCGCTGGATTAGCGAGAACTTTCGACCGAAGCCTCTGCATTAGCAACAGCAGACAGCCGAAGACGCTGCATTATTGACTTATTTGTGACAACCGTAGTCAAGAGATTCCACATTGTCTTGTCACATTGTGTCTTGTCTAAACAAGTCTGACTCCACCCACACTAACTTTGCTTACTTAGCTTATCTAATTTTTGAACTAGTTGAGAACTGTCAGTGTAGTTTTTCCTTTATTAAGTAGATAATAAAAATTTGATATGTATGTGTCTGTTTATTCGCTATTCGTAGTCACTCATGAAATTTTAAGTATAAGTGAGTAGAGATCATGGAAAATCAAATACTCTGATGTACTCATACCCACAATAACATTTATTTATAAGTATAAGTTGGAATATATGTGAATCCGGAGTTCATATCATACTCATGCCATACACGTCAGTTTGATTTATAATTTTAGAAATATACTTTTAATACTTACAATTGATTCAACTCATTCAACTTGTCTATGTAAAATACATATATATTTATACTGTATAAATTTATACTTACTGTACATGAATATTTTAGTATTCGTATTCGATTCATATTTAGTTTGCATCGTCTATACAGATTGAGTGAAGAGTCCAAATCAACAATGCCATAAATATTGTTAATTATGAGTATGATGAGTACCTCAAACTTTTGAGTGGATATAAGGTCAGACAATATTTCATTATAAGAATTTATAAATCAGTATTAAACCATACTCATTTTTTCAGTACTCATTGCAGATCTCTGGTCTATATGTATATGTTTGCTTGTGTAATTCAAAGCTGATATAAATATTGTCTTAAGTGTGTGTTGTTGTTATTATTAAAGAACATCTATAATATTAATAGGCAAGGCGATTTCTTGTGACTGATGTAAGTTTCACAGTTTCGCGCCGATTTTAACAAAAAATTTATCTTTTGAAAGGTATTTCTTTTTAGCTGTTACCCAGATTTACAGATTTTCATCTTTTGGAATATTTTTTTGGTGCTATGATAGTTTAAAGTTGCTACTAACACATACATAAAATTTTACAATACTATGTTTATTAAATTTGTTAATGTGTTTGTGTTAATGTGTTCGGTTTGTTTTCTTTAAAATTAGTTGAATTGTGAAGCATACCTTTAGGGTCTTTATTAAATGAAAAAATAAAATTTCCTAGAATTTGCACTCGAATTTCGAGTGCTGGAATCTGCTAGTAATAATAATATTATTAAAGCAAATAAAGAATGTTTTTGAAGAGTTTCACAACTTTGAGTTGGTAACATTGCTTTATTTGACACCAGACTTAGCAGCTGATATTTGCTTTTTTTAGTTTGGTTTGGCATTTTATCGCGGATAGATTTACAAGAGAAAATGCTTCCAATTTTATGTCAACAGTTAAAGAAATGAACGGTATGAGAAATGATAACAAGTTTTTTCATACTTCAATTAGCTGGCATTAGTCTTGCTGACTTGGGGTTCCAATAGGACGGAGCCACATGCCACACAGCACACGTTAAAATTAATTTACTTAAATAAACTTTTTATGAACAAATAATTTCACGTAATGGTCCTGCTAATTGGCCATTAAGATGGTGTGAATTAACCCCATTCGATAATTTTCTCTGGGGTTCGGTAAAGTCAATCGTCTACGCTGATAAACCAGAGACAATTGAACAACTTGAAAAACTGCAAAAAGTTTATGAAAATTAGAGTTATGTAACTCTAAAAAACACATCTTTGTTAAAAAAGTACTTTTGTTTCCTAAAGCTAGATTTTGTTTCTATTGGGTTCTTTATTTTATTATATACTAGCTGACCGGCAAACTTCGTTTTGTCCTAAAGAGATTTTTTGATTGAAATAATTTCGACATTTTTTTATCGAAAATTATCGACCGTTAACAGATGACGCAATAATATAATTTGAATACAACATTTTTTGAATTCAGTTGAATTCGATATCTTATAATTATACGGATAGCTGACCCGACGGTCTTCGTCCCGACCAATATTTGGCGAAAATAGAATAAAGTCATGTATTCATTAAAAAATAATAGAACAATGATTGTAGTCAATTTAATACTGCACGATATACAACATTGCAAATGCAAGTTTCACTGGGAAGTGAACATCTTTGAACTGAACCGCCCTTTCAAAATCCTTGCCACTATCACATTACTCATTAATTTCGCCACAATCAGTCGGGTTCCATTGCATAGTTTCGGGGCATAAGGATGACAGATCCAACTTTAATTCGAATTAGGAGATTCACCGTAATATAATGGCTCTGGTGGTGGAAGCAATTTGGAAATTTTAGCTTTCCGGCCACACAACACAATCCAGATGGTTCTTTCTCAAATTTAACTGCATTGCAATGCTCACAAGCAACAGACATCTGGCCGAATTGAACCGATGTATTGAATGTTGGGCTCATATCGAAAAGGTGCATGCTCAATGTTCACCTGTGTTCATGTTGTCATTCAAAAATCGCACAATGTGATCTGGCTTCATCACTTTGCCGAGCACGAACTTCTCTTCTTCTCAATCATTGTTGCTCATTGTGTGCTTCGTTGATCTCTTCTGACTGTCGCGCACGATTTTCGACCATTCTGGTCGAACTGATTCCCTTCCAACAGTACGTTCCTCTTCCGTTTGATGTGTTGCGACATTTCGGTGCTGCGTTGGATCCTGAGAACGTCGGCCAATGTTACCATGAACTCTTCTTGGCATCGTAATAAAAATGATAAAATTATCCGAAAGTCAAAAAGAATATATATTTTTAAAGAAACATTCAATAATAGACCAATTTTTTAAATTGAAGCGCTTATGTTAGCTTAAATATACGGTAGGTGATACGCCCACTTGTTAAATCCCGCCCATTTTCGCCAGGGCTAATCACAGAAATAATAGATGAACTCACACAAACTTGCAAAGTTATCATTATACTCGGTATATGTACATAATATTTAATCATACTTTGTAGGGGATGTACCCCGCCCACTTATCCGATCCAGCCTATTTTCGTCAGGTGTACTTACACTAATAACAAATGAAGTCACATAAAGTATCAAAGCTCTCCCTGTCATGATATTGAGTCTGATATTGAGTGATTAATTTTTTTTGTAGGTGCCACGCCCACTGTTCCAATAACGCTAATTTTTTACAACACGGCTACTCACAGCAACTCATTGCAATAATAGATGACCTCATACAAATTTGCAAAGCTGTTCCTAAAACAGAACTCAAGATATATGATGTTAAAAATTGATTTTGTATGGGAGGTATACGCCCACTTATCTGATACCGACCATTTTCGGTATGACTATCCATATTAATAATAGATGGCCTCACACAAATTTACAAAGCTCTCCCTCTCATAGTACTCAATATATATGAGGTTAAAATGGAATAACAGCGTACAGCGCCTTCTGTTGAGACTTTTTGTACTTTTCTTTTTTCCTAAACCTTCGCGTGGCAGTTACAAAGAAACACGCAGAAGAAAGTATTCCTTTTGGTCCTGTAGTTTTAAAGTTTTAAGCGGACGAACAAACCACGATTCATTTTTATATATGTATATACATAGATATATATTTCAAATATATATTTCGCTGGGTCCAGATTTTCTTATAATTTTTAAAAACGGAATAATAAACGCATTTTCACCCTCTGAATAGTGGAGTGTAGGTTATAATTAAACCAACATAAATATTGGAAAAACGCTAAAATTTTAATGTCTTGTGGTATAAAACAAAACTTTGAATAGTTGAGTTAATTTGGATAATATTTATAAAAGAAATGAAAATTCGCCCGTTTTTCTAACCCCTCGGTCCCAACCTAAATTTGATTTAAAAATAAAAATAATTTCAGAGGGCCATACAGACATATAAAACTTTCTATTGAATTAATTTTCTGAGATATTCGAGTTCTTACTACTTGGTTACTCCCCCTAAACGTTCTTAACTTATCAACACAAGCACAAATTAAATAATGCTTAACACGATTATTTTGTCAATTTAAAATGTATTTTAAATGAAATTAAACAAAGATCAGAAATTATGGTAGAGTCAAAAATAATATTATTTAAATGCCAAATATTTGAAATATTTTGAGCGTAATGATAACGAGGTTAATTATAAAGTAATAATGAAATTTTACTTATAACTTTCTGACCAATAAACAAACTCCAACACCAACCTTTATCACAAAAATTCCAATAATTTGACATTAAAGTTTATTTTTTCACACATTGTTGGTACTTTATGCCATGATTAAGTACAACAGCTATCAAAATTGTCCTTGAACAATGTTGGCTTAAAAAAGGAACTGTAAATTAAAAATTGTTACAATAAAGTTTAAGGCACTCGTGTTCGTGAGGATTCTTGTTTTGCGAACAAGTCGTGATAAAAGGACTTTTGTTTGCTGTTTTTTTTTATGGCAGGGTTAAGGTCAAGTGCGAGTATTTTTTGCTTTGTTCATGTTTTTTTTTTTTTTTTTTAACAATAGTGAAGTTTTTATCGTTTAAACGTTCAATATGAATAGCAAATTTATTTTGCAAGTTTATAATATGAAAAATGTTATAACAAAATTAAAATTTTATGGAATGACTAGCTGACCGGCAATCTTTGTTCTGCCCAAACTAATTATTTTCTTGCAAGACTTAAATTTTATTTAAATATAATTAGGCTCTGCCTTGTTGTCATCCATTATTATATTAGCGGCTCTGGTGGTCACCATTTTAAATTTTCGAATGTGCGAAATATTTGATGTTTAGATGCGACGCGATTGAATGATGACAATGTTAGTGTTCTTGTTGCTTGCATGCGTACTCGATTATTCAATGGGACCACACTTATGTTTGAATCGGTAACACGATTGCGTGCTGTTTAAGTTGTAATTATCATTTGTGCAAGTTATTCAATTACACGGATGGTTGTATTGTCCAATCGTGTGTCCTCTCTTGTTGCGTCTTGTTGTTGTGGTGTTAAATTCGCTCCGAATTGCGGGATATTGCGAGTTCGTTTTTCGGTGTATTCACGCAGAGAAAAGATATGGTTATAACATGATCACGGCAATTATACTATGCTCTCTACAATCATAGATGATTATCGCAATCATATTATAGTCTTATAAATTTAATTTTAATAATATTATGATCGCTGTGATTATTATATAGTTAAATGTTTTTTTGATTGCCGTTTTAAAATTTGAAATATGGTGTTTAAAAAAATATTAAAAAAAATCTTTGTTAAAAAAAATATAAATTGGAAAATAGTTGAAAGGTAAATAATACATATGGACGTTTATTAATATGGATGATTATATTTACTATATAAATAGTTTAAATAGTTTATTTTAATTTAGAAAGTCTTCTAATCTTTATAATCGACGCTAATCAATTATATCAGCATTTTTAACAACAACCAAAAATAATATGATTGATAGCTACCAAAGAATGGTCTCTTTTCAACCATATAATAGCTATGGAGTGCATGGTATGATAGCTCTTAATCATAGAATTATCTCTTTCAAACATGCAAACCATGTTATGCTCTCGGTAAGCATTGCATGGTTGAAAGAGATCATATGTTTGGTTGTTGTTAAAAATGTTGATAGAATGTCTCACATTGATTAGCGTCATTATTTCTCAATTTTTGCGCAACTCGTGTGGTCTTGTTAGACAAATAATAAAATTTTAAATAGACGGCTTCAAATTAATAAAAACCACATTTGGAAAATGTAAGGAGATTATTGGTGTTAATTTTGATGGCAAAGATAACTACTATTTGTATGTTAAAGACGGTATAAAATAACAAAAATCTGTGAAAGTGTTGTGTTTAAAAAAATTTCTTTGCTTATCAATGTTAGTTAAAATAAGGCCATATATATTTTCTGATTTACTTGTTTTACTTGTTTTTTATTTCTTCCATCGATTTCGTGTTGGATATTAAATTGCAAAGTGAGTATAAAATAATGATATCTATAATATTAATATGCTAGGCGATTTCTTGTGACCGATGTTTTGTTCTACCATTTTATCCCGATTTTGACCAAACGTATATTATTTGAAAGGTATTTCTTTTTAGCCATTTTGCAGATTTACAGATTTTAAAATTTTTCCTTTATTTTGAGTAAATTGCATTTAAAGTTGCTACTAACACACACATAAAATTATACAATCCTATGTGTGTGTTTATTTAATTTGTTAATGTGTTTGTAATAAAAATTAGTTTGTTTTCTTGTGTTGATTTGTGAATTGGCTATAATTGATTAACATACTTTTAGGGTCTTAATTTAATGAAAAAATAAAATTTCCTAGAATTTGCACTCGAATTTTGAGGGTTGGAATCTGCTAGTTAAAGTTAACATAGTACTGTAATAACCATTTTTTTAGGCTCTGCTTGTAATTCTCAATCTTTTACAGATTCAGAGTCTGGCTGCGATTTGTATTTTGCAACTATCAATAATTCGCAGCAATCTACAGAAGCATAACTATCGCAAAATTATACTCCAATATACCAGACGATATCGTGTGTTGGAGAAACTGAATTCTTAAATTTTAGCCAAGGAAATATATTAATTCATGAACTTCCTTCTATTTAGGTAATTATACGTACATACATTATACATATAGCGTAGTTCAACTAGTTGTTAAATAAATTAACAATTTTTTTTGAACATCAAGCTTATTTCGGACTTTAAAGATCTAGTAAAAGTCGAAGTTTTGGAAAATAAACATCGCACAAAATTAGCAAAGGCGCTTATAACATTTATACTTAAGATCTATCCGGGCAAAAAGTATGAATATTTTATTTTATTTTAATATAAATTCGAATATATTTTACTCTAATTAATTTCAAATTAATAAGAGCAGATTTCTTGCAATTGGCTCAATCCATCGTGGAAATTTTTCCTTCTGAGGTGAAGAACACATACTACGTGCCGTATTATAAAGTCCATTTAGCTAAAGGTAAACTATTCAACGCCTACAATTTATGTTAAATATCAGATTAAACTACTAAATTTCTTTATAAATTATAACGATGTTGGAAATGAAAAAATTGTACCAGGGCCTTCAAAAATATTAAATAATAACTCCCTTGAAAAATTTTGAATTTTTTCTACATTATCTATTCACACTGTATCATATCTACAGTACGAAGTTCGTACTACGAACATATATTATTTAAACCAGGAATGGTTGTTCATATAAGCGAATATGAAGATGAAATTCCTTTATATGGGCTAATTAAACATATGTCTTTAATTGAAAAGTCATATTCCTTATGTATTCAAAGACTTTAAAACCATGGTTTTGATTCACATTAGTTCTGTTCCCCCATGATGTTGAAGCATGTTCAAGTATGTTGAACATTAGTCGAGTGCGTTCCACCAGAAAAATGTCAAGCTAAAGAGAGAGACATTTGCAGTTTCTCAACACAACTCACCATGCTTGAACAGCTTGAACTTTGCTAGAACAAATTTGTGTGAGTAAGTGTCAACCATTTACGAAAAGTGACAGAAGCAGTTGTTTTCCTTCGTTGTTTGGGTTTTTTGATTTTTGTCAAAAAGAATAAAATTTTGGTAAAAATAAATAAAATGGAAAAATTAGTTTTAAATGAAAATTTATTGGAATCAAGCAGTGATTCAGAAGAAGAATTAATTATGAATCATGGTTTTTGCTTCAAGTCGTTCCACCAGAAAAATAGAAAATGAGAGCGAAGAACGTAGATATGAAATTATTCAATGCTTGCGTTTTGATAGACTTTTAAAAGATATTGTTCTGGCGGAACAGACCTATTATCATGCTTTTCGCATTGAAAATGAGAAAATTTTTTATTCTGTTAAAATAGAATCGTTAGAGTCTAAATTCGTTGGTTATATATGTGTAACAAAAGAAAATATAATGTTTTTAAACTAAATCTATATAAGAAAATTATAAAAATAAATATATTTAATATTATTTCAACATAAAAAACGTCTTATTATTTATAGATCATATGATGATTATGCAGTATCTAGCATGAGTATTATTTATAATGCACTTTCTGCTGAGTTTGCTAAACTCAGATCAACAACCTTTCAAACACTGACTAAGTATGTTAAAACAGTTGATGTGTGTCAAACTAAGCAAAACAAAATATATAAATTATTTTTTAGTGCAAACAAATGTTTTTTACTTTTCGGATCTTTTAAACATTTTTTTTGCATAATTTTCAAATTAAAATAATTTTCTCGTAAACTTAACACTTGTAAATATAAATTTAAGAAAATGAAGGAGTGAAATCACACAAATTGAAATGTAAACAGAGTTGATTTTCACTATATCAGGTGGCATTAATGCAAAAAATATGGTGGCATTACAAATTTCAGAGTTGTTTTTAAAGCTATTAGCTGACAGCAAAAAATTGATTATGAATAATCTATGTGCTAACTAAAAACTAAGGCTAATCGGTTGACTAGTAAGAACCTCGGTGAGCGCGACATGTAAGCAGCTGCTAACTTTTCATTATGAATTCGGGGGATAGTGATCATAGTATGGTAATGAAGAAACCATAGTATGATTAATTAGGGATCATATTCAAATCATAGTATGATTAATTAGTGATCACATTATGATAATGCCCAAATCAGAGTATGATTAGGTAGCGATCATATTAGGATAAAGTTGACATCAGAGTATGGTTATGTAGCGATCAAATTATGATAATGTCCAAATCATAGTATGATTATGTAGCGATCATTAAGATATTTTTATTATGACTGGATACAATCATATACCCAATGATGGTATGTTGCCATCCGAATATGATTGCCACAACCATATTTTTTCTTTGCGTGTTATTGCAATTTCTACTCGAATGTATGCAAAAGAAAATAATTTTCATTGGTTATGTTTTATGTGCCGGTAATCGAATGGAAATATTATTTATAATATTAATAACAATTTTAAAATTTTTATATTTTATGATAATCAATATTGTTATGAAATTTCGTATCATTTTCGTTTATATATTGATTAAAAATTAATTTGGAATTTCGTCAAACTTTTTTCTCAAGACTTGTGCAGCACAATGAAATATTTAAAACTGAATTCCAAATGTTTGTAAATGTAGTAATAGTGTTGCAAGACAACCAAAGCCAACTGATGGAAGTTTTTGTGATTATACCATCATCTGACATCATTTTCGTGGACGTTTGGCCAAAGACTTTCATTTTACTTAAATATTATACGGTACGAATTTTCGAAAAAAGCGTAGGTAAAAGACTAGGTACAAAAATGGACCTGTTCTTAAAATATTTAGTAAGGTCACTTATTTTTGCAAATTTTTTTTATAGACTTAAGTGAAGATCGGGAATCAGCTTCATATGGGGGCTACGACTAAGAATTGTCCCATAAGGTTTATTTTTGGACTACTGATAAAAGGATGTAACAAGCGTACACAAAACCAATTTGACCGAGATCTATATGATAATTTGGATATTATGGCAATTTAAGTCGATCTCATAGGGGTCATTTATATGGGGACTAGGTCATAAACATAAACCGATTTTCTCCAATTTCAATAGCATTCATCCTATGGCCGCTAGGGGCTTATATAAAATATATTCATACTTGCGAATTGTAGTTTGATTGCAAGGTTTACATGGACACACAGATAAAACATCTGGGTCTTGGTAAAATATTTTTTGTAGTTACAAACATCGGCACAAAGTCATTATACTCCGAAAACATAGTGGTATAGGGTATAACAATTCGGAGCACTTCACGAACATATGATTTGAATATAAGGTGAATAGCTTTTGTGGCTCAGTAGTAATGGTCAGACATAAATAAATACGCATCAAAGTTTTCATTTAAGATTCAACAATTATTTTGCATAGGTGCTACCACACCCATATATCCAATTCCGGCTATTTTGAGCACGGTTAATTACATTAATGAAAGATGACGCACACAAATTTACAAAGCTACTAATTTACAAAATTTACAAAGCTAATAACCTGTGCAGTCACATAAAGTATCGTTACTTTCCCTTTTATACAACTCGAGATAATAGTTATTGAAAATTTACTTTTTATGACAGGTGCTACGCCCACTGATCCGATTCCACTCTAATACAAAAAATAACAATTTGGAGCACCACACGAACATACATTGTGAATATAAGGAGGATAGCTTCAGTGGTTCAGCCGCGATGTGATTACATACATAGGCAACAGCATTTTTGCCCTCCACACCACTGTGCAGAGGTATATAAATATAAATATAAATTCTGGAGACCCCAAAAACCATATATTTCCTTATAACAAGAGAATCTCATTTAGCGATGACCGTTTTCTTTGGAAATCACGATCAATAACCAAGCTAGACTCTTCGTTTTTGCATAAAATTGTCTTTTAACACCTCGAAGGATTTGCTGTCTAAAATCATCGAAATCGGTCCAAAGGGTCACGAGATATGAATGAAAATGTGAAAAATGCTCAATATGTTTGTTGTTTTTCTTTAGATGTGTACATTAGATTGGCCCTTATTTTTGAAGTTGCTCCGAATCCCGCTCCCCGGGGCTCATTTTTTGAGGTTAATGGAAAAACTAATCCAGAAAAAATTTCAGCTCATTTGATGAATTTTTGAGCTATCCCTGGCCCTTCAAAGTTTTGAATTTTTGGTATTTTTGCCAAAATTTTCCGTTGTAAACACCCTAGTGTATAAACTATAAACCCAAATACAAAATGGGTTTTTTTTCCTACAAAGACGCTTTTATTACCTTTCCAAAATGCCCAAAATCTCTAAATTCTGATTAAAAATGACAAAGGTATTGCTGTTATAGTCAACGTGAACGTACCTTATTTCATTGTGAATTGTCTATTTATATATGTTCATTAGAGTCGTTCACGTTTGTATGGCCATTTTTCAAAATGAGTTCTAAAGCCCACAAATGGGCTTATTTTTTTATTTTCATATCCAAAGGAAAAAATAAGGCCATTCGTGGCTTCAGAAATCATTTTCATTTATTTGCACCACTCTAATGTTCATTCACAATAGCAGTGTACAGCTGTTACGTTATTTTGAACAGCACAGTTTTATTCAAAATGTTTTCAACTCGTTCTAAAACTCGTGTTTATTTAATCGGTGAACCTTGTACACAAATATTAGGCGCTAAGTTACCATCCAAAGGGCAAGTTTTATCGCTTTTATTCAGTATCTATAACGACCAAAGACTTTCGTTGCGTGTTAGTGCAGCTATAGTTGTAAATGAGGCGTGCGGTTTTTGGGATAAAGCTTACATTCCAACACAACGCAAAGATAAGTGCATTGACAAATTGTTATTGTTGCATGGTAAGTGGCATAAATTATTTAAACATAGAAGCCGCGAAAGTGCAGCACACAAGAAGAGTGAAAAGGCATTTCTAAAGAAGTTGGAAGAATTGTTCGATATCGCAGCAGCAAATGCCATGGACGTTATGACTAACAAAGCCGACAAGCAATTTTTAATAAATCAAAGAAAGGGTCGGCATGGCGTCATATTAGGCATTGATACAGTCGCCATGCGAAAGGAGAAGGCAAGATTGGATCGCATACAAGCTGAAGCAGAGCGGAGAAGAAGGGAGGAGGAACAGTTGGCATCTATTTCAGATACAAGTAATCTTGATGATATCGATTCAAATGATACTACTATTGAAATGAACGAACTTGTTGAAACCGACTCCGAAATGGATGTGGACTTTGCTGTGAATACAGTGCCATCTTCTAAAAGAGGCACATTTAATTTTATCAATGAAAGAATTGTGTCTGCTCTCGATAAATGCAAGGTCTCAGATAGATATGCTGTTCATCTACTGGTCGCAGTTGCTGAGTCGCTAGGCCACGACGTTCAAAAATTGATAATCAATCGGACCACTCTACAGCGAGTACGACAATTACAACGCGAATCAATTGCTACCAAAATAAAAGATAATTACAAATTGAATCCGGATATGCCATGTACTGTTCATTTTGATGGCAAATTATTACCCAGTATACATGGAAAATCAAAGATTGACCGTCTTCCCGTTATCGTCTCCAATAAGAATGGCGATCAACTGATTGGCATCCCATCTATACGAAATGGAACTGGCCATCAGATATCGGCCGCGGTAATTAATGTTATTACTGAATGGGGTTTGGAACAAAATATTCAAGCGATTTGTTGCGACACAACAGCATCGAATACAGGACGGTTAAATGGCGCGTGCACGCTACTTCAGCAGGGGCTCGGGCGAAGCTTGATGATTTTGGCCTGTCGTCATCATATTTATGAAATTGTTGTTAAAGCGGTCTTTGATATAAAAATGGGGGCAACATCTGCGCCGGATGTGCTTTTATTCAAGAGATTTCAAGCTAAATGGGGTATGTTCTTGTTGTATAACATATACGAAGCATGTATTTCAATGTAACTTGAAACTAATTACTTTTCAATGCTTTTACTTTTATTGTAGAAGAACTAGATGTTGCTGAATATAAAACGGCTTTGGATGATGATAATGTCGACTTGTCGAACATATCAGACGAAATCGGGAGCTTTTGCATTGACCAATTGAACGAAAAACACAGCAGAGCCGACTATGCTGAGTTTCTTAAGCTTGTTCTGATTTTCTTGGGAAAAACACCGCCATCTGGAGTCTCATTCCGCTCGCCTGGAGCATTTCACCACGCCAGGTGGATGGCGAAAGTAATATATTGCTTGAAAATTTATTTGTTTCGCGGACAATTTGAACTAAAAGCGCGCGAGCTCAAAGGAATACGCGATATATGTTTATTTGTCGTAACATTATATGTTAAAGCCTGGTTTTACGCACCGTTTGCCGCCGCAGCTCCCAATGTTGATTTGGCTTTTTTAATTGATTTGCACAATTATGGTATAGTGGACAAGGATATTTCGAATGCAGCATTAAAAAAAATGTGTGGCCATTTGTGGTATCTTTCTGATGAAGCAGTTGGCTTAGCATTTTTTGACAACAGCATAAATGTTGATGTAAAAGCAAAAATGGTACAGTCTCTCCGAGGTGATCCATCTGAACATGACAACATATTTCAAAATCGAAATATTATACAACCGAAAGATGTACCTTCATTTAAAAACAAAACTTTAGCGTTTTTCGTTACAAAGAGAACCGCGGAATTTTTTAAAAGATTCAATATCTCTACTGAATTCATGGCTTATGAACCTTCTACTTGGCCACAACATCATTCGTACATTGAAGGCTTGCAAGTTGTTCAAAAAATGCAGGTAGTCAATGACGTCTCTGAACGCAAGGTAAAACTAATGGAAGAATTCAACCAGCTCCTCACTCGCGATGAAGAGCAGAAGCAGTTCTTGTTATTAACAGTTGATAAGTATCGTCAACAATACTCAAGTCATTTGAAAAGTACACTGTTGCAAAACGAATGACGAACTAATTTTTATTGTAACGTGTTGCTTTTAATTTATTCATTACTTACAATAAATCTGTATATAAACCCCTATATTGTCGTTGTTTTTAATCAGAATTTAGAGATTTTGGGCATTTTGGAAAGGTAATAAAAGCGTCTTTGTAGGAAAAAAACCCATTTTGTATTTGGGTTTATAGTTTATACACTAGGGTGTTTACAACGGAAAATTTTGGCAAAAATACCAAAAATTCAAAACTTTGAAGGGCCAGGGATAGCTCAAAAATTCTTCAAATGAGCTGAAATTTTTTCTGGATTAGTTTTTCCATTGACCTCAAAAAATGAGCCCCGGGGAGCGGGATTCGGAGCAAGTTTAAAATCGCCCATACAACGAAGGGCCAGTCTAGTGTACATATATGTTGTAATTCTTTTTATTGCTGTAGTCATTATGGTTGTGGAATTTGCTTCATGAAGGTATGTGGCTGGTTATACTGCACGTGTCACATTAGATTAAGCAAGTATTGTCACATATTTTTTTTATCGTTATCACGATATAATAAAGAAAATCGCCAATATGAAAGAAAAATATAATCCACAAAAAAGTAAATTTTCTTTTAAAAAAGTACCTTTTCTGTAAAGATACTTTTTCCAAAAAGAACTTTTCCCAAAAAAGTTCGCATTTTTTAACAAGTACCCTTTTTTAAAAAAGTGCAATTTTTTGTTAAAAAAGTACCCTTTTTTAAAAAGTATCATTTTTAAAATACCCATTTTTTAGGAATGTATCAATTTTTTAAAAAGTATAATTTTTAAAAGTACCCTTTTCCAAAAAAGATCCGTTTTTTTAAGGTATCCTTATTTTTAAAGTATCTTTTTTTTTAAAAAAAGTACCATTTTTTTAAAGTACCCTTTTTTTTAAAAAAAGTAACTTTTTTAAAAGCGTGGCCTTTTTAAATATATATCCTTTTTTCAAAAGGTACCCTTTTTTAAAAAGGTAAATTTTTTCTAAAAAGATACCATTTTTTTGAGGGTAAAATTTCTTTAAAATTTCCCTTTATTTTAAAAAAAGTACTCTTTTTTTAAGTATATTTCTATTTTGAGAAGTACCCTTATTTTAAAAAAGTACTGTTTTTATTAAAAAAGTACCTTTTGTTTAAAAAAATACATTTTTAAAAGGACTGTATTTAAAAAAACTACCTTCTTGTTAAAATGTGCGTTTTTTTTTAAAGTACCCTTATTTTAAAGAAAAAACCATTTTCTTTTTTGAAGTACTCTTTTTCAAAATACTAGCCTTTCAATTTTTTTGAATTATCGTATGACTTCTAAGGTCTCACAACATTCTTTGAGGGATCAAACTTTGCGAATTATAACGCCGGCTGAGTTAAATAATGAATTTCATTGGTGTTCTATGAAGTACTTAGGGAACTTATAGGTTTTCTATTGTAATAAAAAATGCAATTTTTCAAATCTATAATATTATTAGGCTAGGCGATTTCTTGTGACCGATGCTTTGTTCTACCGTTTTATCCAGTTTTTGACCAAATGAATATTATTTGAAAGCTATTTCTTTTTAGCCGTTTTGCTGAATTACAGATTTTTAAATTTTTTCCATGATTTTAAGTAAATTATTTTTAAATTTGCTACAAACACATGCATAAAATTATACAATGTGTTTATTAAATTTGTTAATGTGTTTGTAATAAAAATGAGTTTGTTTTTTGTGTTGATTTGTGAATTGGCTATAATTGATTGGCATACCTTTAGGTATTCTTTATTATTTTTGTGGTCACAAGCGATATCCGCCTAAGTCGACTTAAGAAAGATTTGAGTTATGTATGCTATCATATTCTTCTAACAATGCTTTATATTTACGTGAAATCCCCATTTTTCTAACACTGTTATTTAAAAAGTTATTAATGAAAACATACTGACCTAAGTCGTAATAAATCCCCATTACATATATATAAACAGTTATTTTTCTCGAAAAAATGATTTTCGCCGATTTGAGATATGTATGCTATCATATTCTACTAAAAATCTTAATTTTTACGTAAAATCCCCATTTATCTAACACTGCTTTTTAAAAAGATATTAATACAAATATTCTGCCTAAGTCGTAATGAAGCCCCACTACATTTGTATTAAAAGCTGTTTTTCTCGAAAGCGTGATTTTCGAGTTAGGCGGTTATTGCTTGTGACCACAGATTTAATGAAAAAATAGTTTTCTAGAATTATCACTCGAATTTCGAGGGCTGGAATCTGCTAGTAGTAACTAATATCTTCTATAGAAGACACGATCATTGTTTTTCTTTATAAGCAATTAACTTAAAATTTAATTGGTATTCGAATTTAAAGTTTCAGTATCGGGCAGATAATGGCAGAAATAGGAAAGGCGATATCAGAATCAGAGTTCAGAAAAAAACACTGTATAAAAAACTTGTACATATATGTAAACAAATGTAGCTCAGACCAACAAATAACGGGTGATTTTTTTGAGGTTAGGATTTGCATGCATTAGTATTTGACAGATCACGTGGGATTTCAGACATGGTGTCAAAGAGAAAGATGCTCAGTATGCTTTGACATTTCATCATGAATAGACTTACTAACGAGCAACGCTTGCAAATCATTGAATTTTATTACCAAAATCAGTGTTCGGTTCGAAATGTGTTTCGCGCTTTACGTCCGATTTATGGTCTACATAATCGACCAAGTGAGCAAACAATTAATGCGATTGTGACCAAGTTTCGCACTCAGTTTACTTTATTGGACATTAAACGAACCACACGAATGCGTACAGTGCGTACAGAAGAGAATATTGCGTCTGTTTCTGAGAGTGTTACTGAAGACCGTGAAATGTCGATTCGTCGCCGTTCGCAGCAATTGGGTTTGTGTTATTCGACCACATGGAAGATTTTACGCAAAGATCTTGGTGTAAAACCGTATAAAATACAGCTCGTGCAAGAACTGAAGCCGAACGATCTGCCACAACGTCTAATTTTCAGTGAATGGGCCCTAGAAAAGTTGGCAGAAAATCCGCTTTTTTATCGACAAATTTTGTTCAGCGATGAGGCTCATTTCTGGTTGAATGGCTTCGTAAATAAGCAAAATTGCCGTATTTGGAGTGAAGAGCAACCAGAAGCCGTTCAAGAACTGCCCATGCATCCCGAAAAATGCACTGTTTGGTGTGGTTTGTACGCTGGTGGAATCATTGGACCGTATTTTTTCAAAGATGCTGTTGGACGCAACGTTACGGTGAATGGCGATCGCTATCGTTCGATGCTAACAAACTTTTTGTTGCCAAAAATGGAAGAACTGAACTTGGTTGACATGTGGTTTCAACAAGATGGCGCTACATGCCACACAGCTCGCGATTCTATGGCCATTTTGAGGGAAAACTTCGGAGAACAATTCATCTCAAGAAATGGACCGGTAAGTTGGCCACCAAGATCATGCGATTTGACGCCTTTAGACTATTTTTTGTGGGGCTACGTCAAGTCTAAAGTCTACAGAAATAAGCCAGCAACTATTCCAGCTTTGGAAGACAACATTTCCGAAGAAATTCGGGCTATTCCGGCCGAAATGCTCGAAAAAGTTGCCCAAAATTGGACTTTCCGAATGGACCACCTAAGACGCAGCCGCGGTCAACATTTAAATGAAATTATCTTCAAAAAGTAAATGTCATGGACCAATCTAACGTTTCAAATAAAGAACCGATGAGATTTTGCAAATTTTATGCGTTTTTTTTTAAAAAAAAGTTATCAAGCTCTTAAAAAATCACCCGTTACATATCTTTGTTTTCATATCAATTATGTGTGTTTCTAAATTTTGTACAGTGCCGAACACAATCATGACTGTGTTCGTTTTAATATTTCGTTATGTACATGAACATGTTTCTATCACGAATTTTTTGTTTCGAACACACATAAACCACACAGGTTCGAGTGGAGCTTTATTTTAAGTTCTCTAAATTTAAAAACATTATCCACCCGCGATCGGAAAAATCTGATACGACAACAATTGTTTCAACCAAATTTATTGAAAAAATTAAAAATAATTCATTAGCAGTTATAAAACAATAAAAATAAAAAGATTAAAAAAAAATAAATAAAATAAAAAGATAGTAATAAAATAGAAAACAGAGAAATTTATATGTTGTTTGTGACTTAATTTAGTTTTTGTTATTATTTTTTTGATATTTATTTTTATATATTTTTCTTATTATTAATTTTATTAGAAAACAGAGAAATTTTATGTGTTGTTTAATTTTTTTTTTTGATTTTAATTTTTTATATTTTTATTATTATCATTTTTACTAGAAAACATAGAAATTTTATGTGTTGTTCATGACTTAATTTCGTTATTTTTATTATTTTTATTTTTTTATATTTTTATTATTATTATTTTTATTAGAAAACAGAGAACTTTTATGTGTTGTTTATGAATTAATTTCGTTTTTTTTTTATTATTTTTTTGATTTTTATATATTTATTACTCTTATTTTTATTAGAAAACAGAGAAATTTTATGTGTTGCTTATGATTTAATTTCGTTTTTTTATTATTTTTTTAAATTTATTATTATTATTATTTTTATAAGAAAACAGAGAAATTTTATGTGTTGTTTATGACTTAATTACGTTTTTTTATTATTTTTTTTTATTTTTATTTTTTTGTATTTTTATTATTATCTTTATTATTATTGTTATTTATATTTTTTATATCTGCTAATGGATTATTTTAGATTTCTTTATAAATTTCATTGAAACAATTGTTGTCATTTTTATAGGGGTGTATCAGATTTTTCCAATCGCGAGTGGATAATGCTTTAATTTGTAGATGTACGCGTTCAAGAACATGATCTGTTTTTTTAGCAGTATATGTATGTGCAAGAACACGAACTTAAAATAAAGCTACAATCGAACCTGCATGGTATATGTGCGTTCGAAACAAAAAATACGTAATAGAAACATTTCGTGTACATAACGATATATTAAAACGAACACAGTCATGATTATGTTCGGCACCGTACAAAATTTAAAAACACACATAATTGATATCAAAATAAAAATATGTGTTTGTTGGTCTGAGCTATGTTTGTTTACATATATGTACGAGTTTTTTTATTCAGTGTGTGATTTTTTCTGAACTCTGGTATTTATAGATATTTCAAGGAAAATATATCTAATTTGAGACAGCACAAATAATACCAATTTCGCAAGTTCCAAAATTACTACTTCTTTTATAGTGAAATTTTATTTCATTGAGAATTAACTGATGACTGAAATATTAAAAAACAAAAAAATTTGTTTATTACTCTCCTGGATATAATTTCACACTTTTACTTTTTATTCACAGTTACTTCATAACTCCTTGTCGTTCGCCGTACGGCATCATGTCTATGACTTGGTAAAACTTTTTCTTCACAAATAAATACATGTTAACAAATTGTTACATATTGACATCACACACACAGACACACACAAGAAATGAAAATAAAACAATTTCAATTTAAACTTTATACAACACAACTAAATATACCCAAAAAAAAAAAAAAAAAAAACAAGCAATAATTTATATTCTCTCACGTACTTACATAATGACAAAAACCACAAAAAGCTCACAACCTCAAAATGTTTGCTTTTAGAAATTTATTCATACATTACAAACATACAGCAAATAAGGAAAGCAAGCAGAAAAGAAAACCGACTATTTTTTTATTATTTTGTTGAACACATCATAAATCTTTTAGTAATTTTCATTGAAAATACGCTGACATTTACGTTAACATTCGTCAAACAACAACAAAAGTAAATTTATCAGAAAACAACACTCTAAACAAATAGAAATATATTTACAAATTTATATACATAATCTTAAATATGTATATAGAAGCCCACAGTTACTTAGTTCTACAGCTACAAGAAAAACGACTACAATCACATACACCCAGAAAACACATTCTCAATCTCATGAAGATAAATATGACAGCAAACAAAAAAAAAAAAGAGAAATAAAAACAAAAAAAAAAAAAAAAAATATCATCTAAATACGAAAATATAAAAACAGGAAAAATCATACGAAGAGACAACAAATCCTACTAATAATAGTATGTTACATTAAAACGTTAGAGAAGGAGTAGTAGGAGTAGGCTCATCTTAAACACACACTTACATCCATTAGCATTAAAACACATACACACATGCACACACTCACACACACACACTCATACACACAGCCACAACCATACTGTTAATGTAGGCTTTGCCAGGAATTCAATTATATTTAAACGTTTCATACATTATTTTTCCAGAAGTCTTTTCAACTATTCTCTTCAAATGGATTGGAAGTATAATCAATTTATTTTGTCGTTTGTTACATCGCTAATATATTGCCAGTGATATAATGGATCACTTTTTAACTATCAAATATATTTCATCTGGACCCATCTTTTGTTACACCAATCGATCCATATGCACTTTCTGAGTCGATTTAGCGATGTCCTTCCGTCCATCTGTTTATCCATGTAAACTTTGTAATCGAACTACAGGTTGCAAATATGAATATATTTTAATCGAATTTCGTGCATAAGCTTTCAGTGGTCATGGAACCTATGCTATTGAAATTGGTGAAGACCATGTCCCTATACAAATGACCCCTATGAGATCGATTGTAATTGCCATAAGATCCAAATTATCACATAGATCTCGGCCATATTTAGATTTTTTGTATTTATTACATCCATTAATCAGTAATTCAAAATTAAATCCTATAGGGATAAATCCTATATTTCAAAAAAACAACTAAACTCTGTTTTAGATTTATTGAATTATGTTTGAAGTTTATAATTATGAAGTAGGAAACACCTAATCACCTAATAATATATTTATTCCATGAGAAGAAGGTTTGTTGTAGAGCACATGGTGATCGATTTTTTTTTTTCAAAAATTTTGTCAATTTCACAGGTATGTATTGTTCTATGTATTTAATTTTTCCTCACATGTATATTCATAAAGGTTTTTAATCGAGAGTAAATTTTAAAGGTTAGTTTCAAATTTGTATCGCAAATAAATGGTAAGTGCATATTTTAAGAAAGGCCACAAATTTTATAATGTGAGTCACAAAAAGTAGAATTTTTCAATTTTTATAAAAAATATCACGTGATTAGCGTGATTCACGTGTGAACGTGAGTAAAATCTAATTTACTAAAATCTAATTTTACTCACGTGAGCGTGCGTGAACATGAGCGAAAAACAAGTAAGAGTGTTAAATTCGGCTGTGCCGAATCTTTGATACCCTCCATCTCGGTTTGAGTCTTGATAATAAATGTAAATGAAAAGGTAAACAATTTGTTAAACTTAATACCAAATTATTTCAGAAAATTCTTTGGGTTGGTTTTCGTCTTTTCTATTATTTCGGATTTATTTCGGTGTCTGCTTTTTGGTCATCGTGGTTGCTGATCGGCATGCATTTAGGTTATATACCTATATGCATGCGTTTCCGGTTATATGACATAACTTCTCTTTTAATTTAGTTTTTGCTAATTAAATAGCTCGCTCTAACTTCCATTGCAAAGGTAATGGTTGTGTAGGGTGGCTTTATGCATTAAATCGTGCTAATTGGAGATGGCTGTATAGTTTCTTTTAACTGGCGAAATATTTTGTCATTGCGGTCATGTAGGTCGGATGGAGTAACAAATAATAACCAAAATAAAAACTCTCAACTTTTTTATTAAAACATTGCCATATTTGGAAAACGTAGAGAATAAATTTATAATAATAAATATTCCAATTAGGGATGCCAAACGCAAAAAACCAAATGTCCCAAACATTTTAAATAAAAAAATTTGTTATCTTTATTTTCTGAAAAATTTCAACGATCCGACAATCGCAAAATATATCGACAGCTATTGTTGTTTGCACTGATAAAGTGAATCACTAAGTACATACATCTTAACGACAGTCGACAAATCTATTTTTCTATATATTTAAATTGTAAACGAGTGGCATCCATGTCAAAATAAGCGAAAAACACAAAGAAGAATAGAAAAAACAAATTACTTCGTGTTTGACAGGATGATTTTATGATTATGTTTAATATCTTTATTTTTTTACTAATATTTCTGTGTATTTATTTGAAAATGAAATAATGAATTGAATATACTATTTAATTTTTTTATTTATATAAAAAAGTTTTTTAATTAAAGCAAAATATTTTCACTATTTTATGATTTTTATTTATGTATGACGACATTTCAACCTAAAAATTTAAGTTTTTATCGATCGAGTAAACAACACAAAAATGGTTGTCGTTTAGATATCAACAACAGCTGACTTTAACAATAGCGAATATCGTTTAAAAATTTTACTGATAATTTTACTATTTTCTTTTTTTTAACGATTCGACTATCGTTAAAAGAAGTTACTGAAAATCTAATAATTTCTCCTGAATGTCAATATTTTTTTTAAATGTAAAAATTTTTTAAATGTAAACACAGGTAGTTGGTGTTTTTTTTTGGAATTTCAATTTGTGTTTAACGAATAAAATTTATATATTAAAGATGCAATTGATGTCTTCTAAATTTAAAATTATAATTTCCGACGTTTTAATATGATTTTCTGAAATTCAGTTAATATTTTCTAATTTATAATTGGAAATATTAATTCCAACTTTTAGAATTGATATTTTCTTAAATTTGAATGGAAAACTTAAAAAGTGCAATTTTGTATTATGTGAATAATAATGCTTTAGTAATTATAAACAATTTTTAAAAATTAAATGTAATCGCAATCAGATATTTTGTAGGTAAAGCAGAATAATAATTCTATATAACTATGTAGAACTGTTTTGAAAGCAAAAAACTCATTGATGAACTCGGTAACTCTATTTTGTAAAGACAACAAAAAGTTAACATGCCAAACTTATGTTCATATTTGTAAAAGAATAATGAAAAAACGTATGAAATAAAAGACCAGCCCGTGTATACTCTTAACATTGTTCTGTATGATATCTAGTTGAAAATGTTGACATTCATGTTAAAATAGAAATAACTTTTGCAAAGCTTATTACGACAAAAATTGTGGCGCCATCTACTGTGACATAGTCACGCTGAGCAAAATGAAGTGACACTGTTAATGCAAAAGAAATGTATTTTCCCCACAACAAAATATTGCAGAATTTTATGTAAATAAAATAATATACCGATTTATTTCTAACATGCAGTTGTTATGTATATACATATATAATATATGTATATTATTTGTGTTATTTAATATGTTCATGCATATGTATATGTAAATATTACACACATAAAATACAACGTCAAACGTTATTTTTGTGTTTTTCTCTTTAAATAAATTTATACATAAATTTTTTTTTTGCTAAACTTACATTGTTTTTTTTTATTAACAACTAGGTATTTTAGCATTATTTGCTTTAGATGCTGGTGAATTTTTACTCGCTTTCATATATTAACTCGTAGTGTCTGCTTCTCGAAAAGTTTTTGGATCGAGTTTAACCCCTTTCCCGTCACCCATTCGATCTGAAATTTTGCAGGCAGGCTCGTGGTAATAACAGAAATGATCTAACAAATTTTTTTAGTGATGCCAAAACAATGGAAACTTTTAAAATTTCTACCAGAGTTAATAAAAAAAATGTACAAAGGGTTAGTTTTTATTATATTATTACCACAACGACCACAAAAACAACAAGTCCAGCTATGACAACAACACAACATTTAGAATAACAACAAGAAACATCATATTTTTAATTCTTTTTTACTTTTTCAGAGATTTACCTGGACCTGTTCCACCGATTTTAATGATTTTTGAAATAGAGATCTTCCCATGAATTTGGTGAATCATTCTCACTAAAAATGATCACTGTAGCTGCACTATTGAGGAAGTGATCGTGAGAAGAACAACATAGAAAATTATATTTTTTTCAAGACTTTTTTTAGTTCTTCATTCAAATCTCGGGGCCTAATCGACAGATTTGGACGATATTAAATAGCAAACTTTTCAGGATCTTAATGAATCATTTTTTATGTCAACGAGCACCGTAGCTGCCCGATTGATGCCGTCATCGTGATTTCCACAAATATATATATTTTATGGGGTCCAAAATTTTTTTTTCTAATTATTACAAACGGAATGACAAACTTATATATACCCTCTGCACACTGGAGTGGAGGGTATAAAAATCGTCGTTCGTGAGCGTGTGCGATTCAAAATTTTTAAGTCGTGAGAGTTAGCGTGAGCCAAATTTACTCACGTGCCCATCTCTAGTGACGGTAAAAGCAAAAACGTAAGAATACATGTGAGTTGTTATTCTATTTTTAAATATTAACAGTTATAATATGTAAGTGTGAAATGATGTTTGTTCAAAACCGATATTAATAAGTTTGACTTTTTAGAGGGCACGGTTTGTTTTATTTCAAATATTAATTAATATTTTGCGATACATTCTAACTGGCATTTATTTTTGTAAAAAGGTAATACTTCTGATAGCACCTTTAACAGCACCAGAACGACAGAAAAAACGAAGAGAAAAATTTAAAGAGGATGGTCAGTATGAGGAATATAAAAAGAAGCACAGTCTCCTGATGAAAAAACATAGAAAAATGAAGGCAGATAAAATATCAAATTTGCCAGCTGCTATCCAAAAAGAATTGCATGCCCTGGAAAAGAAAAAGGTACGTGAACGAGTTGCTAAATTCACAATGAATAAAAATGTAAAGCAGCCAGCCGAAAATAGAGTAAATTCTCCTTCTGAAGTTCACAAAAGTACAACTGCTCTTGGAAAAGCTGTTGCTCGAGCTAGGCGTACATTGCCCAACTCTCCAAAGAAGTAGTAGTTCGGAAATTATTTAGCTTTAACTCACAAAAATTAACAACAGGTCATCCCAATGCAGTAAATTCTGATACACAAAATAAGATAGAGGAATTTTATGAAAGCCATGACATAAGTCGAATAGAACCAGGCCGGAAATATGTAACAATTAAGGAAAAGGGTATAAAAACGAAACAACAAGCTCGGCATTTGATCTGCACTATAAACGAAGTTTACAACATGTTCAAAATCTAAAACTCATCTGCATTTGTCGGCAAAAGCTAATTTTTCGAACTACGTCCCAAACACATTCTATTGAGTAGCAAACTGCCTCATAATGTTTGTTTATGTGTTAACCACGAAAACTTTAGAAATGTAGTAAACGTGCTGCATAAACACATTGATGCAGTACCAACTTATTGTTATGCATTTCCGAAAAAAAATTATTTGTGCGCCAGCTTCCAGGAAGTGATGGATGAATGAGTGTCAGGTGTGCAAAGACGGCTTGGGTTTCCACAAAGCATTTTCGCAGCCTAATGAGGAAGAATTTGATGAAAAGTGGTACTGCTGGAAGAAATCTGATAAAAATCAGGTTATGAAGGTGGAAAGCACCGGTTGCTATTCAGATGCCCACAAGTATGTAGCAGACCTGGTTCCCAAGTTCTTGCAGCATTGCTACATAAAACGCCAGCAAGCCACATCATACAAAGAGCTACATGGTTTAGTTCTTTCGGATGACTTTCCGAAAGATCTAGCTCTCATACAAGAGGATTTTTCGGATTTCATCCTCCTGGATGAAATACCCAGTGGTATAAGAAAAGTTGAGAGATGTGGTCGGACGGGCCTTTTTCTCAATTTAAGAACAGATTCATTGCGGCTGCATTATATGTCCTGGAAACCAAATACAATATAAAAATCAAATGGAACTTTTTCGCCACCTCTCACGGTAAAGGTCCAGTAGACGGGATTGGAGGAACTCTAAAAAGAGTGATATTTGACCAAGTTAAAAGACGTGTTTGCCAAGTAACACATGCTGCCAGTTTTGTTAAAGCTGCCAAATGATCAGGCACTTCCATTAATCTACTTCATCTAACGGAGTTCCACATCACCGAAAGCAATGATATCTTAAATTTAAAGAGAACTTGGGAAAAAGCCCCTAAACTATCAGGTATAAAAAATTTCACTGTTTGGTTATTGCAAACAGAAATCCAGAAGGGTTCTTATTGTCTGGTGATTCCTTGGAATCTGAAAGCTCTCGTGATGCCAATTCAACAATAAATAAACAATAAAAACATGATTAATAAATATCTAAGGTAGTAGTTTACAATTTGTATTATTTGCTTCATTGACTTTCTTTATATGTTTCGACAAGATTGTAATAATAACTTTTTTGCAATATTTTGTCAAAATAACATAGTATAACAAATTCATTAACATTTTAATATTACTATAAAGTTATATGTTAAGTTAAAAACATATACCCTGTTGCCAAAATTTTACACATGTCACTTAAAAGATTAAAAAAAATATTTAACGTTATGTAAAAATATTCAAATATCCTTTGAAACATACATTAAAATTCAAACAATTGCAAAATAAGGGACATTGTTAAGCAGAAGTGGGAAATGTAACGTGAGTCACAAGATACAGTAACGTGAGTTACACTTATTAATTAGAACTAACATCATTATTGGTATGTAATATTTGGAATTTGAAAGTTAAACAAAAGCCCTGAATGTTTTGAACCTTTTATAGCAAGTTGATTTTTTAAAACTGTTCTGTAAGAGGAGAAAATTAACATTAATGTTGACTTCTAAATGTTGGTGTACTTTTTTTTCGTAACGTGAGTGACACTGTCAAATAACTGTCTAGGTACCATATGGTTACATTATATTAAAAAAAAAATTTTAATAGTTTAAGTCAGTAGCCTGTACCTATATGCATATTTTCATTTAAAAATATGAATATGCCTTTGATTGATACCGAATTTAACATTGAAAAATGTGTCAAACTGTAACGTGAGTCACATGGAATTATCCATAGGACATTTCCTAGTCATAGCTCCCATTTAAAGCTGCTTCCTGATCTTCATTTTAATCTATAAAAAAAACAAAATGATTGCACAAATTTTTTTCAAATTTTGTTTCTATTTGTTTTAAAAAAATTCAGAATTTTGTTTCAAAAACTTACATCCAAAGTTCAATGAAAATTTATATTTTGTTTTGCGATCTACGCTAGAGCCTACAGTCAAGCTCGAGTACTCGAGCTACTCGAGTACTAACTGAGCTACTCGAGCCGAATGAGTAGCTCGAGTAATAAATACTAAAATTTTTCATGAAAGCATATAAAAAGATAAATATAAGTGTTATCTATAAGAAAATAATATAGTTTTTTTAATCGCACAAGTACCAGGAGTACACATTCCGTACTACAATATACGTGTTTGTATTGGAAGAGGTTTAAATAGAATAACTCTCTGCTTGGATTCTCATTTGGTTGTTTTCAGCAAACGTATATGAATTTAACTTTTTATCAAGCAAACTATCTACTGCTTTTGGTGACTGATGAGGGTTGGTGACTCGACCTGAAATAGCTGCATAACCTGTCATGCAGAACAAACATCAATTTTTGAAATAAATGTACCAATATTTTTTGCTTTATTTAAAGTAAAAACATGTGATCTTGAGCCTGATTAATTTCTAACTCAATAACTGAAAACTATTAATATTTCATTTTGAAGACATGTGGATATTATTTCTTTATTTATTTATTCATTTATCATATAATTAAATGGTAAACACATTATTTGTGGTACCATTTGTGAGCTCAATACTTAACCGGATTTCAGAAGAAAAACAACATTTTGAAGTAAATCACGTAAAGAAGTGCACAATCATATTTCTCTTGAGAACCGGTCCAGGCAACATATGAAAAAATGGAAAAAGGATTTATTCCCTAGTACACATGCAATCGTACTTAATTATTATTCCTGTGTACAATTGTGAATTGCTTAAATTGATTAGCATACTTTTAGGCTCTCATAAAATTATAAGCAATCCCATTTATATTTCTTCTGTGTGTTCAACAAATATTTATAATAAAATTTAATACATTCTATTTAAAAATACATATTTTTTCCGAAATTTTTGTTATCATTTTCAGCTATCAAAGAATATTACGAACTATTAAGGATTTGTATCATAAAGAGAGTCGCGAAGTTCGAGACATTTTAAAGTCAATTTTTAATATGATCATTTAGTCTTCGATTTGTTGTGATCATGAACAGACGTGATTTGTGTACAATAAATTCGTAAATAAAACAACAAGAAAAACAAAAATATAATTTTTGTTCGAAACAAATGGATTAGTTAATCTCTATACTAATATTAACAATCTATATTATTAATAGGCTAGGCGATTTCTTGTGACCGACGTAAGTTTCACAGTTTTACCTCGATTTTGACAAAAAAATTATCATTTGAAAGGTACTTCTCTTTAGCTGTTCACCAGATTTACAAATTTTCATCGGCTGGAACATTTTTTTGGAGTTATGGTCATTTAAAGTTGCTACTAACACATACATACATACAATTATACAATGATATGTGTGTGTTAATTCAATTTGTCAATATGTTTGTGTTAATGTATTGGGTTTGTTTTCTTCATTTAAAATGAATTGTCTTTATTAAATGAAAAAATAAAATTTCCTAGAATTTGCACTTGAATTTAAATGTTTACGTATTGAAGATGTTAATGCTTCAATTAGGCATAACATAATGAGTGAAAAGTACAAACAACAAAATAATGATACTTCAAGCAGTAATTATTTTAAACTACTGCAAACAATTGATGACGATGATGATAATGATGAAGTTGGTGAAATAATAATGAATAAACCAAATAAAATATATATTCCTCCTATTACTATATTAAAATGTGAAGCAAAAAATATCTGAGTTTTCCATTCGGAAAATTTCTATTGATATCAAACTATTTTGTACCACTAAAGAGGACTTTGATTTAATATGCCTGAATCTGGAAACAAAATTTGAATATTTCACTTAAGGAACAAAAAATGAAAAGCCATACAAAGCAGTATTGCTTGGTCTCGTCAAGTTTGACCCTCTTATAATATAACAAAAGTTAAATGATATGAAGCTATCATGTTTGGATGTTAAAGTAGTTACCAAAACTGACGGTCCCCATAACGAACATGTTTTATATATTGCTTACTTTCAAGGAGTTAAAGCAAAACTAATCCATAATTGATTATACCAAAGTTAAATGGGATTTCCAAAAAATAGGTCTTCTAAAATAACCCAGTGCCACAGTTGTCAAATGTTAGATCATGGTTGAGAAGACAACCACTTCCCAATAATAATAGTAAGGAGAACTACTGTACAAATTTTCCAAATAGCCTTAACCAAGACCCAATAATATTCATCGCCAATAGATTCATTCACACAACAATAATACCAATAACTCCAACAACCTATTTACTGTTTAGGAAATAAAAATTCCTACGCTTGAACAAATTTTTAACTTAAAGAGGTGCAAGTGTAAAGCCCACCAATTCAAATTCTTCTTTCCAACAAAAACGACGAACTCCTTAATTTTCCTCTTGCTAAAAATATCCATATATGCTTAATTTCGGAAACATTATTAAATCCATCTGTCTCTATTAAACATACAACATTTTACTGCTACAGAAATGATTGGATGCATAACACAGGTTTTGACCAGGAAAAGCGTTGAGGACACTCTCTTACTACCTTTAAACACTTTTCTTATAGAAAATATTGATATCAGAATAGGTACAACAAATGGATCGTACATTAATTAATTTTCCTGTTATTTTCTAGGTGGATCCGCAGGTAAAGATAATGTTAAGAAAAATCAATTTCAGTTTGACAAATTTATTCTTGGTGTTGATTTCAATAGCAGGTAGAATTTGATCAAACTACTGGGTAATCTTCTCTATGAAAGATAAGATTCCGAACATCTGTAAATTCGGTATCCAACTGATCATACATATATTTCCGTAGATCCAAACACTGGATTTCTTTTAACAAATTTAGATAGTGACATTATGTCTTGCAGCATTATAAATGACATTGGTTTTGACCATCTTCCTGTTAAGAAAGCTATTGGCAATTCAACAGAATTTACTGAGAGATTTTTTATGATTTTACAAAAGCAATATATTCGACATCAAACCAGGCATTGATTGAAAGAATGAAAAAGTTAAGGGCACATTTAAATTTTGTATTGCTTCGCTTATATCTCTGATTAGAAATATATATATATATATGGTCCAAGTAGAGATACTTTTTTCAATAGCCTTTTTTTGACAGATCACGTGTGAGTCGTGTCATGCTGTCATGTTATTTTTGCTTAGTATTGTTTGGCATTTCATCATGGAAAGACTTACGCCTGAACAACGTTTACAAATCGTTCAACTTTATTACGAAAATTCACGTTCTGTGAAGAATGTGTTTCGTGGACTTCGCTCAACTTATGGTCAAAATAATCGGCCTACTGAGCGTACTATTCGCAACACCATCACCCATCTTGAGACCCAGCAGAATAGACCACGTCCGTGGAGAGTCGATTCGGCGCCGTTCGAAACAACTCGGACTGACGTACAAAATACAGCTTGTGCAAGAACTGAAGCCGCCCGATCTTTCAAAGTGACATCGGTTCGCTCTATGGGCTCTTGAAAAGTTCCAAGAAGGTCCGACGTTTTCGAGCCAAATTTTGTTCAGCGATGAGGCCCATTTCTGGCTCAATGGGTATGTAAACAAGCAAAATTGCCGCATTTGGGACGAAGAGCAACCTGAAGAGATTCAAGAGCTGCCACTTCATCCAGAAAAAACAACGGTTTGGTGTGGTTTGTGAGCCGGTGGAATCATCGGTCCATATTTCTTCAAAAATGATGTCGGTGAGAACGTAACCGTCAATGGCGACCGTTATCGTGCCATGATAACCGACTATTTTATGCCTGAAATTGAAGCTAGTGATCTCGGCGACATTTGGTTTCAACAAGACGGCGTCACTTCCCACAAAGCGCATCAATCAATGGATTTATTGAGAGAACACTTCGGTGAGCAGATAAGTTCACGTTTTGGGCCAGTCGATTGGCCACCAAGATCGTGTGATATCACACCGTTAGACTTTTTCCTGTGGAGATATGTAAAGTCTAAAGTTTATGCGGACAATCCCGCTTCGATTCAGGCCTTGGAGCAAAACATCACGCGTGTCATTCGCAAGTTACCAGTCGAAATGCTCGAACATCTGAGACGTAGCCGCGGCCAACATTTGATAGACATAATTTCAAGAAATAAATGCCCAAGAATGTTCTTTCAAGTGATAATAAACATTCCCCCATTAAATTTGAACTTTCTGTGTTTCTTTCTTTAGAAAAGTAAGGAACCTCGAAATGGATCACCTTTTATTAGGGCGGGTCGATTTGTAGGGAGGCAAAAAAATCGCTCACGTGACAAGGAAAATCATATTCTAGGGATCAAAATAAGAAACTTTGCCTAAGGAACCATACCTCTAAAACGAATTCTGATGTCCTGACTTTTGACCTGTCTGTCTGTCTGCCATGTGGCAACCCCATTTCCCCTCATGCAATTGATCTGAAACTTGGCCCATAGTCTTGTTGTAACTACATATTAATTTTGGGGTAGTCACGCAGAGTCACGCATAGTCACGCATAGTCACGGAGTGATCTAAAAGTTGTTTACCCTCATCCGATCGATCTTTTTGAATAACATAACATAGTCAAGGCGTATGATTATTATTTATTAGCAGAAGAGAAGATACGTATACGTATGAGTGTTAATTTTAGTATTAAGTCAAACATAGTCAGCCCAATTCTTAACAAAAAATAGTTTTTTTAAATGTTTGTATGGGGAACCCCCCAGGGGATTCCAGGACGTGTGTCACTGGCATGGGTGGGTCGGCCCTCCAAAGTTAGTGGGGGTCGATCATACATTTGGATTCGATTGGGGCACTCTAAATGGGTCAAAGTGAGACAGACAGACAGACAGGTCAAAATTCGGGACATCAGAATTCGTTTTAGAGGTATGGTTCCTTGGCCAAATCTTCTTATTTTGATCCCTAAAATACGATTTTCCTTGTCACTCGGGCGATTTTTATATATATTAGGGTGGGTCAATTATATTTGCCCACGGAACCCTAACTCGTAAAATCATTTTCGAGCCCACCAAAATTTCGATGAAGATATTTGCATGATATTTTCCATAATTCTCATTCAAATGTCAAAAAATTATTGAAAATGTATATACCGGGGTTTTTTTGGGTCGGTAAATCCATTTTTCTCAATTATTTTTAGTTTTAACAGCCGCCACGAACGTCATGCATTTTTGTGGATTTTTTTTCCAGCTTCTTGGAGAAAATTGACGAAATTATTGCACAAATCGACGAATCTTTGACTTTCTCATATTTTAAATTGACCAAAATATTCAGCGCTGAGAATTATGTGTGGTACCCATATACGACCTATATCGATTTCATTCAATTTAAGTCAAAAATTCGTTTTTTTATATTTGTTCATTCAAAGAGTAGATAAAAAAACGAAATTTTTTGCCATTATTTAGAGCAGGTAAAACTGTTAATGGGAGACGATATCAATGGATGTTGGCTCATTATGTCTGCCCGAAAATCTGAACGGTTTCAACAAGATGGTGCACCATACCACACTACAAATCTAACAAAGCAGTTTCTGCAACCAAAATTCCCTGGAAGCGTTATATCAAATAAAGGCGACATTGACTGGAAATACAGATCTCCAGATCTGACCCCTCTGGACCTCTATTTGTAGGGTTCAAGGCAAACATTTTTGTCGAAATCATCACTAAGGCACATTTTACTGTGGCCAATAGGGTATTCAAAACTTAATTCAAATGAGTTGAAAAGGCCCAAGTTAAAGAATAATATCTCACATACGGATATCGGTTGTTTTTTTAAGTTATAAAATTTTTACATACCGACAGAAAAGATAGCGCACCCTTTAAATTCTTCGACAAGATTCCAGATTCTAAAAACAAAACAAAAACAAAACAGATCATACTGAATTAACAATATTTTCATTATTAAACACAAAAAAAAATCAACGGACGCTGCTGAGATAGAGAATTAAAAAACCACTAAGTAATACTAGCAGATTCCAGCCTTCGAAATTCGACCGCAAATTCTAGGAAATTTTATTTTTTCATTAAATAAAGACCCTAAAGGTATGCTAATCAATTATAGCCAATTCACAAATCAACACAAAAAACAAACTCATTTTTATTACAAACACAAATTTAATAAATACACACATAGCATTGTATAATTTTATGTAGCAACTTTAAATTCAATTTACTTAAAATAAAGGAAAAAATTTAAAAATCTGTAAATCTGCAAAACCGCTAAAAAGAAATACCTTTCAAATAATATACGTTTGGTCATAATCGGGATAAAACGGTAGAAGAAAACATCGGTCACAAGAAATCGCCTAGCCTTTTAATATTATAGATTTTGTACGAAAGGCGTCCAAGAACGTCATACTGAGTTGAGGTATACATTATTATATATCTCAGTATAATTCTTTTTTCTCCCACAACAATGGTTTTCTTTAAATTGAAGTTATAGTCATTAATTTGAATTTTTTTTTGTGCGCGAACTATTTTAATACATAAGGAATCAACAATCTGATATTCGAAATTCGTAAATTGCGGTATATTTATACCCCATACTACTATGTGGTTTGGGTATAATGATTTTGTGCTGCTGTTTGTAACTACCAAAAATATTTGATCTAGACGCATGTTTTATTATACCGATCAGCTTAGAATCACTTAGCGATGTCCGCCCGTCTGTCCGTCTGTGTGTCCATGTAAACCTTGTAATCAAACTACAGGTCGCAAATATGAATATATTTTGATGAAATTTGGTATATCTATAAGCTTTTATCGCCCATTAAAATTGGTGAAAATCGGTCCATATTCAGACCTAGTCCCCATACAAATGACCCCTATGAAATCGACTTAAATTGCCATAAGGTCCAAATTATCACATAGATCTTAGTCAAATTGGGTTTGTATGTGTTCATTGTATCCATTAATCAGTAGTCCAAAAATAATCCCTATAGGAAAATTCTAAGTCATGGGCCCCATATAGAGCTGTTTCCCGATCTTCACTTAAATCTATCAAAAAGCAAAAATTTTGCACAGATTTGTCTCAAATTTTGTTTGTGTATATTTTTTCAAAATATAAGTGACTTTATCAAATATGGTCAAGATCGGTCCATTTTTCGACGTAGTCCCCATTTAAATATAGCACCCGATATGAACTTTTTCATATCTGCAGCCAAAAAAATTAATAACAATGGCACTCTCAAATTTGGTTTATGCTTGTTCTCTATATCCAATTAGTTGCACCGAAGAGATAGGGTCTCTAAACCATGGGTTAGGGTATCGTATAGTCGGCCTAGACCAACTATAATTTTCTTACTTGTTTTTGTTGTTGTAGTTTTTGCTTCTGGGATAACGATAAGGTTTCAAAATAGCATTTCAAAATTTGATCTTCTTATTGTCATATTTGAGTCTTTTGCAATAAAATGTACTGGTCGGCTTTAATTTAAAAATTTTAATTTATCCGTAATTTATAGCAGCTTTGAATTTTATGATTATGAAACGAAAATTTGTCAAATTGAAAAATTTATTGTGAATTTTTTTTGTCTGTTATAGCACTTTTTTGATGATATTTCCGAAAGGTTTTATTTCAAAAATCTTATTTAATTTAAAAATTCTATATTTTAGGGTAAATAAATTTCGACCTCTATTTTTCTGTGTTAATTTTTGTATCCAGACAGTTTTCGTGCGTGTGTTTTTCTTGAGTGTGGTTTCACAATGACACCCAATAATGTTTGGGATTTTGTAATGTGTCGATTTTTTTTTTGTGAAATCCTCAAACATGTTGTTACATTTTGTTATACGATCTGTCTAGAAAGTGTTTTGACAGAATAAAAATTACGTTCAAAAATACAGGGGAACTACTTATGTTGTTTAAAAAATATATATTTGTTTTTATTCCATATTATCTATGTATTTAGTAACTGACAGTAACAAAATTACTGCTACTTTAATCGGCTTATGGATAACCTCGAAAACTAATCATTATTATATAATGATAATAGCAATATACTTGCTATTTTGACCAAACGTATCTTATTTGAAAGCTACTTCTTTTTAGCTGCCCACCAGATTTACAGATTTTAAAATTTTTAAATTTTTTTTAAAGTAAAATGCATTTAAAGTTGCTACTAACACACATAAAATTATACAATGCTATGTGTGTGTTTATTAAATTTGTTAATGTGTTTGTTAGTTCGTTTTCTTAATTCACAATTATAATTGTGTTGAATTGAACAATAATTTTGGACATAAACCAATAATGCAATCGATATTTATCAAATGTTGAATTCTGAATTGGCTAAAATTGGCTAGCATACCTTTGAGGTCTTATAAAATAATTTATGAAATGAAAAAATTAAATTTCCTAGAATTTGCACTCGAATTTCGAGGGCTGGGATCTGCTAGTTTTATTAATTATATAAATCATGATAATCTTTAAAAACAATAAGAAATATAGTGTGAGTGACAATACAATGGAAACAAAATATATTTTTGATGACTTGGACGGTCAATACCAAAAAATTTCATCATAAAATTAAAAACTCTTTTATTAATTTAAACATTTATATGTTTTCTTTATTTAACAAAGAAGAAGTATTAACATAACTTCAGAAAAAAAAAATAACAACACTTAAAAGTATTAATTTTTATGCTGTTGAAAAAACAACGGAAATCTTTACTGTACAATAACCCTGTGGAATAAAATGATGGTCATGATCTTGGGGGTGGATGATTCTTATACCGAACGATTGTATTAGTTTTTTATAGTAAAACTCCTAAAGCGTTTAGTGCTGTGTGGGTTTAGGCAAATTTTGTGGCCGATTAAATATTTCATTTTTTCGCCAACACTATTAGCCAACAGTATTCTAATCCCAGTTGATGTGTTCTTTAGTAAGATTAATGCTAGACAAACAAATTTTCTCTGACGCCCTTCTGAATCCATATGTAGAATCCTAGAGAGTTGCCCGAATAGCGAAATCTATATTGCCGGCGATTTTAAAATTCATAACTCTACTTGGCTTCACCATCAAACAACTCCCGAAGGCCGTTACGTTGAGCTTTTCGCGGCGCATAACCATCTTGCAACTAGTGAATCAACCAACGCACATTCCGTGCATTGAAGGGCAACAACAAAATACTCTCGACCTTTTTCTCACTTCACACCCTGAAGTATAAAGTGAAAATATTTCCACCTCTCGGTAATTCGGATCACTGCACCATTTCCGCATCCTTTTCGTACTCTGTACTTCAAAGTGTTTCAGCACCAGCTATGAAGCGCTTAGTTTTTATTTACGAATAGGCTCGTTGGGCTGAGCTCAACGATTTTTACAAGCATTTCAACTGGAAACTTTGGTTCCTGGATAAAAATGTTGATCCTGCTGCGAAAATGGTGGAAAAAATAATAGTGCTTGGTATGCGATTATTTATTCTATCAAAGCACATTGCGGCTAAACCTAATCAAAAACAAGTAAGAAAATTATAGTCGGTCTAGACCGACTATACGATACCCTATACCATGCGTTTAGAGCCCCTATCTCTCAGGCAAAACTAACTGGATATAGAAAATAAGCATAAACCAAATTTGAGTGGGATCTTTATTAATATTTTTGGCTGCAGATATGAAAAAGTTTATATCGGATGCTATATCTGTATGGGGACTAGGCCCAAAAATGGAACGATCCTGACTATGTTTGATAAAGTCTCTTGTAATTTGCAAACAAAATTTGAGGAGAATCAGTGCAATATTTTTGTTTTTTGATAGATTTAAGTGAAGATCGGGAAGCAGCTCTATATGGGGCCTATGACTAAGAGTTGTCCAATAGGGATCATTTTTGGACTACTGATTAATGGATGTAATATATACATACAAACCCAATTTGACTAAGATTTGTATGATAATTTGGATCTTATGGCAATAGATGTTGATTTCATCAAAATATATTCATATTTGCGACCTGCAGTTTGATTACAAGCTTTACATGGACACACAGACGGACGGACGGACGGACGGACATCGTTAAATCGAATCAGATAGTGATTCTGATTCGATCGGTATAATTAAAGATGGTTGTAGGTCAAATATTTTTGGTTGTTACAAACAGCAGCACAAAGTCATTATACCCAAACCACATAGTGGTATAGGGTATTATTATGGTTTAACCAGACCTGTAGAGATGCAGTCAGATTCAGAGAGGAAGCATTCAGATATTGGTGTGAAAATAAAAATTCCGTCACTGAACTGCAATGCAAACAGGCGAGAACTGAATGTGCCAAAACACTAAGGCGCCAAAAGTTTCTTCACGATCAGCGTCTTTGTGCTAAAGTTCTCCCTGCTCCTCGGGGTAGTAAGAGCTTTTGGTCATTTGTTAAAAGGGTAAAGAATAATGCTAGTTCTGTTATCCCAACTCTTTTAATGAATGACCAAATATTCACTGAACCGGTTGATAAGGCTAACCTCTTAGCTGAACTTTTTGCAAAAAACTCGTTTTTACCGGATAGAGATCAACCTCTGCCCAAACTTGAAAGTTTGCCTAAAATATTCTTTCGAGCACGTGTAGTTAAAAAGTTTCTTTCGGATCTCAACATTAATAAGTCTTCGGGACCGGATGGTATACCAGACCTGTGCTGAAACAGTGCTCTTCGATTCTAGCCAGTCCATGGGAAAACCTTTTCAGCCTTTCGTACCGTGCGGGAGTCTTTCCCTCTTGTTGGAGTGTTGCTAATGTTTAACCAATCCCTAAAAAGGGTGGGGCTAATAACCCGTTCAATTGCAATATGCTCTGCGCTCTCAAAGGTGATGCAGAGAATGATCAATTTCCATCTTGTGAATTACTTAGAGGCCAATTCACTTCTTAACGATCGTCAGTGTGGCTTCTATAGAAATTGTTCCACGGGAGACCTGTTAACTGTACTTTCTGAGTGCTGGAGTCTATCCATTCGCATTTTCGGCGGAAGTAAAGTGGTTGCTCTGGATATTTCCAAGGCATTCGATCGTGTGTGGCACGGTGCATTGATTCAAAGCTTATAGCATTTGGGGTCGGTAATGACTTCTCTCGATTTATATCAAGCTTTCTCAGAGACCGAACAATACGTGTTGTTATTGATGGGGTCTCATCTAATGAGTTTCAGCTAAATTCAGGGGTACCCCAAGGTCCCGTTCTTTCTCCTTCCCTTTTCCTTATCCTTCTGAACGACCTTCTTGGTCAAACTTTTAATTCTATATACTCTTTCGCAGATGACAGCAGCTTTTGTCACTCATTCTCCTTTAACTGTAGGCCAAGCCCCTTGGAGGTTGGGGACAAAGGCAGACAATGAATGATACACTCAATCAAGACCTGGGGTAAAGCGAATAGAGTTGATTTGAATGCGCTGAAGACGCAATGTTGTATGTTGATCCAAGGGCCATGGAATCAACAATGTCATCTGTATATATGGGTTGTATAGGAATTGAGGAATCGGATACACTTGATGTTCTAGGCATGATAATTCAATGTGATGTTCGTTGCAACGAGCATTTTTTCAAGTGTCGAAAGAGCATTCAAGTGTCTTGGTTTTCTAAAACGGTGTAAAATTACTTCACTCCTTCTGATCTCCTTACAATTTATACTACTTACATCCGGCCGAAAATGGAATACAATCCTCATATATGGGCAGGAGCTTCAAAGTCTATTTCGGAGCTACTGGATCATGTGCAAAGGAGGGCGTTGGCGCTCATTAATGACAGAAAGGTATCCAACTCTATTGATTCATTGGAACATCGTCGGAATGTGGGTTGTGTAGCACTGTTCTATAGATATTACCATGGGAAATGTTCTTCTGAGATTAGCGAACTTATTCCAAGTGCCCGAGTTTCGGTTCGCTCTACACGCTTCTCTAGTAGATCACATCCGTTTGTAGTCTATTGTCCAGTTGACCGTACAACGCATTACAGAGAGAATTCGTTTATCAGTCGAACTAGCCGTATGTGGAATAAACTCCCCGCAGAGGTCTTTCCTGACAGTTATAATCTAATAAAATTTAAGTCAAATATCCACAAGCACTACTCCCTCTCTCCTCCTTCCCATAACCTATTTTCCTGAAATCAACACAATGCACTGCATTTGTGGGGAGCATCCCCTGAGTGTTTGTTAATTAAAAAAAAAAATATTTTGCTAAAAAGGAGTATATTATAAACTTTGTTTTTATGGGTTAGTTTTTTATAAGTTTTATAACAAGTAGTCTCGAAATTGATTATGTAATGTTTTTATTTAGCAACTAACAAATATAGAGCTCAATTTTTGAAGTGAAACGAATATCTTGTAGCTTTACTTAGAAGCTTGCACTGTTAATAAATTTCTTTAACGTGTAGTTCCTTCAAAAAGCACTTTAAAATCAGAGCTTGTACAAAAACACGTCTTAAACACCAATCTTTATTTATTATGTCAAAACATTTTCCTGACAGACTGTATTTCTTTTTATTAAATATACATAAGTATGGCATTCCACGAAGAACTGGGCATTAAATTATAATGTATTAATTTTAAGTAAAAAAAATTGTTCATTAAAAGAAGTGTTTTTTTTTAAAGGAAGTTCATGTAACTTTTCTAAAAACCGGGGCCAAATCTTACTTCTTAGCTGAACTATTGTTAATCATTCTGAAAAACCAGGAGCACTTTAACTATTACTTAACAGTTACTGTGAAATGCCTCATATGTATGTACGTGTTTTCTTCTGCAAACATGACTGAAAAATTGTTAACATGACATGTGAAAAACTAGGCGTGTTTGTGTGTTTGTTTTTGTTATTTATTTGAGGATAATTTTTGGTAATTTTATTTTGTGGAAGCAAAAGGATTAACATATAATTTCAAGTATGTTGGTTGAAGTAACTTACAGCGCTTCTTAACGAAATTGTTTTATGTTTTACGTTTAAAGGGATGGATGTCTTTGTAGTTGAGGTTGATTTATAAATAACGTACCTTGGTTAATCCTTAAAGAAAATAAAGACTTTTTCATTGTATTTTCCTTGCAACTAGAGGAGTTATGTTATTCACTTTATTTTTTTTTTTAAATAAATTGAAAAAATTGATTTTTTTTATTAAGTTCTTTATTAACTATATTATGATTATGATTGTCATTTTAATGTTTTTTTTCAATAAATTGGAAAAATTGATTTTTATTAACTTAAATTGAATTGGATAAAGCCCTTAAAGAAGTTTGTAACCATTTTTTTGAAGAGTTTTTATACACTATTATGATAAATTTAATTACGCACTGTGGCTGAAATTTTGATTTAATTGGCCAAAAGTCTAATTTGTTTTGTCACCGATTTTTAAAATTTTAAAGCCTTTTTGTAGCTAATATATCCAGATTAAGGTAGCCAAAAAATTGGGTTAAACTATTGCTAATTGTGGGCGTAACATGCTGTCAAACTCAACTGTTTTTTTAATTTCAGAAAAAGGTGATTTTTTTTTTTTATCAATAATGAATGGTTACTACTCGCCAGCTGTCATCGACAATGGCCTGCAGTCTTTTTTATAATATTGGTAGGATTATAGTCTTTAGTTGTTGTAAGTGGTCACAGCTCTACCGTTTAATATTAGGGGTGTTCTGATATATTGATTAAGCTACTATATTTTTATCAAATTTAAACTTTAGTGGAATTGTACTTTTAGGGAACAAAAGGGAACAAGAAACGTATATCACCCGAAGAAAGGAGAAAGTGTTCTCTTTAACCATATATATACTTTACAACCCGCGACGACCCGGGGGTAGAACACTTTTTTCATTTTAATGAAATTACTCTAAAAAATTCAAATTAAGATAATTTAAACAGCCCTATAAGTACTCGTATACAGTGGTGTATTAAATTTGTGCTTTAGGTATTTTATAGCTTATAATAGTCATTATTTGTTCTATTACCATAATATATTTGTAAGTAAGAATATCAGTACACAGAGGATGTAATTAATTAGTAACCTGGTTTTTACTTTACCTAACAATGTGGGTTTTTTATATATTATTTTAGGTAGTAATAAACTAATGCCATTTTCTTACCTTTTTATTTTACCTAGAAACATAGTATGATGGCTTATGAGAAGTGTTATAAGAAAGCGACATTTGAATTTCAGCAATAACAGTCGCAAATAAAAATATTCAGAAAAATATGGAGAGCTTCAGTTATAAAGAACTGGCCGAAGAGTATTTTAGAAACAAAAACCAGGAAGATGTTCTTAGTTACGTTAAAATAAAATTAAACTTAAATTCGTCTAGTACCGAAATACAAGAGCAATTATCTAATTTCGTCAAAGCACTAAAAAAAGCTAAAAAGAAGTTAGCTACAGTAAACAAACATTTTATATAAAAAGTTCAAACTGGTTAGAAGGCCAACTTACTGTCGCTGCAGAAACAGCAAAGCAAGATAGGGCTGGAAGAGCACGCAAATCATTGGACCACTGCAGCGATAGATCTAAGAGGCGGAAACTTAAAGATGTTAGCGATGAAATTGGTTGTACAAATATAAAAGAGTCTTTCCTACATCAATTACGATCACAGAACCAGTTAACAAAAGTGGATATCATTGAAAAAGTTGTTAAAGCTAGTCCAGTGAAAACAAAACGGATTCTTGAAAGTATACCAACACCGAGCGATGCAAAACAGTTCACAAATGAGGAGGCATTAGAATTATTTGAGGATTTGAAATTAACAAAACAGCAATATATTCAGCTCAGATTGCATTTTATTGAAAAGGGCTCAAAAACATCCAATATAACCGCTGCTAGAATGGACTGTTTGCCATCAAAGGACACTATTACAATCACACCAATTTCGTCAGAGTTGTACTAAAATCTCTCCTTGATCATACAGCCGAACGCTTGCTTCAAGGAAATGAGTTAAAGAAATACGGAAACACAAAGTTAATTCTTTTTTTATAAATGGGGATGTGATGGTTCTTCGGGACAGAAACAATACAATCAATAGTATGTGAAAATATTTCGGACTCAGATATGTTCATGGTATCATTTGTACCATTGCGATTGAAAAAGATTTTGGAAGATTCAGAGCTTTCGTCAAGTACAACGCAAACAATGGATATTTGGAAAAATGAGACACTATCTTCTACGAAATTCTGCAGGCCAATCAAATTTGTATTCAAAAAAGAAACCCATGATGCCATTAACAAAGAAGATAGTGATATCAAGGCCCAAATTGCAACACTACAGCCATTAAAATTACAGTTAGATGGGAAGCAAATTGAAGAAAGCTACCAACTAATGCTGACAATGATAGATGGAAAAGTATGTCAGGCTTTGACTAAAACGAAGGCTGCATCCAGCTGCATTATATGCTAAGCAACATCAAGCCAATTAAACCAAGTCCCAACAAAATCATTAGATAATACCGATGCATATGAATTTGGATTATCACCACTACATGCATGAATACGAATTATGGAACACATACTAAAAATCAGTTATGGTTTGGATTTCAGGTCTTCAGGATCAATAAGAAACAACGAAACCAATAGAGAGTTAAGAAGTTCAAAAAAGAAGTACGTTCAAGATGAATATCGCAAATTTGAATTGATTATAGATCAGCCAAAACAAGGGACAGGCAATACAAATGATGGCAATAACGCAAGAAGATTCTTTTCAGATCCAGAAACAGCCTCTGAAATAACATGAGTGGACTTAGACCATATTTTCAGATTTAAAATAATCGTAGAAGTACTTGCGTGCAATGAAGAAATTGACTCTAGAAAATTTGGAGATTATGCTAAGGAAACTGCAAAAATATATACAACCAACTATCCATGGAGAAATATGCCTGCAACAAATCACAAAATCCTTTATCATGGAGAAGATGTCATTAAAGATCATTTGGTGCCACTTAGAGATCTATCAGAGGAGGCTCAGGAAAAAAGGAATAAGGATTACAGATTTTATGGAGAGCTCAATACTAGAAAAATTTCACGAAATTCCACAAAAGAAGATCCATTTAATATATTATTGGCAATGTCAGATCTGTTCATCTCCAGTATTCGAAATCAATGGAAAATGGAACATAGGGATTTAGATGAAGAAGTCAAAAAACTACTAAAGAACACAAAGAACACAGAACAAAACGTGGAATATTTGCATTCAATATTTGAGTCAAATGAATAATAATTATAATTGCCTTTCATTGTTATTTAAGTAAGAAAAACATAGTATTAGTAAAAAATAATAATAAACAGAACTTACCATTGTTACAAATGCAATTAAAATCTATCGCAGTTTTTATTTTTAAAATGTTTTTTAAAATTATCAAATTTGACAGCAAAAAATAATAAAATTTTCTGTAGTAATAGCAAGATTTTTTGATGATATTATTAACGTTTTTTTTGAAGTGTAATATTCTTCGGGTGTAAACAAATTTGCAAATTTAACAAAAAAAATTTTTTAATATTTCAGTAATAATTGATTTTACTATTTTTTTTTGAGTGAAAAATTTGAGTGTAACATTAAAAAAATCCCATTATTACAAAAAATATTTATAATTATTATTAAAATCTAAATATTAAATTTTTTGATAAATAAAAAATAATAAACACATATTTCACTCTAAAAGTTGAAAAAAATCAAAAGTTCAACTTTGACATAGAATTCCTTAAAAAGTCCTCAATCAATTTTAATGTTATTAAAACTGAGTCAATCTGAACTAAATATCTATCCATTAAAAAAAAATTACTTAAATGTTTTGATCGGTTCAAAAGTTTCAGAATTTTGGCCAATGAAAAACGATTTTCAGCCACTGCACAACGTCGAATAGATAAATTTGGATCTTCTTACACACTTTCGTTTACAGCGGTGATATTCTCTTCAGTACGCACATTGCCTCGACGTGTTGGTATTATTGCATCATTTAGAGAGTACGTGGTGTGAAATCAGTCCACAGTTCGACGGATGCTGTGATGATGAGCGATTAGGTGCGCCATAGAAATCACGAAGTCGTCCATAAGTTCCGCGAATCGATGATTGATTTTTAAAGTAAATTTGGATAATTTGGTAGCTTGAATATATTCGTGATGATTTTTACAGGATATACTGACCGTAAATGTCAAAAGTATGACAGTTTGTTTGACAGCTAACCCTTTCGAAAGTTATATCTAAAAAAACACCCTCAAACATATTAAATTTTTCAAAAAAAATATTTACAATTTTCAATATTAAGAAAAATTTTTCATATATTTTTAAAATTTTTAAAAATATTTTTCCTGATTTTTATGTATAGTTTTATAGGTATATACATTAGGATGTCCTTTCATTATATGGAGGGGAAAAAAGTTTTCGAATTTAAAGTCTCACCCACTAGAAATATGCGAATGGCAAAAAAAACTGAGAAATACAAAGCTTTGGGTCAATCAAAAAAAAAATTTAGAGGTGAAAATTTCGTTCTATAGTTTAATTTTTTGGACAAGTAGTTATATGGATCGATATCAGTACTAAATTATATTTCCAAAAAGCTTTGTAACCTCAAAATCGAATAAAAAGTCGCCAAGAAATGACAAATGGCCCAGACCACTTCTGTGCGAAAAAACTCTAGGTCATGAAATGTGATGAACACTTTTTCAACTTTAACAAATTGATTAAAGCCATAATTTTTTTTGGTCTCTATACATATAAGTACTCAGATATGAAGTATTGTTTTATTACCACGTTGTTAACCTATTGCGAAAATGAGAACAAAAATTGAAAATTTTGAAAACTCCTTTTCTAAGTTTTAAACAAATGGATCTGGCACTTTAAAGTTTTGTTAAATATATATTAGAGATTAATTGTGTAAATTTTTAAGTATATTCCTCTTCCGTAATTTTTTACAAACATTTTTTTTGCGGATTTCGAGAAAAATGAGTTTTTTGTGAAATATTCAGTAAATGTATTCTTTCTAAATACTTTGTATCAACAATTTATCAGTTTTCTACTTCTTAATGTTATATTTTATCTTCATGGCCTAGGGTTTCTAAAAAAAATAATATGACCCCATTAACCCTTTTGGACTTGGGGTCGCATATGACCCCAATCTAATGAAAGACAATTTATTCAAATAAATCAAATATTTTGTAAGTGGTGTTGAATTTGTAGACGTGACGCATAAAATATAATAACTAAATGTGCAAGTCTTCCATGCTAAAAATTTGGAATAAATCGAACAACGTTAACCCATTCCTTGCCGAGGCCAAACTGTGAATTTTGGCATATTTAAATAATTTAATTGTTCTAGTAAACTAGATGAAAATCTTACTATGGGTTGGGTAATAAAATTGTACTATATTTTACGAAAACTTACCCTTATGTGCTCCTAGGGTTAAATGATCCAAAATTCAACAGTATTTGCAAAATATTTGAATATTTTTGATTTAATCGTCCAATACTAGCTTGGGGTCATTTGTGGCGCCAAGCCCAAATGGGTTAATGACGTCAAATTATAAAATCATCATAATCATCGAATCATAAAAATCGGTAAAATATAGCACAATTTTATTTCCCAACCCACAATAAGGGTTTCATCTAGTTTACTAGAACAATTAACTTATTTAAATATGCCAAAATTCATAGTTTGGCCTCGGCAAGGAATGGGTTAACGTTGTTCGATTTATTCCACATTTTTAGCATAGAAGAGCTTCACCTTTGGTTATTATATTTGATGCGTTACATCAAAAAATTTAACAGCACAATATTTGATTTTTTAAAATAAATTGTCTTTCATTAGCTTCGGGTCATATGTAATACCAAGTCCAAAAGGGTTAATGGGGTCATATTATTTTTTGCAGAAACCCTAGGCTATTGAGATGAAATATAACATTTAAAAGCGTATTCTAATGACAACTGCGTTAAAATAGTATTTCTGTTTGGTCTCTTATGAAAGGATCTTAATAATTTTTATATTCTAATAATAGAAGTTAATTTTTTTTTATAAAAAATCATAAAACAAAATAAGATATTATCAAATGTGCTATATACTGGAGACTGGGGCCAACAATTTTCTAAGAAATTGAAGAAGAACAACTTTACATGGAAGTGAAGTTTTGAGTAGGAGAAAAGCAAGATGTAAATCTGGTTAAAGGTCAATAAAATTTTACTAAGTAAACAAATTTTAAATGAGATTTTTAATTTCTTAAAAACACATATTTTTTTTTCTGGAAAATCATAATGTAACTAGTTATAGAAATCTGGGTATGGATGAATTGATTATCGAGAAAATTTGGTCGAATTTTATTTTAAAGTAAATAATTTATAGTAGATAAACAATCGTAATTAACACATTTCTCTTTAATTTGCAATCTGGGTCGAAACTACTTTATTCTTGTGTTACCTTAAATTCTTGCCTCATTATAAAAAACCTTGTTCAACACTTAAAAGAAAGTTTGATTGTAACAAAATAAATAAATAAATTATTTAATATGAAGGTTTGGTTAAAAAAAAATAAAATTTTATTGATTGCATTTTTTTTATTACAATAAAAAAAAAAATTATTTTTTCGTTTTTCTATACAAGTGGCATACTTCTCTAACTACAATGCAACTGCTAAATTCAGCGCAAACTCCTTAACATTATGAGAAATATGAAATAACTCAGCAACATTGTTGCTCATATTGTCAAATGATTATAAACAAATTCTTTTAAAATCATATCAAAAATAAGCAAACATTTTGCAATTCTATAAAACTTATGCAATTTGTGAGTGTGGCATAAATTCAACTTTCATTCAAAAGCAGAAACACATTTTCGAAATTACTTAAGTAAATAATAATAATAACTGTTGTACTAAAAGATGTTATTAGTAGGTCTACGGAATAAACGCTTCATTTATTGCTATATTTTAAAATATTTCAGTCCACAAGAGAGACTAATGGCATAATAATTTTTTTCATAATTTTTTTTTTTGAAGATATGAATAATGTTGGATTATTTATTTCATATACACGTTATAGCATATCATTTGAGGAATCTTTGAAAAAATTTTCAAAAAAATTTTAATAAATAAGTCCGTTATAGGAAAATTCCACGCTGTTGTGCGGGACAATTGTACTCAGTTTTCAGTGTTTGAAGTACAATATTACAATTCCTAAAGTACCCATCTAATTTATAATTGCATTTTGTAAAAATATAACTTTTAATAATCGTGATATGTACATTACATCTATATATGTATTTAATACTTAATAATATATATGTACTAGGGTGGCCCTTCGTTATATGGAGGGAAAAAAGTGTTCAAACTGTCGGTCTCACCCCCTAGAAATATGCGAATAGAAAAAAAACTGAGAAATACAAAGTTTTGGGCCAATCAAAAAACGTTTAGTCGTGGCGCAAAACGATTGAAAATTTCAAGTGTGATTATATGGGGAAAATATGACGTTTTTTCAGATTTTACGAAAATTTCGTTCTATAATTTAATTTTTCCGAAAAGCTGTTACATAATTCGGAATCAGTATTAAATTATCCTTTCAAAAGGCTATATAACTTCAAAATCGTATGAAACCTCGCCAAGAAATAGCAAATGCCCCAGACCACTTTTGTGCCAAAAAAAAAACTAGCTCATGAAATTTGATGGCATTTTTTTCAACTTTGAGAAATTGATTAAAGCCATCATTCGTTTTTGGCCTCTATACTTGTAAGTACTCAGATATGCAGTATTGTTTTATTACCACGTTGTTAACCTATTGCGCATTGAGACCGAAAATTGGAAATTTTTTTGATAAAATTTTTAAAACTCCTTTTTCAAGTTTGAAAAAATTTTCTTAAACAAAATTTAAAAAAATTAATATATTACTTTAAGGTTTTATTAAATACATGTTGCAGATTAACTGTGTGAATTTTTAAGTAAATCCCTCTGCCAGAATTTTTTGACAAGGATTTTATTTTTGCGGCTTTCGAGAAAACTTGGATTTTTGTGAAATATTTTGTAAATGTACTCTTTCTAAATACTTTGTATCAAAAATTCATCACTTTTCTACTTTTAAATGTTTTATTTTATCTTAATAGCCTAGGGTTTCGGAAAAAAATAATATGACTCCATTAACCCTTTTGGAATTGGGGTCACAAACGACCCCAAGCTAATAAAAGACAATTTATGCAAAAAATTCAAATATTTGGTAAGTGCTGTCCAATTTTTAGATGCGACGCTTAAAATGTAATAACCAAATGTGTAGAAGTTTCGCTCCGAAAATTTGGGATAAATCCGAGAACGTTAACCCATTATTTGCCAAGGCCAGATTTGGAATTTAAGATATTTTTAAATAAAAATTACCGAAAACGAGTTTTTCTATTAAACTTGATGAAACCACTATTTAGAAATGAGGAAAAATAATTCGGTTAATTTTTATTTATTTAACCCTTCAGTGCTCCTGAGATCAAAATTATCCATTGTTATATTTCTCTGGTGCAATTGTCTGCTTATTGCTCGCGAATATATATTAAAACAACTTTTAACCAATTTTGTTATAAAATTACTTTATATAATAAAGTAATAGTTGAATATCTTGCGGTCTCACTCACCAATTTGGTGGATATTGATAAAAAACGCCAAAAAAAATTCAGGTCAATCAGTGAAGATGCCATTACTTATAATGGTTGACATTTTTGATTTTTAATAATCGGTCGCTTTATATTATCTTCAATGTCACCTACATCTTTTCAAACTTCTAACATTTTATTTCCCAGTTTTAAATAGTTTATTAAATAAAAGTAAATTTCAAATACAATAATATATATAAAAGTTAATATTAATACTACTCTTAATGGAATAAATTACAAAACTAAATCAAAGTGAATTTAAAAAAACGTCCTATTTTTGAGACATATGACCTAAGTTGTTTTAATTTATATTCGCGAGCAATAAGCAGATAATTGCACCAGAGATATATCACAATGTATAGTTTTGATCTCAGGAGCACTGAAGGGTTAAATAAATAAAAATTAACCGAATTATTTTTCTTAAATTCTAAATAGTGGTATCAACGAGTTTATTAGAAAAACTCGTTTTCGGTAATTTTTATTTAAAAATATCTTAAAATCCAAATCTGGCTTTGGCAAATAATGGGTTAACGTTCTCGGATTTATCCCAAATTTTCGGAACGAAACTTCTACACATTTGGTTATTATATTTTAAGCATCGCATCTAAAAATTGGACAGCACTTACCAAATATTTGAATTTTTTGCATAAATTTTCTTTTATTAGCTTGGGGTCATATGTGACCCCAATTACAAAAGGGTTAATGGAGTCGTATTATTTTTTTCCGAAACCATAGGCTATTAAGATAAAATAAAACATTTAAAAGCAGAAAAGTGATGAATTTTTGATACAAAGTATTTAGAAAGAGTACATTTACAGAATATTTCACAAAAATCCAAGTTTTCTCGAAATCCGCAAAAATAAAATCCTTGTCAAAAAAATTCAAGCGGAGGGATTTACTTAAAAATTCACACAGGTAATCTGCAACATGTATTTAATAAAACATTAAAGTAATATATTAATTTTTTTAAATTTTGTTTAAGGAAATTTTTTCAAACTTGAAAACGGAGTTTTAAAAATTTTATCAAAAAAATTTCCAATTTTCGGTCTCAATGCGCAATAGGTTAACAACGTGGTAATAAAACAATACTTCATATCTGAGTACATATAGGTATAGAGACCAAAAAAGAATGATGGCTTAAATCAATTTCTCAAAGTTGAAAAAAATGCCATCAAATTTCATGACCTAGTTTTTTTTGACGCAAAAGTGGTCTGGGGCATTTGCTATTTCTTGGCGAGGTTTCATACGATGTTGAAGTTATATAGCCTTTTGAAAGGATAATTTAATACTGATCCCGAATTATGTAACAGCTTGTCGGAAAAATTAAATTATAGAACGAAATTTTCGTAAAATCTGAAAAAAAAAGTCATATTTTCCCCAAATTTTCAATCGCATTGCGCCACGACTAAACGTTTTTTGATTGGCCCAAAACTTTGTATTTCCCAGTTTTTTTGCTATTCGCATATTTCTAGGGGGTGAGACCGACAGTTTGAACACTTTTTTTTATTAAGGGGCACCCTAATATGTGCGTAATTATAAACGTTTTACGTAAACTGTTGTGCGGGACAGCGAAACAAAAAGGTTTGCGATTGCTCCTAATAAATTCGATTATTTAGCGAATTGACAATGGGTAATGGAATAATTTTTTTTCTACTATTGTACTAAAGTGGAAGGAGTAAATCGGCTTGAATAAAATTAAGAATGTGCCGAAAACTTCTTGTAGAAAAAAATAAATTCCCCATCTGTTGTGCGGGACAGCCACCTGTTGTGCGGGACGAATTCTAGTACTAAGGGTATAGCCGACTGTGGCCCCCTGAAAGGTATTTTGAAGTTTTCTAGAATTTTTTTACTTAAAAGAATAGTAGAAACCGATTTCTAGGTTCCTATTGCGCAGTATCCTTGAAATATCCTTGGAAAATCTTTTTTATTAAATTTTTATCTCAAAAACTTCCTGTTTTCTTTAAATACCCCTAAGTATTACCTTTCGCCAAAAAATTCTCAAAATAAATATAAAGGTTTGTGAAATACAATATTCATTATCAATTAATTTTAAATTAATTCGTTAGAATGGAAAAAAAAAATGATTTATAGAATTATCTATACTAATATAATAAAGAGGTAATGTGTGTTTGTTTGTTTGTTTGTTTGTAGGGGGTAATCTCCGTAACTAGCCATCTGATCTTCCTGAAATTTTCACAGAGTCTTACTGCGGATATGGGAAGTGCTATAGGCTATAATTTTTTTAATATTTTTAGTGGGCGTGGCACCTCCCACACAAAGTAAATTTTTAATATCATATACATATAGTGAGTATTATGATAAGGAGCGCTTTGCAAATTTGTGTGAGGTCACCTATTGTTAATATTAGTAGCCACGCCGGAAATGGGCCGGATCGGAGAAATGGGCGTGGTACCTCCAATACAAGTAATAATTCAATGTTATATATCTCGAGTACTATGATAGAGAGAGTTTTTCAAATTTGTCTGATGTCACCTATTATTAATGTGAGCAGTCGGACCAATATTAATGGGCAGTATCGGACCAATAGGCGTGGTAATGCCATATATCTGGAGTACTGTTATAGTGAGAGTCTTGGGACTTTGTGTAAACCCATAAGTTATTCATATGATTAGTTAGACAACAACTGGGCGTGATCGGAGCAGTGGGCGTGGCACCGCCCGTACAAAGTAAATATATGATATCATATAACTGGTGTACTAAAAGAGGGAAGCTTTGGCACTTTGCAAGACACCATCAGATCTTAATATGAGTAGTCAGATAAAAAATTGGCGGGTTCACAACAATGGGCGTGGAACTCCCCATGCAAAGTAACTATTTAATTTCATATATTTGGAGTACTGTAAAAGAGAGAGCTTTGTGGCTTTGCGTGAGCCCATAGGTTCTTTGTGTGATTAGTCGAACAAAAAAATGGGCGTGATCGAAGCAGTGGGCGTAGCACCGCCCATGTAAAGTAGATATCTAATATCATATAATTGGGAAAGGCTCGACATTTTGCACGAGTCCATCAGATATTAATGTGAGTAGTCCAATCAAAATTGGGCGGGATGGGATAATTGGGCGTGGCACCTCCTATATCAAAAATATGATGTACTACGAAAGCAACAGTCTTTTGACAAGTACATTAGTTATCAATGTGATTTATCGTGGAAAATATATCGTCAAAATCAAAAATCGCCAAACCCAAAAATCGCGAAAAATAAAAATCGCCCAAAAACAAAAATCTTCAAAATCAAAAATGGGCAAAATCAAAAATCGCTAAAAAAAATAAAAATTCCCAAGTGATATTTTAAGTTAAAAGCCAATAGTTGAGTGGTGCCAGATCTAATTTGGAAAATCCATGTTCTTCTCATGGGCAGCTACATGTACCTCCAGGGCAGGAACGCCGAAAAATCTGATAATTGTTGTACCGAATTAAAAAAAACAAAAAACATTTTATATCAGCAAGTATCAAAATAAATGAATCTATATTAATGATCTATACTTAGCATAATAAAGAGGTAATGTGTTTGTTTGTTTATAGGAGGTAATCTCCGTAACGACTTATCTGATCTTCCTGAAATTTTAAATGATTCTTACTGCGAATATCGGAAGTGCTAAAGGCTGTATTTTTTTAATATTTTTAGTGGACGTGGCACCTCCCATACAAAGTAAATTTTTAATATCATATATATTAAGTACTATGATAGAGAGAGCTTTGAAAATTTATCTCAGGTTATCTATTATTAACGTGAGTAGTCAGACAAAAAAGTGGGCGGGATTGGACAAATGCGCATGGCACCCTTTACAAACTTAATAATAAATGTGATATATCTGAATAACTGTGTTAGTGAGAGCCTTGGGACTTTGCGTGAGCCTTTTCATAACAATTCGGAAGGGCGGGGGAGGGTGTAGCGAAGCACACCGGGTTACATCTAGTATTTAATATTTTTGCCGAAAAAATTTTTATTTGGAATCTAAAAGCTTAAAAACTTTAACATCGTCGCTTAATTCGTGGTTTAGAGCTTGAATGTCGTTGGAGACACAGCAAGTTACATGAAAGTTAGATATTCCAGGTATGGGTTTCACCCAGTTCCATGGCTTTTCTCGGTCGATTACAGCTGCTATTTGCAACTTCTCTAGCTAATTTCTCTAGCCACTTTGACGAAATCTTCCGCCGATTGGACCACTACTCCAGCCTGACTTAACATTTTTTGCTTTTCCATTCTTTTAACGTTACCTGCCACGTCATCTACAAGCCCATTTCCATAGGACGTCGCCGCATACTTCCATACAAATTTTCGGTTGTATTTAAGGCTCAAGTGATTGAGCAGCTTCACCATAAATTTATTCTTAAATTCAGATGAAGGTTCATCGCTCCAGATTACGTTTTGGATGTTGGCAAGATTATTGTCTTTAAATATAACTTCAAAAAGGTGCAAAACGAATATCGTATCTTTGTCCTTATTCCGACTGTCTGAGCAGGTCACATAAGTTTGACCTTGGTTTTGGAAAAATACTGCAGCACCTGAACGTGCCCAAAGTTCACTTTGAATTTCATTTTGGTATTCGCATGAAAACGACATCGTGAAATCTATCCGAAGGATTCTGGTATCAGGGCTTTTTTTTATCTTTTTCAAATTCTGCACTCTGTACTCGTTTCAATTTAACGTGTACTAAAAATTTTGGATAGTCTTCCTCAATTTTGTTGTAGAGTTCCGCAAAAACGCTTTCTTTTAAAGCCAGTTTCACTCGCCCTGAAGAATCCTTTTCCCATTCTCTGCAGTCAATTGGCTGTTCCATGTTATTGTGTTTCGGTGGATTAAACATTTGCATATCAGCACACGATTCACACTTCTGTTGCCAACAAGCAAAGTTTATGGAACAGTCGCATAAAAGATTCTGGAAAAAAACTTGGTCGTACTTAATTTTCAGTGCTTTTAATTTCAAAATAAAATTTTCGTGTATTACACATTTGCACTGTTCACTTGGGGTATCTTTCAAAAGAAGGACATTTTCAGGACGTAATGGCTAAAATCTTATTTTGCTAAACGGATTTTCCTCCTTATATATTTGGAATGTTTCACGAAGAAACATGGTCAAATAATATTTTTGCAATTTTTCTTTCTTCCCGCTTTTCCAAGATGTCATGCAATTGTTAATTCCTGGGCATGTGTAAACAATGTCTGGATGAAAATAAAAATGTTTAAGCGATTTTTCCCAAAATGACTACACATACCTCTTATGACATAGTCACGTTTGAAGACAATATTTTAAAATTATTTGATGACACGGTTCCCTTAAGAACGAAAAGAATAACACTAAAGAATAAACCATGGTTTACAAACAGAATTCAGCAACTAATACACCGAAGAGATTCAGCCTACACAAGATGGAACCGTTTCAAAACACTTGAACTGAAAACTGAATTCCGATTAGCTCGAAGCGATGTCAATCACCAAATTAGGATCGCTAAATCAAAATATTACACTAATCGCTTTAGTACTGCGTTGGATTCGCGAAATTGGTATTGGTAATTTTGATAAAACCAGAAACTGTCCTGTTGATGCTGATGAACTCAATAAGATGTTCACTAATATACCCATGATTCCAACAGACGTTACAAGCCGTAATGGTTTTTTTTCGCAAACGTCAATAATAATAATAATTTCTTTCTAGAAGAAAACAAGTTTGAGTTTTCCTGCGTCAACCAGTCTGATGTTTTCTCTGTATCTCGCAAATAAAATCTAATGCTGTTGGATATGATAACTTACACCCCCAATTTATTAAAATTCTTTTACCACTAATCTTGCCTTATACTACTCATCTGTTCAACACCATCATCACGTCGAGTCGTTTTCCTACAAAATGGAAACATGCAAAGATAATTCCGCTACCTAAATCAAACTCAGAAAATCGTCCAATTGCCATACTAAGCCATCTTTCGAAAATTTTGGAAAAACTACTACACTTGCAAATGAGCACATACTTACATGTAAATCAACTTTTGACTAAAAAGCAATCCGGCTTTCGTCCCAACCATAGTTGCGTTACTGCCCTTATTGATGTTTCCGAAAATATAAGACGTGAGTTAGATGACAGTAAAGTTAATTTTTTGGTTCTTCTTGATCATTCCAAAGCCTTTGATACTGTCAATCATTCTACATTATGTATGAAGCTAAGTCAATTATTCAATTTTTCATCAACATCAATACAGCTCATATCAACATACCTCTCAGAACGGATACAATCAGTATTCGTTAATAATACAATATCTGAACCATTAGCTATTAGTAGAGGTGTACCTCAAGGGTCAATTCTGGGACCGCTTCTTTTCTTTATTTATGCCAATGATTTACCCCACCACTTATCACATTGCAATGTTCACATGTATGCAGATAATGTACAGCTTTACCTTGGCAGCCCTGTTAATTCTATTCGCCAAAAAGTGGATAAACTAAACGACGACCTTAACAGAATAAATTGTTGGGCAATTTCTAATGGACTTTGCTTAAATCCAAGTAAATCTAAATGCATAGTGATACACAAAAGGACTATAAACCCACTTATTGATATGGAAATATCAATAAATAATCAAAGAATTTAGATATTATCAACAGCTAGAAATCTTGGATTGGTCTTCAACAGCAACTTAAATTGGTCAAGCCACAGCAATATGCTTGTTGCACGATCATACGTTAAACTAAGGACCCTATGGGCAACGCAATTCTTTACACCATTAAGAGTAAGAACACTATTGGCAAGCTTACCTTATTCCAACACTAACTTATGGATGCGAACTGTTTCCGAATTACGATTCAATCAGCAAAAAAACTTGAAATGCTTTACAACAATATTGTTAGGTATGTGTATGGTTTAAGGAAATTTGAACACATATCGTCCTTCTCGAAAAGCCTGTACGGAGTATCAATTGAAAACCTACTAAAGATTAGAGTACTAATTTTTCTGCATAAGATAATATACACTGGAAAGCCACAATACTTCTGCAATCATATACGATTTGCCAAATCAAACAGAGGTAAAAAATTAATTATTCCTAAACATCGCTGGCTAGTATCAGAATGGCACTTTTTCATAAATGCTGTACGTCTTTGGAATAGCCTTCCACCTAATATTCAACTTAATAGCAAAGCAATACATTTCAAAAAATCCTTATTTAAATACTTTGCCTAAACCTAAACTTTTTAAAGGTATTTCTTTGTTGTATGCTTATTTTTTAAAATTTTTTCTCTCTCCTTTTTTTGTAATGTTTAATAATTTTAAATTTAAAATTTTTTTTTTTAATATTCTATGTCATATTTTATTAATGTCATAATTTTAAAAATTCTTATGTTAAAATATTATTTATATTAATTTTTATATGGGGGATTTCATGTCAAGTGCACCAACTTTTGAAACCGATGTCATCCGATCGGGATGAAATTTGCACCAAGGTTAGTCCTATTAGCTAGTAGTTCAGGCACAATTTTTCAACAAGATCGGTCCAGATCTCTCTGAGTTAGAGGGGATCAAAATTTGACATTTTGGCCAAACAGGTGTTTTTTCTCATCAATGTAACTTATTACCCATTGTTCTTAGAAAATTTTCTCCCAAAGAGTTTAGATAGCTATTTCTTCAATATTTCGGAAAAAAATACTTTAAAAAAAAAAAAAAATTTGTAGACTTTTTTTTTTTGCTAAATTAAAGCATTTTTTGCCTTTTTTGCAAAAAGGGCATTTTTTTTTTTTTTTTTTATAAGAAAGCTTGGGATTTTTCCTTTAAGAGCTTTTTGGTCGCTTAGTGGGATGGGAGTGGGATATCTATCAAAATAAATGTTTTGTAACTCAAGACAACGGTTTTTCAATTTTTCACTATTTTGAATTTTTTCCTATTTGTGTGTAAAACCTTACATATAAAACTTATACTGAGAAACAAGACAAACTAAACTTTCCGAAGGTATATAACGTACCTAACTAAAATTTTATACCCTCGATATTGTAATACCCAGAATATGTTAACCTCAGGAAAAAAATCTCTTTTTTTCTATAGAAATGTTGAAAAATTATTATTTTTTATTTGTTTTTAATAATAATTAAATTAATGTATAATAATAATAATATTAAAAATAAAAAGATAAATAATTTATTAAAATTTAATCTTAATTGCATTAGATCCATTTATATCATAACTATTTTTATACTTAATTTATTGTAGCTGATGAAGTATTTAAGTCTTGTAAATTTTTAAATACCCAGTCTTTCATCCAGCTTTCTTGGCGTTACTAGGTTCAGCTGTTGAATTCGCTGCTGGTTTATTTGTTGTCTTTGGAAAGAAATCGCATTGAATAGAGGCAGAAAACTTTTTCAACTTGAGTCTTCCATCGACAAGCGGTATAAAATCATGGTATTGAGCGGTGCCATCGATTGTTACCGCAGCATCGAATCTGCTCTTCAGTGTTTTCAATGTTTCCTGATGATCCTCTTTGCTACTAAAAACTATTTTAGTTTCTTTACAATAACTCCTTGCCCAATGGAATAAAGCAGTCGCATCTAAGATGTGTAATGGTGCGGCGTTGGTGGAAGATCCGCTTCCGTTTCCCTGAGCCTTTGCTGGTCGCACGTGCTGGCGTAGGGGCCTAGCTCGCCGGATGGGTGGGGTCTTGCTCAGGCCCAGGGAAACCGCACTACAGATTTTCACGTGCGATTTAAAAAAACTGTCAAAACACGGACGCTAAATGGATGGATGGCCATACTTAGCTTGGGATTGGGGACGAGGTGTTCTGCCCCTTTTTGCTTTTTCTTTAACTTATGTACTAATTAGGTTTGCAAACCGTTATGTTTTCATGACTATATATAACTGTATTCTTAGTTTTTTTTTTTTTTTTTTTTTTTTTAAGTAGCAAAGTTGGCTTATAGACAACTATTTATAATTTAGAAAAAAACTTGGTTTAGTAAAAAAAATTTTTTTTTTTGTTAAATATACATTTAGTAAATTTTATTAATTTAGAAAAATTTTTAGATAAATTTATTTTTAGAAGAATTTTAGTTTTGGCACATTTTAATTTCATGAAAAATTTTAGTTTTAACAATGTTTAATTATTAGAAAAAAATTTTTATTTCTTTTACTTTTAATGAAATGTTACATATAAAAAAATTTTTCTTTTATAATTTATAATTAAAAAATTTTTTAGCAAAAGTTTTAAATTTACTCAATTTTAAATTTAGCTTAATTTTAATTTTTGGAGAATTTTAAATTTTAGCAAAATTTTGTTTTAGGAAAATTTTAGCAAAATTGTATTTTTAGCTAAATTATATTTCTTATTATAATTTTTAATTTTAGCTCAATTTTATTTTTATTTAGGAAAATTTTTAGATTAATTTTATATTTAGCAAAGTTCTTAATTTAGAAAAATTTTTTTTTTTTTTTAATTAACTTTGGAGAAGGCTGACAACGATGAAATAGTTGTAGAACATATAGTTGTGCCAAAATTTTTAATATACTGGGCTTTATCACTATCCCCCAATCTGTTTGTATCGGCAAGTTTTAAATAAATTTGTTTTACTTTACATTATTTTCATTAATTAATCTCATTAATTTATTTTATTCAATACATCTAGGTTCACTGTCGAATTTATTATCTTAGGGCTTATTTTAAAACTTTACTTTTCTTAATTTTACTTTAATTTAATTTTAATTTCACATTACTTTATTTTAAATTTACATATTTTTCTTTTATGTCTTTTCTTATTTCTTTAATTTTTAGTTCTATAGTTTTCTTGGGTCTTTATTTTAATTGCTATTTCAAACTTTCGTAAAACTTTATTTTTTTTTTTTAACTTTACTTTTATTATCCACTGTCCATTATAAACTGTTCATTTCAACATTCAAAATTCAACAACTTCATAAATTTTAATTTTCTAAATTTTTAAATTTCTTAAATTTTAATTTTTTAAACTTAAATTTTAATCTTAATTTTTAAGAGGATTTTCCTCATCCTTCACTTTATCACTACATTTTAAATTTTTTTATTTTAAGAGGGTTTTTCCTCAACCTTTATGTTCAACTATTAATCTTCAACTCCTCGTTTTAATTTTCAATTCTTGTTAATCAAGCCAAATCTTGCTCATTCATTCCTCTGCAGATAAAAACCTGTTTATTAAACAAACAAAATCACCAGCAATTCAGTGAGAACATTCATATGCATTCATAATATTCTCTAGTATTTATAACACTCACACTCATATATGACTATGAGAGCAAGTGAGATCAATACAAGAAAATACGTGGTTTGACCAGCATGATTGCATATGAATGTGTTCATGATTTACTTCAACACAATGAAGAAAAAAAATACGCCATAAAAAAAAATGCCATCAACCTATTACCATATAAGGTGTTGTTTATATGTACATACTTGAACTTGAAAATAATTTCAAGATCAAGGTTATTATTTTTTCTTCTTTCATATTCTGCCTGTACCAGAAATTCTTCTGCTACAGTGCAGAGCAAAAAAGATCACCGTCACAGATGCGATCTTCATGAGAGCACTGGAGGCTATACTTCGCTGCATTTCTTTTAAGGTTTGCTCCAATACCATCACATGCTCCTTTACCATGAGCAGTAGGATGAAAATGCCACTCAGCTGGCATTTCAAAATCTTTTTCATGGGCCATAAGATTTGCCAAGCTACTTTTGTTTTTAAAATGTTGACGAGCTCCGTCCGAAACGTAGTATACCTTCTTTACTGTAAATTTAGATTTTAGAAATTTTAGTATTCTCTTCTGGTACTCATAAGCTGTAACGGTATCATGTTTTAAATCGTCGGATTGATTGCCATATTTTTGTGTTCCAGTTTTTCATCTTTCATGTAGTAAATAACTACTGTGAATATAGTTGCTTGGTCGTTATTGAATTGGAATGCTTGTATGGCATCCTGAAGAACATATTTATAGTTTTCTGCGAAATCATATGAAATAACGAATTCACCAGACTTCAAATGTATCTTCAAATCCTTGAAGAATAACCATTGCTCTTTGACTAAAAAGTCATGGTTTCTCAAGTTTAGCAATCCTGTACACATTTCTTCCACAAAATCATCCACATTTAAAATGATTGTTTTCAATGTGCATCTGTCAGTCTGAATCCAAGAATCAAATTTGACCTCCTCTATATATTCTCGATCTAAAGAGTTGATTAAATTTTCTTTGATGAATGTGGTTTTCGGGCAATTGGTACATTCACCTAAGTGGCAAGAAGTTGTTGCATTAGGACACATAGTCAATTTAAGGCAATCGCGGTAATCGTGTAAATCTTCTGCCGACTCATCTGTTAAATACTTTAAGTTGATTTCCGTCAACATCAGTTTAACATTTTCATGGTAAATTCAAACGCATACTGTGTGAGTTCCGCTGCTTTCTGCCAAAACGCAATGTTTTGGCCTCATTTGGGTTAATTTCGTGAAGCCAATTCTAACATCCTCGTGTTCAGATTGAAATGTTGCAAATAACTCTTTCAGGTTACAGATAACCATTCTCTTCTGTTATGTTATGAAGGTATGTTACATACCTTCGGAAAGTTTAGTTTGTCTAGTTTCTCAGTATAAGTTTTACTTGTAAGATTTTAGACACAAATAGAAAAAAATTCAAAATAGTTAATTTGTGAAAAATTGAAAAACCGTTGTCTTGAGTTACAAAACATTTATTTTGATAGATATCCCACTCCCATCCCACTAAGCGACCAAAAAGCTCTTAAAGGAAAAATCCCAAGCTTTCTTATAAAAAAAAAAAAAAAAAAAAAATGCCCTTTTTGGAAAAAAGGCAAAAAATGCTTTAATTTAGCAAAAAAAAAAGTCTACAAATTTTTTTTTTTTTTAAAGTATTTTTTTCCGAAATATTGAAGAAATAGCTATCTAAACTCTTTGGGAGAAAATTTTCTAAAAACAATGGGTAATAAGTTACATTGTTGAGAAAAAACACCTGTTTGGCCAAAATGTCAAATTTTGACCCCGTCTAACTCAGAGAGATCTGGACCGATCTTGTTGAAAAATTGTGTCTAAACTACTATCCAATAGCACTAACATTGGTGCTAATTTCATCCCGATCGGAAGACATCGGTTTCAAAAGTTGGTGCTCTTGACATGAAATCCCCCATATGTATTAGTTACAATTTTATTTAATTTAGTATGGCTAAACATGTTTCTACACTACTAAAATCCTGTACTGTAATTATAAGATTTAGTCTTGTTGTGTAGGAAATCATTAAATTTAATAATAATAATAATAATAATAAGATGGTAGGACCGGAACAGCTTTCCAGATCGCCTTAGAAGCAGTATGTGGACACTTATATGGTGGAGCGTGCGCGGAAGTGCTTCCTGATTCGGCCGATGTATTTGCAACAGAAGAATTGGTTGACTCAATAGTTTCCTGTTTTTTTCCATCCGTCTGCGTTTTTTCTCTCTTTCATACAATTTTAATTCTTTCAATTTTTTTATTGGTCATAGCTTCTTTTTGCTTTTTTTATGTTAAATATCCGAATATTTTCATTTTTTTTTTGGTAATTCTGATCTTCTGCTTTTCTTTTCGCGCGCTGTTTCTTTACATATTTAGAATTGTTTTGGTCAGACATTGCAAAAGAAAAAAAAAGAAAAGATTAAACGTGTTCTCCCGTCGATTGTCTCTTATTCAATGCCTTTTCTTATATCGTTCTCAGCTTAGAGTATCAGGTACTTGTTGTAGGAGTGGGTACTTTTCATGGTGACGTGTAAAACTACATATCTTAACCATACCTCCACTAAGCTTAAACTTACGCTACAACACACTTATTAGCTATTATACAAACTGTTGTGCGGGACAAAACCTTTTAGGCCGAGTTCAAAATAAACGCTTGAGAGAAATCAAATACCGCACCGCATACTTCTATCGATAGCTACTACCAAACTGTGTTTACTGTGTGAACACCAATTATAAATCTGTCCCCATTACACATAAAAATTTAAGTAGTTCTTTAATTCTGTTGTGCGGGACAGCTTCATTAGGGTATTATATTTTAAGTTAGAACTATGACATTATCTGCGGATTTCAATGAAATATTTACTTTACTCAAACATCTAGTATCATTCTTTGAAGACATAACAAAAAAATTTTATTAAGTTGGTTTTCTTTGAACATATAGGTTATAGAAAATGAGCAAAATTTGAACACGGTGAAAGAGAAATAATTGGTGATTTAAATAGATTTCTTAATAATGATAAATAAAAAAATTTTGTCTACCAATTTTTTTAATTAGTGCTTGAATACCTAAAGTATCCGTTGATAATGAAATTATGTCCAAAATGTAGCTTTTAGTTTTCAAGCCTGTGGTTGCATTGCTCGTAGAATGCTCCTATAGCGAATCTTCGGAGGCATTGTTGTTTTGCGGTGAAGATCATAACTCGTTATCGGATCATGTGAAACAAAAAAATCGAAATGTGTTTAAAAGCTGATATGTTTCCCGAGGTAATCACTAAGAGTTTTTTTTAATATTTTTTTTTTTTATTTTTTGCTGCATTTCTAAGTGAAAAACACGATTGTTGCTATAAAATTTCGGTGAATTTGTTGTTAAAAAATGGGGGAAAAAAATGGAAAATAAAGAAAACTGTACGTGGTTACCTGGTGATTTATGTGTAGAAATAGTGTGTAAAACTTCAAAAAAATCGGTAGATTTTGAGTTATGATCTTCACGGACTTCAAACATGTTATTTGCGAGAAAATCGAATTAAAGTTTTTTTTAAAAACTGATTTATATACGATGTGCCGTATGAGGCCGGTCGCTGAAAACGCTGTATCTTCTTTAGTTTTGCTCCGATTTTCTTGAAATGTTGAAACAACACTCTCGACATGTTGTACATTCAGAAAAAGAAATGCAAGTAAGGGGGTTTTAAAACCATTGGCACATTTGTTTCATAAAAAATTGATCTATATTCTGCATGACAGGTTATATTTAAAAATCGCACAAGTGACAAGGAAAATCGTATTCTATGGATCAAAATGAGAAACTTTTCCCGAGGAACCATACCTCTAAAACGAATTCTGATGTCCCGAATTTTAACCTGGCTGTCTGTTTGTGTCACTTTGACCCATTTAGAGTGCCCCAATCGAGTCCAAATGTATGAGCGACCCCCACTAACTTTAGAGGGCCGACACACTAATGCTAGTGGCATACCCCTGGAACCCCCTGGGGGTTCTCCATACAAACATTTCAAAAAATCGCCATTTTTTGTTTGGAATTGGGCTGACTATGTTTGATTTAATATTAAAATTAACACTCGTACGTGTACGTATGATCTACTCTGCTAATAAATAATAATCATACGCCTTGACTATATTATGTTATTCAAAAAGATCGATCGGATGAGGGTAAATATCTTTTAGATCACTCCGTGACTATGCGTGACTCTGCGTGACTCTGCGTGACTCTGCGTGACTCTGCGTGACTATCCCAAAATTAATCTGTAGTCACAACAAGACTATTGGCCAAGTTTCAGATCAATTGCATGAGGGGGAATGGGGTTGCCCCATGGCAGACATACAGACAGACAGGTCAAAAGTCGGGACATCAAAATTCGTTTTAGAGGTGTGGTTCCTTGGGCGAAGTTTCTGAATTTGATTCCTGGAATATGATTTTCCTTGTCACTTAAGCGATTATTTTGCTTCTACAAATCGACCCGCCCTAATATACATCTTTGTTATACCCTATACCACTATGTGGTTTGGGTATAATGACTTTGTGCTGCTGTTTGTAACAACCAAAAATATTTGACCTACACCCATCTTTAATTATACCGATCGTATCAGAATCACTATCTGATTCGATTTAACGATGTCCGTCCGTCCGTCCGTCCGTCCGTCCGTCTGTGTGTCTATGTAAAGCTTGTAATCAAACTGCAGGTCATAAATACGAATATATTTTGATGAAATTTGGTATTTGATCTTTTGTCGGCCATGGAATGAACGCTATTGGTGAGAATCGGTCCATGTTTAGACCTAGCCCCCATACAAATGACCCATATGAAATCAACATATATTACCATAAGATCCAAATTATCATACAAATCTTAGTCAAATTGGGTTTGTATGTATATATTACATACATTAATCAGTAGTCCAAAAATGAGCCCTATTGGACATTCTTAGTCATAGGCCCCATATAGAGCTGCTTCCCGATCTTCACTTAAATCTATCAAAAAAGAGAAATATTACACTGATTCTTCTCAAATTTTGTTTGTATATATTTTTGCAAAATGCAAGAGACTTTACCAAATATGGTCAGGATCCGTCCATTTTTGGGCCTAGTCCCCATATAGATATAACATCCGATATGAACATTTTTAATATCTGCAGCCAAAAAATTAATAAAAATCCCACTCAAATTTATTTTATGCTTATTTTCTATATCCAGTTAGTTGGGCCTGAGAGATAGGGTCTCTAAACGCATGGTATAGGGTATCGTATAGTCAGTCTAGACCGACTATAATTTTCTTACTTGTTTTTATCTTGAAAATACAAGAAAATACATTTAGCAATAACAGTGTGCCCTCCGTATTTTGAATTTCATTATTTTCTATAAAAATTAAAAATCTTATTTTCGGTTTTTATGTTTTAAGGCGCCAAAGAAATGGGAGAACCGTGTCCAAGGCAGGCGAAGTGCGTGGGATAGTTTTTATTGATCATCTTCAAAAAGAAAAAAATAATCAATGGTGAGTATTATGCTAATTTATTTCAGCGTTTAAGTGATGAAAAAAAGTCCGCATTTGGTGTTCTCACTCATCCTTTATTGCGATGCCTGAAATCCATGAATTAATATTCGACTTGCTTTATCTCGCATCTTGTACGGTTGATGGACATTTTAAGGAGCTAGATAGCAGAGCCTAGTAGCGGCTAGTATGTGGCCAGACTGGCAATGAAGCCTAACCTGAGGCTATAAATAGGTACCACGGGTGAGCTATTAGCCCCAGGTTACCTCACAGCCTTGTAAAGTAATTACTTCACTGTATAGGTCGCAAAAATGCTCGCTACGATCGTTTATTTCAATGTTGGAAGCCTCTCTTTTAAATATTGGTAACTCACCATGCATTTATGTAGGCGATTTCAACATTAATTTGATGGCTTCGGATAGATCAAGTCGTTGTCTTTTGGATAGTTTTGGCGAATTCAGCTTTAATTCATGCCACAAGTTAATAACAAGACCTGAAAGCGAATCTTGTATTGACTGCGTGTTTTGTAACAGTTTAATTTCTCCATCAGTAAACTCAATCGAGAATTCCTTTTCAGATCACAATTACATATTTGTTCGTATTGAAATGAATTTTATACATCGTGAGACATCTATTCTAAAAAAATATAACACTGATTTTGAAAAATTTGGAACGTACTTAGATGACAACTATGTACGAATCTTATAAATATTCTCTCGAATGCTGCGCTTCAAAGCACATCCTTGCAACCCAAAGATGTCTCAAGAATTAATTTCATTAATAACTTATAAAAAAAAGACTGCTAAAGGCAAGAAGAAGAAATAAGGAAGATAGTATAGCCTGCTATGTTAAACGTATAAGTAAAGTTATAAAGTATTGTAACAAAAAGTTAATGAATAATTATTACACTTACAATATAGAAATGTGTAAAGGTGATCCTGAAAAAACCTGAAATTTTTTAAACAAGCAAATTGGAAGAAAACAAAACTCGTCTGGAGAATTAGTAACAGATAACGGTTCTATTTTTACACGAGATGCAGAAAAAGCTTCATTATTTAACTCGTTTTTCAGCGATTCAGTTCAAAGTATGCGTGATAGTATACCTCAAGACCCTACCGATGACATCAAAATGTTTCAATCGTTTTTACCTTGTGCCACTAGGTTCTATTTGGGAGCAACTGACAGTATTAAAATTTTAAATATATTGGATAATTTGGTATCTAATAAGAGTCCTGGTTGTGACATGATTACTCCTAAGATGTTGCTTCTGTTTCTGATATTATTGAAACAATATTTAATAAAATGATTGTGGAAGCTAAATATCCGAATATTCTAAAGATCCACAAAATTATACCCATACCTAAAGGAAATGCTTTTAATAAAGTTGAAAATTATCGACCGATCTCAGTTCTTTCCATCATTGATAAAATATTTGAGAAAATTTTGTCTGAACAATTAACAAATTATCTGGAAACTAATAATACATTGTTTGATCAACAATATGGCTTTAAAAAGGGCACTGGAACTGAAGAAGCTGTAGTTAATGTTGTTGATTACATATGTAATGGTCTGGATGCTGGGCACAAAGGTGTTGCTGGAATTTTCTTTGATTTATCAAAAGCATTTGACTTGGTAGACCACGATATATTATATTAAATCCTGTCACTCCTATGAGGAACATAGGGCCACAACAAATTGCTTCCATCTCCGTCTGTCTGACGCTAGACCTTTCACTTCATTCCAACTCATTCGCGTAGATTCGATGTCTTTGATGAGCTGTCTTTTCCACGTATGTGCCGGACGTCCTCTTCTACGAGATCCTTGTGGGTTCCAGTCGATTGCTTTTCTGGTTATGTCGGAAGGAGGTTTCCTCAGCGTGTGGCCAATCCAGTTCCATTTGCGACGGGATATTTCTTTACCAATAGGCGTTTGGCTGCATAATATCCATAACCGATCGTTGGTAATTACCTCAGGCCACCTTATTCTGAGCAAACGGCGGAGACATCGGTTCATAAAAACTTGGAGGTTTACGAGCCTGGGAGACGCGTTCCACGTTCCGCAACCGTAGAGCAAAATGGACTTGACATTCGAGTTGAAGATTCTGATTTTTGTTCGGCGGGATAGCACTGTCGAGTTCCAGATATTTTTAAGAGCGCCGAATGCCTGACCAGCCTTTTTTACCCGGTTTAGGATGTCATCATCGCTGCCTCCATTAGTTGTTATTATGCTACCCAGGTAGCAGAAAGACTGTACGTTTTCGATTGAGTTGTTGTTAATCTCAAACGGTGTATCGATGTTTGTATTTATACGCAGAGTTTTAGTTTTCTGTATGTTAATTTCGAGCCCAGCCCTGGAGGCAAGCGTGCTTAACGCATTCAGCTTTGCTTTCAGATCTTCGTATTTGTGTGCTAGAAGACAGATGTCGTCTGCATAGTCCAGATCATCCAGCTTTCCTTGCAACCCCCATTGTATGCCTTTTTGGTTGCTCATCGCCTTAAGCATAATGACATCGACGACTAGGTTCAACAAAGTGGGTGAAAGAACGCAGCCTTGTCGAACGCCGGTTTTGATATTGATCCGATTGCTGAGCTGATTCTCATGCAGCACGCTGCAAGTTGCGTCTGTATACAGATTTTTTATTAACGTAACGATTCTTTCCGGCACGCCCTTGCAACGCAGTGCCTCCCATATGGTCTCATGTCGTAGCGTATCGAAGGCTTTGGTGAAATCGATAAATGCTATATAAAGAGGCGAGCGGAATTCGACGCTTTGCTCTACTATAATTCGTAGGCTATTGATGTGATCAACACATGATTTGTTCACTCTGAAGCCAGCTTGTTCTTCACAAAAGTGCGGCGATAATGCGTTGAGAAGTCGCTTGTTAATAATGTGTGCTATTACTTTATTGATAGTGCATAGAACAGTGATTCCCCTCCAGTTGTTGCAACACGAGAGATCACCTTTCTTGGGGAGTTTCACTATCACTTCTTGTTTGATCTCATTGGAAAGTGTGCTGTTCTGCCAGAAAGACTGTATAACGGGAAGGATGAGGGTTGCGCTAGAGAGTGGGTCCGCTTTAAGAAGTTCAGCTGCAATGTTGTCAACACCCGCTGCTTTGTTGTTCTTAAGTGCTTCAATGCTTTCAGCAACCTCGGAGACAGACGGACATGCAGTCTGTATGTCATCGTTGGCGCTATGGCTTGCGCAGTCGCAGATAGAGGTAGTGGTTGCTATGTCCGATGAAAGAAGTTTAGTGTAGAACTCCTCCCATACTCTCAGTTGCATGTTAGCGGAAGTAACAAGTTCCCCTCTGTCATTTCGTACCGGTTTGCTGGATGTTCTGGCACGGTTGCTTAGAATCTTGTAGAGGTCTTTGTTACGGTGGGTTTCTGCTGCCATTTGTGCCTCAGAGGCAATGCTGTCGATCCATCTTCTCTTTTCGCTACGCGCACTGCGTCTTACTAATCTGTTGAGGCGGTTGTGTTCTGCTTGCCATGCGGCTTTGCTGCTACGAGTTCTTGCTGAGTTTTGCTCTGCTTTAGCTTTTTTTCTTTCCGAAATCATATCCCAAGTGTTGTCGGAAATCCATTCCTTTCGTTGGGTTTGTGTAGTACCAAGGTGATCTGCGGCAGCTTGTAAAAAGATGGATTTTATGTCCTGCCAGGTGGCCAGGGAGTTTGCAGGAATGTTAGTGGTGACTGTGCGTAAAGCATTTACATAACTTGCAGCAGCATTTGGTGATCGGAGTCGGTTTAAGTTAAGCCTTCTTGATGTTCGTTGCTCTGTGCTTATAGCAGCGACTTTGAAGCGCAACGATCCTACTAGTAAGTGGTGATCACTGGCGACATCCGCACCTCGCTTACTCCTTACATCTATGAGAGAGCCACGTGATATGGTCAATTTGGTTTTCTGTACGTGAATCTGGGGACCTCCATGTTGCCTTATGGATTTGCTTGTGTGGGAACACCGTGCCACCAATTACTAAATTGTTCGCCATGCAGGTATCAATCAATAATGAACCGTTTTTTGTCCTTCTTCCGATACCGTGGGTGCCCATTACATTTTCTACAGATCTGTTGCAGGAACCTACTTGCACATTAAAGTCTCCTAGGACGACTACAATGTCTTCTTTCGGTATGTTGGCTAACACAGCGTTTAGGGCGTTGTAAAAATCTTCTTTGACGGAGAAGTCGGCTACCTCTGTAGGCGCGTAACATTGAATGCACGTGAGATTTCTGGATTTGGTGCGAAATCTTGCTTCGATTATTCGTTCAGAGTGCGGCTTCCAGTCTAAAAGGGCATTCTTTGCAAGTTTAGGTAGCAGAAGGCCAACACCGTGGCTTCTTGGTTGCCCACTCGGTTTGCCGGAGAATACAAAGGTGTATCTATCTGATGTAGTAAACTCACAAAAGTCTGGCCACCTTGTTTCAGACAGCCCTAAGATGTGGATATTATATTGTTTGCACTCTTTACATACTTGAGCCAGGCGAGATTGTTCCAGTAGTGTTCTAATATTCCATGTTCCTATGCGTGTCCGTGATTTCATGCCAAAGGTCGTCATCAGGTTGTCGGGTTGATTTCTTCTTCTATTTGTTGTGGTTTCAGTAATCAGAGATAAATTTAAGGCGAGTAGCTGATTGGGCTACCGCACCCAAGTCTAGTGTTGGGGCTGCCAACTGTAGCCTCCAGACAGGCATATGTGGGACAGTTAAATGTTAAATGTCTTGTGTGGAGTTCCCCAAGGTAGCGTTCTTGGTCCCCTGTTGTTTAAAATTTATATAAACGATATGGAAAATATAAAGTTTTTTGGTAAGCTATTTATGTTCGCTGATGACGTTTGGCTCTTGTACAACTATAAACATGAAAAAGTTTTGCAGACTCAGATTGAATACGATGCTGCAATATTATCAGAATTTCTTAGAATAAATAAACTAATTATGAATGCAAAGAAAACAAAATTTCTAAGATTTAAGCCATAAATCTTAAGTAATGCGAGCATTATGAGCGTACATATTGAAGGAAATTTAATAACTGAATCCGAGAGTATTAAATATTTGGGAATAAATATAAATAACAATCTTTCGTGGGAAAATCACATCAACCGGTTGAAGTCCAAAGTTTCTTCCGGAATTGGTGTTTTATACAAATTTAAGAACAAATTGAACACTGAAACAAAAATGTTTTTATACAAATCCCTAATCCATTCACACTTAACTTATCTCCCTATGATTTATGGTTTTAAAACAAGCTCTGCATTCAAATCACTACAATTGGCACAAAATAAAGCCTTGAAGATCGCGTTCAACTTACCGTTGAATGTGGTAAGATGTCGTCTTGAGCTAACTAAACAAAAAGTTACTTTTTCTGGTGCTAATGAATATAACCTTACCTGATAATTTGAGAAATATTTCAGTTTTATCTACGTTTAAGTCTTCTTTAAAACAATATTTACTAAATAACGTTGAAATGATTTTATCTTCTTAATAATAACCTCAATGAAATTTGTAAATATGTAAATAGATGTTATTTTATTTTTTTCATCTTTTTTTGATAATTCTTTTTTAAATTTTTTGTAATCTTGAGTTTAAATGTATTAATACACTGATTGTTATCAACTTTATTAGCCTCTTTGAAGCTGTAATTGGCGCTGGGGCATAAAATTAAAATTGATATTGAATTTAATGAAATAAAAAAAAAAGTCAGAGGCAGCACAAGCAAAAACATAAAACTGGAGGTGTCAAAACCTACTAGATGAAACGGTTGTCACATCCCATAATTGTGTGGGTGTCCCAAGGTGCAAATGGTGGTAAAGATGTTACATGAGCGAAAAGGAGGCCGGGTGTGGGTGCGTCAGTGATCCTGACAAGATACCATGACGGAGGAATTTGAGCGAGAGTGTGGGTCAAAGACGAGTCAAACGCGTTTGAGGCAGCTGCACATGACAATACAGCGTCCAAGTCGAGTCGGAGACCAGTTGAAAAGCGAAGTACGGAACGTTGACGCAAGCATTATCTAGTATGATGGCGCCGATTAGTAAGTTCGGAGCGTAGTAGACGGATGAAGGCATGAGTCGAAAAATTCGAAGCTGTGAATGGGTGAACTAGTACCAGTCCTAGTAAAGATGACCATTACGGTAGAATAAGTAGACAAGAGGGTCGGATAGAAGACGAGTCCAAGGGCGCTTGAGTCATTTGATAATACAGCGTTCGCGGATGAGACGGATATCGGTTGAAATGTTGGTACGGAACGTTGTACATATCAGGGCCACCTGATAATAACAGCCAGTAAGAACGAACGTAGTAGGCAAATATGCGGTTATTGAAGGTATGTGGTTTTGCATGTGCTGCTGATGACCGACAACAACGTGTTGTACCCTTAAATAGCTTTTTTTTGGGAACGGCCCCTCGGGGAGTTTCGTGGTGGCTGTGGTAGCCCAAAATCGCGGGAAAAATACAATTCGATGTGAAGTTGCATTCAACCGGGTTCTACAACCATTAGAGTAGACGGATTTTAGATCGGGCCAACCCAATAGCAAAGGGAGGAGAGTGTGCCAAATCATCTCTCCTAGCTTGCCATCCATCCAAGGAAGGGTTGCCGGTGGACGCATTGTATCTCACCTAGTGCTAAAAACACCGTGTGGTTAAGTCGACAAGACAGGCACGCACGTAAAACCCATATGCCTTATATGATTTAAAAACAGTGTATTGATCCTACTGAGTATCGATGGGAAAAGTGTATTGAGCTTAAAGGAGATTGTGTTGAGACATAAAGAAAGTTTCCCTAAATTCGTTGTGGTTTCTTTGTCAGGTCAGGCTGTTCTGGGACTGCCCTCGTAATGTAAGCTATCTCTCCATTCAACTATTAATAATTCCGTTTCTCATTCTTGAAATTCGGCTATTTGCTTATAAGCAATTGGTCACCTAAAGTATAATTCGTTCTTACAAAATTTTTCACAGATCTGCTTAAAGTTAATTTTATACAAAATTTGTTTTTGTTGATTGTTTGATTTATTGGGTTTACTGGTCAGTTTTTATTTTTAGCGCAATTGAAAAACCATCAATTCGCTTTTTCTCCTACGCGTTTCGGATGATATCCATCCATCTTCAGGGAGCCTTTTTTATTTGAAAACACATTTAACATTATAAACAAATTACAATTTTTGTTAAAAACTACTTACAAATAAAATATATTTTTCAACACAAATTTTTGTATGAAACAAATTTATAAGTGTTACGTCGTATTTACAACTATTGTTTTTCTTTTGTATGTTTTTTAGTTAATATCAAACTGTAGGCGCTATTTGTTCCGTCTTTGTCTTCTTTAAAATTGACAGCTCTCTCAATATTTTCCTGTATTCTTAAAGTTTCCAATGTCATTCTCTTGTTCCATTTTCTCTCAATGTCTAAAATACGCGCATTGTCAAAATCAGCTGAGTGTCCAGTAGTTGTGATATGATGTGATAAGGCTGTTGAAGTTTTTTTGTTTCTTGCGTTTGCTTTGTGTTCGGCTACTCGTACTCCAAGCGCTCTCTTAGTTGTACCAATGTAAATGTGATCACAGTTGCTGTTTGTGCTTTTGTTGCCCAAGCATTTTATTTCGTATACTAAATCGTGTTGTTGTTCTTGTTTTATTTTGTCTTTTGTTTTCGTGAATATTTTTTTAAGTGTTTGATTAGGTTTATGTGCGTATATGACGTTTTCATGCTGTATCGTTTTTCTCATGTTTTTGGTGTCTGTAAGTCCAGGAATGTATGCGACTCCAGCAACTGTGATCACATTTACATTGGTACAACTAAGAGAGCGCTTGGAGTACGAGTAGCCGAACACAAAGCAGACGCAAGAAACAAAAAAACTTCAACAGCCTTATCACATCATATCACAACTACTGGACACTCAGCTGATTTTGACAATGCGCGTATTTTAGACATTGAGAGAAAATGGAACAAGAGAATGACATTGGAAACTTTAAGAATACAGGAAAATATTGAGAGAGCTGTCAATTTTAAAGAAGACAAAGACGGAACAAATAGCGCCTACAGTTTGATATTAACTAAAAAACATACAAAAGAAAAACAATAGTTGTAAATACGACGTAACACTTATAAATTTGTTTCATACAAAAATTTGTGTTGAAAAATATATTTTATTTGTAAGTAGTTTTTAACAAAAATTGTAATTTGTTTATAATGTTAAATGTGTTTTCAAATAAAAAAGGCTCCCTGAAGATGGATGGATATCATCCGAAACGCGTAGGAGAAAAAGCGAATTGATGGTTTTTCAATTGCGCTAAAAATAAAAACTGACCAGTAAACCCAATAAATCAAACAATCAACAATAATAAAATCTGGTCCAAAAACAACATTAATAAAATTTGTTTTTTTTTTTTTGATTTATTTAAATCTCCGTTAAAGTTATTATGTTATACGTATCCATCCATCATCTATCCAAGTGTGCATACTTGATGCCGTAGCATTGAATGTTGGCAGTGGTGTTTGCTTACGACTATCTTTCATCTGTAAGTGAATGTGGCAAGAATGTTCATTTGGATTATTGTTCGTTCGTACTTAGCGTGCATGACTGCAAAAAAAAAAAAGAAAATGCTTTCAAAATTTTGTTCATTTTCGTATCATCTGGTATGTTCCTTCAACTAAAGTGCATTTTATTCCTCTAAACTTGCATTTAATTCACATGATAAGATATTAAGTGCAAGAAAAGATGAACAAAATTTAACAACAACTTGAAGCAGAGAGGAAATATATATTTTGTTGTTGACAAGAATATAACGTTGTCCCAGTAAGGGTGTTGTTGAAATTTTTAGCATCATTTGTTTTTAGATTTTTTTTTCTTTTTATATCTTTGAGTGGAAAACAAGAATTTTTATGCATCTCGAAAATAACTTGGCAACTTGTTTCTTTTTCTGTTAGTAACTTATTCCATTTAAGTGAAATGTGCATTTATACATATATTTAACATATTTTGAATGAATGCTTCTTTTTGTTTTTTTTTTTGGTGCAACTATTTTTGTAATTCTTCTACTTCAGCTCGTTTACACATACCTTGAGGATAGATTATGTTTAACAAGGGGTATTTTAAGAAATGAAATACGAGCAGAACATATAAATAAGTAGTAAAAAAAAAAATTGGTTTGGAAAACTGAAAGAAATTGAGAGGTTCACTTGACACTGATGTGTCAACACCAGAAGTACGTGAGAATGCAATATAGACTTTTGGTGTTTACCATGAAATGAAAACAAAAAATAATATAAAAACTAAACATGACAGCGAAGTGCAAATATACGGGATTATTGTTGTTGTTTAGATTTAAGTGAAATATTTTGTTTTTAAATTTATTTTTTCAGAAAAGTGATTGAACAATCGTGAGAACGTTTTATTGTTGTTGATTGATATTTACATAGCTGAAAATGTCGAATATTGCTTCGTGTATTTTTTTGTGTATCGTATTGTAATAAATTATTGGCAGCAGCGAATTAAGTTTCTCCCGCTGTTACACACAGAAAACGTATTCATTGTTACAACCGAATTTGTTGTAGTTCCATGTGCTATCACATTATTCTGTTGTGATTACTGAATCACATACTACAAATTACCGTGCAATGGTAAAAGTAATTGTCATTATATATAAATACGAAAATCCCTATAAGGAACATAGGACCTCAATAACTGCTTTTTATTGGAATGCAAATGGCATTACTACCTATTCAAAATTACGTCAATTAGAAATGTTACTTGAAAGAGAAAATATAAAAATAGCCTCTTTAAACGAAACTTTCTTTGAAAAAGAGCATAAGCCTCACTTTAAAAACTACATGTTATATCGAAACGACAGAAATGATGCAAGAGGGGGAGGTATCGGATTGTTAATTCATAAATCTATTAAACACAGGAATCTGTTTATTTATAATACTCAATTGATTGAAAATATTTCTATAGAAATAACAATAAACAACAGATAAATTGTAATAATCTCTGCATATTCTCCTCGATACTTCTCTACCTTTTCAAATGACATTTTGAAGCTCACATCCTCGAATAACCAATTTATCATTCTAGGCGACCTAAATACCAAGCACCCCTCTTGGAACTGTTCTTCATCAAACACAGCCGGCAATGTTCTGAATAGTTTACAACAATCAAGAAATTTTTTTGTATATCATCTGGACAGTCCTACACTATATCCGCACCAAAGAAATCGTGTTTCATCTTACCATCGATCTGAAAACACTGGGTTACGAAATACCATCTGACCACCGTCCCTTTATATGCACGCGCAACACAATCGTTGTAAGTTCAACTAAATTAGTAACAGTTGAGCAGGATTTACGGAAACCATGTTGTTCAGGAGCAAGAATCGCAGATGATTGGTATGAAAATGTATCAGTTTTTCAAATAATTTTGGAGCAGAGCTCAATTTAGCAATCCCTCTATTATTTGAGATATCGGATTTATTACCAGATTTGAATAATGGAATAGTAAAGGATTTTTTCCAATACTCAGGAGAAAATATGACAGTTTAAGTGATTTATTATAAAGAAACGTTAAAGGAATATATACGAAGTTTGCACAACGTTTTAAAATACAATTTGGGACACCATCAGGACCAGGAGCATATGATAAATTTAGTTTTATTAAATTATACAAAACGGCTTGTTCTTATATAAACGGAATACTTATGATTATGATTCAAAATAAGAAACTTTGCCCGAGGAATCATTCCTCTAAAACGAATTCTGATGTCCCGACTTTTGACCTGTCTGTCTGTCTGTCTGTCTCACTTTGATCCATTTAGAGTGCCTCAATCGAGTCCAAATGTATGATCGACCCCCACTAACTTTGGAGGGACCCCCCTGGGGGTTCTCCATGCACACATTTCAAAAAATTATTATTTTTTGTTCAGAATTGGGCTGACTATGTTTGATTCAATATTGCAATTAACACTCCTACGTATACGTATCTTCTACTCTGCTAACAAATAATAATCATACGCCTTGACTATGTTATGTTATTCAAAAAGATCGATCGGGTGAGGGTAACTAACTTTTAGATCACTCCGTGACTATTCGTGACTCTGCTTGACCACCCCAAAATTAATCTGTAGTCACAACAAGACTATGGGCTAAATTTCAGATCAATTGCATGAGGCGGAACGGGGTTGCCCCATGGCAGACAGACAGATAGACAGGTCAAAAGTCGGAACATCAGAATTCGTTTCAGATGAATGGTTTCTTGGGCAAAGTTTCTTATTTTGATCCATAGAATATGATTTTCCATGTCACTTGAGCGATTTTTTTGCCTCCATACAAATCGACCCGCCCTAATGGATTTCCAGAATTATTATTAAAAACTGACGAAGAGTATGTTGATGCAAAAAAGTCTAAAAACATTTCTCTTATTGAATTATTGTCAGAGTTTTCTATTTTCATCTGCAAGTTGTTGCTCTTGCAGTCAGAAAAAATAGTTATTAAGGACATTTATACACATTGATTTTGTCTTCGCGCTGTTTATAATCAGTCCTGCACTCAACGCTTTAACTATAACGCAATGTGGGATTTCAGACAAATGTCGTCTGCATAGTCTAAGTCGATAAGCCTTCCACCCAAGCCCATAGTAATTCTAAGTGTTGGATTTACAGACTGACTCATTATAACGTTAAACACTACGTTGAAGTGTAGGGGGGATAGAACACATCCCTTTTAACATTTATGTTTTCGCCAACTTCACCTTGACCTTGCCCAGAGTAAGGTACGACCGAATATGCTCAATTTTAAATTAAATTTGGTATATGATCCTGTTAAGCATATTGTATGGTGTTAATATCTTCTTTCTGGTTGTGATAATTATGTTAACGAATTTCGATTGTTTCTATGTTATCGCAATTAATGATATTTTGGTAGTGATTTACCCAATACAAAGTCACCATTTGCATTACGGAATGGCCTTATTGTAGAGTGATTATGAGCAGCGAGTAATTTTCTGATTCTATGCCTATCTTTCGGCCTGTTAGATTCGCCTTTGCAAATAGATTATCTGTCCACTTTCTTTTGCCATTTCTGGAACTTAGTTTTACCAAGAATCATATATAGATGAGGATCTGGCAGATCTCAGAATATTCAAAAATTTATAATCATGCACGTACTATAAAAATTTGTATAAAGAATTTTAAGATCCAAATTTTTACTTTGCACAACACACACACACACACACACATTGGTACCCATTCGAAAAAAAAACATATTCTTCACTTGACAAAACGCACACATTGTTATGAAGCAAGAACATAAAAACCCAGTTATTTAATGAAATTATGACACGGTTTTATGACTCGATCTTCAAACGAGATTGTTAAAACAAGCTTTCAAATGCTGACTGGGTATATGTACACACATTAGCACATAGTAAGAAACAACAAACACACACATAGTTAATATAAGAAAACAAAACAAGTTCTAAAAGCGGAAATGGTGAAAAGTTTAAATTTTTTAACAGTTTCAATTTTATCAAGAAAAGCTAATTTGAAAAATTTCATAAGACATTTGTTTTATGTGAAATGAAATTTGTCAAACATGGTTGAAAAAATATGTGAAATTGAAAACAAATTTAAAATCCAAATAAGGAAACAGAAATGTATAATTTTTCTAAAAATGTTATTTTATAAAAAAAAACTTAAGGTAAATTTAAAATATAAACAAAAAAAAAAAAATTCAAAAAACAAAGAAATAAAAATTTAAAAAAAAAAAAAAAAAAAAATCACAAACTTAATTAGAAATGTAAATAAAAAAATTTAAAAAAAGTTTCAGATCGATTGGATGAGGGGAAATCCATTTTAAAGCTCTCTCTGACTGTGAATGGCAATGCGTGACTGTGCGTGACTAAGTCCAAGTTAATCTTTTTTTCACAGCAAGTGAATGGACCAAGTTTCAGATCGATCGAATGAGGGGAAATTACATTTAGATCTCTCCGTGACTGTGAGTAACTAAGCGTGACTGTGCTTGACTACCCCAAAACTAATCTTTGGTCACAACAAGACTATGGGCTAAGTTTCAGATCAATTGGATAAGTAGGAATAGGATTGCCCCACGACAGACAGAGAAATTGAGTTAAAAGAAAGAGTTTAAAAAATTTTTTAAAAAAGTAACTTTTATTAAAAAAATTTTTTTTAGTACCTTTTTCGTTAAAAAATTACCTTTTCTTAAAAAGGTGCCTTTTCTTAAAAAAGTGCCTTTTCTTAAAAAAGTACGTTTTTTATAAAGGTATATTCTAATAAAAAAGTACCTTTAATTAAAAAGTATACTCTCTTAAATTAAGTATATATTCTTAAAAAAAATAGTCTTAAAAAATATATTTTTTAAACGTATAATTCCAAAGTACCTTTTCTTAAAAAATTACTTTTGCTTAAAAAAAGCACCTTTTCTTAAAAAAGTGCAATTTCTTAAAAAAGCATATTAAAAAAATTGCTTTTTTTAAAAAAGTATATTTTCTTAAGAAAAGTATATTTTGTTTAAAAAAAAGTAGTAGCTGTTCTTAAAAAAATATATTTTATTAGAAAAGTAAAGATAAGAGAGTACCTTTTCTCAAAAAGTATATTATATAGTACTTCTTCTTAAGAAGTATATTTTTTTAAAAAAGTTCTTTTAAAAAAGTTCTTTTTTAAAAAAAGGTAAATTTTCTTTAAAAAGGTGATTTTCTTAAAAATACCTTAAAAAATATATTTTCTGAAAAAAGTATTGTTTTAAAGCAACTTTTCCTAAAAAATTACCTTTGTTAGAAAAGTACATTTTCTTAGAATTGTACCTTTTCTTTAAAAAAGTTAAATTTCTTAAAAAATTACGTTTACCACAAAATTACAAATTGATGTTGGAAAGAAGAAAAAAAAAGAAATACAGCGCGATTATAATGATAGCACATTTTGTAATCTTATTAATAAAATATTTAGTTTTCATTTAACCATGCTATGACGGAAGGTACAAAAGCTCACCGTTGCTGCTACGTTTTGAAATTACAAGGCCTTCTTCATGGCCAAAAAAATAAAAAAAAAATATAAAAAGGGCATTTTCAGGGCTACAAAATATAAAAACACTCTTTTCAGGGCCACTACATAGATTCAAAAAGAGATTTTTTTTTGTTACTGCTTCTTTTTTTTAAATAAAATAAATATAAATAATAAACTTTGTATACTCTTAAAAAAAACTTTATTTTTTATTCCAAATTATAATCTATACCATAGATGTGCAGCTAGTACTCTTTTGAGTCATCGTGTTTTCACACCGATAGTAGCTTGATCGTTTTTTCACACCAACATGTCCGAAAGCTTGCTGCTTGTTTACCGATTCAAAGTCAGTTGCTGTTCTGCATTTGACCAAGCAACATCGTATCGCTCTGCAAGCAAAATTATTTGTAATAAAAAACACTACACTTAAAAAAAAAATTTTAATTGCCATGGACGAATATAAAGAAATTTTTATGTTTGTAAATGGCAAAAATAATGCCCAATGCCTGATTTGTGATAAAATCTTCACAAATTTAAGATTTTATAATTTAAAAAGACATTTCATATCCATTCATAAAAATATTAATGAATTGGATGAAGAAAAAAAATATGAAATGTTCAATTCCCTGCAACAAAAAAATGCCCCTTCTCTAAGTCTGACAGTTGAAGAGAAAAAAAAACAACTAAAGAATGCTTCAATTGTCGCAGGGTTGATGTTAGCAAAACAATGTCGTCCTTTTGAGGATGGAGAATTTTTCAAGCAAATGGCACGAGAAATTTTCAACTGTTTTGGGGAAAAGGGAAAATCAGCCTACGAGCTGATAGAAAATATTCATCTTCCAAGATACACAATAGCTCGTAGAACTGAAAAAATTAGTAAATATATTTTTAAGTTTACGTTGCAAAGATTGAAAGACTGTGAATACTTTTCCATCTGCCTTGATGAGAGCACAGATATTACTAACATTAGTCAGTTGATTATATGCATTAGGTCAGTTGATAAAAATATGGAATGCTTTGAAGAATTTTTTAGTTGTTTTGCATTTCACGGCCATGTGAATGGCGAAACCATTTTTGATTGTATTAAAAATAATATTCTCTTAACCGAAAATGGTGATAAGCTAGCTTCCATATGTACAGACGGGGCAAAGGTAATGCTAGGAAAAGAAAAAGGTCTTAAGGGTCAATTGATGAAAAACAATATTCACATTCCTAATTTCCACTGCATAATACACCAGTCTGCACTTTTTGCAAAAAATTAAATATAGTGGAAACGATGGATACAGCTTGTAGAATAATAAATAAAATTAAAGGGGGCCATAACGCCCTCACGCATAGAAAATTTAAGAGTTTACTGGAAGAGCTACAGTCATGTTATGGAGACTTATTATTGTATACAGAAGTTCGGTGGTTGAGCCGCGGGAAAAGCCTGGAAAGGTTGTTCAATTTGAGAGATGAAGTACAACTGTTTTTAGAACAATCGGAAAAAAATGAGTTGAAAGAAATGGCGTCTTCTCTGAAAGATAAAAATTTTGTTTCCGATTTAGCTTTTTTGTGCGATTTAACGGAGATAATAAATGAATACAATCTGACTCTTCAAGGACGAAACAAAACTATATTCCACCTAACAGAGTGCTCCCACCGCTTTGAACGCAAAATTAAAATTATACTGTCTCAATTGCGCAACAATGATACCAGCAATCTTCCTAGAACCTTTGAAATTCTTGCGGAGTATCGTAATGACGAAAAAATAGCACAGTATACAGAAATAGTAGCTTCTTTGGTACAAAATTTTGCAGATAGATTCGAAGATTTCAAATCACTTAAAACTATGATTGATATTCACAACGACCCATTGACTGAAAAAAATGTTGATAATTTGGAATTAGCCGCTGAATTAGAAATAATGAAAAATTATATAAATTTACCGCTAGACACTGGAAAATCATTTGGGAAAAAAATAAACAAAGAGAAGTATCCTGTTATTAAGAAGGAAATACTTAAATTATACTCCATGTTCGGGTCCACGTACGACTGTGAAGCCGCTTTTAGTATTTTAAAATTAATTAAAAGTAAATATCGCAACAAATTAACGGACACCTATGTGATTTATTAAGAATAAAACTTTACGAGGGGGAAATAATCATTGGAGATGTTGATATTTGATTTTTTTTTTAAGATTTAGTTTTAATTTTTAATTTTTTTAATTTTAATTTTTTACTCAGTGTACTACTTTTGTTTTCTCTGCTTTTGTTCTGCTTGCTCCGTTCAACTTAACACAGTCGCAAAATTCGTAAAACTGATTTGAAATGCGTTTGTGTCAGTTTGCACATGTCTGATCTATACTAATACAATAAACAGGTAATGTGTGTATGTTTGTTTGTTTGCTTGTAGGAGCTAATCTCCGTAACTACTCATCTGATCTTCCTGAAATTTTCATAGAGTCTTACTGCGGATATAGGAAGTGCTATAGGCTATAATTTTTTTAAAATATTTTTAGTGGGCGTGGCACCTCCCACACAAAGTAAATTTTAATAGCATATATATTGAGTAATTTGATAGGGTGAGCTTTGTAAATTTGTGTGACGTCACCTATTGTTAATATTAGTAGCTACGCTGGAAGTGGGCGGGATCAGATAAGTGGGCGTGGTACCTCCCATACAAGTAATAATTCAATATTATACACTTACGATTTCACAAATAATGTTACGATTTTATAAATGGATAACAAAACCGGCAACGATAACCGTTTTATAACATCCCTGTGTTACATCTCTTTCACGATTCGATGTGTTTACTTTAACTTGAACAAACGAGTATCGAACTGGTTTTTGGCGAAAGAAAAAGAAAAGAGATGAGGAGATATAAAACAATACAGAGTTTATACGAACAAATAAAAAAAAAAGTGCTTGAATATTATTTCGGTAATTTATCTGTAAATAAGATAAATTAATAACTAGATTTCAAGGAGAAGACAAGGTCAAAATTCAGCGATGAGGGACACCTTAAAATCCAAATTAAAACAGTGAAGTTTGGGCTTTTAATAAGAGAAGTCGACATAGTAATCATCACCGCACAATTACTAATAATTTTTTTACGCTTCTTCCATAGATTCTGTCATCGCAGCAGTGATCGCACCAAAAACTGATCTAAACAAAAATCATCATCATTTCACCAGCACATTCTGTGGCCCGGTAGCTGATGTTATATAATTTTATGAAATCAAAAGAAAAAAAATACCATAAATACCTCTCGGGAACCAATTTATTTAAAGAATAAAATTATATAAAATTTTAATAATAAAAGCGCAGTCTTTTGTAACAATATGTATAGTCGGACAAAAAAGGGGCAGTATCTAATATCATATAATTGGTGTACTATAAAAGGGAAAGACTCGACATTTTGCACGAGTCCATCAGATATTAATGTGAGCAGTCCAATAAAAATTGGGCGGGATGTGATTAGTGGGCGTGGCACCTCCTATATAAAAAATATGAAGTACTACGAAAGCGACAGTCTTTTGACAAGTACATTAGTTATCAATATATCGCCAAAATCAAAAATTGCTCAAAAACAAAAATCTTCAAAATCAAAAATGAGCAAAATCAAAAATCGCTAAAAAGAAAAATTGACAAATGATATTTTAAGTTGATGGCCAATAGTTAAGATTTGCTAGATCTAATTTGGAAAATCCATGTTGTTCTCATGGGCAGCTACATGTACCTTGCTCCAGGGTAGGAACGCCGAAAAATCTGATAATTGTTGTCCGAATAAAAAAGCAAAAAAAAATGTATATCAGCAAGTATCGAAATAAAAAAATCTATACTAATAATCTGTACTAACATAATATAGAGTTAATGTGTATTTGTTTGTTTGTAGGAGGTAATCTCCGTAACTACTCATCTGCTCTTCCTGAAATTTTCACAGAGTCTTACTACGGATAGGGGAAGTGGTACAGGCTGTATTTTTTTGAAATATTTTTAGAGAGACCTCCCATACAAAATCAATTTTTAATATCATATATATTAAGTACTATGATAGATAAAGCTTTGCAAATTTGTCTCAGGTCATCTATTTTTAACGTGAGTAGTCAGACAAAAAAAATGGGTGGGATTGGACAAATGCACTCCCCATACAAACTTAATATTAAATGTGATATATCTGAATTACTGTAATAGTGAGAGCCATGGGACTTTGCGTGAGCCCTTTCGTTACGAATTGGGTGAGTGAGGGGGGAGGGGTAGCGAAGCATACCGGGTTACATCTAGTATATAATATATTGCATTTTTGAAAACAATTCCAGTTTCATATTTTCTCCTAAAAATTTTTTCGATATTACGTTTTTAAACTCTTTGTAATAAATATTTGTCAACCCTGAAAATGGCTGCTTATTCTAACTTTTTCTTCATAACTGTGATCCATGTTCAATGCTATGCCAAATGAACATTCTGAGATCCGCACTCTTGTTCATAAATGTGATCCATGTTCAAATGAACATTCTGAAATCAGCCATTCTGCATTATCAGTTTCATGATGACCAACTTGCAGTGTGCACACCCTTCTCTATATATGATTCTTGGTTTTACCTTACTTTGCTTTTGAAGGTCTAGCTTGTCTTTTCGAGTTCTTGATCTCCCTTCTATCCTTAATACAATCCCAAACTTGCTTAGGTATTCTTGGTTTAATATTTATACCCTATACCACTATGTGGTTTGGGTATAATGACTTTGTGCTGCTGTTTGTAACAACCAAAAATATTTGACCTACACCCATCTTTAATTATACCGATCGAATCAGAATCACTATCTGATTCGATTTAACGATGTCCGTCCGTCCGTCCGTCTGTGTGTCCATGTAAAGCTTGTAATCAAACTGCAGGTCGCAGATACGAATATATTTTCATGAAATTTGATATTTAATCTTTCATCGGCCATGGGATGAACGCTGTTGAAATTGATGAAAATCGGTCCATGTTCAGTCCAATGAGTAGTCCAAAAATTATCCCTATGGGCAACCCTTACTAATAGAGTTGCTTCCCGATTTGCACTTAAATCTATCAAAAAAACAAAAATATTGCACTGATTCTTTTCAAATTTTGTTTGTATATATTTTTGCAAAATACAAGCGACTTTACCAAACATGATCAGGATCGGTCCAATTTTAGGCCTAGTGCCCATATAGATATGGCATCCGATATGAACTTTTTCATATCTGCAGCCAAAAAAATTTATACAAATCCCACTCAAATTTGGTTTATCTTATTTTCTATGTCCAGTTAGTTTGGCCTAAGAAATAGGGTCTCTAAACGCATGGTATAGGGTATCGTATAGTCGGTCTTACTTGTTTTAATTAGATTACCAAGAGGAAAGCATTGGTAATGTGTCTGGATTTAAGACATTATTTAAAACATTGTTTGTTTTTTTTATTCTAAGAGAGTTTGTGAAATAGAGTAGTGTTACTCTCTTTCTAAGTCTCCCAGTGTTAAATCTTACTCGCCTATTCGGTTTACCCATTATATTTGTGTATGTCTTAAGTGGGATAAATTCCACTACAAGATGATAATCGCTGCCAATATCGGCTCCTCATCTATTACATTCGTTGTGCAATGAGTGCCTCCATATTTTACTTATCGCAATATTATTAATTTAGTTTGCTGTAACTTTGTCGTTTCATAACCAGGTTATTTTATGTACTTTCTTACGAGGGAATAGGGTGCCACCAACAAGCAACATGCAGTTAGCGCATGATTCGCAGAAGGGTTCACCATTTTCCGTCATTCAACCAATACCATGCTTGCCAATTACCATGATTGTCACGTCAGATCTGTGCACAAAAGTCACCTATTAAAATTTTGATTTCGCTTTCATTGATTGAGTCCATTATAGTGTTTAGCCTGCTATAGAACTCGTCCCTAATCTGTCTATCAAAAGTATCCGTTGGGGCATAGCATTCCGTATAAGTCAGTTTCTCACTTTTTCTCTAACTTCATCACAATAATTCTATCTCCGTGAGGTTGCCATTTCATGAGGCTTTTTTTGCTTCTTTAGATAAAAGAAATCCAAAGCTACTACATCTTGTGTCATCTGAAGGTTTCCCTGAATATATAAACGTGCCGCCAGGTGTTACAATATCGGTTAGAACACTTTCGGTTTGAAATATGTTTTTATAATACAATTAGTGGTTACAGTCGCCAATATTTGGGATTAAAGCATGTTATTCTTGATTAAATTAGGTTGCCTCAAATAAATTGGTTTGGTAGTTTGTAAAAAGAATTTGATTGCTAAATCTCAATGTTTAATGAATTGTGTTTAAAAGAATATCTATTATATTTTTAACAAATCTTTTTAGTTGGAACCGAATTCCAACCAATCTTTTTTCTGCGTCTAAGGTAAAATGATATTGAATCGAAATACATTTAAAAACAGCATTCCGGATTTTCTTAGTCGACAGATTTTTTCTGCTCTTTTGCCAATTATTAAAAAATGTTTCATATCTTGCTGAGTTTTTATTTCTTCATTCCATTAAAATCCTTTCAATATTTTTGAAACGATAATCAAAATCTATTGTTCATTTACATCAATTTATCTGTTCTTCTGTAATTTCAAAAAGTAGAATATTTACTCTCAATATTAAGTTTTCCTCCAGACAAACAAAAGTGACCCACTTTAATATATTAAAACGTATGTATGAGAAAATTCTTTGAAAACCCATACGTATTCTTCTCTATATATTGTTACAGTTTTATATGAGAACAATTGGCAAATAAATGTAGGTGGTTTTTCGAGAAATATCTGTTTATATCTTTTTTCTTTTATATACCAATTTTTATATTATTTATTCAATATAAGTTGTTGTTGTTATTGTATTTTTCTGAAAGCATTTTCATTTCATTCATTTGCACTCATTGCATGATTAAATTTGTTGTTAAATGTTGCCAAAATCTGTAGATTATTTGCTAAATCTCTTTTAATGTACTTCCTTTTTTGCACTTATTCACACAATCAAATACATATTTTAAGAAGAACCATAAACAGCAACATACAAATGTATAGCAAACAGAGAACCCAATAAATATTTACTATTGAAGTTAATTAACAGGGCTAGAATCTGTGTGCATATAACATAAATTAATAAAAGATTTTTGCTGGTGCATATTTTAAGTTAGTGCATATTTTTCCATATTTTGTTATAATTAAATGCATATTTTGTTATACTTTACAAAAAAAAAAAGAAAAAAAAAAACGGCGGATTCATTGTGGCAACTGAATTTTGATAGTCTCATGTCATCATCACATCATTCTGTTTGGACTACTAAACATTATTTTCTATATAATGTACGCAGTTTCAGGCAACCGATATTTTAAATAATTGCGACGGCATTGTTAAATTTAGTTCACATAATGGAATTTAGATTTTATTTAGTGACGAATCGAACCACCACTGGTGCTGTAACAGTGGCCAACCTTTTCAGCTCTTCGTACCGTGCTGGAGGTTGCCAATGTCCAACCAATCCCTAGAAAGGGTGCGGTTAATAAGCCTTAAAATTACCGTCCAATTGCAATCTGCTCTCGCTCTGAAAGGTGATGGAAAGCATGATCAATTTCCATCTTATGGACTACTTAGAGCCCAACTCACTTCTTAATGACCAACAGTATGGCTTCCGTAGTTTTCGCTCCACAGGAGACCTGTTAGCTCTACATTCCCAAAGCTGGATTCGATCCATCTACAATTTTGGTGAAAGTAAAGTAGTTGCTCTAGTAAAGTGGTTACACGGTGCATTGATATCAAAACTTATTGGATTTGGGGTCGGCATTGACTTTTCTCGATTTATGTCGAGTTTTCTCACAGACCGCACAATTTAGTGTTTTTATTGATGGGGTCTCATCCAATGAGTTTCAGCTACAGGGGTACCCCAATATTCTGTTTTTTCTCCCTGCCTTTTCCTTCTTCGTCATACCTTCAAACCCAGATTTCTTTTCGCAGATAAACTTACTTTTTATGTGCATATTAATGATTTCGTAAAACTAAAAAAATAAAACTTTTGTCACTTTATTATATCTATTCCCAAATATTGATATTTCTATAATATAGTTTTGCTGATCTGACTATGACTTATAATGAATATATTTTGAGTGGAAAATACTCAAAAATATAGAAAATAGTTTAAAAAGTCTGAAATATTTACATTCAATGCATTTATGGCACAGATAGACAGCAACAGAATTTTCAAGTACTTTCTGGTTTATTTTCATACCAGCAGTCTCGAAAGTGTTAAGGTAATGTCCTTAAGTATATTTACTTTTTTTTAGAAAAGGTGAGATTAAAGAAAAGGAAAAAGGAAAAGAAAAGGACTATATTCTTTTTTAAGAATTTGTCCGATTCTTCTAACTATATTAATATTAATAACACTAGCCAACAAGGTTTGGACTAGAGCAACCAAATATCTTTCCTAGGGTAATTTGGTGTGCTGAATTTGAATCTGTAATTGTTTTTTCTCTATTACGTCAGATTTTCGAGATACAAAAAAAATGTTTTTATTCGTTTTTTACATAAAAAATCAATGGTTTATTTAAAAACCAATAACGATTTTTCAAAAGGGAATGGTGTTATTTGAACGTCGTTTGTATTTGGTGGTTCGATTTCATGTGTTAGAGTCCAGCAATCCTTGATAATTTCTTTCAATTTTTTATTAAATCTTGGTGAGCATGCTTCCTTTGTTCGTCACTCACCGCACCTAGGTTTTGTGGTAAAAATCTAAATGCAAATGAAATAAGTAAGAAAATTATAGTCGGTCTAGACCGACTATATGATACCCTATACCATAGTTTAGAGACCCTATCTTTCGGTCCAACTACTTCGATATAGAAAATAAGCATAAACCAAATTTGAGTGGGATTTTTATTAATTTTTTTGGCTGCAGATATGAAAAAGTTCATATCGGATGCTATATCTATAAAGGGACTAGGTCCAAAAATGGACCGATCCTGATCATGTTTGGTAAAGTCTCTGGTATTTTGCAAAAATATGTACAAACAATATTTGAGAATAATCAGTGCAATATTTTTGTTTTTTAATAGATTTAAGTGAAGATCGGGAAGCAGCTCTATATGGGGTCAAAGGGATCATTTTTGGACTACTCATTAGTGGATGTAATGAACGCATACAAACCCAATTTCAGTAAGATCTATATGACAATTTGGATCTTATGGCAATTTATGTCGATTTCATATGGGTAATTTGTATGGGGGCTAGGTCTGAACATGGACCGATTCTCACCAATTTCAATAGCGTTCATCCCATGGTCGATAAAATCTTATATACCAAATTTCATCAAAATATATTCATATTTGCGACCTGCAGTTTGATTACAAGCTTTACATGGACACACAGACGGACGGACGGACGGACATTGTTAAATCAACTCAGAAAGTGATTCTGATTCGATCGGTATAATTAAAGATGGGTCTAGGTCAAATATTTTTGGTTGTTACAAACAGCAGCACAAAGTCATTATACCCAAACCACATAGTGGTATAGGGTATAAAAATGCAGTTTGAGTGACATTCGTGCATCTAATTCGTGATAACTTTTCAATAATTCAGCAACAATTTGTCTGTAGCTTTCACTCTTATTGTTTCTGGAAAGATTTCCATTCTGCAAATTCTTTCTCCAATAAACATTGTGAAAAACTGTCATCATTCAATAGCTTCCTGATCTGAGGGCCAACAAATATGCCTTATTTAATTTTAGCATACAAAATTTTACGAAAACCGTTAACAAATATTTAATTGCTGCACCATCTTTGTCCAGAGCCTTTTCAAAGTTCTTAAAAAGGACCAACTTTATGTGCAGCGGTGGAAGCATTTGGATCATTTGGATCAATTTATGGTTTATTTGAAATGTTTTGTTTTCCTGGTGAATACTCAATTCTTTTTGGCCACTGTGTTCTGACATAATGATGACATGTAGCGGGACTATCCCACAGACAAAGGAAACAACAATATTTTGTGAAACCTACTTGCATACCAGTCAACAAACCAATGACCTGAAACAGATTTATTTACAGTTATTAACGATTGTCTATACTGAATATACGAAGAAATTTAAATCACGCAACTTAGGGTCACCACAGATCTTCCATTGATGATCGTTGTGTTAATGGCATGAGCAATGAAAACGAAGAGCTTTTAAATAAGCTTCATCCAGTTTTGTCATATGGCTTGTCCATTTCTGAAATAAACCATCCACATCAGTACAGTATAGAATAGAGTGTTTCTTTTCAAAATATGCAGCCAATTCCAAGCTTCTATCTCTATAGAATGTTACTTTTGTCCTAACTGCAAAATGTTTCTCTTACTGCATGCGTGAAGCTAGTAATTCTGCTTCTTGCTTCGTTAAATGTAAATCCCGAATTAGATCATTCAGCTCAGCTTGAGTCATTAAATGGCGTTAATCATCAGCCTCGTACAAACTACCACTGCTGGTGAAAGATGTTTCGGACTCACTCTTCGTAGTGACTGGTAATGGATCATTTGATGTACGTAAAACTGGTTTGGAAACCGATGGGCCATTCGTGCAAGTAATATTTTTTCGATTTTTCATATTGAATCCAGCAACTTTTGTTAAACAGAAATAACAATCGGTTTGGTGGTTACTTGGCTCTCCCCAAAGTACTGGAATTGAAAAATCGAAATAGATCTTCTTGCCATTTGGCCACTTGTATAAAACAGTTCGGTGTCCAAGTTGTCGGTGTCCAAGATTTGTGCAAGTTTCTGACAGCAATACCAAAATAATGTACACACAGAAAAAATATTAGTTGGAAATCAGTTATCACCAGAAAAATTTATTAAGGTAATAAGAATTTTTGTAGTTATTATTTAATATTTTGATATACAACAGATTTTCTTCAACAACTATAATGCGAACATAAGCCTTCTATAATGAAGGTGTCTTTAACTGCAAACCCAGTTCCATTTAGCAATCAAGGTCTTTAAATAAATTATTGAACTTATTTAATTGAGGCAACTTCATTAAAAGAAGTATAACATGCTTCAGTCCTAAATATTGGTGATTGCTACTACTAGTTCTATTAGAACAACATTTTTTAAACCGAAAATGTGTTCACAGATATTATAACAAAATATTGAAAAAAATACTATAAATAAATTCTGTATTAATAATTATTTTTCGGTTATAGTAACAGAAAACCAAGTATTGGTATTTAGAACCGAAAGAGATCAGCATGAATCAAATTCAATTGTATATGCCAAAGAATATAAAAATATGTTTAAGCAGACCGAGTTTTCGATATAATTTGTCAATTTTTTTTAACAAAATAAAAACAGAAACTTACATATTTTTGTGATATATAAGCGAAATTAATGTGAAAATGTAGAAAAGAAGTTATATTACTAAAAGTATATATATATATATGATTCTAGTGCAGATGCAATTGATTTCATCTTACCGTAGAAATGTCATATAACTAGAAATCATTATGTCCAATCGCGATTATCAGGTTTTGATTTCGGCAGTTTCGACAGTTTGGCCCTCGACGAGTAGACGAAAGTTCTAATTAAAAAAAAAGGTACTACGAACGTATAACATCAAATGCTTGATGTGTGCACCAGGTCGATGAAATGTCTCCCGATTTTAATAAAAAATGTATTCAAGATACTTTCCACTGTCTCTCTTAGTCAAATGCCTTGGAATGTATTTTAAGACAGTCTTGGTATCAGGCATGAGCCTGTAAGTATTCTAGTAAAAAGGAAAAATTTACCATGGAAAGTACTAAGCAGTTGTACATACATTTTAAACAAGATATTTGAAAAAGTATGATACATTGGTCATCACCCATTATTTTCTGTAACACAAGAAGCAAAGCCGACTAATTGACTGAAGAGATTATTATTGGGTAAGTTTCATATGTTGTACTCGTTTCGCTTAATATTTATTCTTTTAGAATGTTTGCGGAAAATACACATCGCTATGGCGTAATTTTAAATTGGTAAAACAACAAACAATTTTTATTCCTAAGCCGTTAAATTGTAAAACTTATAAAATCACGGATGTTGTATTGAAACAAGGGATTAGTATCTACAATATTAATAGGCTAGGCGATTTCTTGTGACCGACGTTTTGTTCTACCGTTTTATCCTGATTTTGACCAAACGTATATTATTTGAAAGGTATCTCTTTTTAACCATTTTGCAGATTTACAGATTTTTAAATTTTTTCCATTTTTTTGAGTAAATTGCATTTAAAGTTGCTACTAACACATACATAAAATTATACAATGCTATATGTGTGTTTATTAAATTTGTGAATGTGTTTGTAATAAAAATGAATTTGTTTTCTGTGTTGATTTGTAACTTGGCTATAATTGATTAGCATACCTTTAGGATCTCTATTTGATGAAAAAATAAAATTTCCTAGAACTTTCAATCGAATTTCGAGGGCTGGAATCTGCTAGTTATATTTTATTTTATATGAGATAGTGTTTTGTAAAGTTTAGTGAATAATATGTAAGTAATTATTAAATAAATAAATAAATCTAAATAACAATTTTTTTTATATCAGTAAAATTCGGATAAATGATTGTTACAATCAATTAATATAATGAATAATTCTGTTGTACCAACTAAATGACACAATTATCACAATAAAATTTAAATATAAAATCAATTGCATTTACCATTGTACGGTTAAGGACTATGCAATTCAATAATCACAACAGAATATTGTGATAGTACATGGGACTACATAAATTCGATTGGCAACAAATTTGGTTGCAACAACGTTTTCTGTGTGTAAATATGCATATTTGAATGATTCTGATATTGCATATCCATTTTTTCCTACCAAATATTCACCACACACAAAGCAAAAATAGCTGGAATCAGTAATACACGATCTCCCTGACATGCTTAAACGCTACTATTATGAAGATTTAGAATGAATGTGGGCTTCTGTAAAATTAATAATTGTGAAATTGTAGTGTCAGTATTGATTGATTTACGGTATTGTCAGCATGCGATAAAAAATGAACAAAACGTGATAGCCCAATTTTTGAATTCAGCGCACCCAGATTAGTTAAAAAACACGCTTCGTTTCTGCAGTAAATTTTTTTAAAATTTGTGTACCAGTGTAATTAGACGTATGAGTGATATTTGTATGTATATTTTTGGAAATTATTCGGTCTTAAGTTACTATCACACGATGTGTTTTTTTACATAACTACGTCAAATTTTTCCACAACAAAAGTTGTACACATCGTGTGATACATATGAAACATTGTTTATGTACAACACATGAGGAAAGTCACAAGTACATTTTTCAATTAGAACAGGTTCAATTTAGGAATGACAAATATATGAAAATACAACACTTCTTGTGGCGGAAGAAAAACAGAGTAAATTATAAAGATAAATATTGAAAGAAAAATAAATTGTTTAATATTAATTAACAATTAAAAAATATATAAAATATATAATTTTAATTTTAACAACAAATATATTAATTTTATTTTTTAGAGTTTATGTCATACGGTGATATCAACAATTATGAATTGTAAGTAAAATAATAATTACTAGCAGATTGCAGCCCCCGAAATTCGAGCGCAAATTCTAGGAAATTTTATTTTTTCATTAAGTAAAAACCCTAAAAGTATGCTAATCAATTATAGTCAATTCACAAATCAACACAAAAAACAAACTCATTTTTATTACAAACACATTAACAAATTTAATAAACACACACGTAGCTTTGTATAATTTTATGTATGTGTTAGTAGCAACTTTAAATGCAATTTGCTCAAAATAGAGGAAAAAATTTAAAAATCTGTAAATCTGCAAAACGGCTAAAAGGAAATACCTTTCAAATAATATACGTTTGGTCATAATCGGGATAAAATGGTAGAACAAAACATCAGTCACAAGAAATCGCCTAGCCAATTAGTAATATAGATGACAGACATACGGAATTACATTTGGATAAAAAAAGTGACAGTACATATGTGAAAAGCACATCGTGTGATATGACCTTTACAGAGTCAGTGAGACTGTGAATCAGTTAGTCGAGGATAAGCGTGATTATATATTAAAGTACTTTGGTATATAAATTTGGTATCTTTTGCAATTTGAAATAGTAACCAAATTCTATTTATCGTATAGAAAATAGTTTAACAATAAAACTTATGACTAAATTCAGTGATACGTTTTTGAAGTTTTTCCGTCCATTTTTTATTTGAAGAAGTTTTCTTTTAATTCTCTATATCAGTATGTATGTATAAATGTCGTCGTCTTTAGTAATCATAATTAATTACGAAATATTTTTGATTCGGTAAGATGACAGTAGACGAATTTCATGTCAAAACGGAGTGCAGTTAGTGTAGAAACGTGTTGATTGTTTATCTTTTAATGCTTTTTTTTGTTTGTTTGCTCTTTTAAACCATTTTTTAGAATATTATTATTAATCAAAGAAAGTACATATTTCTATTTTATTCTCAGTATATGAGACTATAGAAAAATAGAAAAATTAGCAGAATCTAATAGTGTTTTTTAATAGAAAAATTTTCAAAATCTGAGATGGTTCTTTTATTAAAATGTTACCAGTATCTGATTTTTAGCATCTGAAACTGTTTTTTTTTTACAGAATAATTTTCTAAATCATGCTTTTATATAGACTAGCAGAACCCAACACTGGAAATTCGAGTTCAAATGTTTTTTTATTATTTTAAATCATACTACAACAGAAGAAAATTCTGGAATTTTTTTTTTCATTCAAATAGTATTCTTTCAACTAGCTGTTTCGACCCAGCATTGCTCGGATTTGAAAAAAATTTAGAAATAATTTAATAAGAATATTGTTTGAATACTGCTTTTAATTAAATATGAAAAAAAATACCTAATGCAATAGGAATTGACGGTATTCACCCTACTTTTCTAAAAATGGTGCTTCCCTTCATTTTGCCGTATATCACGCACATTTTTAATAAAATAATTACGGTGAGTGATTTTCCCCAACGATGGAAACAAGCTAAGATCTTACCTGTACCAAAGTCGGCAACTGAATATCGGCCCATAGCTATATTACCATATCTGTCGAATGCATTTGAACGGCTCCTTCATTGTCAAATAACGTCCTTCATAAATTATAATAACCTGCTTACCGACCGTCAATCTGGGTTTCGTGCCACACACAGCTGTATTACAGCTTTAGCTGATGTAACAGAAGATATAAGGAGAGATATTGATGATGGCCGCGTGGTAATATTAGTGCTGCTAGACCATTCAAAAGCTTTCGATACGGTGGATCACACAGTTTTGCTACAAAAGCTTAAGAACATGATGCACTTTTCACCAACTTCTGTTGCACTTATGAAGTCTTACCTACTAAATCGTTCGCAATGCATAGAAACTAATAAAATTGCGTCGACGTTCCTTCCTGTGGTAAGAGGTGTACCACAGGGTTCTATCCTTGGTCCCCTCCTTTTCTCAATTTATGCTTCTGATCTACCTAAACAGTTAATTCACTGCAATATAAGAATGTATGCTGATGACGTACAGCTATATATTAGCAGCAAGAAAGAAAAAATTGAAGATTGCAGTAGAAATTTGAATGATGACTTAGAACGTGTTTCTCGTTGGGCAGCTGCAAATGGACTGAGTCTCAATCCACAAAAAACAAAGTGTATTTTGGTGCGTAACAGATTGACAAGAATCTCAGACAATCTAAACATATATATAAATGATCAACAAATCGAAATCGTTGAACGAGCAAAAAATTTGGGTGTTATCTTTAATAAAACATTGACTTGGTCAGACCATGTCGCTGCTGCCTGTGGTAAAACGTATTCGATGTTACGAACACTTTGGCCTACCCAGTATTGTACACCAATTAATATACGCTTGCTACCTGTAAAGACATACTTAATACCAACACTACTATATGCATGTGAAATATTTGCAAGTTGCGATACTAAAAGTAAGTCCAGGCTAAATATAACGTTTAACAATATCGCAAGATACGTTCACGGGCTCAGAAGGTTCGATCAAATTTCATCTTACTCAAAGTAAATTTTCGGTGTCAATTTTGATGACTTATTAAAAATAAGATGTCTTACTTTTTTACACAAAATAATTAGTAACCAGAGACCAGAATATCTTTATAACCGATTGCGTTTTAGTAGGCTTCGGAGAAATAACAATTTAATTCAATTTCGGCACCATACGTTGGAATCTGAATGGCAGTTTTTCATACATGCAGCACGTCTTTGGAATGGTTTACCTTCTACAATTAAAGGAATCAGCAACGGCTCAATTTTCAAAAAGAAAATTTTACAACAATACATTTAGAAAATTTTTATTTTTTTTACAATGCACATATACTAACTTGCTGTTAACAAATATATATTGAAAATTTTTACTGTATAATTTTTATTTGTTTTTTAAATTCTATATGCCACTTATAAATATCTATTATTTGTATATAAATCAATATTGTTTTTTATTATTAATATTTAATATTGTCACAGTAATGTTAAGTTGTATTGTAAATCAAACTTAAAGATTTCATGTCTTGTTGAACAGGATACCAAATTTAAATAAATAAATAAATAAATAAATAAATAAATAAATAAATAAATAAATAAATAAATAAATAAATAAATAAATAAATAAATAAATAAATAAATAAATAAATAAATTATATTAAAAAAAGTAAAAAAAGAAAGAACACTCCTATGAACTATATTATATAATTGGTACCCCAAAAAATGTATCTACCTTTTAATTATGTGAATTAGGTTTAGCATCTTACTGTTTTTATAAGAAATGTGTTAATAATTAGCCTTAGAAAAATGTTCAGATTCTGAACGTTTTTTTATAGAAAAATTCGCAAAACACAAATGTGTTTCCATAGAAATAATCTCATACTTTGTGACTGAAATTCAGTAGATAAGCAAATAATCTATTCTAATGACGAATAATATTGTCCTAACTTTAGCCATGCAAATGGTTTATTTTTCAAGGACCGTGATTTCAGCACAAAGTCAGATAAATGGACAGAAGGATATTACTACATTGACTCGAGTTGTTATGAGGAGCAAAAATATATACATATATTTTATGGGGTCGAAAATTTATATTTTGATGTTCAGAAAGACAAACTAATCTATACCCACCGCACATATCATAACCTTCTTTTTTATGGATAAAATCAATTTCAGCGACCCCTTACCAACCTCAAAGAAATCTGAAAAAAATTTAAAAAAATTTTTTGGGGCTTAATAATTCTCATTCCACTTTAAGAGCTGCAATAATCCCAAACAAAAAAAAAATATTTCTGCTGAAACGCCCTAATGTGCATGTCTGTGACAGTTTGAGTAATTTGTTTAGGTATTAGTAATACAAATGTAACACTGATCCCAGTTAATGACAATAAAATGAGGGCTTGTGTAGTTTGAACTAATATGCATGTACAGTGAGCTTCAGAAGAAAGTTTACAACTGTGTTTACAATATTGTTAGTATCAATTTATGATTTTGTAATATGAATTCATCCAATATTTTATATTTACTGAATATGGTATTTCACTCGTACCCAAAAATATACAGAAAAAGCTTATAACAACAAAAGTTTTATAGCTAAGTCCAAGAAACTACGTATTCGTCGATTTAAAAGGAAGTTTACGGCTTAACAAAAAATAATGTAAAGTGAAATGGAAAACAAATAATATTTAGTTTGCTTTGCTTTTGCATTTATAACTTCAAGCCTTCGTGACATTGATTTTACGAGATCTGCTGTCACTTCGAGTGGAATTTTTTACCATTCATCCATTAAAACAGATTTTAGCATGTTACTTATTACTTATTACTCTTTTTCTTATTTGGCGGTCGAGATATCCGAGAAACAAATGCTCTATGAGATTGAGGCGCGGTGATTGTGGGGGATAATCCAACTACATAGTAGAGCATCCATTCCTTAAGAATTTGGAATATGTGCTTCGGATCATTGTCTTGCTGAAAACACAAGTATTTCTCAAAGCTAAATTTCTGAAAAATTAAGGTTGTCGCATTTATTGTTTTAACTTTAACTGTGTATATCACTCGGATGTTCTATGTAGTTGTCTCGTGATTAAATCAAATGCAGTTGGGGTTGACAATATTTATCCCAAATTTCTGAAAGCTATTATTCCGCTAATGTTACCGTACATCTTCAATAATATTATCACTAAGAGTGTTTATCCCCAAAATTGGAAATATGCGAAAATCATACCAACCCCAAAACCAACGTATTTGTCAAAAGTTTTTGAACATTTAGTCCATGGTCAAATAAGTTATTACGTCAATAGTAATGATTTGTTGACAAATAGGCAATCAAGATTTCGATCCCAACACAGCTGCATAATAGCCCTTATTGATGTCTCTGAAGAAATACGTAGCAAAATTGACGATGGAAATATCTCGTTCCTTGTTCTTCTAGACCACTCCAAAGCATTTGATACAGTGGATCATGAAGTTCTCTGCCTAAAGTTGCTTAAATTGTTTAATTTTTCTCCTCTATCTACACGTTTAATTTCATCATATTTTTCATCCCGTCGCCAATCTGTATTTGCAAATAATAAAATTTCAAGTCCATTGCCTGTTCTGAAAGGAGTTCCTCAAGGATCGATACTGGGACCACTACTATTTTCAATTTAAATCAACGATTTAGTGCGACATTTACAATACTGTAATGTCCACATGTATGCTGGCTATATACAGCTCTATATAAGTAGTGATTTAAGCAACATAAACGATTGTTTGGAAAAACTAAACAAAGATCTGAAACACATTCATGACTGTCTTAATCCTATAAAGTCTAAGTGTTTAATAATAGCTAAGAAAACTTTGAAGTTACCTTTTGAGCCGATTGTAATGCTTAATGATCAAAAAATAGTAATTGTATTAACAGCCAAGAATCTTGGTATCACTTTTAATTCCACTCTCATATGGTCGGACCATATAAATGCTGCTACAGGGAAAACTTATGCAGTACTACGGACACTGTGGAACACCCAGAATATTACACCACTTAAGATTAGAATTTTACTAGCAAAAACCTACTTATACCCACTCTACTATATGGACGTGGGTGACTCTTACTGATTTAATTAAAATAAGAACGCTATTACTGCTACACAAAATTATATATACACGTGCACCGCTTTACTTGTCCAAAAGATTACTTTTTACATGTTCAAAAAGATCGAACGATATCATACACCTCAGATACCGAAGCTTAATATCTGAGTGACAGTTATATATTAATTCAGTACATCTTTGGAACATGCTACCCTCGTCCATTCAATTTATAAGCAACGCCCAGCAATTTAAGAAAAAACTATTTCTATTTCACTCATAATTAATTAAATGTAATTGATTTCAGCTCCCATTTATATTTATATTTGGTATCTTTTAACAAAATTTTTTTTTATGTATATATTTAGTTATTTATTTAATTATATATTCAATTTTTCAATTTCAAAATATCATCTTTATTTCATTTAATTTTATATATAAGTACATATTTACAGAGTTTGAGATATTATTCAATATATTACAACAAATGAGATCAGTTAATTCTTTATAATGTTTTATATAGTGTATATTTGATATTTTATAGGAAATTAGGGAAAACCTTTATCTGATTCTAAATCTAATTCTAAAACTATAAAATTTCAAACACTATTAGAACTGCTTTTCTATATAAACGGTTTACTTTGTAAACAATTTTATACATATAGTTTTCAGTTTGGTGATTTTTACTAAATATTTATAATGAGAATTCTCTACATGCTCTTATCAGAGGGTAAGTAGAATGCGTGTTAGAGTGAAAATAGTTTTGGCTAGACCTATAAATGAATTCATGAATTTTTTCGAATCTACTTCTAATATGTAGAAGATCTGTAGAATACCTCCAGCGCAGGTTATTAATTATTTTAAGAGATTTACTTTGGATTATTTGCAATTTTTTGATATGTGTTCTGGCGGCTTTGTACCATATAGGGCAAGCAAAAGTTAATGTAGGTCTTATTACAGTTTTGAAAATGAGATTTTTGTTTTTTAAGTTCAAGGACGAACGATAGTTTATTAATGGCCAAAGTGCTTTTAAAACGTTTGAACCTTTCTTGGCGGTTTCATCAATGTGCTTTTTGAACTTCAATTTTTTATCCAACTGGACACCAAGGTATTTAACATCGTTAACGATGGGAATTTCGACATTGTCTAATTTCAAATTCCGATTTGGTAATCGTTTTGGGGACTTGTTGAGAAAGATAATAGCTTGGGTCTTAGCAGGGTTAATTTTTATTTTCCATTTATGAAAATATTTGTAGCAACTTATTAACCCCTTTTCCATTTTCTTGAGTAGAGCTGAGGTGATTTTACCTGCAGGGCTGTGTCATCTGCATAGTATGCTGTGCCTACATATGGAGGAGGAGAAAAGTCAGATCTGTATAAAGAGTAGAGCAATGGCGAAAGTACCGAACCTTGCGGTAGGCCTGCGGTTGTAGTTGTCGGTGAAGAACACGATCCATTAACACTTACAATGTATTTTCTCTCATCAAGAAATTCTGTTATTATTTTGCATAAATATTTTGGCATGTTAGAATTCAGTAGTTTATAGATAAGGCCATTGTGCCAGACAGTATCAAATGCCTTTTCGACATCTAAGAGAATAAGCCCAGTAGAATGTTTCTTGCGCTTATTTTCCAATACGATATTAACAATTCTGTTAACTTGTTGAATGCAGCAGAGTTCTTTCTTGAACCCAAATTGTTCTTCAGCTATTAAATTGTTATCTGTTGCAAACTCACTAAGTCTGATGTGAATGATTTTCTCAAATAATTTGCCCAAGTTACTTAGAAGACTAATTGGCCTGTAACTGTTTGGGTCATTTTTAGGTTTCTTTGGCTTTGGGACCGCAACAATTTTGGCAGTTTTGAAGTGCTTTGGAAAATAGTTTAATTGAATACAGCTGTTAAATAAAACAACTAAAAGCTTTAAAGCCTTTTTCGGCAACTTTTTGAGTAATAAATTAGAAATTTTATCCAATCCTGGACACTTAGAAGTTTTAAGCCTTTTAATTATAGTACTTAATTCATCCATTGAAGTGAAAATGGCTCCCTCAGAGCTATTGGTGTCCTTTTTAAAACGGTTCACTTTTCTATTTACAGTCTTGTCAATTGAATGTTTAAAATTTGAAGTTAGACTGTTTGCCATTAAAAAAGAATCAGCTAACAATTGAGCCTTCTCATTGTCTGCGCAGATTTCCTGGTTGGCTGTTTTTAGAGTCGGAATGGTTTTGTTAAGTTTACCTCTCAGTCCCCTGCTGATTTTCCGAAACGACTTATCGCCTGGCTTTAAGTTTGATAGTATCTTTGTCCACTTATCATTTCGTTCCATTTTAATTCTGTGGTCAATAATTGTACTTATAAGTTTAACACATTGCTTATAGAAATTTGAATCATTTTGGGTATACGCTCTTTTCATTTTTCGATGTAGAATGCGTCTTGTCTTTATTAGTTTTACTGTAGCCATTGTGAGTACATAACTATTGTCTGTACTGACCATGGGGGTAGAATTATTGCGGGCTTCTAGGATGACTTCAATAAGATTGGCGATATCACGGTCGATTGTATCTTTGCTAGTATACATTTCGAAGTGAAATCTTAAACGGCTTTCAATATGGTTTTGAAAAAGCAACCAGTTTGACGATTTGTAATCGAAGTGACATGTATCTACAAGATTTACAGGTGATGGATGTAATGTACAAACCAATGGTCGGTGATCAGAGGGAACGTCGTAACCAAGGACATCTAAGGTCATGTTTATTTCTGAGTTGGTAAGAATAATATCTATGACCGATGCATTTCTATTTTGTTGGTATGGTTGATACGGTGGTTCTACTGTGTGATGTATGAAAAAATTTTGACATTGCTGAAGATTGAAGAGGACGTTTCCAGCAGTGTTATTTGATGTACAATTCCATGATGTATGCTTTGCATTTAAATCTCCTAGTACGAAAAAAGTTTTATTGAATGAAGTTAGTTTCGTAATATCATTTCTGAAGGATGGGGAGTACTTCGGTGATTAAGCTGTTGTTATTATAACTGGCCGATTATTGATGGTTACTTCTATTGAAAGATTTCCAATTAACATCGTATTTACAACATTTAGAAGTTTGTTATTTATCTTTTCTGTATATTAAATAATTTCGTAAATATGGTTTGTGATTTTCATTTAAATAAGTTTCATTTAATGAGGCTATATGTATATTGAGAGACTCAAGTAAATATTCAAATTGTTTAAGATGGGAAAAATTTGAAATGCCGTGGGCATTCCAGTGAAGTAGATTAAATACATTATTAGAGTTATGGCAATCCATAAGAATATTTTAACATTGACATAACTACCTGAATTTGCTGTACTTTGTTTGTACATTTCTGAAGGTCACTTAATGCCGACGTAAATATTTGAAAAAGTTGATCAATACTAAAGACATCATTGTTTTCTCTTAAGCATGATGCATAGGAGTTACCATTTACATAGCTTTTCAAGTTTACATTATTTTATTGTGAATTTAACAAGAACGGTGGTGGATTTGTTTGCATTGTTGGTTTACGATTGTTGTTTCTACGAGAGTTGTTTGTAGTAGCTCTTGCTCTGTTGTCTAAGTAAGTAGCTCTAGACGGACAGCTTATGTCATTCGCTGAATGGTCTGTACGCCCTTTTCCTTCTTTTTTGCAATTGAAGCAATTGAAAACAGCTGGTTTTCGTTCGTTTTTATTTAGCGGGCAAACACTAGTGTGGTGAATTCCTGCACAAATCATACATGCTGGCTGTCGATGGCAGTGCTCTCCACCATGGCCATACATGAAACAATTCCAACACTGAGTTGGATTTACACTTTTCCTTTGTTTATATTTTCGCCAAGAAATTATTACATTGCATATATTTTTCACATTTAGCAGCGACTTTGGATTAAAGGATTTTCTTACAAACTGAACTTTTTAAACAGTATTGTCAGGTGAACTGTATTTCGTTTCAATTTCTGTTACAAAAGCTGGATTTAAGTTATATCCTTTAAATCGGTGATAATATCGTTGGTGCTTATCTTGGGCAGACCATATAGAAATATGTTGTATAAGCGATTGTCTTTGGCATTGTAAGAATGGAACGGATTTTTTTTTTCCAGTAGCAACTTTTTGCAATATTCTTGTTTTTCTTTGGTCGATGCAAAGATTTTAATACCTATGAAAGTACTCTTGTAAATGTATTCTTTTCCAAACAACGTTAGTAGTTCATTAAGTTTAGTGTTGGAGTCTACTACCACTGGAGGAGGTTTTAATATTTTGGGTTCAGATATGTTGGATTCTGCTTCTAAATCCATTTCAGAGTTATCATCTAGTGCACTAAATAGATTTCTCGATGTTGAAGCCATGTTGGGCAAAAAATTGATAGCAATGGGTTGAAGCCTTTTTTGCTTCTTGAGAGTTGATGACTTTTTTAGGGTCATTGTAATAGGTTTTGCCCCGCGGGGCATCGTAAAAAGAAAAAACTGTTTTTATTCAGAGTTTATGTTAATTGCCACTTAATATGGAGTTCGAACAGAACGGCGGAGCAACAAACAAAAATATTAATGTTGATATATATATTTATATGTATATATATAAATTTATTTTATTTATTTTTTTTTAATATTTATAGTAACTTGTAAGAGCTCGACAAAAGACTTCCGTTCCCAAAGAGAGCTAGTATCGAACAGTTAATTATATATTTTTTTTATCTTAATTTTAATTAAATTTTTTATTAAATTTTTTTATTAATTTTTTATCTATTTGGGTTTCATTTATTAAATTGATTTTTTTTGTTATACTGTGTATTTACATACTGTGTATTTATACATGTACTTATTCATCATTACTTTGTAAAAATCCATTACTTTAATTATAAGATTGTAAATCTTGTTGTAATGGAAAATAGTTAAATAAATTAAATTAAATATTCATAGTGCTTTCTACCAAATTACCTACTCCAGTCGCCCCCATACATCCGCACACCATCACCGAGCCGCTACCCTGCTTAACTGTCGAGCTTATATTTTTTTCTGAAAACTCTTGATTCTTGCTTTTTCAAATTTTTAATGGTTTCTTTTTGCCGAATATCTCAAATTTTCTCTCGTCGCTATTAAGTTCATTTTTACAGAACGAACTATCCCTATCTTTATAATTTTTCGCTAAATCAAGACGTCGCTTCTAATTTACATTGGATATGTACAGTTTTTTTTTCTTGGAACACGACTATTAGGGCGGTCGATTTAAAAATCGCCCAAGTGAGAAGGAAAATCGTATTCTAGGGATCAAAATAAATAACTTTGCCCGAGGAACCATATCTTTAAAACGAATTCTGATATCCCGACTTTTGACCTGTCTGTCTGACTGTCTCACTTTGACCCATTTAGAGTGCCTCAATCGAGTCTAAATGTATGATCGACCCCCACTAACCTTGGAGGGCGTACCCATCCATGCCAGTGGCACACCCCCTGGAACCCCTGAGGGTCTCCATACAAAATTTAAAAAAATCACAATTTTTTGTTTAGAATTGGGCTGACCATGTTTGATTTAATATACAAAATTAACACTCGTACGTATACGTATCATCTACTCTGCTAATAAATAATAATCATACGCCTTGACTATATTATGTTATTCAAAAACATCGATCGGATGATAGTAAATAACTTTTAGATCACTCCGTGACTATGCGTGACTACCTCAAAATTAATCTGTGGTCACAACAAGACTATGGGCCAAGTTTCAGATCAATTGCATGAGGGGAATGGGGTTGCCCCATGGCAGACTGACAGATAGGTCAAAGGTCGGAACATCTGAATTCGTTTTAGAGGTATGGTTCCTTGGGCAAAGTTTCTTATTTTGATCCCTAGAATATGATTTTCCTTGTCACTTGAGCAATTTTTTGTATCCCTCTAAATCGACCCGCACTAACGACTATGTATACGATTTGTGTGTAGTTCTCGTCTTATTGCACTGGCACTAACCTCTTTGTTTGAAGATTCTGGAATTGTTCCAGCAATCTTTATAGCACTTTTGGTTGGATGTTGCTTTACACTTCGTACGATGCACCTGCTCTGAGTAGCTTTAGCCTTTTTGGTCTACAAGTTTTATGTTAATTTCCCAATTTTCCGAACTTTGCGTATTTATCAACAACTTTTGTATAACAGCAGCATGGCTTCTATTAATAACACTGGTCAACAAATTAAAAAAAAATTGACTGCAGAAACGAAGCATGTTTTTTACTAACTTGGGTGCGCTAAATTCGAATCTGGGCTATCACGTCTTGTTCATTTTTTTTTATCGCATGTTGGCAGTACTGTAAAACAGTCAATACTGACACTACAATTTCACAATTATTAATTTGACAGAAGCCCACATTCATTCTAAATCTTCATAATAGTAGCGTTTAAGCATGTCAGGGAGATCGTGTGTTTCTGATTCAAGCAATTTTTGCTTTGTGTGTGGTGAATATTTGGTTGGAAAAAAGGATATGCAATATCAGAATCATTAAAATATGCATATTTAAACACAGAAAACAGATTCGTTGTTGCAACCAAATTTGTTGCCAATCGAATTTATGTAGTCCCATGTACTATCACAATATTCTGTTGTGATTATTGAACTGCATAGTCCATTTAACCGTACAATGGTAAATGCAATTGATTTTATATTTAAATTTTATTGTGATAATTGTGTCATTTAGTTGGTACAACAGTACTATTCATTATATTTATTGATTATAGCAATCATTTATCCTAATTTTTCTGATATAAAAAAAATTGTTATTTATTTATTTATTTAATAATTTCATACATATTATTCGTTGAACTTTATAAAACACTATCTCATATAAAATAAAATATAACTAGCAGATTTCAGCCCTCGAAATTCGAGTGAAAATTCTAGGAAATTTTATTTTTTCATTAAATAAAGATCCTAAAGTTATGCTAATCAATTGTAGCCAATGCACAAATCAACAAAAAAAAAAACAAACTCATTTTTATTACAAACACATTAACAAATTTATTAAACACACATATATCATTGTATAATTTTATGTATGTGTTAGTAGCAACTTTAAATGCAATTTACTCAAAAAAAAGGAAAAAATTTAAAAATCTGTAAGTCTGCAAAATGGTTAAAAAGAAATACCTTTCAAATAATATACGTTTGGTCAAAATCGGGATAAAACGGTAGAACAAAACATTGGTCACAAGAAATCGCCTAGCCTATTAATATTGTAGATACTAATCCCTTGCTTCAATACAACATCCGTGACTTTATAAGTTTTACAATTTAACGACTTTGGAATAAAAATAGTTTGTTGTTTCGCCAATTTAAAATTACGCCATATCGATGTATATTTTCCGCAAACATTGCTAAAAGAATGAATATTAAGCGAAACGAGTACAACAAAAATAAATAATCTCATATGTATATGAAACTTACACAATAATAATCTCTTCAGTCAATTAATCGGCTTTGCTTCTGGTGTTACAGAAAATAATGGGTGATGACCAATGTATCATACTTTTTCAATTATCTTGTTTCAAATGTATGTACAACTGCTTAGTATTTTCCATGGTAAATTTTTCCTTTTTTACTAGAATAGTTACAGGCTCATGCCTGATACTAAGACTGTCTTAAAATACACTCCAAGGCATTTTAACTAAGAAAAAAAGTGGAAAGTATCTTGAATATATTTTTCATTAAAATCGGGAGACATTTCATCGACCTGGTACAACACGAAGCATTTGATGTTATACGTTCGTAGTACCTTTTTTTTTAATTATATTAGGTTCCATGTTACATGCGTCCTCACAAACACAGGCACGAACTTTCATCTACTCGTCGAGGGCCAAACTGTTGAATATGCGTTGCCAAGTCAGGAGTTGTTGCCGAAATCGAAACCTGACAATCGCGATTGGACATATTGACTTCTAGTTATATGACATTTCTACGATAAGATGAAATCAATTGCATCTTCACTAGAATCATATCTATAATATTAATAGGCTAGGTGATTTCTTGTGACCGATATTTTGTTCTACCGTTTTATCCCGATTTTGACTGAACGTTTATTATTTGATAGGTATTTCTTTTTAGCCGGTTTGCAGATTTACAGATTTACAGATTTTTAAATTTTTTTCTTTATTTTGAGTAAATTGCATTTAAAGTTGCTACTAACACATACATAAAATTATACAATGTATGTGTGTGTTTATTAAATTTGTTAATGTGTTTATAATAAAAATGAGTTTGTTTTTTGTGTTTATTTGTAACTTGGCTATAATTGATTAGCATACCTTTAGGGTCTTTATTTAATGAAAAAATAAAATTTCCTAGAATTTGCACTCGAATTTCAAGGGCTAGAATTTGCTAGTATATATAAATACTTTTAATAATTTAACTTCTTTTCTACATTTTCACATTAATTTCGCTTATATATCACAAAAATATGTAAGTTTCTGTTTTTATTTTGTTAAAAAAAAATGATAAATTATATCGAAAACTCGGCCTGCTTAAACATATTTTTATATTCTTCGGCATATACAATTGAATTTGATTCATGCTGTTCTCTTTCGGTTCTAAATACCAATCCTTGGTTTTCTGCTACTACAACCGAAAAATAATTCTTAATACAGAATTTATTTATAGTATTTTTTCCATTATTTTGTTGTAATATCTGTGAACACATTTTCGGTTTAAAAAATGTTGCTCTAATAGAACTAGTAGTTGCAATCACCAATATTTAGGACTGAAGCATGTTATACTTTTTTTTAATGAAGTTGCCCTAATTAAATTAGTTCAATAATTTATTTAAAGACCTTAATTGGTAAACGGAACTGGATTTGTAGTTAAAGATACCTTCATTATAGAAGGCTTATGTTCGCGTTATAGTTGTTGAAGAAAATCTGTTGTATTTAAAAATATTAAATAATAACTACAAAAAATTCTTATTACCTTAATAAATTTTTCTGGTGATAACTGATTTCCAACTAATATTTTTTTTGTGTGTACATTATTTTGGTTTTGCTGTCAGAAACTTGCACAAATCTTGGACACCGAGAATGTTTTGTAATAGTTACAGAACTGATTTATACAAGTGGTCAAATGGCAAGAATATCTATTTCGAGTTTTTAATTCCAGTACTTTGGAGAGAGTCAAGTAACCACCAAACCGATTGTTATATCTGTTTAACAAAAGTTGCTGGCTTCGATATGAAAGATCGAAAAAACATTACTTACGGGAATGTCCCATCGGTTTCCAAACCAGTTCAACGTCAACGAAATGATCCATTACCAGCCATTCCTAATGCTACGAGCAGTGAGTCCGAAACACCTTTCACCAGCAGTGGTAGTTTGTATGAGGCTGATGATGAACGCCATTTAGTGACTCAAGCTGAGCTGAATGATCTAATTCGGGATTTACATTTAACGAAGGAAGAAGCAGAGTTACTAGCTTCACGCATGCAGTTGGGACAAAAGCAACAATCTATAGATATAGAAGCTTGGAATTGGCTGCATATTTTGAAAATAAATATTCTATTCTAAACTATACTGATGGTTTATTTAAAAAAATGAACCAGCCATATGACAAAACTGAATGGGGATTATTTACTGATGGCTCTAAGTACAGTTTAAAGGTTCTCCTTTTGCAAAATGGGAATAAAAAAGCATCCATACCAATTGTTCATGCCATTAGTACAAAGGAAAATTACTTGATTGAAATTTTGACATTACTCAAATACAATGATCATAAATGGAAAATCTGTGGTGATTTAAATTTCTTTATATATTTAATATGGACCATCGTAAATAACTGTAAATTAATCTGTTTCAGGTCATTGGTTTGTTGACTGGTATGCAAGGAAGTTTCACAAAATATTGTTGTTTCCTTTGTCTGTGGGATAGTCGCGCTACATGTCTTCATTACGTCAGAACAGAGTGGCCAAAAAGAACTGAGTATTCACCAGGAAAACAAAACATTTCAAATAAACCATTAATTCATTCAAATGACGTTCTTCTTCTGCCGCTGCATATAAAATTGGGCCTTTTGAAGAACTTTGCCATGGCTCTGGATAAAGATTGTGCAGCATTTAAATATTTGTTAGCGGTTTTTCCTAAAATCTCAAAGAAGGCATATTTGTTGGCCCTCAGATCAGGAAGCTATTGAATGATGACAACTTTCCACAATGTTTATTGGAGAAAGAATATGATGCCAGGAAATCTTTCAAGAGCATCGTGGACAGTTTTCTTGGAAACAATAAGAGTGAAAACTACAGACAAATTGTTGCTGAATTATTGAAAAATTTCACGTATTAGGTGCACGAATATCACTCAAAATACATTTATTTCATTCGCATTCAGATTTTTGTCACAAAACCTAGGTGCGGTGAACGACGAACAAGGAGAGCGTGCCCACCAAGATTTAATGAAAATTGAAAGAAATTGTCAAGGATTTTGGGACAAAAGCATGCTGGGAGACTATTGCTGGACTCTAATACGTGAAATACAAACGGCGTTCAAATAAAGCCATTCAGTTTTGAAAATTCATTGATTTCTAAATAAACTAATGATTTTTTGTGTAAAAAAACGAATAAAAAAATTTTTTTTTTCTGGCTGAAGAAGTCTTAATAAATCCGAACTTGATGACAGTAATGCCGTTTTCTTTTCTCAAAGTGCTGTGTTCAAAAAATGCAAAAAATGTTTGATTATTGTCCTCTTTGAAGTCATAGGGTGAACATTAGGCTGGCCCTTAGTAAAAAAAAGTGTTCAAACCGCCGGTCTCACCCCCTAAAAATATGCGGATAGCAAAAAAACTGAGAAATACAAAGTTTTGAGCCAATCAAAAAACGTGTAGTCGTGGCGCAAAGCGATTGAAAATTTCAAGTGTGTTTATATGGGGAAAATATGACTTTTTTTCAGATTTTATGAAAAAAGTCATATTTTCCCCATATAAACACACTTGAAATTTTTGAATCGCTTTGCGCCACGACTAAACGTTTTTGATTGGCCCAAAACTTTGCATTTCTCAGTTTTTTTGCTATTCGCATATTTCTAGGGGGTGAGACCGACAGTTTGAACACTTTTGTTTCCCTCCATATAACGAAGGGCCACCCTAGTGAACATACTTAAAAAAGGGAAACATTGGGGAAATATTCTCGCGCTACGACCTGAAAGAAGTCAATGGCTCCAATTTTTTACGATTTGCGAGGGCTCGACTGTGAGACCTTTCGATTGATGTACAAGATAAGGTTGCTCTTAATTCAGAATATATAAAAAAATACACTTTAAGAAAAAATACAAATAAAATGCAACATTTTTTGCCAGAAAAGAATAGCAATGATTATATACATAGTCTAAAATTCCTAGCTAAATAGAGTTATTTTCCGTTGCTCAAAAAGCCTTCAAAAGTCAGAGGACAAACTGTAAATTTTCTTTTGAATGAACGAATACGTAGTTTATTTAGATTTTGTTATAAAGCTTTTATTGTTGTAAGATTTCTGTTTATATTTTTTTAGGAATTAAGTACCAGTAAAATACTTTTTCCAATAAACAGAAAATATTTTATTTAATCATATTACAAAATCATAAATTTATACTAACAATACTGTATACACGGCTGTAAAATTTCTTTTGACCCTCACTGTATAAAAAACTGAGAGTGTGTGAGTGTATGGAATTTAAGTGTGTGTTTAGTTGTGTACATGTTAATATTTTCATTTAAAGATAAACAAATGCCACTATAACAATAACAACAAAAACAAAAAAATATTAATAATTCAGACTGTATTATAACTCATACTGAATTTGTTTTTTGTTGATGTCCATAGATTATTACACTATTTATTTTTATTAATTTAAAAAGAAACAAAAAAGGACAGAATATAATAAATGTTCCCGTAATTATAACTAACACCATATGTTGGCCAAAATTGGCCTAGTCCCAATAACAACAACCCACTGCCCACTTACACACACGAAGATAGTTTTTGTTTGAGCAAAACTAATTTAGGCGGCCAGACAAAATCTGTTTTCTCTGGTGAAACAGATGGGATTTATGTATGCAAAACATATTTCCCTCTTTAAAAATGTGTTAGCAGTCGAAAAATGTGTTGGTGTTCAAAAATGTGATGGTAGTCAAAAAGTTGTTTATCGTTCCATAATAAAAATCTTTCAGCCAATAATTCTGTTTTGAAATTATATAATACTTAAATTAGTTTTAAATATGAAATAAGTTTTGTGATGAATTGTGATAAATTTAAGAAATGTTCTTTATAGCAAACACTTGGAATTTAAAAACTGAAAAATGAAGACAATATTTCAAACCAAATTTTTATTCGTGATTTACTTAGCAAGGAAACCTTGTCTTTGTTAAATTATGATAAAACTTTAAAAACGGTTGGATACAAATTTGTTTATACCAATCGTGGACGTATTTTTGTGAAGAGAAGTGAAATTTCTAAGAAATGGGGACGATTAAATCAACTTTTGATTGAAGCTAGTTCAAATAAACCGAGGATGCGTAAATCGATGAATAGTGCTGTTGCAGAAGAAGTCGCTACAAGTGATTATGAAGGGCAAGTGGATTTTATGTCACCAGATCATCATTAAATATTTTTTAATTTTCTTTGTTTTGTTTTTGTTTTTTTTTTTAAATTTAGTTATTAATTAATGAATCAAAATCAATATTTTATTAATACTAATTCTTTTCAAAACCATATACAAAACTTAAATTATGAATATTTAAACATTTGTTCAATTAATCTAAGAAGCATTTCTCCGATAAATAAATTTAACAAAATCAAAAATATTCTTGTAAAACTACCCAGATTGCCGGACATTCTTGCGATACAAGAAACTTGGTTCGATGTGAAAGTATCTCAGCTATACACAATTCCTCATTACAATTATGTTCATTGTTGCAGGATTGATGGATATGGTGGAACCTCTGTATACATTAGTAAAAAATTCCTGTATATTGTGAATTGTTGTGAAAGTAGAGATTATGTCGATATAGTTCAGTTGAGTATAAACAATTTTAAGATTAATGGGAAACCATTACAGTTCATGACATTCTATCGGTCACAAAAATGTGGAGTTTAAGAATTTTTGGAGATTTTGGATAACAAATAATACAGCCTTTGTTGTAGGGATTCAAATATAGATTTATTGGATGATGCACACGCAAATGGCATTATAAATTTTTTTAGTTGCCATATGTTGATCACAAGGCCAATAAGTGGAACGTTTATTGATCACGTATATGGTCAAAAACGCAGACTGCCACGTTACATTCGTACGCAGTTTTTATACCCTATACCACTATGTGGTTTGGGTATAATGACTTTGTGCTGCTGTTTGTAACAACCAAAAATATTTGACCTAGACCCATCTTTAATTATACCGATCGAATCAGAATCACTTTCTGAGTTGATTTAACAATGTCCGTCCGTCCGTCCGTCCGTCCGTCCGTCCGTCCGTCTGTGTGTCCATGTAAAGCTTGTAATCAAACTGCAGGTCGCAAATATGAATATATTTTGATGAAATTTGGTATATAAGCTTTTATCGGCCATGGGATGAACGCTATTGAAATTGGTGAGAATCGGTCCATGTTCAGACCTAGCCCCCATACAAATTACCCATATGAAATCGACATAAATTGCCATAAGATCCAAATTGTCATATAGATCTTACTCAAATTGGGTTTGTATGCGTTCATTACATCCACTAATGAGTAGTCCAAAAATGATCCCTTTGACCCCATATAGAGCTGCTTCCCGATCTTCACTTAAATCTATTAAAAAACAAAACAAGTAAGAAAATTATAGTCGGTCTAGACCGACTATATGATACCCTATACCATGCGTTTAGAAACCCTATCTCTTAGGCCCAACTAACTGGACATAGAAAATAAGCAAGAACCAAATTTGAGTGGGATTTTTATTAATTTTTTTGGCTGCAGATATGAAAAAGTTCATATCGGATGCTATACCTATATGGGGACTAGGTCCAAAAATGGACCAATCCTGATTATGTTTGGTAAAGTCTCTTGTATGTTGCAAAAATATGTACAAACAAAATTTGAGAGGAATCAGTGCAATATTTTTGTTTTTAATAGATTTAAGTGAAGATCGGGAAGCAGTCTATATGGGGCCAAAGGGATCATTTTTGGACTACTCATTAATGGATGGAATGAACGCATACAAACCCAATTTGAGTAAGATCTATATGACAATTTGGATCTTATGGCAATTTATGTCGATTTCATAGGGGTAATTTGTATGGGGGCTAGGCCTGAACATGGACCGATTCTCACCAATTTCAATAGCGTTCATGACATGGCTGATAAAAGCTTATATACCAAATTTCATCAAAAGATATTCATATTTGCGACCTGCAGTTTGATTACAAGCTTTACATGGACACACAGACGGACGGACGGACGGACGGACATCGTTAAATCGAATCAGATAGTGATTCTGATTCGATCGGTATAATTAAAGATGGGTGTAGGTCAAATATTTTTGGTTGTTACAAACAGCAGCACAAAGTCATTATACCCAAACCACATAGTGGTATAGGGTATAAAAACAAAATATGACGATAAAAGTGACACTTTTTATACCCTATACCACTATGTGGTTTGGGTATAATGACTTTGTGCTGCTGTTTGTAACAACCAAAAATATTTGACCTAGACCCATCTTTAATTATACCGATCGAATCAGAATCACTTTCTGAGTTGATTTAACAATGTCCGTCCGTCCGTCCGTCTGTGTGTCCATGTAAACCTTGTAATCAAACTGCAGGTCGCAAATATGAATATATTTTGATGAAATTTGGTATGTAAGCTTTTATCGGCCATGGGATGAACGCTATTGAAATTGGTAAGAATCGGTCCATGTTCAGACCTAGCCCCCATACAAATTACCCGTATGAAATCAACATAAATTGTTATAAGATCCAAATTGTCATATAGATCTTACTCAAATTGGGTTTATATGCGTTCATTACATCCATTAATGAGTAGTCCAAAAATTATCCCTGTGGCCCCATATAGAGCTGCTTCCCGATTTTCACCTAAATCTATTAAAAAACAAAAATATTGCACTGATTCTTCTCAAATTTTGTTTGTATATATTTTTGCAAAATACAAGAGACTTTACCAAACATGATCAATATCGGTCCATTTTTGGACCAAGTCCCCATATAGATATAGCATCCGATATGAACTTTTTCATATCTGCAGCCAAAAAAATTAATAAAAATCCCACTCAAATTTGGTTTTTGCTTATTTTCTATGTCCAGTTAGTTGGGCCTAAGAGATAGGGTTTCTAAACGCATGGTATAGGGTATCGTATAGTCGGTCTAGACCGACTATAATTTTCTTACTTATTTTTAATTTCAGTTGATTGTAATTATATCCTATACCACTATGTGGTTTGTGTATAATGACTTTGTGCTGCTGTTTGTAACAACCAAAAATATTTGACCTACACCCATATTTCATTATACCGATCGACACATAATCACTATCTGATTCGATTTAACGATGTCCGTCCGTCCGTCCGTCCGTCCGTCCGTCCGTCTGTGTGTCCATGTAAAGCTTGTAATCAAACTGCAGGTCGCAAATATGAATATATATTGACGAAATTTGGTATTTGATCTTCTGTCGGCCATGGGATGAACGCTATTGAAATTGGTGAGAATCGGTCCATGTTCAGACTTAGCCCCCATACAAATGACCCCTATGAAATCAACATATATTGCCATAAGATCCAAATTATCATACAAATCTTAGTCAAATTGGGTTTCTATATATATATTACATCCATTAATTAGTAGTCCAAAAATGATCCCTATTGGACAACTCTTAGTCATAGGCCCCATATAGAGCTGCTTCCCGATCTTCACTTAAATCTAATAAAAAAACAAAAATATTGCACTTATTCTTCTCAAATTTTGTTTGTATATATTTTTGCCAAATACAAGAGACTTTACCAAACGTGATCAGGATCGGTCCATTTTTGGACTAAGTCCCTATATAGATATAGCATCCGATATGAACTTTTTCATATCTGCAGCCAAAAAAATTAATAAAAATCCCACTCAAATTTGGTTTTTGCTTATTTTCTATGTCCAGTTAGTTGGGCCTAAGAGATAGGGTCTCTAAACGCATGGTATAGGGTATCGTATAGTCGGTCTAGACCGACTATAATTTTCATACTTGTTTATATTCTAAACGAAGAATTATGCATATATATCGGTCAATTTCTCAAACATACTTACCTTTTTCTGGACCATTTCTTTCTTCAACAAACAATGCGTCAGCTTTCCTCAAACTTAAAACCATATATCTTAAAGCTATTCGAACTTCTTGCCCATCCGCAATGAAAGATTTCACGTCTCGGACTTTAGGTGAAACCTGAGAAATGTCATCTCTCTCGATGAAGCTTTTTATGACCAAATTTAATGGATCAAAATTTGTTGGTTTCTTAGACCCAGTTTTTGAGATGTCAGTTAAACTTAGTTTAGTTAAACCGAGAATTAATTTTTTCAGACATGTCCAAATTCATAAAGGAATTGATGGATAAATTCTGGGTTTAACAAAACTAGGTTTAACTGATATCTTAAAAACTGGGTCTTAGTCGGCTTTTCAGTTAGAGCATTAGCTAAATTAAGTTCACTGCTTTTGTCTATGCTGGAAACTATTGCAGCCAGAACTTATTTTTTTCCTTGGGCAGGAAGGCGGAGCTTTTTAACTTTTTTATCAGCATTTCCCAATGTTTGCCTTGCCCTATAGCCTTCCATCGTGTCAAGGGATACCACAGGTTCATTCTCCTTCTTTGCCTTTATACCTTCTCTGTGTTTCCGAACATGCTCTCTTATTGTTGCGCGACGTTCCTCAACCACTGTGTTTAATTTTGCTTGACTTAGTTTACATTCCTCATTCTTTTTCTTTAACCGGTATGCCCGCGAATCTGCTGCTCGTTTCTTTTTATATTCATCAAACTTTCCATTATATTTCAGTTTTTTGATATAAATTGTATTTTTTCTGGTTTTGTTAATCGAACCTGTTAATATTAAAAAAAAAAAAAATGTATTCAAAGCAAATTGCTCACATTCGGGACAAAGACTGCCACGTTACACACATTAAATTGCTAATAATTTAGCAACTGTAACCATTTTTGCAAAATATGAATAAAAATCGAAATAAATACCAGAAATGCTTTTAAGAAATAGATTTTATTACTTTTTTTTTAACGACGTATGTCGAAAAAAGGAAACATTATGTTTTTCGGACTGCCACGTTACATGAAATCTGCGGCACTTTTCAAAAGCCTTTTTTAGCTTACTCAAAATACTGCCTTGGAATTTATTCCGTGGGTTAGTTTAAGTAAGGAATTTTTTTCAGGAAAAGTGCAATAGAAACAAAAATAGCACTCACATTATAATTTTATTTATCTTTTTGCCGCAGCTTTCATTTCCTTCCATTTTTCTGCTATATGCTATTTCTTGCAAAACATGCTCAAATGTCAAAATTTTTTACAATTTTTTAAAATTTTTTATTGTTACCAACAGTCTGGTAAGTCTATTATATTAAGAAATATTAAAAAAATTCCAATATTTAGGAAAACAAATTTCTTGCCACGGTTGACAATTTTCGCGTTTATGACCATATAGTAATGTTGAAGAAAGATTTACTATTGATTCCATAGATTGCCATTTATCTGATCATAACTTTCTTTGTTGCAAACTAAATTCAGAATTTGATAAATATGACTACACTGAAATAATAAAATTCATTTGCAATTCTGAAAGTGTGAAAGAATACTTGAATTATAACCTGCCAAACATTCCCCAAACAAAAAACCCATCGGAAATTACATCAAACTTAATAAATATGATTAACGACGCGTTTCCAATCAACACAACTTTATCGAGGAAAAAAAATTTAATAAAAAACAAGTAAGAAAATTACAGTCAGTCTAGACCGACTATACGATACCCTATACCACGCGTTAAGAGACCCTATCTCTCAGGCCCAACTAACTGCATATAGAAAATAAGCATAAACCAAATTTGAGTGGGATTTTTATTAATTTTTTTGGCTGCAGATATGAAAAAGTTCATATCGGATGCTATATGTATATGGGGACTAGGTCCAAAAATGGACCAATCCTGATCATGTTTGGTAAAGTCTCTTGTATTTTGCAAAAATATATACAAACAGAATTTGAGAAGAATCAGTGCAATATTTTTGTTTTTTAATAGATTTAAGTGAAGATCGGGAAGCAGCTCTATATGGGGCCAAAGGTATCATTTTTGGACTACTCATTAATGGATGTAATGAACGCATACAAACCCAATTTGAGTAAGATCTATATGACAATTTGGATCTTATGGCAATTTATGTCGATTTCATAGGGGTAATTTGTATGGGGGCTAGGTCTGAACATGGACCGATTCTCACCAATTTCAATAGCGTTCATCCCATGGCCGATAAAAGCTTATATACCAAATTTCGTCAAAATATATTTATATTTGCGATCTGCAGTTTGATTACAAAGTTTACATGGACACACAGACGGACGGACGGACGGACGGACATTGTTATATCAACTCAGAAAGTGATTCTGATTCGATCGGTATAATTAAAGATGGGTCTAGGTCAAAGATTTTTGGTTGTTACAAACAGCAGCACAAAGTCATTATACCCAAACCACATAGTGGTATAGGGTATAAATATCTAACTCCTTGGATAAAAAAAATGTATGGGTTTTGATGGAAACGAAAAAGAAGCTAATAGTAAGAATGAGAAAAAAGAATCGGTTTGATACAACCGTTAGTGATAGATTAAGAAGAATAAGTCGTATTATAAAAATATCAAAATATGAACCTGTATTATGAAAATAACTTACTGAAGTTTGGAGGTGATGTTAAGAGTTGCTGGAGATTTTTGAGTAATGTAATGGGTCGTTATAATCAAAAAATGGTAAACATAGTTAATTCCGAGGGGATTTGTGTAGATGAAAATAAAATAAAATCAAATATTTTCAATGAATATTTTATCAACGCTGTTGGTTTGCTAAAACAAGGTATTGAAAAACATGCTGAGGGCAACTTCAAATGCTGGAGAACTCAGGCAATGTAATAAACGGTTCTTTTTTTTAGAGAAGTAACATTGAGCGAATTAGAAGATACAATAATGAGTTTGAAAAAATCGAAAAGCCCTGCTCATGATAATATTTTATCTAACTTCATAATCGATTGTTGCACTATTTTATCACCTATTTGATTAAGAATATTTAATACAATGATCAACACTTCTATCTATCCAGATGTTTTAAAATTACATAAATTAATTCCAATTCCAAAATCACCTCATGCTAACACGGTTGAACAGTTTAGGCCAATAGCGTTGCTATATGTACTGTAGCGTAACACGACTTTCGTAGTGTGCTATATAATACCCACACTGCATAGCGTACAATGTTTGCAAATGCGGAAATAACAAATATCAATATTGTTGACCACTGCATTTGCAAAACATTGTATGACTGCGTATATTCTTATTGTATGTTGTTGTTACGCTGGCACACTTATGTTTATGCTGACCCAAGTGCAGGTAACACATTGTTGTTGTTAATATAGGTTGAAAATATGTATATAAAGAAGAACCTTTTATAATCAATTACTCATTAATAATTTATCAATCAATCAATTAATAGTTTAGCTCCTAGATAGAGCTGAAATAATAATAATAATAAATACTATTTAAAACACAAAAGTATCTTGTTTGCTATATGGCGATCCTGCCAGTGCTCCTTAGATGAGCATTGCAGAAAATATATATAATTCAAGGATTATGCTCTTAAATTGAGCAATCCTGAATATAATAATAATAAAAAAAAAAAAACACATAATAATTTTGTCCTGGTGGATCAGCCACAACGATCCATCAGCTGCGTTGAAGGAAGATACTGTCTGGCCTAAAGACAGTGGAGCTTAAAATCAATGGCGGAAGGGCCAAAACATATCATCATAGAAGAGTACAGAAGAAAGACGGGCCAGCAGAAAACGAAGGAAAAACACATCAAAAGACCTCTGGTATATATCAATATACACATCAATATGCCCCTAACAGGTTCATCCTAGTTTTACCAAAAACAAAAAAAAAAAAAAAACAAAAAAAAGTGGAGCATCCCGTTATGCACCCGTAGGTCAGAAAGCGTTAACCGCTCTTGACAAATAAACAAAAACAAATAAATAGAAAACACAATAATTTATAAGAGGGAAAAAAATTGTAAGAGATATAAAAAAAAAAAATAAAAATCCACAAAGGAATGTAGTTCAATTAATCTGATTTGTTCTGTATAAAAAGCTATTATTTAATCTTGATACAATTATATAAAGAGAAAAAATAACTTTTGTAATTATGCTGTTTAAGAGAGAAAAAAAAAAAAAAACACAAATTAAATTAAAATTTTTTTTTTTAAATTAAATATACATAAATAAAACTGATGCATGTAAAATAGTATAAGCTATTGATAAAAATAATGAATTACTAGGGAAGATATATAATTAGCAAGATATAAGATTCGGTTAGATTATTGAGGCAGTCAGAAAAATATTTAATAGAAATAAATAATAGGAAAATATGCAAAATAAATAGCGAAAGAAAATGGGAGGTCGTCAATCAAAAATAGAGAATCCCAATGCAAATGTTATTAATGAAGTTGAAATAAAAAAAGACTCAATCGACCTAAAATTAATTGAGTGTTGTTTACTAATAATAACCGTACTGATTAGCTTAAATTTTGCATTACATATTTATGCCTTAAACACCAAGAAATTAAAAAAAGAAATATTTGAGCAGAGCCAATGACTTAAACAAAATTTAAATAATTTTCCCATGGATTGGCAAGAAATAATTCAGAAGGTGAGACTAATCAAAGAGGAGTTCGACAAATCTTATAAATGTTTAAATATAGATAGAAGCACAAAAGAGGAAACAATAATAAAACATATTAGAATCTTATGCGAAAAGTTAGAACAAATCAGGGTTTTGCTAAATGCAAATTATAACAGACTCACGACACCACATAGGACAGCTGCTGAAAGTTTTTTCTTAGATGTCAAGACTAGAATCCTGATTATATCATCTAAGAAGGGTGTTAAGGTAAAATTACCAGATACACTACACGAAGAGGTAAAATTCTTAGAAGAGACTGAAAATTCAGAGAATACTGGTACCTCTTTGGAAAATACAGAAGTAAAAATGACACAAACAGTCGTTGACTTTCTGAACACAGCTTCAAAGCTGATCATAGAATTTGATGGAAAACCAGAAAATTTACGTTCCTTTATAGACTCGTTACAGTTAATAGAATCCATCAAAGGTGACCACGAATCTATCGCAGTCTCTTTAATAAAAACAAAGTTAAAGGGAAGTGCAAGAAATTTAATAGGTAATGAACAAACCATTACTGAGATAATACATAAACTAAAAAACTCAGTAAAGGGCGAGTCGGTTGAGGTATTGACAGCAAAAATAATGAATACCCGACAAAACAATAAAACTGCCAATAACTATTGCAGTGAAATAGAGAATTTAACGAAGTCATTAGAAAATGCCTATTTATCAGATGGTTTGCCATGCGAATTGGCATGTAAATATTCAACACAGGTAGCAGTAAAGGCACTAACCAAAAATTGCACCATCGATAAAGTTAAACTTATCATGGAAGCAGGCCAATTCAGTAACATGAATGAGGCCGTTGGCAAATTCATAAACAGTTGCACTGAAGCAACAGGGCAACAAAATGCCGTATTGTATTTCGGGCAGAAGTTTAACCGAAATAATAACTACAGACAATATCGTGGAAGGTACAATTACCCACGCAATAATAGTAATAACAGTAACAACGGCAGACCCCAACAAAAACCTATTCACAACAGGGTTCAACAAAATCAGAACCACAGACGTAACAGAAATTACGTCAGAGCAGCAGAGTCACATGAAAATGATTCGGAAAACTGCTAAAATCCTCTGAGATATATCATAATAACAATACCAACTACATATACAACCTTAACCTCAGCTTAAGTTTTTATGTTAATATAAAAATTAACGACACGAACAACACGGTAACACTGTTGGTAGATACAGGAGCAGACATTTCGGTTATAAAAACTAAACATTTTTATCAAACACAAATTAACAGAAACAGAACAACCACATTGAGTGGAATAGGACAGGGTAAAATTCGTTCAATAGGTAATGTATTTATTGACCTAAAATTTAGAGGTTTTTTGATACCACATGATTTCCAAGTAGTGCAAAATAATTTTCCAATACCTTGCGACGGTATCCTTGGAATGGATTTTTTTAAGAAGTATAAATGTATACTAGATTTCAATGGGAACCATGATTACCTCGTACTACGACCACCCAATCTGTCGCATGTAATAGAAATTCCACTTACGAACGGCTTCAATGGAATAACACTCCCACCAAGGTCAGAAGTGATTCGTCAAATCAGGTTTCCGAAGCTTGAAGACGATGTACTAATACCAAATCAAGAAATCGTACCAGGTGTCTTTGTACCAAATACACTGGTAAAATCAAATAACGCATTGGTTCGTTTTTTAAATACCACACATAAAATAGTAACAATTAGGCAAAATAACATAAAAACCGAGAAAATGTCTGACTATGAAATAGTAAAACAAAAACCACATAAAAATAGCCAAAGAAAATCTGAAGTTTTGGACCTTTTGAAGGGAAACTTTCCTGAACAGTTCAGAACAATTTTAACTGAGCTTTGTTTAGAATACAATGATATTTTTGGCTTAGGGACTGAAACAATTACTACCAACAATTTCTATGAACAAAAACTGAGATTAAAAGATAATCAACCAACGTATATTAAAAATTATCGCATACCAGAATCTCATAAGGAGGAAATAAACAAACAGGTTGAAAAACTAATAGATGACAAGATAATCGAACCATTATTTTCGGAATACAATAGCCCAATTCTGTTGGTACCAAAGAAATCACTTCCCGGAACAGATGAAAAAAGATGGCGCTTGGTGATAGATTATAGGCAGATAAATAAAAAACTAATATCAGATAAATTCCCGTTGCCTAGAATAGACGATATTCTAGACCAACTAGGTAGAGCAAAATATTTTTCTTGTTTGGACTTGATGTCCGGGTTTCATCAAATTGGTTTGGAAAAGAACTCTAGAGACTTGACGTCATTTTCAACAAACAATGGTTCATACAGATTTACTAGACTACCATATGGCTTAAAAATAGCACCGAATTCATTCCAAAGAATGATGACATTAGCCTTCAGTGGTCTGAAGCCGAATCAAGCATTCCTATATATGGATGACTTGGTTGTATTGGGATGTTCTGAAAAACATATGCTTTCAAATTTGAAGGATGTATTCGATCTTTGCCGTAAACACAATCTTAAACTAAACCCCCAAAAATGTTCATTCTTTGTGAGAGAGGTAACCTACCTTGGCCACAAATGTACTGATAGAGGAATATTACCAGATGATAGTAAATATTCGGTGATAGAAAATTACCCGACGCCTACGGACGCCGATAGCGCACGAAGGTTTGTCGCGTTTTGCAACTATTACCGCCGATTTATTAGAAACTTTTCTGAATATTCCAGACACCTTACAAGGCTATCCAAAAAGGGAGTACCATTTCAGTGGACAAAAGATTGTGAGTGCGCGTTTAAATACTTAAAGAAGGCATTAATGAGCCCAACATTGCTTCAGTACCCAGACTTTACGAAGGAATTTTGCATAACAACAGATGCGAGTAAGCATGCTTGCGGTGCAGTTTTAACACAGGAACATAAAGGTAGACACCTACCTGTGGCCTATGCATCTAAAACTTTCACTAAAGGCGAAAGCAACAAATCGACCATTGAACAGGAATTAACTGCCATACACTGGGCTGTCACATATTTCAGACCATATATATATGGAAAACATTTTTTGGTCCGAACAGACCATATACCACTTTCATACCTGTTCTCCATGAAAAATCCAAGTTCTAAGCTAACGAGAATGAGACTCGATCTGGAGGAATATGATTTCACAGTAGAATATCTCAGGGGAAAAGATAATTATGTTGCCGACGCACTGTCGCGCATTACAATAAATGACTTAAAGGATATTAACGACAAGATTTCATCCGTTTTAAGGGTCACGACAAGATCGATGACTAAGGAAGAGAAAATTAGTAAACCAGTAGTAAATCAGCAAAATATCAATAATAATAATAAGCCCAAGGTATATATACCATTGAATAATATAGACGTCAAAAGATATTATAAATTAAAGATTTTACCCAACAGATGTTACATCAAAAAGGGAAAATCCATATATGCTAGCATAAGAATAGATGATTTGTTTACTAAAGGGAATATTGACTTAGGACAATTTTTCCCTAGGCTAGAACGAATAGCCTGTAAACTAAATATTAATAAGATTCAAATTTCACCACATGAGAAGATTTTCGAATTTGTCTCGATAAGTGAATTTGAGAATATGGGCAATAAAACACTGAATGAAATCAGAATAGCGCTATTAAACGAAGTAACTAAAATTGATAACACGAATGCAAAGGCAATACGTGAGATAATGCTGAAATACCATGATGATCCTATAGAAGGAGGACATTGTGGGATATATAGAACCACTGAGAAGATCAGGAGATACTATTACTGGAAAAATATGACAAAAGACATTGCCAAATATGTGAAAACATGCCATAAATGTCAATTGGCTAAAACGGAGAAACATATAAAAAGTCCAATGACAATAACGGAGACACCAAATAGGGCTTTTGATACGGTGTACGTAGATACAATTGGACCATTTCCAAAGTCAATTTATGGAAATGAATATGCAGTCACAATGATATGTGACTTAACTAAATACTTGGTAACAATACCAATAAAAGATAAATCAGCTAAGACGATCGCAAAAGCGATATTTGAAAATTTTGTGCTTATATACGGTCCAATGAAGACGTTCATTTCGGATATGGGCACAGAATACAAGAACTCTATACTGACAGAGCTTTGCAACCTATTGAAGGTAGATAAACGCACATCGACAGCATATCATCACCAGACACTAGGTACGATAGAAAGAAGTCACCGGACTTTTAACGAATACGTACGAAACAACATATCAGTAGATAAAGACGACTGGGATGAATGGCTCAAATATTTCACGTACTGTTTTAACACTACACCATCTACAGTACATGATTATTGCTCTTATGAACTTATTTTTGGAAAAATTCCAAACAATTTTAGACAATTTAGTGAAGTAGATAGAGTTGCACCACTTTATAATATAGATAATTATGCTAAGGAAATTAAATTTAGATTAGAAGTAGCAATAGATAGAGTTAAAAAACTATTAGACATAAATAAAATAAAACAAAAAATTAATTATGATAAAACAAAATTAGATTACAATTTTAAAATAGGAGATTTAGTCTTAGTAAGAAATGATGCAGGACATAAGTTAGAGATGGCATATAAAGGGCCATATAAAATTAAGAAAATAGATTTCAGAAATAATGTAAAAATAAATAAATAAAACAAATAAAGAACAAATAGTTCATAAGAATAGACTTAAGTTATACAATATTAAATAAACAATATGCATTCTTTTCTTTAAATCTATATTTGTAAATAAAATAAAATAAATTTATTGTAAAATGTGAAACTTGCACTTGATACAACCACAAAAAAAAAAAAAAAAAAAAAAACCCAACAGTACAAATAATAAAAGAATGTCCATAGAACAAAATGTTATATGAACATTCTTATAAAAAAGGAAGGTGTAGCGTAACACGACTTTCGTAGTGTGCTATATAATACCCACACTGCATAGCGTACAATGTTTGCAAATGCGGAAATAACAAATATCAATATTGTTGACCACTGCATTTGCAAAACATTGTATGACTGCGTATATTCTTATTGTATGTTGTTGTTACGCTGGCACACTTATGTTTATGCTGACCCAAGTGCAGGTAACACATTGTTGTTGTTAATATAGGTTGAAAATATGTATATAAAGAAGAACCTTTTATAATCAATTACTCATTAATAATTTATCAATCAATCAATTAATAGTTTAGCTCCTAGATAGAGCTGAAATAATAATAATAATAAATACTATTTAAAACACAAAAGTATCTTGTTTGCTATAGTACACACAGAAAAAATATTTGCCAACCGAATTGTTCTTAATTGGAACAACTGTATTTTCGATTGTATCAACAGAAATTTCATATCATTTGCAAATTTTCTACTATAATAAAATATTTACTGTTAAGGCAATAGTATTGTAATCGTAGTGAACCCGAAAATCGGTTATTAGCATTATCGCAATTCGGTTGGTAATAAATTCGGTACCCACAATGAATCCGTTTTCTGTGTGTAATATATCAAATTTTTGAGAAGATAATTAATGCTCAGCTGCTAAAATCCTTTGATAATGAATCTTTGTTGAGTGAAAATCAGCTTGGATATGTAAAGGGGAGGGGAACGGACGAAGCTGTGGTCAGTGTGATTAATATTATATGTGAAGGCTTGGACAATGGATTTAATGGAGTGGAAGGCTTGTTTTACGAGTTCAGTAAGGCATTTGACCTTGTTGATCACAGAATTCTAATTGAAAACTTAAGTTATACGGTATTTTCGGTAGAGAATTAGAACTTATAAAAAGTTTTTGTCTAATAGACGGAAGTGTCTTAGGGCCTCTCTTGTTCATGATTTATATAAATGATATCAGCAACCTTGGTCTTTTTGGTAAAATTTTAATGTTCGCTGATAACATTTCAATATTTTATCCCTACAAATATGATTTAAGTCTTAAATCTCAAATGGAGAGAGATTCTGCGTTAATTTTTGAGTTTGCGAGATTGAATCGTTTGGTTTTGAATGCAAATAAAACAAAACTACTACGTTTTCGACCCCACTCATTGACTATTAATAATGATTTTTGTATATTCGTGGATGGAAATCCTACATATGAGGAGCATGAAATCAAATATCTGGGTATAACTTTTTAAAAGCAATTTGTCTTGGGATGCTCATATCAAATCATTGAAAACAAATATTGCATCAGCGGTTGGAGTTCTTTTTAAATTAAGAAACAAACTTAATGAAAAAACAAAATTGATGATCTATCAAGCCATTATACATAGTCGCCTGGAATATCTAGCAATAATTTACGCCCTTAAAAAGACAAATGAGTTAAAATCTCTACAGGCAGTACAGAATAAAGCCCTCAAGTGTGTATTGAATCTAAGTGCAATGCATAATACGATTAACTTATACAAATATGATTGTAAAACAATTCTTCCCATGTATTTTATGTTTATAAATCAGTTAACAACATTGGACATAGAACAGTTAAATTTAATAGAAACTAGACCAACTTTAACACAAGAAATGCATCTAATCTGAGAACGTCGAGGTGCAGGTTGGAGGCAACTAGGCAGAGAATAGTTATTTGAAAAACCTCAATCAATTATCTCTTTTTAAGAAAAATCTTAAATTGTATATTTTTTGGAAAACTTGGAAATGCTTCTTGATTAACATTTTCTTTTGATTAATATTTTCTTTTTTTTTATTTTTGCTAAAATAATAAAAATTTGAATTGTTATTATATGCCAACTCGTCTAGCCATTTTGGCACGAGACAACTTATATTGTGAAATATATTATTTTGTACAATTAAAATAATAATAAAAAAAAAATTGAGATTTTTATATAACATATACCTATAGTTAGTTTTACTATTCGATTTTACAAAAATTTCTGAAACTTTCGGTTTTCATAATCTCACATCTTCAATGATTATAATTGTTGTGCAACAACTGTCAAAATCAATATCGACAGTAAATGCATATTTTGTGTTGACATCAAGTAACAAAAATTCAGTTGCCATTTATACTTTGTTACTTTGACGGCAAAAATTAAACAAACTAAAGCAAATAGAGACATAGAAGTAAAGAAATGCGATTAAAAATTATGAAAAAATTTATTTTCTGATTGAGTTTGAAATTATTCAGGCTCAAGATCAAATGTTTTTACTTTAAAGAAAGCAAAAACATTAGCAAATTTGTTTAAAAAATTGATCTATATTCTGCATATTCATGAAGAGGGTTGGTGACTCTTCCCGAAACTCTTTGAAACAAATGTGCTAATGCTTGCTTTATTTAAAGTAAAAACATTTGATCTTGAGCCTGAACAATTTCAAACTCAAGCATAAATTGATAAAGATCGAAAATTATCGACCGCTAACAGATGACGCAATAATATAATCTGAATGAAACACTTTTCGAATTCAGTTGAATTCAATATCTTATAACTATGCGGATAGCTGACCCGACGGCCTTCATTCCGTCCAACATTTGGCAACAATAGAATAAAATCAAGTATTAATTAATAAAAAGAATAGAACAATGATTATAATCAATTTAATGCTGCACGATACACAAAATTCGTAAATAAATATTGAGGATGGTTTTGGAACTCGGGAACACGGAAAATATAGCTGGCCGTGTGAAAAGCATGACATATCCAGATTTATGCCGCACACTTCCATGGATTGTCTTTGTGAATTGTTTATTGTCATCGCAAATGCAAGTTTCACTGGGGACTGAACGCGGTTGAACTGGAACGTCAAATTGGCTGAAGTCAGGGGATTACGCGGAATTAAGCATTCTTCTCTCTTGAACTGCCCTTTCAAAATCCTCGCCACTATCACACTACTCATTAATTTCGTCACAATCAGTCAGTTTCCATTGCATAGTGAAGATTTCGCAGCATAAGGATGACAGATCCAACTTTAAAGCGTAAAAGATGAGGCGTCATTCCAGGCAAATCCAAAGAGTGTAGGAATTCCACTGGATAATTTACGATTCCTATGAGTTTAATTCGCCACGAATTTTATGCTGAATCGTCCAATTCAAATCATTGACACCAATATTTTTTGCTACTATAAAAGCGCGCGCGCTCAACCAATCGTCATTAAGAAAATTTTGGCCAATGTTCGGATATACTTTAGAGATGAGTTCATTTTTTGTTGAAGTGAATTGGCAAATGGCAGGTGGAATTGATATTAGACCACTGGAAGTATCTACCGAAATTTTTCCATTTCCAATTCTTAGCAGTTCTTTGGAGAAAGCTTCTGCGGTTCTATCTATTCTATCGGGAAGTGTTTGTCTGAGGTTTGTGCCCCATTGTGCACTCATCCCATATGATCAATTTAGAATTTTGCAACATTTTTGCCATAGATGATTGCTTTGAAATGTTGCAAACAGCATTTTCGTTGATTAGCAAGTTTAATGGAAGCTTCAGTGCTGAATGTGCCGTTCTTCCACCTTCCAACAGTGTTGTAGCAATTCCGGTAGATGCGAGACTTAACGCGATTCCACTTTGAGTACGTATTGCTGCTAATATCAATGATATCAGGAATGTCTTCCCAGATCAGCCAGGCGCGTCAAGGACAAAAGGTCCACAATCTCCATCATCGGCAGCCTTCGTCAGTTGATCATATGCATTCTTTTGCTGTTCATTCTACAGTGGATCATTTCTTTGCACATGTTGTTGCAAAGTTGTCGAAAGTACACTCGCGTTCCAATTCACAATTCAGTACACTTCCAGTTTGACGCTCTATCCCTACTAACGCTTCATTGTAGATGTTCATTTGTAATTAAAAATTCCCTATTGCCAATCGAAAGCGATGAAAAATGTCTTCTGCAATATTATTTTTGTATGTATTCCATAGTTGACGTGGGTTTGAATCGCACGTTGTGATCTGCCTTCATCACTTTGCCGAGCACGAATTTCTCTTCTTCTCAATCGTTGTTGCTTATTGTATGCATCGTTGATCTCTTGGGACAGTCGAGCATGATTTTCAGTCATTCTGGGTCGAACTGATTCCCTTTCAATAGCACGTTCCTCTTCCGTTCGACGTGCTACGACATTTCGGTACAGCGTTGCATCTTGAGAATGCCGGCCAATATTACCATGAACTTTTCTTGGCATCGTAATACAGATTCACAATGATATATTTCGTAAATGGAAAATATTTTAGTTCAAAAATCGATAAAAATGATAAATATATCCGAAAGTCAAAAAGAATATATATTTCATAAAGAACAATTATTCAATAATAATCCAACTTTTTGATAAAGCGGTTAAGGTTAAATTTAAATATATTATTTAAATATCCAGCTTTGCTATTAAATTATATGATGGAAGAACTGGTAAATGAAGTACATTAAAAAGTCTTTTGATAAATTCACTTCTTCATCTTATATACCGCAGTAGCAATTAACTTGAATGGATACTGCGGAAATTTCATAATATCCAATCAGTACCTTTTAGGGGATGTACCCCACCTATTGATCCGATCCAGCCTATTTTCGTCAGGTCTACTTACACAAATAACAGATGACGTCACATAAAGTATCAAAGCTCTCCCTATCATGATGAGTTTGATATTGAGTAATTAATTTGTTTTGTAGCTGCCACGCCCACTTTTCCGATACCGCTTATTTTTAAAACGGCTGCTCACAGCAACTCACAATAATAATAGATGATCTCATACAAAGTTGCAAAGCTCTACCTACAACAGTACTCAAGATATATGGTATTACAAATTAATTTTGTATTGGAGGTACCACACCCACTTTTCCGATACCGATCATTTTCGGTAAGACTATCCATATTAAAAATACATGGCCTCACACAAATTTACAAAGCTCCCCCTCTCATAGTACTCAATATATATGATGTTAAAATGGAATAACTGCGTACACGCCACCTGTTGAGACTTTTTTAATTTTATTTTTTCCTTAACCTTCGCATGGCAATTACAAACAAACTCGCAGATGAAAGTATCCCATTTGGTTCTGTAGTTTTCAAGTTTTAAGCGGACGAACAAACCACCATTCATTTTTATATATATAGATATAAAATTGAAATTTATTTTCAATATAAGGTGAACTCTCAGAAACGAAAAATAATTTTTCCTAAATACTAATTCATGGTGCTACAGAAATGAACATTTGATTATAAATAATTGTTTAAATTTTATATGCTCAGATACTTGAAAAAAAAGAGGATTTCGTAGACCACAGCTCTGGGGTAGAAGCTGTGGTCTACGAAAATCATTTTCCAATAGAACGAAGAAGATATGTGGTCTATCTTGAAAAGACGATTGGGATAAGACAATCGAGCACTTATCAACATAGAGGAGCCTTAGAAAAGATTGAAAAAAAAATCCAACTTAATTTAAATAGAACTTGGTAGAAAGTATTTGGAAGCGTATGAAAAACGTTATAAAAAACAAGTGATTGTGGATATCGTACTAAAATATTTACTTTATAGTTGCTCTAGAGAAATGTGCAAAACTGAGTTAATTACGTTAGCTTATGATTTTGTATTAATCATAATTACATTATATTGAATATTCAATTTGGTAATAAAATAAAGAGCAGTTGCTGAAACTCTTATAAAATTTCCTTTATTATTTACTTTTTTTTAATGTTTATTTATTAACAAAATTTATATTCAAACTATAATAAATACTAGTTGAAAATAACATATTATAAATTAAATTATTGTCTCTTAATCTAGCACTATTGTATTACTAAAATAATAAGAATTTGGTTTTAAAATTTGGTAATATTTTTTTTTTCATTGAAAATGAAATTTACCACTTTATCACACTTATGTTGAACATGCATTCACTTTTGCTTGCTACTGTGTGTAGAATAAATTCTGACAGGCTTGTTTTGCATATCAAAATCCTCAGGTTCTAACAAAAGACTTATCTGATATTTTGTATTTCTTAGATTTTACTGAATTTTCTTTAAATAAAATTGGTTAGATTTGATATAGAAGGCTCTATGCACTGCGACCAGTTTAATATTTTGTGTAGCCTATGATTGTCCTAAAGATTAAGGCTTCTTATAAAGCCAATTAACCAATTTGGCTTTTGATTCCATATGCCTCGGATACACTGTCTCCCCCACCCGGATTATCTTGCCACTTAGTTTTGGACATTCACAGAGAATGTGTTCTACTGTTTACACCTCCTGCTCGCAGAACCTACATGTGTCTATACCAGATTGTCCTTTTTTCGTAGATGATATCTAAGATTGCAGTGTCCTGTAAGGAATCCCGTAAAGGTTCTTAAGTCCTTCTTGTCAAGGGTAAGTAATCTTTCCGATTGAACACTGGATGGAGTTATAAATCTTTTAGCCTGCCGTTGACCTGGACTTTGGCCCAGTGTTAGGCAATTTGTGATTTTCTCCACTCCCTCATTTTTTGTTTTATGTGTCCCACTGGAACACCACAGAAAGGTTCCGGACCGATGAAAAGACGATGGGCCCCTCGATTAGCTAGGCAATCGGCCCCTTCGTTCCCCACGTGTCTTGCATGTCCCGGAATCCAGCATAGAGTTATTTTATAGCATCTGCCTAATTCGTTTAGCCCTTCGATGCACTCCAAGACCAGTTCAGACGTCACGCTGTAGGCCATTATTGCCTTTAGTTCAGCCTGACTGTCGAATAGTATATAAATGAGTGCCCTTTTTGTCTTTCTACTGAGACATTCAGTCACGCATATATAGATAGCGAAGACCTTCGTTTGGAATTTACTCATGGGTAATGCACGTTGAAAATGGGGACCAAATATACCCGCGCCCGTGTCTCCATTTGATTGTTTTGAGCCATCTGTGAACCACACAGGAGACCCTTGCTCCGGTTCATAGGTTCTACTGGTCCATGCACTCCGTTCCAATATCATGGTTTCAAATTTCCTGATGAATATCTTTTTTGGTAGCATTCTGTCCGTGACTCTCTCCACCGGGTCGTGGATGAAAAGCCCTGCGATTCTCATGTGACCCTTTAGGTCACCGTTTTTCATGCTACCAAAATCCTGAAGTCGTACGGTACTCATGCACGCTTCTTCGATGATCGAAATATGCAATGGTGTAATGGTAAGTATAATACCGATGGCATCGGTTGGACACGTTCTGTTTGCCCCTGTGATACCAATACAGGCTATGCGGTACACCTTGTTCAGGATTGCTTTCGCATTAGTTTGCTCAACCTTTGGCCACCATGCAAGAGCAGAATAGGTGACCATTGGTTTCACAACAGTAGAACATGTAGGGCTTTAAGCCCCACGTTCTACCAAATAGTCTTTGACAGGCATATAAAGCCCTGGTGGCCTTTTTGGTAATTTGATCCAAGTGGCTGTTCCATGTGAGGGTTTTATTCAGGGTGACCCCAAAATAATTGACCTCGTCCGAGAACCCATTGTCAAGCCGTTCAGACTTGATGCCACAAAGTTGAGTTTCTTTCGTTTAGTGAGGGGTATCAGTATGGTTTTTGATGAATTCATAGATAACCCTTTTCTCCAATTGAGGGTATAATTCAGAGCCTGTTGCATACGCTCCGATATTGTGCTCTCGTCGAAGCCGGATACAGAGATGACAAGATCGTCTGCGTAGCCTAAGGTTTTGAATCCTAAGTCATTAAGTTCCACTACCAGCTCATCTATGACCAAGGTCCAAGGCAGTGGCGATAGAACTCCTCCCTGAGGACAGGTCGTAGTGGCACTTATGGTCCTAAATGTACTGCCTATATTCAGTGTGATGACCCTAGAGTTGAGCATATCTCTAGCGTTCATTTAATTATGATTGGAGAAATATTATCCTTACTCAACATGGCCTCTTCAATTGCCCTATATGAAGGCGCCTTGTATATCAATAAAGTCACAGAGATATATTTGTGTGGCATCAAGTGCCTTTTCTATCATTGTGACAACATTATGGACAGCTGATCCCGTGGAAGTACCCTGTTGGTACGCAAACTGTGGTTCATGAATAGGTTTGCGTGCCAGGTAGGTGTCCCTGATATGATGGTCCAGTACTTTTTGCATTGTCTGTAGGAAAAAAGAACTTAGACTAATCGGTCTATACGATTTAGGTAACTGTTCAGATTTTCTGCCTACCTTGGGTATAAATACTACCTTTACCTCTCTCCATGTCGATGGCACAAAACCATGTAGAAGACAAGATTTCAAAAGTCTAGTCAGTTGTGGGATGATGATATCCATCCCTTTCTGTAGTAGACATTGATATATACCGTCCGGCCCAGGCGATTTTTATGGAGAGAAACCATTTAACGCCCATCTAAACCGATTCTTCTGAAAAATGTTTTCCGCTAAACGTATATTCCTTTTTGTCAGGGAGGGTATCCCGATGACTAGTGGGGACCTGTTAATGGGGACACATCCTGGAAAGTGTGTTTCCAATAGAAGTTCACAGGTTTCTTCCGGAGATTCAGTGTATGAACCATTTGGTCACTTTAAGGTACATAGACCATTTGTGTGATCCTGAGAGAGGGCCTTTTGAAGTCGCACAGCTTGGAAGGTCGTTGATCTTCTCACAATAGCTCTGCCACGTGGTAATAAAATTGGTAATTCTAAATTACATTCTTAGATTGCAAAGAATTTTTTGAAAAATTATGAGGGGAAATGACATTTGGATTACTCCGTTACTGTGCGTGACTATGCGTGACTGTGCGCGACTATGTCATAGTTAATCTTTTTTCACAGCAAGTCTATCAACCAAGTTTCAGATCGATCGGATAGGTGGAATTGGGTTTTAGATCACTACGTGACTGTGCGTGACTATGCGTGACTGTGCGTGACTAAGTCAAAGTTAATCTTTTTTCACAGCAAGTGTATGGACTAAGTTTTAGATCGATCGGATGAAGGAAAATGACATTTAGATCACTCTGTGACTTTTCGTGACTATGCGTGACTGTGCGTGATTATGTAAAAGTCAATCTTTTTTCTCAGCAAGTCTATCGACCAAGTTTCAGATCGATCGGATAAGGGGAAATGGATTTTAGATCACTACGACCAAGTTTCAGAGCGATCGGATAAGGCATAGTGGGCTTTACATCACTACGTGACTGCGCGTGACCATGCGTGACTGTGCGTGACTAAGTCAAAGTTAATCTTTTTTCACAGCATGTGTATGGACTAAGTTTTAGATCGATTGGATGAAGGAAAATGATATTTAGATCACTCCGTGACTGTCCGTGACTATGTCAAACTTAATATTTTTTCACAGCAAGTCTATCGACCAAGTTTCAGATCGATCGGATAGGTGGAAATGGGTTTTAGATCACTACGTGACTGCGCGTGACCATGCGTGAGTATGCGCGACTAAGTCAAAGTTAATCTTTTTTCCACAGCAAGTGCATGGACCAAGTTTCAGATCGATCGGATTAAGGAAAATGACATTTAGATCACTCCGTGACTGTGCGTGACTATGAGTGACTGTGCGTGACTACGTCAAACTAAATATTTTTCCACAACAAGTCTATCGACCAAGTTTCAGATCGATCGGATAAAGGAAAATGGGTTTTACATCACTACGTGACTGCGCGTGACCATGCGTGACTGTGCATGACTATGTCAAACTTAATATTTCTTCACAGCAAGTGTATGGACCAAGCTTCAGATCGATCGGATGAAGGAAAATGACATTTAGATCACTTCGTGACAGTCCGTGACTATGCGTGACTGTGCGTGACTACTCCAAAAATAATCTTTAGTCATAACAAGATTATGGGCCAAGTTTCAGATCAATTGGATGAAGGGGAATGGGGTCCACCAACGACAGACAGACAGAGAGTATGAGTTAAAAGAGAGAGTTTAAAAATGACTTCAATGTGTTCAATTTCGAGAAATCCGAGCAACGCCGAAGTCGAACAGCTAGTATAAAATAAAAAAAATAAATTTTAGTTAAGGCCACGTTTGAAGTTTCAAACTGTAACTTAGTTTTCTGATATTTTTAAAATTTTTTTGTATTGTTGTTGCAATATAAGTTGCAGTTTTCTTCAATTTGTTATACTTCTTACTCGAGAGTTTTTGTTTTACTAAATCAAAAGTTTGCATTTATATTTTTTTTCCTGCTTTAGCAACTGACATTCAGACAAAAAATATGACAGCCAATCTTGAAATCAGACAACCATGTATTACAATAGCATTTTGTGTATTCCTCCTCTTTTGTTATGAACAACATGACAGGGGAAAAATATAGAGGAATGAAGAAAGCCTTAAGTTTATATAGACTTCAATTTACACTACCGAAAATTATAATAAATTTTCATGCTCTAAATTTCTACCAAATGCAAACAGTTTCCAGATATTGAGTGTTGTTTGACTAAACGATTTCTATAAATAGAAAATACATTCATAACATGATTTGTGGGATTAACTCATAATGCGTAATGATATTTTTTGTTAAAGTTTCAGTTGCTTCTTCCAACCATACAAAAGCCTCATTGTTGTTTCTATTAAATGAACGAAATTAGCACTTTTACAAATTTGTTACATTTTACAAAGAAAACAAATTACAACAAAAAGAGCTTAACAGAATAACAAAAACAAAACTTTTTTGCATTTTAAGTAATTTTTTTTTCGTTTAGCAAAGTGGACAGCCAGCACAGTCGTGGGTGAGTGAGTGTCTGGATGGATATGTATGAGTGCGTGTGGGAAATAATCCACCCAAGCCATTGCCATTGAATGCCAGACTCTAGTCTAAAGTGATATTGTTGCTAGAGTAGATAATGACAGTCGCAATAGAGATAAAAGGTAGAAGATAGTTAGTAGATGTATAAGTAATTTTGTTAAACATGGCATTTTCGTTTAAGGGGAAAGTTAACAAAATGGAATTTGTTTCAAATGTTAGCTTGTTAGATTACAAAAAAAAAAAAAAAAACAAAATTGACTACAAAATGTTGTTGATAGTAACTATTACAACTTTTGCTGGTGCTCTAATTTCAAAAGTTAAAGTCAAGTTTTTTAATTGAAAATTTCGATTTATTTGTTGAATAAAGTTCTTTAAGACATATGAGTAACGTGACCAACTGTTCTTTTTTTTATCAAACCCAAAAGATATGAAAAAGCGGTACATTTTAGTTGGTAATTAATTAATTTAAGGTAAATTATAAATTAATCAAAATGATATACACTGGAACAGCCAATAATATATAAAGAGCAAACTCTTAAACTTAAATGTTCATTAGAAAATCCACTTTTAATTAAAAATTTTTGCCAAAAATGTCAAAATAATGTTGCTGTCATATCAAAAATTTTATATACAATCTGCAAGTCGTATAAAAAAAATTCAAAATGGGAGGATAACGGAGAAGGAAAAATCTATACATGAAATTTCCAACATCCAACTTAGAAGCAATTCCACTATTCACTATATAAGTTAAGATATGGCATACCATTCCTTAATATAAAAAAATTCTTTAGCCACAGCACAACCCATTTTACACGCGCCGAATAAAATAACAACCTCCATATAATTCGTGGAATACAAGAAATATTCTTTAAAACGTTCCCACAGATTTCACAATACCAATTTCCGCTATCTTACAAGAATTGTACTTTTAAGCATACTGACATATTTCACAATATCCGCTATTGCACAGATTTCAAAATGCTCCTATAGAGAGTGTGACACCTGCGTTGCATTTTTGCAGACGATTTCCGTAGAACTCAGGAAATACTTGCACACGCTAAATAGTCAATACTGACGGCAACACATTATAATTAATTATTACTCTTTATTTTTATACAATTACTAGAGTAACCCTGCCCGCGTTGCTGGGCATCACAATAATACACATTTACGCCTTTGCATTAAAGGCCTGTACGCAGCTTGCTAAGGAATCAAAGACTTCATATAAAAAAACGCTTCAGAAATGCTTAAGGAATTTTTCTGTCAAAAAATTTCTGTTGATAGTCCGCAGCTTTTTCAAAAAGTAGTATTGGTTTTACTACTTTTTTTTTGACGTAAATTAAGTTAGGCAACCCAGGCTTTGAGCAGGAATATCAAATTTTTCGTTCTTTCTGAAAGGAATTTTGACAGGAGAGGTAAGCATAAACAAAATGTAATATGCTAAAAAAATAAAAGTTATTTTTCAGTTGCAAACATGGAAAAAAACGAACAAAATTCGGCAAAAAAAAAACAAGAAGCGGATGGGTAATTTTGATGCTGAGCTTAAAAAGCGTTTAGCAGGCCAAATAAAGCAGAACCGAAGAATTGATTTGTTTTCAATTTCACAATTCTTAATAATTGACAGAAAACAGCTGATTTCGAGCGTTGCAATGAAAGGTACTTTTGTGCTTTTTTTTCTTTAAGAAATATATGAAAATTTTCTGTTAAGATTCCTTAACAAGCTGCGTACAGCTCTTAAAACTGAAATCTAGAAATAATTAATATTTTCCTGAAAAAGAAGAACAAAAAAAAAAATAAATTTTATAAAATGAGAACATCAAAAAAAAAAAAAAAATCATGTGAGTCCGATCGCAGGGGAGATGTGTAAACATTTAGTAATTAAAGATTTTTTTATAGCACTTTCTTAAAATCAAACAGAAAGCGTATCACTTATAGCAATCAACTGCAGGGGCTCCGTTAATATATAAATATTTATTATTATTTATAATTTTAACCGGTTAATTTTTAATTTTTCGTTTTTATACCCTATACCACTATGTGGTTTGGGTTTAATGACTTTGTGCTACTGTTTGTTACTACCAAAAATATTTGACCCTGACCCATCTATTATTATACCGATCGAATCAGAACCACTAACTGATTCGATTTAAAGCTTGTAATCAAACTGCAGGTCGCAAATATGAATATATTTTGATGAAATTTGGTATATAAGCTTTTACCAGCCACAGGATGAACGCTATTGAAATTGGTGAGAAGCGGTCCATGTTCAGACCTAGCCCCCATACAAATGACCCCTATTAAATCGACATAAATGGCCATAAGATCCAAATTGTTATATAGATCTTACCCAAAATGGGTTTGTATGCGTTTATTACAGTTATTAATGAGTAGTCTAAATATGATACCTATGGGACAACTCTTAGTCATAGGCCCCATATAGAGCTGCTTCGCGATCTTCACTTAAATCTATCAAAAAACAAAAATATTGCACTGATTCTTCTCAAAATTTGTTTGTGTATATTTTTGCATAATACAAGAGACTTTACCAAACATAGTCAGGATCGGTCCATTTTTGGGCCCAGTCCCCATATAGATATAGCATCCGATATGAACTTTTTATACCCTATACCACTATGTGGTTTGGGTATAATGACTTTGTGCTGCTGTTTGTAACAACCAAAAATATTTGACCTACACCCATCTTTAATTATACCGATCGAATCAGAATCACTATCTGAATCGATTTAACGATGTCCGTCCGTCCGTCCGTCCGTCCGTCCGTCTGTCCGTCCGTCTGTGTGTCCATGTAAAGCTTGTAATCAAACTGCAGGTCGCAAATATGAATATATTTTTATGAAATTTTGTTTATAAGCTTTTATCGGCCATGAGATGAACGCTATTGAAATCGGTGAGAATCGGTCCATGTTCAGACCTAGCCCCCATACAAGTGACCCCTATGAAATCGTCTTAAATTGGCTTAAGATACAAATTATCATATAAATCTTATTCAAATTGGGTTTGTATGTGTTTATTACATCCATTAATCAGTAGTCCAAAAATTATTTCCATGGGACAACTCTTAGTCATAGGCCCCATATAGAGCTGCTTCCCGATCTTCACTTAAATCTATCAAAAAATAAAATATTGCACTGATTCTGCTCAAATTTTGTTTGTATATATTTTTGCAAAATACAAGAGACTTTACCAAACATGGCCAGGATCAGTCCATTTTTGGGCCTAGTCCCCATATAGATATAGCATCCGATATGAACTTTTTCATATCTGCAGCCGAAAAAATTAATAAAAATCCCACTCAAATTTGGTTTATGCTTATTTTCTATATCCAGTTAGTTGGGTCTGAGAGATAGGGTCTCTAAACGCATGGTATAGGGTATTATATAGTCGGTCTAGACCGACTATAATTTTCTTACTTGTTCATATATGCAGCCAAAAAAAATAATAAAAATCCCACTCAAATTTGGTTTATGCTTATTTTCTATGTCCAGTTAGTTGTGCCTATGAGATAGGGTTTCTAAACGCATGGTATAGGGTATCATATAGTCGGTCTAGACCGACTATAATTTTCTTGCTTGTTTATTTTTTATTTTTAATTTTTTGTTGATCATTATTAATTTTTAATTTTTTTTTTTAGTTTGTCATTTTTTATTTTTAATTTTTTAATTTAAATTTTTAATTTTTTAATTTTCGTTTTTAATTTTTTATTTTTCATTTTTAATTTTTTTCTTCATTTTTCATTTTTTATTTTCCAATTTTTATTTTTCTTCTTTCATTTTTCATTTTTTATTTTTCATTTTTTATTTTTCAATTTTCATTTTTATTTTTCATTTTTTATTTTTAATTTTTAATTTTTTAATTTTCATTATTCATTGTAAATTTTAGTTTTTCATTTTTCATTTCTTATTTTTCATGTTTAATTTTTTTATTTTTCATGTTTTATTTTTAATTTTTTAGTTTTAATTTTTTATTATTAATTTTTTTTTTTTATTGTTTATTTTTCATTTTTTATTTTTAAATTTTTAATTTTTTTAATTTTTAATTTTTCGTTTTTCATTTTTTATTTTTCATTTTTCGTTTTCATTTTTCATTTTTAATTTTTTCATTTTTCATTTTTCGTTTCTCATTTTTTATTTTTCAGTTTTAATTTTTAATTTAATTTTCATTTTTCATTTTTTATTTTTCCTTTTTTTAATTTTCATTTTTTTATTTTTCATTTTTCATTATTCATTATTAATTATTCATTTTTAAATTTTCGTTTTTCATTTTTCATTTTTTATTTCTCATTTTTTATTTTTAATTTTTAATTTTTAATTTTAATTTTTAATTTTTAATTTTTAATTTTTAATTTTTAATTTTTAATTTTTAATTTTTAATTTTTAATTTTTAATTTTTAATTTTTAATTTTTAATTTTTAATTTTTAATTTTTAATTTTTAATTTTTAATTTTTAATTTTTAATTTTTAATTTTTAATTTTTAATTTTTAATTTTTAATTTTTAATTTTTAATTTTTAATTTTTAATTTTTAATTTTTAATTTTTAATTTTTAATTTTTAATTTTTAATTTTTAATTTTTAATTTTTAATTTTTAATTTTTAATTTTTAATTTTTAATTTTTAATTTTTAATTTTTAATTTTTAATTTTTAATTTTTAATTTTTAATTTTTAATTTTTAATTTTTAATTTTTAATTTTTAATTTTTAATTTTTAATTTTTAATTTTTAATTTTTAATTTTTAATTTTTAATTTTTAATTTTTAATTTTTAATTTTTAATTTTTAATTTTTAATGTTTAATTTTTAATTTTTAATTTTTAATTTTTAATTTTTAATTTTTAATTTTTAATTTTTAATTTTTAATTTTTAATTTTTAATTTTTAATTTTTAATTTTTAATTTTTAATTTTTAATTTTTAATTTTTAATTTTTAATTTTTAATTTTTAATTTTTAATTTTTAATTTTTAATTTTTAATTTTTATTTTTTAATTTTTAATTTTTAATTTTTAATTTTTAATTTTTAATTTTTAATTTTTAATTTTTAATTTTAATTTTTAATTTTTATTTTTTAATTTTTTATTTTTCATTTTTAATTTTTTATTTTTCATTTTCCATTTTTATTTTTTATTTTTCATTTTTCATTTTTCATTTTTCATTTTTCATTTTTCATTTTTCATTTTTAATTTTTCGTTTTTCATTTTTCATTTTTAATTTTTCATTTTTTTTAATTTTTCATCTTTCATTTTTTATTTTTCATTTTTTTTTTCATTTTTTATTTTTCATTTTTAATTTTCAAACAAGTTATCATAATATCATAATTTTTCACCAATACAATCACATTTTGTCTTACTACTCACATGTTACGCTCACATGTTAGGATTACATGTTACGCTGTTTTTAAAATTTACATCCCCCCCGCGCTTATAGATGTTTACACATACACGACATATTTATTATCGCCATTTTCACAAAAAATGAATAAAGACGACCGGTTCCCAACACGTGAATATGCAACATACAGTTGACCGCAAACTTCTAACGACTGACCTTGAGCTTTATTAATAGACATGGCAAAAGCCAAACGAACGGGAAATAGTAATCTTCAATTACATAATTCATTAATTTTTGATCGCAAGTATTGTTTTGTTGCATAATTTGGGTGGATTTATATTAAGAAGCATAATGACTGGAGATTGGATTTTCAATTGTAAATTATGCTATGGCATTCCAGGCAAATCAAGAGAAGTCAAAAATTCATCAAAGTATCAGCACATTAATATTTGATCAATTCGCCAACTATTTGAGTTTGAATGATGAAATTCAAATCATTGACATCCTTATTTTTTCCTGCCAATATATGTTGCTCTTTCACTCAACCAAGCATGATTTTTGTATTACTGTTGTATATTTGGGAAACATTTTTCAATTAGTTCGTCTTTTGTTTGTGTGAATATGCAAAAATCTTTCGGAATTGTAATGACACCATCATTATCAATTGGCATTTTAACATCGCCATTAAAAGCACTTGCTTTGAAAATGTAGCAGCTAATGGATTATTTTGCAGTCGCACGCATACATTGATGGCGTGTCCTAACGTTTTAATGTATCTCCATAGATTTGATGGCTTCAAATACGTATTTATTTCCTCAGCTGGTGTTGATTTTGAGATAAGATGTAGTATTTATCTGAAGTCTCCTTGTAACAATATCAAAGCACCACCGACTACATATTGATTTCCACTGAAATTTTTCATTGTACGATCCAAAGCTTCAATCGATTTTGTTTTAAAACTCAAGCCATACCAGAGGTTTTTGATAAATTGCATGATGGTGCTTCATTTATCGTCATTTTCAACGGCAATTTAAGCACTGAATGCGCTTTCCTACCACCAACCAATAAAGTGGCTGCAACTCCAGAAGATGTAAGTGTCAAAGAAATTCTACCACGTTTAAAGTTAAAAATTTAAGTAATCAAGAAATTTTTGCTAGTGCCACCAGGTGCATCCAAAAACTTGAACAAAATTTGTCACTACATTTGGATCGTAGTTCTGTTCTCGAGGGAAATTTTAATTAAAATATCATTTCTTGAATGATTTGGTGATGTTATACCCAACTAAGCCAAAGCTTCACTCGTCATTCCTAAACCAATATCCTCAATCAATATCAATGTATCGTTATACGTTTCCGCTGTATAATCAATTGAATATTATAAGTTAAGGTGCGCATTCGATGTTAAATATCTTCCCTCATATAATCACAATATCTTATCCATAAATCAGATGTATTAGCCGGATTGCAGGTTGAGATAATGATATAAAATAAAATTGTGATTTCAAAAATAATTAAAGAATTTTGAACCATGAACATTAGTAAACTGTGTAAATTGGACCTAAATCATCAGTTTCAAACACATTTGGACGACCTTGAATAGGTTTGCCTTACTTTCGACGTTGAAATTCCTTTTTTGATGTATTCAAAGTATAATATGATGGAATCTGCGCATAAAATAATGTTCTTAGAAATGACTTTTCTTGCCACAATAAAAACAAGTAAGAAAATTATAGTCGGTCTAGACCGACTATATGATACCCTATACCATGCGTTTAGAGACCCTATCTCTCAGACCCAACTAACTGGATATAGAAAATAAGCATAAACCAAATTTGAGTGGGATTTTTATTAATTTTTTCGGCTGCAGATATGAAAAAGTTCATATCGGATGCTATATCTATATGGGGACTAGGCCCAAAAATGGACTGATCCTGGCTATGTTTGGTAAGGTCTCTTGTATTTTGCAAAAATATATACAAACAAAATTTGAGAAGAATCAGTGCAATATTTTAGTTTTTTGATAGATTTAAGTGAAGATCGGGAAGCAGCTCTATATGGGGCCTATGACTAAGAGTTGTCCCATAGAAATAATTTTTGGACTACTGATTAATGGATGTAATAAACACATACAAACCCAATTTGAATAAGATTTATATGATAATTTGTATCTTATGGCAATTTAAGTCGATTTCATAGGGGTCACTTGTATGGGGGCTAGGTCTGAACATGGACCGATTCTCACCAATTTCAATAGCATTGATCCCATGGCCGATAAAAGATTAAATACCAAATTTCATAAAAATATATTCATATTTGCGACCTACAGTTTGATTACAAGCTTTACATGGACACACAGACGGACGGACGGACGGACGGACGGACGGACGGACGGACGGACGGACATCGTTAAATCGAATCAGATAGTGATTCTGATTCGATCGGTATAATTAAAGATGGGTGTAGGTCAAATATTTTTGGTTGTTACAAACAGCAGCACAAAGTCATTATACCCAAACCACATAGTGGTATAGGGTATAAAAATGCGATCGATGTTGCATTTGGTGGCGTAATTGCTCTACTTGTGCTGAATTTTGTTTCTTAAAAAGGTACGCTGACCAAATGAACAACTAACTGTTGCTCGGTCGGGTATTTTTCATGTACATATTTAAAAATAGAGTATACGCCATACTGTTTCATTACTGCTGATGTATGGACCAGTTCGGTGATGTGTTATTGCATCATTTTCTATAACACTACCTTTCGTTTATATTTACAAATATATTTGATCATTTTAACTGAATTGCAGTATTTAATGTTAATGGGACCCTTAAAAAATTTTAATAAAATTTTTGAATATGGGACAATCCAACAATTGAAACATAGCCGCGAATAACGTTGTAAACGACAAAATTCAAATTGTTCAGTATTTGTAAAAAACGTTTCAAAAGTAGCAGGCACTTTCTAAATTTTTTTTATGGTTCATTATAGAGACACTTAAATTAAAAAGCTTTTTTTTTATCAAAAAAATGTTTAATAACATTTATTTATTTAATAAATTACAAATTATTTATGTTCACAGTGGAAAAACATTTCATATACAAAATGTTATTCCATGTTTGACAACAGAGAGTAAGATGGCATTTAAAATGTTTTTCGCGTGAGGAAATAATTTATATTTAAGATAATTTGAATGATTTGCAGCAGTTTTTTTTTTAAATAAAACAATATGAAATTCTATTTATAAAACACACTTTATAACAAGAACTTAAATTCAATTTGACAAGAAAATAACATAAAAAAAAATAAAACAAAAACTCAAAAGAAATATGCTGGTTTGCTCTCGAACCTAAATTTTTAATATCACTTAATTTAACTGCAGATAGATATATAAAAATCTGAGCTAGGGATGATGCCATTGCCATGATTATAAGAAATCTGATTGTTCATTGTAATTTGTTTCATAGAATTTATGAAAATGTTCTTTTATTAGCCGGATGTTGAATATTTGGCAAAAAAAAAATTTCATCGGCAATCACAAATCTATATTATAAAAAATAAAAATAAAAATTGAAGTAATAGGCACTTAAAACGTTTTTCCATAACACCTGTACTGGAGCTTTTTGCAGGTATAATTTTATTTTTGCTTGTTTGATAAGCGTTTGCACTATTCATTAATCTTTTGTTTTTATTATTTTTCCAATATTCGATATTAATTTTTCTTTTTGTGCCTCTGTTACACTTACACTTATAGCTTTCGACAATTCAATTCGAATCATTTTGTCAGTCACTTACAACGTTCTTCCGCTGACTATCACTTTCAAATTGCTTTTTTATAACGAAAAGGGGCAAAAATCCAGCTGATTTGATATTTGGGCAATGAGGGAGAGCTTAATAAACGGTATTCTGCAAAAACCGATTTTGCAAAAAACGGCGTTTACAACGTTATTCGCATCTATGCTTCAATTGACGACCCCGATTTGTTGTGTTCCCACTTTGGCAGTTGTTGATTTACCATTATCTTGTGTTGATGGTCGAAGATATTTTGGATACTTATCATATCCAGTAATAGTTTCCATCTTGTATACATACTGAATTCATATTCGAAACACCGAATGATCCACGAATCATGTTTTCATGCAATTCAGGATCAATTTTAGGATCAAGAATTTCTGCTGCTGTAATACTATCAATTTGTCTTGGTGTTATTTTGTCAACCATCCAAATTAAAATGTAGTCCTCTCTTTTGCCATTCAATCGAATACATCCAGCAACGTATTCCGCCAAATATTTTTAATTTTATCAGCATGTCCATTAACGATTTCATCTTTTGCCTACATACATGTGCAGTTATATCATGTCGGTCTGTTGGCCCTTGACCTTCGAATAAAAGTTCTTCAACTTTATTCCATTGCGGATTGAACTTGAAAGTTATATAAAAATCAGCTCTTCCAAAATGGCGAACACAACACATTGCATTTTGCGCGTGTTCATGCATATGCCGTGGTCCATCAACATGATGGTGCTGAAATAACCATATTGCCAATATCATTAGGATCCACGTGATTATTTTGAATGTGTTCTTGCGAACGTAGTTTTGATTGGTTATATTTGATGTAATTTAAACGTTCAGTTTCAACAATGTGTTGATGTAAAAACTTATGACAATGCAAAATTTGAATGTATTCATTTTGTTGAAAAATTAATCGATACGCGTTATAATTCACAGCGCTTACTTTATTATCAGTTACCACACCTACCATAAAAAGTATTAAAAAAAATTCCAATATGATTTCACACATTTCATATGGAAAAAACTCACCATCACAAAAGTGAGCATAAAACGCTTATGCGTTGATATTTTTCGATGTTTTTTCTTCTTGAACCATCACTGAAAGTAGACCTATTCAACGCATTTTACATGGTCTAACACACAGCGTTTGATTTTTATATATGTATATAAATTTCTCTTAATATTTAAAGTCAGTTCCATCTTTAAATATTCTCACATAATATTTTAAGTTAACCCTTTGTAATATCTATATACACATTTGAGAGTGTTTCGTGATTGATCATCATCGCCCAGCCCAAACCATTCGACCCAGAAACTTGGAATTTGGACTGTATGTTCCCTTCTCGGCGTAAAGATCCACTAAGTAGTGTGCAAATTCTAGGAAATTTTATTTTTTCATTAAAAAGAGACCCTAAAGGTATGTTAATCAATTATAGCGAATTCAAAAATCGACACAAACACATTAACAAATTCAATAAACACACACATAGCATTGTATAATTTTATGTATGTATGTGTTAGTAGCAACTTTAAATGCAATTTACTCAAAATAAAGGAAAAAAAAATAAAAAAACTGTAAATCTGCAAAACCGCTAAAAAGAAATACCTTTCAAATAATATACGTTTGGTCGTAATCGGGATAAAACGGTAGAACAAAACGTCGGTCACAAGAAATCGGCTAGCCTATTAATATTATCGATATATGAATTTTGTTATACGGACTCCGCCGAATACATGGGCATCAGCCAATAATGAATTTATTGCTAATTCTAACGTCTAGGGGAGGAATAATGGTAAAAAAGGGTAAAAATTGTACATTTGGTATCTTCTAAACAAAAGAATCTAGGAATATGAAATATAGTGTATGGATTCCACTAGAGATAGAATAAACAGATGAGAGGAAAACTTTTGGAAATTCGGATGTTTAGGCGGGTTAGAACGGCCAAAAAAGTAAAAATGTTACCTTTTTGTATCTTATTTACAAAGTAATTTAGGAATATGAAAGTTGATATGTAGATTCCACCAGAGACACAAACATCGGACAAGAATAAAAGTTGTTTTAATTCGAGACTTCATTCATGGGATATAAAACGGACCAAAAATTAAAAATCTGGTACTTTTCAACTGGTAAATTTTCATTTGAAAGTACATTTTCTGAAAAAAAAAAAAAAACAATTACGAAAAATATAGCCGGTATAGACCAATAGCCTATGCCAGTGGTCGCCAAAGTTTTTGAGCAAAGGGCCAAATAGAGTTTTAAACAAGTAAGAAAATTATAGTCGGTCTAGACCGACAAACCGATACCCTACACCATGCGTTTAGAGACGCTACCTCTTAAGCCAAACTAACTGGAAATAGAAAATAAGATAAACCAAATTTGATTAGGATTTTTATTAATTTTTTGGCTGCAGATATGAAAAAGTTCATATCGGATGCTATATCTTTATGGGCACTAGGCCTAAAATTGGACCGATCCTGATCATGTTTGGTAAGGTCTCTTGTATTTTGCAAAAATATATACAAACAAAATTTGAAAAGAATCAGTGCAATATTTTTGTTTTTTGATAGATTTAAGAGACGATCGGGAAGCAGCTCTATATGGGGCCTGTGACTAAGAGTTGCCCCATAGGGATCATTTTTGGAGTACTCATTAATGGATGTAATAAACGTATACAAACCCAATTTGAGTAAGATCTATATGATAATTTGGATCTTATTGCAATTTATGTCGATTTCATAGGGGTCATTTGTATGGGGGCTAGATCTGAACATGTGCCAATTTTCACCAATTTCAACAGCGTTCATCCTGTGGCCGATAAAAGCTTATATGCCAAATTTCATCGAAATATAATCATACTTACGACCTGTAGTTTGATTACCAAGTTTACACAGACAGTCGGACAGACGGACGGACAGACAGACGGACGGCCAGACGGACGGACATCGCTAAATCGACTCAGAAACCGATTTTGAGTCGATCGGTATAATAAAATGTTGTTCTGCCTCAAATATTTTTAGAAGCTCCATATATCAGCTCTAAGTCATTTTAGCCTATACCACGAAGTGGTCAAGGTATAATGAATAGTTGATATATCCAAAGTTTTTAAGCTTAATAAATTTTTTTCCTTTTCATGTAAAGAAAAGCAAATTTGAGTTACATCCTTACCACATGAAGCCGTCGATATATCTGTGGTCTCAAGCGATAACCGCCTAAGTCGACTTAAGAACGATTAGAGTTATGTATGCTATCATATTCTACTAAAAACGCTTTATATTTACGTGAAATCCCCTTTTCTCTAGCGCAATTTAATAAGAAGTTATAAAAGAAAACATTCTAACCTAAGTCGTAATGAAGCCCCATTACATTTATATAAAAAGTAATTTTCTCGAAAGCATGATTTTCGACTTGGGCGTTTAATGCAAAGATAGATTTTTAGATTTCTAGGAACCATCTGAACTTTTGAACTTAACTTATTTATATGACATCAAATTTGCATAATTTTAGTTATATTACATGTGTAACTGATTAAACCTTTATTATTGCTTATGATGTAATGTAAAAAAAAAAAAAACATCAATTCCGGTCTGCAAATGTAATTTTTTTGCTATAAAGGTATGATAGTTTAATTCGAACTTTATCTATAAATGCAGTGAAGCGTTTGAAAATTGTGCAAACAAAATTTGACATGAATTTCTGCAATTAATATTTTTCTATATCAACACGAATCGCAAATGCAGAAGCAGAAGCTACAAAATGAGACCCTAAAAGAAATATTTTTTTGTATCATAATAAATTTAGCAATATCCCAAATAAATGTATTTTTTACTTTTCAAACTATGAATGCCGAATTATTTTTAATGCTTCGGGGGTAGAGTCAGCTACCTTAATTGCTAATTAGAGTGTCCCTCGCTTGTCCTAAAACGTAAATTTATGGTGGCCTTTAAAACTTGGGTTTTTTAACTTTTTATGAATTTAATGCAATATTTATGTTAACAGCTATGTTTTTATTTGATGCATAGTTAGTTTGGGTAGTAATCATCCATTTTCGGATATTGTTGCAATAATACACTGAGAAAAAACAAGTAAGGGTGTTAAGTTCGGCTGTGCCGAATCTTTGATACCCTCCACCTCGGTTTGACAATTTGTTAAACAATTTGTTAAACTTAATACCAAATTATTTCATCAAATTCTGTTTATTTATTTGAAAATGAAATATTGAATTGAATATGCTATTTAATTTCTTATTTATAAAAAAAAGTTTTTTAATAAAAGCAAAATAGTGAAAATATTTTATGATTTTTATTTACATATGTATGACGACATTTCAACCTAAAAATTTAAGTTTTTATCGATTGAATAAACAACACAAAAATGGTTATCGTTTAGATGCCAACAACTGACTTTAACAATTGCGAATATCGTTTAAAAATTTTACTGATAATTTTGCAATTTTCTTTTTTTAACGATTCGACTATCGTTAAAAGAAGTTACCAAATCGCGGTACTGAAAAGTTATTAATTTCTCCTGAATGGCAATTTTTTTTTTAAATGTAAACATATTTGGTGTTTTTTTTTTGGAATTTCAATTTGTATTTAACGAATAAAATTTATATATTAAAGATGCAATTGATGTCTTCTAAATTTATAATTATTATTTCCGACGTTTTGATATGAATTTCTGAAAATCAATTAATATTTTCTAATTTATAATTGGAAATTTTAATTCCAGTTTTTAGAATTGATATTTTCTAAAATTTTAATGGAAAATTTAAAAAGTGCAATTTTGTATTTATGTGGATAACAATGCTTTAGTAATTATAAACAATTTTTAAAAATTAGATGTAATCGCAATCAGATCTTTTGTAGTTAAAGCAGAATAATAATTCTATATAACTATGTAGAACTGTTTTGAGAGCAAAAAACTCATTGATAAACTCGGTAACTCTATTTTGCAAAGACAACAAAAAGTTAATATGCCAAACTTATGTTCATATTTGTAAAAGAATAATGAAAAAACTTATGAAATAAAAGACCAGCCCGTGTATACTCTTAACATTGTTCTGTATGATATCTAGTTGAAAATATTGACATTCATGTTAAAATAGAAATAACTATGTATTGCAAAGCTAATTAGAACAAAAATTGTGGCGCCATCTACTGTGGCATAGTCACGCTGAGCAAAATGAAGTGACACTCTGTTAGTGCAAAAGAAATGTATATTCCCCACAACAAAATATTGCAGAATTTTATGTAAATAAAATAATATACCGATTTTTTTCTAACATGCAGTTGTTATGAATATACATATACAATATAATATATGTACATTATTTGTATTATTTAATATGTTTATATAAATTTATAAATAAATTTATACATAAAATTTTTTTTTGCTAAATTTACATTTTTTTTTTTTTTTTATAACAACTAGGCATTTTAGCATTGTTTGCTTTAGATGTTGGTGAATTTTTACTCCCTTTATATAAACTCGTAGTGTTTGCTTGTCGAAAAAAGTTTGGATCGATTTTTACCAATTTCCCGTGAGCCATTCGATCTGAAATTTTGCAGGCCGGCTCGTGGTAAAAACAGAAATGATCTAACAAATTTTTAGAGTGATGCCAAAATAATGGAAACTTTTAAATTTTTCTACCAGAGTTAATAAAAAAGTGCACAAAGGGTTAGTTTTTATTATATTATTACCACAACGACCACAAAAACAACAAGTCCAGCTATGACAACAACACAACATTTAGAATAACAACAAGAACAATATAGAAACATGATATTTTTCATTTTTTTTTATTTGTCAGAGATTTCCTTGGACCTGTTCCAGCGATTTTAATGATTTTTGAAATAGAAGTCTTTCCATGAATTTGGTGAATCATTCTCACTAAAAATGACCACCCTAGCTGTCCTATTGAGGGCGTGATCGTGACAAGAACAACATAGAAAATTATATTTTTTCAAGACTTTTTTTAGTTCTTCATTCAAATCTCGGGCCCTAATCGACCGATATGGACGGTTTTAAACAGCAAACTTTCCAGGATGTTAGTGAATCATTTTTTATGTCAACGAGCACCCTAGCTGCCCGATTGATGCAGTCATCGTAATTTCCACAGACGGACAGACGGACATCGCTATATCAACTCCGGTTGTTATAGGGATGACAAATATATATATTTAATGGGGTCCAAAATTTTTTTTCTAATTATTACAAACGGAATGACAAACTTATATATACCCTCTGCACACTGGAGTGGAGGGTATAAAAATGGCAACAATAAAACTTGGAAGTATGAAAATACTACTGCTAACATTTAAAGCGGCACAAATTGGGCAGAATATTATGCCTTGAAAGTCAACACAGTTTTTGATGACTATAATATCTAAAATTTTGCGGTGGTGCGTGATGGTCGCATTTTTCGTTTACAAGAAGATTTGGAAATGTTTAAAAAATTGAAATAAAATTCGTTCTTTTCACTTTCATTCACATATAACTTTTGAAGTAGTATTGTAATCTTATGAAGCACGAACACAAAAACCCAGTTAGCATTTAATGAAATTACAACATGGTTTTATGACTCGATTTTCAAATGAGATTGTTAAAACAAGCTTTCAAATGTTGACTGGGTATACACACATTGACACAAAGTAAGAACCAATAAACACACACACACACATAATTAATATAAGAAAACAAAACAAATTCTAAAAGCGAAAAAGTCGAGAAGTTTCAATTTTTGAACAGATTAAATTTTATCAAAGTTAATTTGACAAATTTCATAAGAATAAATCTATAATATTAATAGGCTAGACGATTTCTTGTGACCGATGTTTGTTCTACCGTCTTGTACCGATTTTGAGCACAGGTATATTATTTGAAAGGTATTTCTCTTTAGCCGTTTTGCAGATTTACGGATTTTTTAATTTTTTTCCTTTATTTTGAGTAAATTGCATTTAAAGTTGTTACCAACACATACATAAAATTATACAATGCTATGTGTGTGTTTATTAAATTTGTTAATGTGTTTGTAATAAAAATCAGTTTGCTTTTTGTGTTGATTTGTGAACTGGCTATAATTGATTAGCATACTTTTAGGGTCTTTATTAAATGAGAAAATAAAATTTCCTAGAATTTGCGCTCGAATTTCGAGGTCTGGATTCTGCTAGTAAAATTTAAAATCCAAATAAGGAAACAGAAATGTATAATTTTTTCAAAATTTTTATTTTATAAAAAATTAACTTAAAGTAAATTTAGAATATAAACAAAATAAAAATCAAAAAATAAAGTAATAAAAAATTCAGAAATAAAAAAAAAAAATTCACAAACTTAATTAGAAATGCTAAAAAAAAAAACAACCATCAAGTGTAACTTTTATGATGCTAAATAGTGTCTGTGTCTTAAGTCTTTTATTACCGTTAAATCATGAAATAGGGTCAATAAAATTTGAAAATATTTGACAATAGTAAACAATTTCAACGCAAATCATAAAAAAGGTACAAAAGCTCGCCGTTGTTGCTACGTTGCGAAATTCAACACATAAAAGGCCTTCTTCATGGCCACAAACTAAAAAATATCAAAACAAGCGTTTTTCAGGGCCACAAAATGTAAAAAAAAATCATATGAGTCCGATCACAAGGTAGATGTGTGAACATCTAGTAATTAAAGATTTTTATACCCTATACCACTATGTGGTTTGGGTATAATGACTTTGTGCTGCTGTTTGTAACAACCAAAAATATTTGACCTAGACCCATCTTTAATTATACCGATCGAATCAGAATCACTTTCTGAGTTGATTTAACAATGTCCGTCCGTCCGTCCGTCCGTCCGTCTGTGTGTCCATGTAAACCTTGTAATCAAACTGCAGGTCGCAAATATGAATATATTTTGATGAAATTTGACATATAAGCCTTTATCGGCCATGGGATGAACGCTATTGAAATTGGTGAGAATCGGTCCATGTTAAGACCTAGCCCCCATACAAATTACCCCTATGAAATCGACATAAATTGCCATAAGATCCAAATTGTCATATAGATCTTACTCAAATTGAGTTTTTATGCGTTCATTACATCCATTAATGAGTAGTCCAAAAATGATACCTTTGGCCCCATATAGAACTGCTTCCCGATCTTCACCTAAACCTATCAAAAAACAAAAATATTGCACTGATTCTTCTCAAATTTTGTTTGTATATATTTTTGCAAAATACAAGAGACTTTACCAAACATGGTCACGATCGGTCCATTTTTGGACCTAGTCCCCATATAGATATAGCATCCGATATGAACTTTTCCATATCTGCAGCCAAAAAAAATTAATAAAAATCCCACTCAAATTTGATTTATGCTTATTTTCTATATCCGGTTAGTTGGGCCTAAGAGATAGGGTTTCTAAACACATGGTATAGGGTATCGTATAGTCGGTCTAGACCGACTATAATTTTCTTACTTGTTTATGTTACTTTTCTAACATCAAACAGAAGGCGTCATCTATGTATCACTTATGGCAAATTTGTGGGGTTGTTGAATTATGTATATGTTATACGCTTATGTTGTGAAATTTTTAACATTTTATAGTAAGGGGTTGTTGACTTAACTAAAACAATTTTATATCATAATTTTTTCACCAATACAATCATAAGTCACACCGATTTGTCTTACGGCTCACAGCGTAACATGTGAGTTTACATGTGAGTTTACATGTTACGCTGTTTATACCCTATACCACTATGTGGATTGGGTATAATGACTTTGTGGTGATGTTTGTAACTACCAAAAATATTTGACCTAGATCCATCTTTTATTATACCGATCGAATCAGAATCATGAACTGATTCGATTTTACGATGTCCGTCCGTCTGTCCGTCCGTCGGTGTGTCCATGTAAACCTTGTAATCAAACTGCAGGTCGCAAATATGAATATATTTTGATAAAATTTGGCATATAGACTTTTATTGGCCATAAGATAAACTATTGAAATTGGTGAGAATCGGTCCATGACTATACCTAGCCCCCATACAAATGACCCCTATGAAATCGACATAAATTGCCATTAGATCCAAATTGTCATATAGGTCTTACTCAAATTGGGTTTGTATTCGTTTATTACATCCATTAATGAGTAGTCCAAAAATGATCCCTATGGGAAAACCCTTAGTCATCGGCCCCATATAGAGCTGCTTCCCGATCTTCACTTAAATCTATCAAAAAACAAAAATATTGCACTGATTTTTCTGAAATTTTGTTTGTATATATTTTTGCAAAATACAAGAGACTTTAGCAAACATAGTCAGGATCGGTCCATTTTTGGGCCTAGTCCCCATATAGATATAGCATCCGATGTGAACTTTTTCATATCAGCAGCCAAAAAAGTTAATAAAAATCCCACTAAAATTTGGTTTATGTTTATTTTCTATGTCCAGTTAGTTGGGCCTATGAGATAGGGTCTCTAAACGCATGGTATAGGGTATCGTATAGTCGGTCTAGACCGACATTTATTTTCTTACTTGTTTTGTGATTGTATTGTGAAATAGAAATTTACCCCCGTGCGCGGATAGATGTTTACACATCAAAAGGCCCTTTCCAGGGCCACCACATAAATTCTAAACGAGATTTTTTTTGTAACTGCTTCTTTCTTTTGTAACAAAATAAAGGCAATGATTATCATGATGAATTAATTTAAAAGCAAAAAGTTCCTAAATATAAAAAAAAAACTTTGTGTACTCTTACAAAAAAAATTTTTTTTTTTTATTCCAAATTATAATATACTAGCAGATTCCAGCGCTCGAAATTCGAGTGCAATTTCTAGGCAGCTTTATTTTTCAACTTAGCCGATTCACAAACCAACACTTTTATGGTTTATTATTATTGTGAATGAAGGTAACAAACTCATTAACAAACATATTAACAAATTTAATAAAGCACACATAGCATATGTATAATTTTATGTATGTGTTAGTAGCAACTTTAAATGCAATTTACTTAAAATAAAGGAAAAAATTTAAAAAATCTGTAAACCTGCAGAACGGCTAAAAAGAAATACCTTTCAAATAATATACGTTTGGTCAAAATCGGGATAAAACGATAGAACAAAGCATCGGTCACAAGAAATCACACAGCCTGTTAATATTATAGATAATATATTGCATTTTTTTAAAACAATTTTAGTTTCATATTTTGTCCTAACATTTTTTTTCAATATTACGTTTTAAACTCTTTTTACTAAATATTTGTCAACCCTGATAATGGCTGCTTATCGCAAAATTTTTATCGCAACTTCTTTTTCATAACTGTGATCCATGTTCAATGCTATGCCAAATGAACATTCTGAGATCTGCCACTCTTGTAAATAAATGTGTTCCATGTTCAAATGAACATTCTGAGATCTGCCACTCTTGTATTATCAGTTTCATGTTCACAAAATTGCAGTTTGCACATCCTCTTTTATATATGATCCTTGATATAACATCGGATCAATTTCAAACTGTTCTAGAGCAGGATCTTCTTCTACAATATTCTTCGACGATATTGTTTTCAATTGAGTCCATACGCATATTCCTTTGATATGTTGGCGTTATTGTATTTAGAGAGTACGTGGATTGAAATCTATCAATAGTTCTAAGGATAGCTTGGTCAGAGGAATGATTATGTGCGCCTTATAAGTTGCTCGAAGCGATGACTGATTTTCTAAGCAAGTTTGGAATATTTGGCAGCATTTTTCAAGCATGGATCTATTCGTGGTGATTTGTACCGTTCATAAATGTCAAAAAGTGAGCGCAGTATGACAGTCCGTTTGACAGGTTCGTAAGTTCTATCTAATGCCGTTTTCTTTTCTGACAAAAAATGTTGCATTTTATTTGGATTTCAAATTTGTTTGAAATTATGTGAATTTCTTTATATTGAATTTTATTTATACAAATCTAATACGAAATGCAAAAATGAAACATTAGAGCCTTGAATATAAATAGTATTCCTGGACACCAATCACCTATTCATGGTCTGCATATTTACATTCGATTAAAAATTGTATTAATATACAAAAAAAAAAAAAAAATCCATTTTCTGCTACAATTTATGACTATAGTTTTAAATTATTTCGCATTTCATATCTATTGTTTCGGTTTTCTATGGTATTGTTTAGTTGCACTACTCACTTATATTGTAGAAAATTCGTTCTGTTTCCCAGCAAAAAAAAAAAAAAAACAAAACAATTGTATTGGATGACATGAAAGTAGTTGCTAGATCTAAACAAACATACATTAGAGTGCCTCGATTTGTATGAATTTTGCGAACTAAAATTATAAACTTTTTTTTTTTTTAAACGTATAACTCTTTAAGGGTGTGATAACTGATCTTTTAACTGAAATTTAAGAGACTATTTAAGCTGATTGGATAGGAAAAGTGTGTAATAATATTTTGCTAGTATTCTATAACTGTAATCACTTATAACGGTGAACGAAGAAGAATAGCAAATAGCTGAAAATAAAAGAATTATTTTTATTTATTTTACTTTTCTAATCAATTTCCAATTAAATGCTGCGCGGTTCGTACCTTAGTGATTTTGAAAAATGGCAAATCTTAGTCTACTTAAAAAGTGATTTAAATTTTTGGGAAATAGCAAGAAAATTAAAACTTTCTTGTATGGTTATGGCAAATTTTGTAAGTAATCCGAGTGATTGTGGTAAAAATTAAACTGCCGCAACGAAAAAAGCTCTGATCGGGACCGGCATAGAATAATCATCTGTGCCAGCAACAAAATGAAGAGTATCAAGCAGATAATCAATGAATAGAAGGTAAATGTATCCAAATCAGCTATAGGTAGGCTCTTAAAGGATTTCCAGCTAATTTCATGCCAAAAGCTTTAGTCCGTGCCAAGGACATAAAATTGCTCAACTTGAATTCGCTGAAAGGAACTTAAAAACCAACCGGAGAAAGGTAAGTCAATAATCGCTTTTCGACTGTTTAAACATAGAATTCTTTTAAAGGTGATTTTTTCTGATCAGCAAAAGTTTAACGTTAATGTTTTAGATGGTTTCAACAGCTATTGGAGATACCTTCGTAATGAGTCACATTATTTCTCAAAACAGAATTTCAGAGGCGGTTTGGGACACTTTTTGTATCGGATTGCATGTCGGTCATTAGTTGCTTTTCATGTAAGTACTCATTTGTAAATGCAGTAATTTTTCCAATATTTTCGAGAGGAAGCTAAGTATGGCAATTGGACGATACTCTGGGTTGGATTTAGGTAGTGGAATTATCTTCGCATGCTTCCCTTTAGCAGGAAATTGACTCTACGTAGTAATGGAGTTGAAGAGATGATATACGGTAATATTAATGGTTAATAAATTGAGGATTTAAGTTATCGTATCCAACAGCATTTGATTTTACAAGTGAGGAACAAGAAAAAACATCAAACTGACAGACGCTGGAAAACTCAAACTGGTTTTCTTCAAGAAACGAATTGTTATTGCTCTTTAGTAAAATGCTATTATGAATCGTATTGTTCGTAAGAAATATGGGTATATTAGTGAACATCTACGTTCATCTAGTTATCTACCCCTCTACTAACTTAAAAATTCGGTTTCATCAGCAAATTTCCTGAGTGTTTTCCAGCTTATCCCCCTAAGACCCGTCAGGCCTAGTAGGATGTCGTTGGATAAATATCTGACCCCTTGTTGTCACAAAAGCAGGACAGTAACATATATAGTGTTCTAGGGTTTCGTCATCCTCTCCGCAAGCTCTACAAGTGGCTGATTCCGTCCGTCCTATACGGTATAGGTGTGCCCTCAGCTCAGAGTGTCCAGTGAGGATGCCAATTATCCTATTAAGGTTTCCCCTACTCAAAGTTAGGATTTCTTAGTTTTCGTAGTGTTGGGAGTACCCCATAGTATCTTTGTAATCATGCCAAGTCAGTCTCCTCCCAAATTGATACATGCGAACTGGTCGCCCAGTCTGCCAGTTCCAATTTGAGTGACTTGAAAGGTATTGGATTTTCCAAATCGACTCTTTCCAGGAAAGAACCCTTCCTGGCCAGTTCGTTAGCAATTTCGTTTCCCATTATACCGCTGTGTCCTGGGATCCAAACGATTTCAAGTCTGCCTCTTCCGGAGAAGTTTGCAATCTCTTCCTTACACTCGAGGATAGTCCTTGATCTAGTTTTGTATGCGGATATCGCTTTGATGGCCGCTAGACTGTCCGTAAATATTTTCACATCTTCGGGAATTGGGGAATCCCGTGCTTTAATAGATCTAATACATTCCATTATCGCGACCAATTCAGCCTGAAAGACAGAGTTGTGCTCCGGTAGACGGAAGTATAACCTTGTAGAATGGTCCTCATCATAGAAACCTATGCCAGTCTTGCCATGCAGACTAGATGAGTCCGTATACAAGTGTGACCCTGGAAGGTTTTGTAGAATATTTCCATTCATCCAACTTTCCCTGTCTGGTATCCGTATACTGCAGGTTATACCTGTTGACACTTCCGCGATTCTATCACAGCTAATATCCACTGTGTTGAGTCCCGGAATTTGGCCTAAAATTATCTGGTATCTGGTCATGTGGTCGGTGATATATTCCCCTGTTACCATTTATCGTAACATGGCCAGAGCTGCGCATATTTAATTCTAATCTCGATTGAGTATATATATAGCATATTCTCTAAAGCCCTCGTAGATGTAGTTATTATTGCACCACTGATCCCTATGCAACAGAAGCTCTGTATCTTTTGGAATGGTTTAATGTAGCATTTCCTGTTCATTGACGTCCATATGACTATGGATGCATAGGTAAGAATAGTTCTAACAACGCTTGTGTACAGCCAATGTGTCATCCTCGGGTTTAAACTCAATTTTGAGCTTATAGATATTCTGCAAATGGCTCATACATGATGAGCCTTCGCAACCCTGCTCTCTATATGGTTTTTCCTAGTGACTTTTTATCAAGAATCACCCCAAGGTATTTCACCGTTTGTGTGAAGCGAGGTTCGTCAATGTCGATTATTTTCGTCTTCCTAGTAAAGAAACATATTTCAATTTTCTCTGGGTTCACATTTAAATCCCTCGGTTGTGTCCAATCGTATGCGTATCCGATGCCCTCCTACATAACTTTCTAGGATCTTTCCCCCTTAACTGTATCGCTACGTCGTCTGCATAGCAAACAGGTTGGAAACCCTTATTGGCTAGAATCCTTAGCAGACTGTTTATAGTGGTCATCCAGAGAAGGGGGGGATAAAATTCCCCTTGAGGTGTCCCACAACAAACCTTGTCTCTAATTCTAATGCCACCAACCTCTCAACTATCCGTCTATTCCCTAGTATGTAACTGAATCAAGCTTTGATATCCCGGTCAATGTCGAATTGTTCTATTGGATTGGAGTAGCGTATTGGTTGATACATTGTTAACAGCTCCTTCTATATCAATGAATGTAGCCAGAGTGAAGATTTTTAAATCAAAAGATCTTTCGATGTGAGGAACTACCTCATGTAGTGCAGTTTCCACTGAGCGTCCCTTTAAATAAGCGTGTTGTTTGAACTGCAACAACTCGTTTGGGATTTGAGATTTAACCATGTTATCAATTATTCGCTCCATGGTTTTCAGTAGGAAGGATGTAATACTTATCGGTCGATAGGCCTTTGGGATCGCGTAGCTTTCCTTTCCCGGCTTTGGCATGAAGACTACTTTGGCCTCTTGCCATGCCCTGGGGGTGTATGCCAATTTTAGGTAAGCAGAGAATATGCCAGCAAAACTTATGGGGCAAAACTTTTTACTGCCTTAATTACCATATTTTCGGTTATTCTATCATTTCTTTCCTCTCGATACTGTTCCACAATTTGCCATTGATATTGTTCCCTATCGGCTCCCGTCTGCTGTTCTACGTTGCTTCCAGTTTGTCGGGACACATTGGTACCAATTTCTGAGTTCCTATTCGGCCCATGTTCTTCTGTAAGAAAATGTGTTTTCATCAATATTCTTAAGGAATGTTCCATTGATTCCGCCCGAATCCCAAGCGCACAACAAGCCGACCTACTGGCTCAGATGTATATCCGGACAGAACAGATAGAGCTATGTATTTACATAGCTCCTCTTATCAACCTTACCTAACCTAGTAAACATCTCATTGAGTTCATCAGCATCAATAAGACAGTTTCAACACCTATGAGAGTTGAAACGTGTCCATCTGGAAAAAGTTAAATCTCTTCGTTGTATTAATTGTTGCACTCTTGTGGAAAACCAGGGTTTACTCTTTGTTGTTATCCGTCTCGTTCTCAAGGGAACCGTATCATCATACAGCTTTGAAATATTTTCTTCTCGGAAAGATAATTGGTAATCTACCGAGGGCATATAGTAAATACCGCTCCAATTAATTTCGGAGAAATTGTCGTATAACCAAGAAATTAAATCGTGTTAAGAGTAGCATGAAGCAGATGTTTGATCATATAGTAGCACTTTTGACATGTCGCCTACGAATATGACGTCTATAGGTGTGCTGGTGGATGTTGGGTAATGTGTTGGAATGGTAGTATTAATTGGAATGAGTCCTTGTGACAACGTACTGTCCTTAAAATAGGATTCAACGAGGAGATTAGAATTAAAATCATCTAGGATTGCTATATCGTTATTATATAAAAAAGTATAGTTTTGAAGAGTGCTTACAAGCATAGAAAACACTATGCGACTATTTGGCCTGTAAACGCGGCCAACTAACATATTTTTCCCAAGAGATGAAATTTCACCAAAAATATGTTAAATTTTGTCTTCTTTGTCAGACTTACAGCAGAATTTGGAATTGAAAGTATTTTTTACATAAATGGCAATACCGCCTTCACTTTTTAGATCCCCGTCTTCATCTGTGAGATAATTATCCGCTCTAAATATATTATATCCATTCAATTATATGAGACAATTAGGAGTTGAGTCAGTAACCATGTCTCAGAGATACAAATAACATCAATATTAGAAGTTTTAAAAGTTTCTCTATGCTCGTCAATTTTTATACCCTCCACCCCAGTGTGCAGAGGGTGCGTATAAGTTCGTAATTCCGTTAGTAATAATTAGAAAAAAAAATCTGGACCCCATAAAATATATATATTTGTGATTCTTATAACAATCGGAGTTGATAAAGCGATGTCCGTCTGTGGAAATCACGATGACAACTTCAATCGGGCAGCTAGCGCACTCGTTTGCATAAAAAATGACTCATTGACTTTCCGAAAATTTTGCTGTTTAAAATCTTCCAAGTCGGTTGAATATGGCCCAAGATCTGAATGAAGAACTAAAAAAGTCTTGAAAAAAAAATGATTTTCCATGTTGTTCTTGTCACGACCATGGCGTCAATAGGAGAGCTAGTGTAATCATTTTTAGTGAGAATGATTCACCAAGATCATGGAAAGTTTTCTGTTACAAAAATAATTAAAATCGCTGGAACAGGTCCAGGGAAATCTCTGAAAAATTTAAAAAAAAAAATGAAAAATATGATATTTCTATATTGTTCTTGTTGTTATTCTAAATGTTGTATTATTGTCATAGCTGCACTTGTTGTTTTTGTGGTCGTTGTGGAATTAATATTATAAAAACTAAACCTTTGTAATTTTTGTTTTATCAACTCTGGTAAAAAAATTTTAAAGTTTCCATTGTTTTGGCATCACTAAAAAAATTTTTTAGATCATTTTTGTCATCACCGCGAGCCTGCCTCTAAAGTTCGAGATCGATTGGGTCACGGGAAAGGGGTCAAAAATCAATCCAAAATTTTTTCGACAAGCAGACACTACGAATTAATATAAAGGGAGTAAATATTCACCAACACCTAAGTTAATAATGTTAAACTACCTAGTTGTTAATAAAAAAAATGTATGTTTACCAAACAAAATTTTATGTATTAATTTATTTAAAGAAAAACACGAAAATAACTTTTGATGTTGCGTTTTTTGTGTGTAATATTAAATAACAAAATAATATACATATATTCTATACATGTATGTATATTCATAATAACCGAATGTTAGAAATAAGTCGGTATATTATTTTATTTATATAAAATTCTCCAATATGTATTTTGTTTTAGGGAAAATAAAGGGTCCGCCAAATAACTTTTTTTTGTTTTGAAAATGCTATAAAAAAAAAAACTACTGAATATTAACTCAAATTTTTTTTTTTATTTGAAAGTACAATCCTTTCGGTTAATAATGGAAAATAATTTCATTCAAATGGCTGCCTCGGCTGGCCATGCAGTAGCCTACACGATCAGTCCAATTTTTAAGCACATTATCGATTGTGTGCAGCTGTATTTCACCAATGGCTTCACGAATATTGTCCTTTAAAGCGTTAATTGTCTCTGGCTTGTTGGCGTAACACTTATCTTTGAGGGCACCCCACAAATAATAGTCCACCGGTGTTAAATCGCAGCTCCCAGTTGGCCAAACGACATCAGCTCTGCGGCTGATAATGCGATCTTCAAAAACAGGGCGCAAAACATCGAGTGTAGCTTCGGCTGTGTGGCACGTAGCGCCATCTTGTTGAAACCAAATGTTGCCAATATCCTCCTCTTCAATTTTTGTGAACAAAAATTCGTTCAACATGGCCCGATAATGATCAACATTGACTGTAACGGCCACTCCTTGCTCATTTTCGAAGAAAAATGGCCCAATTATGCCTCTGGACCAAAATCCGCACAAAACAGTGACTCGTTTTGGGTGTATCGGCTTTTCAATGTATGCGTGCGGGTTTTCTGTGCCCCAAATGCGACAATTTTCCTTGTTTACATACCCGCCAAGATCCAGATGAGCTTCATCTGAAAGATGATTTTTTTTTTTGTGGAAAAATCGGCATCTTCTGTAAGTCGATCGCAGGCCCACTTAGCGAAGCGAAAACGCATTGGATGGTCAGTTGGCTTCAACTCCTGAACCAATTGGACTTTGTATGGCGTCATACCAAGGTCTTTATGCAAAATTCGTCTCAATGATGCCTCCGAAATGTTCAATTCTTGAGAACGACGGTGATGTTGATGGCGCTTCACGCACACTTTCTACCACAGCAGCAATATTCTCGGGTGTACGCACTGTTTCTGGCTTTTCACGCTTTGGTTTATCGATGAGGATGCCAGTTTCTTTCACTTTTTTCACAAGATAACGAGCATACGGAGCTGACGGTGCTTCTCTTCTTCCAAAATCCGTACGCAATTTTCGCACACATTCTGCAACATTACCATGATTTTCAAAGTAATGTCGCAATATTTCCCAGCGTTGTTCAAGCGTACACACAACCATATTCGTTCAGCGGAAGGATAAAACTAATTATCTGTCAAATCAGGCATGAGCTAAGTGTTACCATTCACGAAATAAATACTAGTTGAAAAAAAAACGTTAGATGGCGGACCCTTTACATTTCTCTTGTATTAATAAACAGAGTGGCACTTCTTCCTGCTCAGTGTTGCTATGCCACAGTAGATGGCGCCTCAATTTTTGTTCTAATTAGCTTTGCAATCGTTATTTGTATTTTAACATGAATGTCAAACATTTTCAATTAGATATCAAACTTCATTTCGCTCAGTGTTGCTATGCTACAGTAGATGGCGTCGCAATTTTTGTTCTAATTAGCTTTGCAATCGTTATTTCTATTTTAACATCAATGTCAACATTTTCAATTAGATATCAAACCTAACAATGTTAAAAGTATACACAGGGCTGGCGTTTTTCCATTATCCTTTTTCAAATATGACCATAAGTTTGGCATATTAACTTTTTGTTGTGTTTACAAAACAGAGCTACCGAGGTCATCAATGAGTCTTTTTTGCTTTCGAAACAGTTCTACATCGATATATAAAATTATTATTCTGCTTTACCTAAAAAATATCTGATTGCGATTACATATAATTTTAAAAATTTTTTATAATTACTAAAGCATTACTATTGACATAAATACAAAATTGCACCTTTTAAATTTTCGATTCAAATTTATGAAGATATCAATTCTGAAAATTGGAATTCAGGTTTCCAATTATAAATTAGAAAATGTCAATTGAATTTCAGAAAATCGTATTTAAACTTGGGAAATAATAACTTGAAACTAAGAAGACATCAATTGAATTTTTAAAATATAAATTTTATTCTTTAAACACAAATTGGAATTCAGAAAACACCAAATGTGTTGTTTACATTTAAAAAATCAACTGAAATTAAAAAAAAAATATTGCCATTGAGGAGACATTAATAGCATATAAGGATAAGAAAATATTAATTTAAATTCAATGATATTTAAAAATTGCGAACATAAATATTGTTACATAAGTAAAGCGCAATTCACAATTATTTTGGATGTAAATTTTAGGTTTTTCAGAAACTAAAGATAAAACATTATTATATTTAAAATTTTTGGGACATTTGGTTTTTTACGTTTGGCATCCTTAATTTGAACCAGTGTTCATGACGACTTCAAAATTTGACTTCATGGTAGGCAAGGTAAAACCCAAAATATTGAAGTTCGATAATAATTCCCAGGTGGTAGTATTTGGAGTCAATAAATGAAAATATATTTTATTAACATAATTTAATTCAGAATCAAAAGTTGGCATCACTGGGTTAGATTTTGTATTGTATTGTGTAAATAGTGAAAACTTCCTTTTAGTATGTAAAAAAAAATTATTTTCCAAATATTTTAACAAAAACAAGTAAGAAAATTATAGTCGGTCTAGACCGACTATACGATACCCTATACCATGCCCTATCTCTTAGGCCCAACTAACTGGACATAGAAAATAAGCAAAAACCAAATTTGAGTCTGATGTTTATTAATTTTTTTGGCTTCAGATATGAAAAAGTTCATATCGGATGCTATATCTATATGGGGACTAGGTCAAAAAATGGACCGATCCTGATCATGTTTGGTAAAGTCTCTTGTATTTTGCAAAAATATATACAAACAAAATCTGAGAAGAATCAGTGCAATATTTTTGTTTTTTTAATAGATTTAAGTGAAGATCGGGAAGCAGCTCTATATGGGGCCAAAGCGCATACAAAACCCAATTTGAGTAAGATCTATATGACAATTTGGATCTTATGGCAATTTATGTCGATTTCATAGGAGTAATTTGTTTGGGGGCTAGGTCTGAACATGGACCCATTCTCACCAATTTCGACAGCGTTCATCCCGTGGCCGATAAAAGCTTATATACCAAATTTAATCAAAATATATTCATATTTGCGACCTGCAGTTTGATTACAAGCTTTACATGGACACACAGACGGACGGACTGACGGACATTGTTACATTCGATCGGTATAATTAAAGATGGGTCTAGGTCAAATATTTTTGGTTGTTACAAACAGCAGCACAAAGTCATTATACCCAAACCACATAGTGGTATAGGGTATAAAAATTGAGAGAGCTTTTTTTTGGTAATTATTTTGTTACTCGATCCGACGTATACGGCTGCAATGAAGAATTATTTGGCCAGTTAAAAGAAACTAGACAGCCATCTCCAATTAGCACGATTTAATGCCTATATCCACCCTACACAACCATTACCTTCACAATGGAGATTAACGCGAGCTATTTAATTTGCAAAAACTAAAACTAAATTAATTAACTAATTATGTCATATAACCGGAAACGCATGCATCTAGGTATATAACGTAAATGCATGCCGATCAGGAACCCCTATGACCAAAAAGCAAACACCGATACGTGTTTTCTTTTATCCGAAATGATAGAAAAGACGAAAATGATCTTTCCTCGCTTGAGCGCGAATTACTAATGTGAGAGAGCTCTATATACCAACACTGCTTGTGGCGAAAGAATTACAGAGTAAATTATTAAAATTAATATTGAAAGAAAAATAAATTGGTAAATATTAGTTAGCAATTAAAAATGTATAAAATATATAATTTTAATTTTAACAACAAATTTTTTAAATTCACAAATTAGATCAGCTGCTGTTTACATTTAGAGGTTATGTCTTACGGAAATACATATGCAGTTGTGATATCAAAAATTATGAATCGTAGGTAAAATAATAATTATGACAGACATACGGAATTACATATGGATAAAAAAAGTGACAGTACATATGTAAAAAGTACATCCTGTAATATGACCTTTACAGAGTCAGTGAGACTGTGAATCAGTTAGTCGAGGATAAGCGTGATTATATACATATTAAAGTACTTTGGTATATAAATTTGATATCATTTGCAATTTGAAATAGTAACCAAATTCTATTTATCATATAGAAAATAGTTTAACAATAATACTTATGACTAAATTCAGTGAGACGTTTTTGGAGTTTTTAATTCTTTTCTTTTAATTCTCTATATCAGTATGTATGTATGTATGAATGTCATCGTCTTTAGTAATCATAATAAATTACGTAATATTGTTGATTCGGTAAGATGACAGTAGATGAATTTCTTGTCAAAACGGAGTGCAGTTAATGTAGAAACGTGTTGATTGTTTATCTTTTAATGCTTTTTTGTTTGTTTGCTCTTTTAAACCATTTTTTAGAATGTTATTATTATTAATCAAGAAAGTACATGTTTCTATTTTATTCTCAGAATATGAGACTATAGAAAAATAGGAAAACTAGCAGAACCTAATGGTGTTTTTTAATATAAAAATTTTCAAAATCTGAGATGGTTATTTTATTAAAATGTTATCAGTATCTGATTTTTAGAATCTGAAACTGTTTTTTTACAGAATAATTTTCTATATCATGCTTTTATATAGACTAGCAGAACCCAAAACTGGAAATTCGAGTTCAAATGTTTTTTAATAAAGGGTGATTTTTTAAGAGCTATAGGAAAGTTTTCCAAAAAAAAACACATAAAATTCAGAAAAATGCATGAAATCTTTATTTGAATCGATAATACGGTCCATATGATTTAATGTTTGAAGATTATTTCATGCAAATGTTGACCTCAAATGATCCATCCGCTTAGTCCAATTTTGGCATACTCTTTCCAACATTTCGGCCGGTATCTCACGAATAGATGCTTCAATGTTGTCTCCCAATGCGTCAATTTAAGCGGGATTGTCTGTATAGACATGAGCTTCAACATAGCCCCAAAAAAAATGGTCTAAATGCGTTAAATCGCACGATCTAGGCGGCCAATGGACCGGTCCCGAACGTGAAATAAAATGTTCACCGAACTCGCCTCTCAATAAGTCCATTGTTGCGCGAGCTGTGTGGCATGTGGCACCGTCTTGTTGAATCCACATGTCATGCGGGTCAAGCTCTTGCATTTTGGGCAAAAAAAAGGTAAATATCATCTCTCGGTAGCGCTCACCATTCACAGTTACGTTACGATTCGCATCATCTTTGAAGAAGTACGGTCCAATGATGCACCCAGCCCATAAACCGCACCAAACTGCGACTTTTTCTGGATGCATTGGTAGCTGTTCCAATGCTTCTGGCTAATATTCACTCCAACATCGACAATTCTGCTTATTTACGTACCCATTGAGCCAAAAATGAGCTTCGTCGCTGAACACAATTTTTCGGTAAAAAAGTGGATCTTCGGCCAACTTTCCAAGAGCCCATTCACCAAAATTTCTACGTTGCGGTAGATCGTTCGGCTTCAATTCTTGCACAGCTGTATTTTGAAAGGCTTCACACCTAAATCCTTCCGCAAAATTTTCCACGTTGTTGAGTAATCGAGGCCCAATTGCTGCGAATTGCGACGAATTGATAATTGATGGTCATCATTAACACAGGCCGATATAGCTGCGATATTTTCTTCAGTTCGCACTCTACATAAGCGTGTTGGTGGTTTAATGTCCAACAATGTAAATTTGGTGCGAAATTTAGTCACAATAGCCCGAATAGCCGCTTCAGTGGGTCGATTAAACTGACCATAAAATGGAAGAAGCGCGCGATGAACTTTCTCAACAGAGCACGCATTTTGATAATAAAATTCAATAACTTGCAAGCGTTGTTCGTTTGTAAGACGATTCATGGTTAAATTATAGACCAAACTGAAGATATTTGACAATGAAACAAAGCATGAAACGTGCGTCAGCAGTTTAAACTAGTGTTGCCAAAAAGATAATACCTAAAAAATCACCCTTTATTTTAAATTATACTGCAAGAGAAGAAAATTCTGGAATTTTTTTTTTTCATTCAAATAGTATTCTTTCAACTAGCTGTTCCGACCCAGTATTGGTCGGATTTGAAAAAAATTTAGAAATAACTTAAAAGGAATATTGTTTGAATACTGCTTTTAATTATATACTAGCAGATTCCAGCCCTCGAAATTCGAGTGCTAATTCTAGGAAATTTTATTTTTTCATTAAATAAAGACCCTAAAGGTATGCTAATCAATTATAGCCAATTCACAAATCAACACAAAAAACAAATTCATTTTTATTACAACCACATTAACAAATTAAATAAACACACACATAGCACTGTATAATTTTATGTATGTGTTAGTAGCAACTTTAGAAAATCCAGATCAAACCAAAGAATCTGAAATAATATGGTATTAAGTTTAACAAATTGTTGACTTTTTCAAATATTTTGTTTACATTTATTATCAATACTCAAACCCAGGAGGGTATCAAAGATTCGGCACAGCCGAATTTAACACTTTTACTTGTTTAAATAGGCTTTGCGCATTTACGTGACAAATTTGTACGCATTCTTTCCGTTTAGCCAAAATTTGTAATATATTCATCGTCACATCTTTGAAATTACCACCTGTTTTACCAAAATAATCAGTAAAAATAAGGAAAAGTATAAGAATGGTTCATCCATAGTTGAAATTCATTGAATTTTATAGTCATAATACCCGGAATGTCATATTCGACCAAAACGCTGTTAGTGACTTTTACCTTTAAACCATCGATAGAAAATATTTTCAAAGAATTTTTTATGTCTTTTTTATTTATTTGATTTTTATACCCTATACCACTATGTGGTTTGGGTATAATGACTTTGTGCTGCTGTTTGTAACAACCAAAAATATTTGACCTACACCCATCTTTAATTATACCGATCGAATCAGAATCACTATCTGATTCGATTTAACGATGTCCGTCCGTCCGTCCGTCCATCCGTCTGTGTGTCCATGTAGAGCTTGTAATCTAACTGCAGGTCGCAAATATGAATATATTTTGACGAAACTTGGTATTTGATCTTTTACCGGCCATGGGATGAACGCTATTGAAATTGGTGAGAATCGATCCATGTTCAGACCTAGCCCCCATGCAAATGACCCCTATGAAATCAACATATATTGCCATAAAATCCAAATTATCATACAAATTTTAATCAAATTGGGTTTGTATGTATATATTACATCCATTAATCAGTAGTCCAAAAATGATCCCTATTGAACAACTCTTAGTCATAGGCCCCATATAGAGCTGCTTCCCGATCTTCACTTAAATCTATCAAAAAACAAAAATATTGCACTGATTCTTCTCAAATTTCGTTTGTATATTTTTTTGCAAAATGCAAGAGACTTTACTAAACATGGTCCAGATAGGTCCATTTTTGGGCCTAGTCCCCATATAGATATAGCATCCGATATGAACTTTTTCATATCTGCAGCCGAAAAAATTAATAAAAATCCCACTCAAATTTGGTTTATGCTTATTTTCTATATCCAGTTAGTTGGGCATGAGAGATAGGGTCTCTAAACGCATGGTATAGGGTATCGTATAGTCGGTCTAGACCGACTATAATTTTCTTACTTGTTTTTTAAATGTTTCTTTATTTTGAGGACGGCACGTGTGTTTGCTTTGAAATCCATATTGGAACTAAATTGATCCAAATGAAAGGAGGCCTTTTTCACATTTTTATTAAATATGCATTTCTTATAAAAAGGACCTTTTCTTATAAAAAGTAAATTTTCTTATAAAAATTATCTTTTCTTATAAGAAGTTACTTTTCTTATAATAAGTATCTTTTTTAAAAAGTACTTTTTCTTCAAAAATACCTTTTCATAGGAAAAAAGTAAAATTTCTTATTAAAATAACTTTTTTTTTTAAAAGTACCTTTTCTTAAAATATTCCTCTTCTTAAAAAAGTACCTGTTCTTGAAAAGAATGTCTTCTTAAAGAGTACTTTTTCTTAAAAAAGTAAATTTTTTCGTATAAAAATTATCTTTTCTTAAAATCTATCTTTTTTTCAAGTACCTTTTCTTAAGAAGTACCTCTTCTTTGATAGAACATTTTCCTTTTAAAATTTCCTTATCTTATCTGATATAAAAATTTTTTTCTGAAAAAATAACCGTTTCTAAAAAAACTTGTTCATAAAAATAACTTTTCTTAAAAAGTATCTTTTCTTAAAAAATACCTTTTAATTGAAAAAATGTACCTTTGCTTATTAAAAGTAACTTTTCTTACAAAAATATATTTTCTAAAAAAGTACCCTTTCTTAAAAAAGTGCCCTTTCTTAAAAAGTACATTCTCTTAAAAAGTACATTCTTTTAAAAAGTATTTTTTCTTAAAAAGTAAATTCTTTTGAAAAGTATATTTCCTTAAAAAGTACATTTTCTTAAAAAAGTACACTTTCTTATAAAAAAGTACAAACGAAAGGAGGCCTTTTTCAGAATTAGCGAGTTCATATTTAAAATTTTTATCGATGTGCGTAATTTTTCGGATTTTAGCCGATTTCAGTTTAAAACATTGATGGATTATCGAAGATATTCCTTAAAGATTTCAATATAGAGAAACAAATAATAAATTAATGGGCAGTAATTTTATCGAGGTAATAAAGCGTTCAACACTGCCACCATAAAAACTAAGAACAACATTTTTCATTAAAGCTAATTATTGAAAAATAAACTAACCCAACCAAATCCTTAGTGTGACCGGAACAAATAATGCTAAAAGTATAAAACAAAAAACATTATAATAAAAAGATGTTAGCACGATGACAAATAACCCATTAAATATGCCGATAGCCTAAGTTGCTAGTGCTTTAGACTTAGGATTTATTGTAATTTTAATTATAATAAATATCTGAATAATAATAATAATAATAACTCATTAAATATATATCTATTTTGCAGCCCTTAACACACTGCCGTTATTTCCGTGAAAATTTTAAAATCTCGACCCACTCTAACACACTCTAAAATACAACATTTTCTCATAAAAATAAAACATAAAACAACCACTAGAACGTGATATTAAAAGCGTTTATTTTTTTCCGAACAAATATCTGTTGCTTTTGTAATAAAAAGGAGAAAAAAAAATAAACTGAAAAATATCTAATCAAACACTAAATAAAAATAAGATGAAAATGAAAAAAACATGGCACAAATAAAATATTAGTTTTCCTAAACAACTGAAACGGCAAATGGTCATGGTAGTCAGTCTGTATACTGAGCATGAAATGAAGCAACTGTAATAAATCTGTATATTTCATTAACAACTAGATTTCTCATTACGTGCAGTTCCATTTTATTGTTTTTCTAAAGAAACAACAAATCTTGAAACTTAAATCGTTATCTACTGAAGTTATATTAAAAATGCTAAAAGCGATTTGTTGATAATCTTAAGAAAATTGTAACTGAGCTGCAAAAGTAAACCATTTCCCTTCCATTCATTAATTTTGTTATCGCAAGTGTATTTTCATATAAAATCTTTTTATCAGACTTGGTCTATGTAAAGGGGGCTTAAGTCATCGAGAAAACAGCTGGTAAAGGTCTCGTTCTCTATCCGCACTGAGGAAAAAAAATGGAAAATGCAAATAACACCTAAATCCTATTTTCATAGACAAGGTCACATATATATACATTAGGGTGGGTCAATTATTTTTACTCCATGGGCTCATTGTGATTCTGGTACTATTCGCCATAACAAGTATATGTGCCAAGGAACCATACCTCTAAAATCATTTTCAAACCCTCCAAAATTTCGATGAAATTTCAATTTATATCGTAATAAAAAAAAAAAAAAAAAAAAAAAAAAAAAAAAAAAACTTGGCAGCACTTGCAAAGGATAGATAATTTATTTTCGCTGCTGTGAATTTTATTAAGGAAAATTATAATAAATTGTTCAAAGTTCTTCTATATATCGAATTTTACAAATTTAAGTTTGTGTTTTAAGTTGGTAAATTCTATTTTATCTGGAAAAGTTTAAGTTATCCTGGATATTAGCACAAATAATCTGGTCTATAAACACGCTGCTTTTTAGCATATTGTTAATAGAATAAACCTCCATTTTTATACTTAACATATTAATGGCTCCAGGAATTAAGGAATATCACTGTCCAGTATGTACAAAGCATGTCTAAAAAACCAAAACGAGTATTAGTTGTGGTGATTGTGGAAACTATTTTCACCCTTCTTGTGTGGATGTTTCTGATGATCAGATTGAGATCTTATCGAAAAATGAAATTTTCAAATACTCCTGTGACCAGTGCAGTATAAGTCCAAAGAATGTGTGTGATTCAGATGCATGCAGTATTGAAAAGCAAATTAAATTGGGCTTTGAGGATATTTGTGTCAAAATGAACCAGCAATTTGAAGAACAAAAAAAAACTTGGTCCAATCTGATGTTAAAGATTGTCAACAATATGTTAAAAATTTTAAAAATATACAAAGTGCCGCGGATGATAGAATTAAAGAATTGTCAGCTTTTAATAATGTACTGCAAAGACGGTTAAACCGAAGTTTGGCTTCCCAAAGCTATTAAAAATCTGCGAGAACCAGTTATGAAAATCGCTGCATTTTATAATGTCTCCCTTCAACAGGCCGATATTCAACATTGTTGCTATATTGCTGGTGGCAGAAAGATTTTAGTGAAAATTAACTCTATTTACCTTCGGGATAACATGATGGCAAATTATTTTAAATTTAATTCTAATGGTAAATTTATTTATTTGAAAGATGTTGTCGATAACGCAGACAATAACGTGGGGATAATGGGACGCATTCTTCTAAGTGATCACCTTACACCAAATGCTACTAAACTTGTTAAAGTATGTAGAGACTTAAGAAGCAAGGGAAGATTTCTTAAATTTTCTCACATAAATACGGATACCCCCATGGTCAGAATAACTTTCAAGGATAAATCGGTTAAAGTTTGGGATTTTCAGCAGTGTGTCAATTTTCTCAGTGAAGCTGATAGTGCAAACTCTTCTAATATGCGGATATAATTTTTATTCATCCTATTTACATAAATTTTTACTATCAGGAAAAACTTTTGTACAGCTATTCAATATGAATTTATTTATCTTTGTATAGTTTATTTTATGATTTTCTTTATTAATTTGCAGCTGCAAAATGCTTTTTTATACTTTTATAATAATATTTTTTTTCGCATCTTGTTAATATCAAATTGTTAACTTTAATTTAATTTTAATTATGGCTGTAAATCTGAATCTATGTCCGGTTGTACATGACAACTCTTTTTTGCGTACAGCTTTCGGAAATGTAGTAAATGGTGTGAAAATAGGTCACTTTAACTGTCAAAGTTTTGCAACGGCTTCATCGACTAAAACTGATGAGATAAAGCATATTCTGAGTGGTTGTTTTCTGGATTTTATTGGAGTTAGTGAGACGTGGCTGCATTCGCACATATCCTCGAATGCTGTTGCTGTTCCGTGTTATTCGTTCTATAGGAATGATAGACAAATCGGTAGGGGAGGTGGGGTGGGTATATATGTTTCTACAAAAATTAAAGCTAAGGTTGTCTTTAGATCTGAAGACTACTGTAATTTTGAGTCTATTTTTATTGAAACAAAAACTCAATATTCGAAGCTTCTGGTTGGTGTGGTATATCTTCCGCATAGGGAATCTATTAATGTTGATACAATGGAAGAGCGATTAGGTGAGCTTCTAGTAAATTATTCTGACATTGTAATTATGGGGGATTTCAATTTAAATTTATTTAATATTAGAAATTCTCATTTCGTTTATTCTGTATGCCAGAGATTAGGTCTTACTTGTGTTCATAATAGTTTACCGACTCATTTGGATGTTTCTAATACATCTACTTCTTTGCTAGACTATTTTCTTATAAGCCCTTCCATTAATGTGATGTTGTCTTCTCAGATGCAGTGCCCCTCCATATCACGTCATTCTTTTATTTTTATGAGTGTTTCTCTTTTGGTACCTCGGGTAGACGAATTTATTAAATATAGAGATTACAATAATGTTAATTTTTCTGTTTTGGAAAACCAATTTCATCACTTTGATTTTGCGGAGTACTATAGTAACCCGGATGTTGAAAGTCAGCTTTTATGTTTGATGGAGTGTGTTAATTCTTTGCATTGTAATGTCCCAATTAAGAGAGTTAGAGTTCGGGTAGTTAATGATGATTGGTTTAATTCATCAAAAATTAAATTCCATCTCTCGCTAAGGGATTTAGCATATAAAGCATATCTTCGAATGCCGTCACGAGATAATTGGAGAATTTATTGTAAGACGAGAAATAAGAGTAAAACTATTATACGCAATGCCAGGAGAAATTTTTATACCAATAGATTTAGGAGCATGAACGCTAGGGCTATGTGGAAGGCTTTTAGACCCAATGAAGTGTCTGATCCCTTCGAAGAATATGACCCGGACGAACTTAATAGGAAGTTTTTATCTTATAGAACAGTTGATACTTTTGATCCTTTTAATAGTAATTTAAATTTTAGTGAATATGGTTTTACTTTTCGATGTATTAATTATAATGAGCTTTGTGTTGCTTTGGATAGTATTAAATCTAATGCTAGTGGTCCCGATGGAGTGCCGCTTAAATTTGTTAAGTTGATATTTCCATTGATTCACAGCCAATTTTTGTATTTTGTAAACAACATTCTTACATATTCTGTCTTTCCAGAAGGGTGGAAAGTGGCTAAAGTTGTGCCTATTGGCAAAAATATTTCGAATAACGATAGCAATGATTTTAGACCAATTTCTATTGTTCCCATTCTTTCAAAGATAGTGGAGCATGTTATGAAAGTGCAAATGATGAAATACTTGGATGAAAACTGTTTAATAAATTCTTATCAATCGGGGTTTCGTAGGGGTTACAACACCTCTTCTCTTTTATTGGGTCTTACTGATTCTATTAGAAGAATTGTTGATAAGGATCCCGTAGGAGTTTTATTATCGATTGATTTATCTAAAGCCTTTGATCGTGTAAGTCACTCAATTTTAATTCGAAAGCTTTGCCATTTTTTTGGATTTTCTAGAATGTCATGTCAATTAATCTTTTCATATTTGACCAGTAGACGTCAGTTCACGCATCTTAAGTTTTCTGATTCTGATTGGATGGTTGTAACAAGTGGGGTTCCGCAAGGGTCTGTTATAGGGCCCTTACTGTTTATGTTATATATTAATGATCTTTTTTCAATCATTGAAGGGTTTCCTTGTGAAGCTTATGTCTATGCTGATGATATTCAGCTATTTTTTTTCTTCAGAACGTCAATTTATTGATGTGCTTGAGAGGGTAATAAATGTGTTGTTGTCTGACGTTGCTGAGTGGGTTTCTAGTTCGAACCTTTGCATTAATGCTTCTAAGACTAAGGCAATGATTTTTAAATCCAATTTTTCGGAAGTTAATATCTCGATTATGATTGATCGTGATCCTGTTGAATTAGTTGAGTCTATGAAATGTCTTGGAATATTAATAGATTCTAATCTTCGTTTTGACCGCCATATTAATTGGTTGTCTTCAAAAGTGAACTTCATTTTAAGACGGGTGTATTCTCTAAACCTTCATTTATCACTCCATTTTACGAAAAGTATCGCACATGCACTATTTATGTCAAATATACTTTACTGTGCTGAAGTATTTAAGGGATCTACAGGTAGGGAGTTTCGGAAATATAACCTTCTGCTTAATAAAATAGTTCGCTTCGTATATCGTTTAAAGGTTCGTGTACCCATTTCCAATTATGTTGTGGATTTTTTGGGGTGTAGTTTTAGGAAGTTTTTAAATATTCGAATTCTATTGCACTTTTATAAAGTTTTGAAATCCAATTTCCTCAATATTTACTTCTACTATTCATTTTGTCACGTTCTACTCGGAATCCTCAATTAATTTTCCCACATATAAGAACCTCCCTTCTTGAATTCTCTTTTCAGGTAAGAGTTTCGAGAATTTGGAACTCTTTTCCGCGTGAACTCAGGTCATTTTCTTTTTCGGCAAATGTATTTAGAAACAAACTTGTTGAATATGCTCGCCTTAATAATGTTTAAATTATGTGGCCTTTAATTTGTTAAAGTGACTTATTTATTTATTTACCTTTTTCATTAAGAAAGGATATAACATTTTATGTTCCTCCTTTCCTTTGCAATCATACCATATTACTTTTTAATTCGGAATTTTCAATTTCAATAATTCCTATTCATCTTGTTAAATGAATTCTTTGTTTATATGCTATAAGATTCGTGTAATAACTTTCTTGTAATAACTTTTTTTTTTCTTTTATAATTATAATTATAATTTTTTATAATAATTTTTTATAATAGTACTTAAGATATCTGTTTGTTAGCTCACTAACCGTATATGGCCCAAAGGGCTCGGTTAGTTTAATAAATTAAATAAAATAAAAAAATAAATATGGGTACCCCACATAATTTGGGCTATTTTAAATATTGGAAAGTCAAAGATTCGTCGATTTGTGCAATAATTTCGTCAATTTTCCCCAAAAAAGGTGAAAAAAAAATATCTAAAAATATCTTCATCGAAATTTTGCAAGGCTCGAATTTTATTTGTTATTTGTTATGCGATGAGCCCTTGGAAATTTTTTCAGCCCCCTACAATTTGATCAGCCCTAATATACATATTATGGCGGTCGATTTAAAAATCGTCCAAGTAACAAGGAAAATCGTATTCTAGCGATCAAAATAAGAAACTTTGACCATACCTCTGAAACGAATTCTGATGTCCCGAATTTTGACCTGGCTGTCTGTCTGTCTCACTTTGACCCATTTAGAGTGCCCCAATCAAGTCCAAATGTATGATCGACCCCACTAACTTTGGAGGGTCGACCCACCCATGCCAGTGGCACACCCCCTGGAACCCCCTGGGGCTTCCTAATACAAACATTTCAAAAAATCTCCATTTTTGTTCAGAATTGGGCTGACTATGTTCGATTTAATATTAAAAATAACACTCCCAGTACCTTTTCTCAAAAAAGTACATTTTCTTAAAAAAGTACATATTCTTAAAATAGTTGATTTTCCTGTAAAAAGTTCGTTTTATTCTAAGAAATACATTTTCTTATAAAAAGTAACTTTTCTTATAAAAGGTATCTTTTTAAAAAGTACTTTTTCTTCAAAAATACCTTTTCATAGGAAAAAAGTACCTTTTCTTATTAAAATAACTTATCTTATAAAGAGTACCTTTTCTTAAAAATATACCTCTTCTTGTAAAATTACCTGTTCTTGAAAAGAATATCTTCTTAAAAATAACTTTTTTTTTTTAAATTACATTTTTTAATAAAAAATGCCTTTCTTATAAAAAGCACCTTATCTTATAGAAAGTCAATTTTCTTATATAAATTATCTTTTCTTATAAAAAGTAACTTTATTTATAAAAGGTATCTTTTTTAAAAAGTACTTTTTCTACAAAAATGCCTCTTCATAGGAAAAAAGTACATTTTATTATTAAAATAACTTTTCTTATAAAGAGTACCTTTTCTTAAAAAATATATTTTCTTAAAAATATACCTCTACTTAAAAAAGTACATGTTCTTGAAAAGAACGTCTTCTTAAAAAATGGCTTTTCTTAAAAAAGTACCTTTTTTTTATAAAAAGTGCATTTTTTATAAAGAGCACCTTTTCTTATAGAAAGTAAATTTTCTTATAAAAATTATCTTTTCCTATAAAAAGTTACTTTTCTTATAAAAAGTATCGTTTTTAAAAAGTACTTTTTTTCAAAAATAACTTTTCATAGGAAAAAAGTACATTTTCTTATTAAAATAACTTTTTTTTACAAAGAGTACTTTTTCTTAAAAAGTATATTTTCTGAAAAATATACCTCTTCATAAAAAAATACCTGTTCTTGAAAAAAATATCTTCTTAAAAAGTACCTTTTCTTAAAAAAGTATCTTTTTTCTTATAAAAATTATCTTTTTTTAAAAACTATCTTTTTTTTAAGTACCTTTTCTTAAGAAGTATCTTTCCTTTGAAAGAACACTTTCATGTAAAAAGTAACTTTTCTTATAGAAAGTATCTTTTCTTAAAAAAAACTTTTTCTTAAAAAAGTACCATTTCTAAAAAACTTGTTCATAAAAAAAAACTTTTTTTAAAAGTACCTTTTCTTAAAATATACCTTTTATTTGAAAAAATGTACCTTTGCTTATTAAAAGCAACTTTCCTTATAAAATTATATTTTCTGAAAAAGGACCCTTTCTTAAAAAGTGCCTTTTCTTAAAAAGTACATTCTCTTAAAAAGTATCTTTTCTTAAAAGTAAAGTACATTTTCTTAAAAAAGTACAGTTTCTTAAAAACTAACATTTTCTTATAAAAAAGTACCTTTTCTATAAAAAGTACATTTTCATATAAAAACGAAATTTTCTTATAAAAAGTGCCTTTTCTTAGAAAGTACCTTTTATTTAATATATACCTCTTCTTAAAAAAGTACAAGTTATTGAAAAGAATATCTACTTAAAAATTACCTTTTCTTAAAAAAGTACCGTTTTTTTATAAAAAGTGCCTTTCTTATAAAATTCACATTTTCTTATAGAAAGTAAATTTTCTTATAAAAATTATCTTTTCTTAAAAAGTATCTTTTCTTAAGAAGTATCTTTGCTTTGAAAGAACATTTTCTTTTAAAAAGTACCTTTTCTTATAGAAAGTATCTTATCTTAAAAACTACTTCTTCTTAAAAACGTACCGTTTCTAAAAAAAAGTTTTTCATAAAAAATACCTTTTCTTAGAAAGTACCTTTTCTTAGAAAATACATTTTCTTACAAAGTACCTTTTCAAAAAAAATAGGGTGTCTTATAAAAAGTAACTTTTCTTAAAAAAGTAACTTTTCTTTAAAAAATACCTTTTCCTATGAAAAGTACTTTGTCCATTAAGAAGTAACTTTTCTTATAAAAAGTATCTTTTCTTAAAATGAAACTATTCTAAAATACACCTTTTTTGAAATAGTATCTGTTCTTAATATTAGAAAAAAATATTTCTTATAAAAGAGTACCTTTTCTTATAAAAAGTAGCTTTTCTTAAAAAGTGTTTAGGTAACTTTAATTAAGAAGTACCCTTTTTATACCCTATACCACTATGTGATTTGGGTATAATGACTTTGTGCTGCTGTTTGTAACAACCAAAAATATTTGACCTAGACCCATCTTTAATTATACCGATCGAATCAGAATCACTTTCTGAGTTGATTTAACAATGTCCGTCCGTCCGTCCGTCCGTCCGTCCGTCCGTCCGTCCGTCTGTGTGTCCATGTAAAGCTTGTAATCAAACTGCAGGTCGCAAATATGAATATATTTTGATGAAATTTGGTATATAAGCTTTCGTCAGCCATGGGATGAACGCTATTGAAATTGGTGAGAATCGGTCCATGTTCAGACCTAGCCCCCATACAAATTACCCATATGAAATCGACATAAATTGCCATAAGATCCAAATTGTCATATATATCTTACTCAAATTGGGTTTGTATACGTTCATTACATCCACTAATGAGTAGTCCAAAAATGATCCCTTTGACCCCATATAGAGCTGCTTCCCGATCTTCAGTTAAATCTATTAAAAAACAAAAATATTGCACTGATTCTTCTCAAATTTTGTTTGTACATATTTTTGCAAAATACAAGAGACTTTACCAAACATGATCAGGATCGGTCCATTTTTGGGCCTAGTCTCCATATAGATATAGCAGCCAAAAAAATTAATAAAAATCCCACTCAAATTTGGTTTTTGCTTATTTTCTATGTCCAGTTATTTGGGCCTAAGAGATAGGGTTTCTAAACGCATGGTATAGGGTATTGTATAGTCGGCCTAGACCGACTATAATTTTCTTACTTGTTTAAACTAGTATCTTTTCTAAAATATGTTAATTTAAAAAAAAGTAAATAAGGTACCATAAAAAGTAATAAAAACAAGTAAGAAAATTATAGTCGGTCTAGACCGACTATACGATACCCTATACCATGCGCTTAGAGACCCTATCTCTCAGGCCAAACTAACTGGATATAGAAAATAAGCATAACCCAAATTTGAGTGGGATTTTTATCAATTTTTTCGGCCACAGATATGAAAAAGTTCATATCGGATGCAATATCTATATGGGGACTAGGCCCAAAAATGGACCGATCCTGACCATGTTTGGTAAAGTCTCTTGTATTTTGCAAAAATATAAACAAACAAAATTTGAGGAGAATCAGTGCAATATTTTTGTTTTTTTGTTAGATTTAGGTGAAGATCGGGAAGCAGCTCTATATGGGGCCTATGACTAAGAGTTGTCCAATAGGGATCATTTTTGGACTACTGATTAACGGTTGTAATATATACATACAAACCCAATTTGACTAAGATTTGTATGATAATTTGTATCTTATGGCAATTTAAGTCGATTTCATAGGGGTCATTTGTATGGGGGCTAGGTCTGTACATGGACCGATTCTCACCAGTTTCAATAGCGTTCATCCCATGGCCGATAAAAGCTTACATACCAAATTTCTTCAAAATATATTCATATTTGCGACCTGCAGTTTGATTACAAGCTTTACATGGACACACAGACGGACGGACGGACGGACGGACGGACGGACGGACGGACATCGTTAAATCGAATCAGATAGTGATTCTGATTCGATCGGTATAATTAAAGATGGGTGTAGGTCAAATATTTTTGGTTGTTACAAACAGCGGCACAAAGTCATTATACCCAAACCACATAGTGGTATAGGGTATAAAAATTCCATTATGATTTCACACATTTTATATGGGAAAAACACACCACCCCAAAAGTGGGCGTAAAACGCATATGCGTTTTAAACCATCAGTAAAAGCACACCTTTCCAATGCATACATTGGTTTGTAAATCGGTGAATCAGTTCTCGAGTTTTAGATTGTCTAACACACAGCGTTTGATTTTTATTTATATAGATTTTCTCAGTCATTTAAAATATTCATAGCATTACAATTTATTCGATATATATTAAACAATTATCACTGCATTTAATATTATTTTTAATAAATAGATGAAATAATAAACACATGTAACCAGTACTATAGTTTCAAAAAGATTGTGAGCAGAATCACGAGATGTGTAAACATCTATGCGCTCAGGGGGGTAAAAATCTATTTCACAATACAATCACAAAAACAGAGTAAGAAAAAAACGGTGTAAGGTACGATTGTGTTGGTGAAAAGATTAGGAAGTGTTTGGAGATAAAACCAAATAAATAATAAATAATAATTAATATTTTTATATTAGCAGAGCCCCTGCAGTTGTTTGCTATAAGTGATACATAGATGACATTTTCAGTTTAATTTTAAAAAAGTGCCATAAAAAAATCTTTAACTACTAGATGTTTACACATATCCCCTGTGATGGAACTCACATGATTTTCTTTTAATCTTTGATACAAAGGGTGTTTCCAATTTAAATACAATATTATCTAATTCAAAATATGACGACATTTCAAACGGTGGGGAACATTATACTCCCGCTGATATTTCGGTCAATAGAGATGAGGGAACTTCAACCTGTGGTGATGAGCCAATCGGTGTATTCTGCGATATGTTTTACTCAGAGATATTACCACTTAGATTAGCAGCAACACAGGTATTTATAATATTGTCCACTGTATTTTCTAATGCCGTCATTTGTAGTCAGTCCATATCTCGAAACGAACACGTTATATAATTGTTACAGATTTTTTATATAGCAGCAAACTTTTCTTCACTTCTTGTCTGTTGTAGTCGGTGGCCGTTTGTAGCGTCTCCATTTCTGACACTAAAATTGCTTTAATATTATATTTAGTTTTCAGATTTAGTTGCAAAAACATCTATTATTAAAGTGATATTTTAAGCTAGTGCTAGAAAAATTGGAGCGTAAAATTTGGCAATTCAAGTGTCAAAAGCAAGCAGTCGCTTATACAAACACAGTGATTAACAAAATAGAAATTTTGTCAACGCAAGGTGAAGTTAGGCGTTGTGTATTATAAAATTGGGACATAATATTTTCTAAAACTAGCAATGGTGTATCATTCAACGCCATCTTGTTTCCAACAGCCAACAACACAGTGTTTGAGCGTAAATAGCCTTTATTAAGTGCATTATACGTAAACTACAATAGGGCGCATTACCAGACCACCCACTCATCGAGCTGTTGGACATGCATTTGGTCTTTTAGCTGTTTTTTTTTTGTTTTATTTTGCTTTTATTGTTTATGTTAAAAAGAAGGCAAACAAACAATACTGAGAAAAATGTAAGTGAGTAGTAACGAAACTTTATTATTTAAAGGCAAAAGCAACTTTAACTTATTGTTTTTTTTTGTAGCAAGTTATTGTTACCTACTTATAAACAGCAAAAATTTTAAACAGTATTATTTTCAAACATTATATCGCATAACTTTCTTCTCTGGTTGCAACGAAAAAGTTATAAAACTGTTCGAAAAAGTTTTTGTTCATGTTGATTAAAAGTTTTTGCAGCCGAGAAAGAGTTGCATTTCAACTATGCAAAAAGCGTGGAGTGGGTGGCATGACTTGTAAAACGTTTAAACATCAAAATAATTTTATAGCAAAGAAGTCGTCCAAAAATTATTCCTGCATGAGATCATGAACAATATGAAAACTATAACAAAAAGACCCCGAATTACGTAAGAAATCAAATTCATTTACTGTGATTTAAATTTGAACACAAACAAACAGTTAAGTTATAGTTGATGTAGCTCGACTATGCTATATCCTTCACCATGAATTTGCGAAATGGATTTTGTTAAAAAACGGGTTCAGATCGGCCTTATAATGAGTGAGATTTTCATGTGGCACGCGAAAAAATTGTAGTTATTATCAGATATGATTAATATATGCCGACAAGGTTTGAAAATGTTCTGATTATGATCTTATTTAGTGAAGTCACTTGTTGATCATCACGCGTTTGGCGCGATTATTCCGATTTTTGATGTGTAAACATCTATGCGATCAGGGGGGTAAAAATCACAAGCTTCCCTTACGGAAGCGGAACTATTTACGGAAATGGAAGCTACAATTATTTAGCTGATTCATCAACCAACAGAAAGCGCCATGAATGTATAGCATACAACTGCAACCATCAAGTATGACAAACATAGCAGTTGCTTGCTATACACATGTAGATAGCGCTTACTGCTTGAATAGATGTTTTTATTCACAAACCAAAATGATTTCCAGAATTGCACCAAAATATTTCGGTATTTTGTTTAGTTTTATTTGAGTTCTAAAGAAAACCGCGTCTTTACTCTATTTGGAAATGTTTTTTCTGTTTTTTTCTTTTTTCAATATAGTAATATTGACACAATTATATGTTGACAACTTTCATTAATAAACATTTTTAGTAGTTATTACTATTTTTCATAATAAAACAAATTTTTTTTAAATAATACAATAATACAATAAATCTATAATATGAATAGCCTAGGCAAAAGTAAGTGTTTGGAGATAAAAATGAAGGCACACTTTATTGGAAGTGTTTGGAGACAAAATGAAGTGCAAGGAGATTAAATCAGGGAGCGAATAGCGTTATAAAAACGTTTTTTTTCTAAAACAGGCCTAATTTCGGTATTCCATATAGAATGTTGCTATTTTATTAAACATTTATTTTTATAAAAATTTATAATTAATTTTCTCAATCATTTAAAGTTATTCGTAACACTACAACTTATTATATATATATTTAACAATTATCACTGCATTTAATATTATTTTTAATAAATAAATAAAATAATAAACACATGTAACCGGTAGTAGAGTTTAAAAAGGTTTTTAGTAAAATCACGTGATTTTAAACCAATTTCACATTTTACAAATATCTGGGGTCGAATCGTCGCATTCATTATCGAAATTTTTCAATCGAAATTATTTTTTTATATTCCCAAATAATATACAAAGCGTAATTTAACTCTGTCACAGATAGCAAGTTATTATCCATAGTTAATAGCAAAAGTGGAACGAGGTCTGACGATTGTCCGTCTTCTTTAAATAATAAACCAAAATATGCAATTTCGACTGATATTATTCGATATTGAATGCGACGATTTGCCCCTTGCATATTTTTTTATGATACGATTTTCCTATGCGTTTTCTTATTTGGAAAACGTTCTTATATTTTGCAGTATGGCAGTATTTTTGTACTAAAATTAGTAAAGCCACAAACCTTTAGTGGCAAGTCAAAAAACAGCTCTGTCGAAAAAGTTTTAACGACTCTGTTTTAGTTGAAGCTGCAGCCATTTCATTTTGAGAAGCCTATGAAGTTTTTTTGATGTGTAAACATCTATACGCGCAGGGGGGTAAATTTCTATTTCACAATACAATCACAAAAACAGCGTAACATGTATGACGTAAGACAAAGTCGGTGTGACGTATGATTATATTGGTGCAAAAATTATGACATATAATAACCTGTTTGGAAATGAAAAATGAAAAATAAAAATTGAAAAATTAATAATAAAAAATGAAAAATTAAAATGAAAAATTAAAAATTAAAATGGAAAATGAAAAATAAAAAATGAAACAAAAATGAGATACGAATAATGAAAAATTAAAAATGAAATATGAAAAATAAAAAATGAAAAGTGAAAAACTAAATACGAAAAGTGAAAAATTAAAAATTATAAACAAGAAATAAAAAATAAAAAATTATAAATAAAAAATTAAAATAAAAATTAAGAAATTAAAATAAAAAATGAAAATGAAAAATAAAAAATGAGAAATAAAAAAGAAAAATTAAATACGAAAAATGAAAAATAAAAAATAAAAAATAAAACAAAAAAATAAAAAATGAAAAATGAAAAGTAAAAAATAAAATGAAAAATAAAAACTTAAAAATGAAAAATAAAAATCAAAAATAAAAATGAAAAATAAAAAATAAAAAATGAAAAATTAAAAATGAAAAATTAAAAATAAAAAATGAAGAATGAAAAATAAAAAATAAAAAATAAAAAATGAAAAATGCAAAATTAAAATTGAAAAATAAGAAATTACAAATAAAAAAGGAAAAATTAAAAATGAAAATTAAATGATGAAAAATGGAAAATGAAAATAGAAAACGAAAAATTAAAAATATAATATAAAAAAAGAAAAATGAAATATAAAAAGTGAAAAATAAAAAATTAAAACTAAAAAATGAAAAACGAAAAATGAAAAGTAAAAAATTAAAATGAAAAATGAAAAACGAAAACCGAAAAATTAAAAATGCAAAAATTAAAAAAGAAAATTAAAACTGAAGAATGGAAAATGAAAAATTTTAAACGAAAATTGAAAAATGGAAAATAAAAAACGAAAAATTGAAAATTAACCGATTGAAATAATAAATAATAATAAATATTTTTGTATTAGGAGAGCCCCTGTAGTTTATTGCTATTAGTGATACATAGATGACGCTTTCTGTGTGATTTGATGTTTACACATCTCCCCTGTGATCGGACTCACATGATTTTTTTATATTGCATTTGTTTTCAGGTTTGAAGAAGAAGAAATTTTTATTTCCGCAACTCTGACAAAAAAAAAAACAAGAAAAATTCGTTAATATTTTAAACAAGTAAGAAAAAGCAAAAAATTTGTTAAACTTAATACCAAATTACTTCACAAAATTCTTTGGGTTGATCCGCTTAACAGATGATTTTTGTTTATTTCAAGAGATGGTCTATAAAGCTTTCTCACATTAGTAATTCGCGCTCCAACGAGGAAAGATCGTTTTCGTCTTTTCTATTATTTCGGATAAAACCGAAACACGGATAAACCGTGTTTGCTTTTTGGTCATCGTGGTTGCTGATGGGCATGCATTTATATTATATACCCATATGCATGTGTTTCCGGTTATATAATATAACCTCTCGTTTAATTTAAAGTTTTTGCAAATTAAATAGCTCGCCCTAACCTTCATTGCGAAAAAGCTCTCACAATTTTTTTTGTTAAAATATTGCCATATTTGGAAAATAAATTTTTTTTACAATTAAAAGGGAGTTTTCTCTATTAAATTTTGTGGTGATGCCAACTTTTGATTTTGAATTAAATAATGTTAATAAAATATATTTTCATTTATTGACTCCAAATACTACTACCTGGGAATTATTATCGAATTTAAATTTTTTTGGGTTTTACTTTGCCTACCATGAAGTCAAATTTTGAAGTCACCATGAAGGACGAGGGATGCCAAACGCAAAAAACCAGATGTCCCAAAAATTCTTTATTTTCTGACAAACTGTGTACGTTTGTTGCAAAAATTGAAAATTGAAAAATTTTGAGTTGATTCATTTTAGAGGTACAGGTGCGATATGTATATTATTTTATTATTTAATATATGTATGTATGTACTTATATGTAAATATTACACACAAAAAATACAAAACCAAAATACTACAAAGCCAACATCAATGCATTTTATATTACTTTTTTTTTAGCTAATAAATAAATTTTAGTTTTTTTAATAATAAACAAAAACCATACGTTTTTCCATAATTCTTTTACAAATATGACCATAAGTTTGGCATGTTAACTTCTTGTTGTGTTTACAAAATAGAGTTACCGAGTTCATCATGTGTGCACATTTTTGGGGAAACGGTTTAACATTTATTATCATTAGTATTATTTTAATAATATTTATGCTCTATAATTAAAAAACTTCCATTTTTATATGCGCATTTTAAGAAATAAATCATAATAATACATTTAACAATTTAAAACCTTAATTGCAATTTGATAGTAATCCAGTAAATTTGCATTACGTTTTTAAAAGGGTAACATTACTCATCATTAGTAGCAGCAAACAATAATGATAGAACTAACTTAAGGCCTAGTTAACCACACGTAACAGTAACGTAACGTGTCAGCTGTTTTTTAATTACATGAAAAGCGTTGGGACGTTCCGGTTACGTTCAGTAATGTTCTAAATGCTTTTCATGTATATGTATATTATATTATATATATATTATTTAGAGTATTTTGATATTTGCAAATCTTGCGATGTTTCATGGTGTCTCGACTAGCTATAATTTATGGCAATGAACAAGTCAATGGCTTGTGGAGACCGCTAATGTTAAAAATGCGAGAAATTCTGCATTAAACCCTGCCATTAATTTGAAGTTTCATTCGATTTCTAGGTTTAAGTATTTTAAGATGGCGCAACTTAAATCAAATAAAAGCCAAATTAATAATTTCATTAATATGTATCGCGTATATGAGTGTTTATGGAACTACAAAAGTGAAAACTATAAAAAACGGACTTAAAAAGAAAAGCGTGGGAGGAAATTGGACACAAATTTAAGTATGTACAGTTCAAAGACATTTTGGAAATGAAATGTCTAGACATAATTTGCCCATTCGTGTTTTGACGTTATTATATTTCTCTGACTGAACATGATTTTTTTTTTTAACGTTTATTTAATCAAAGAAAAATATATATTAGTAACTATAAATAAACAAACAGTTTAAAGATATATATATATATATATATATATATATATATATATATATATATATATATATATATATATATATACAGTCCCTCTATGCAGGCTCTCAAGTTTAATGTATTATAATATTTAAATAACTTATTTTTAGTAATAATAAAATTTGATATACAGAGAAAAATGTAATTATTTATGTCAGATCATTTATGAGAAAAAATTTGAAAAAAAGCTCACTTTTATATAATAGGAGAATAAAATGAGTGGTCAAAGGGTAAAATAAAAAAAAAAAAAAAAAGATAAATTATTTGGTAAGCCACCAATATTTTTTAGTATTAAGGTCTGATTTTGATATATAAACACTAGTGTTGAATCTTGAATTTTCGTTTGAAAGTAGTTTGCATGTTATGGCTTTAATATTTGGTCTTCTATAAATGTGGTAAATTATAGGTATGCCTATTTCATTCTGGATGTATCCATTCTGATCTAGGAAGAGAAAGGCTTCCGGTGGAATGTAACCCGATTGTAAGGTTTTAGATATATATTCATAATTGGAATAATATGGGCCCATAATTAGATTATTTTCGAAATATTCTGTGCTTTTTAGGATATGATTTCTTATAAGGTGTATTATAAAGTTATCAATCCTGCTTACTTTTGCTTCATTGTACAAAACTTTGTTTGATATAAACTTTTTATAGTCGCTATTTGGAGATCTGTAAAGGGATGTACAGTTCCTTAGCATTTTCTTTCAAATACCCTCAGTTTTTCCATATACGAAGTGGATATGTTGTACCAAATTTGGCAACCATATGTAAGAATTGGTCTTATTAAGGACTGGTATATAATTATCTTGACCCTTGCTTTGATATATTTTGAAAAAAATAGTTTTTTATAAGAGAAAAATGCTTTTTGTGCTTTCCTAATTTGTAGATTTATGTGCTCATTAAAATATAGGAATTTGTCTAAATGAATACCTAGATATTTCACCATTTGTTTATTTGGAATAGTTACATTGTTAAGAGATTTCAAACCAAATAATTTCCAATTACGTTTTATGTTGTTGTTACATTTTCCGACCGGGGGACGGAAAAGAATTGTTTCGCACTTATTCAGATTGATTTTCATCTGCCAGTCTATTGTGTATTTTTCTATAATATAAAAGTACTTTTGTAATTTTTCGTTAATTTTATCAATTTTATCATCAGAGTGATAAATAACGATATCATCAGCAAAGCCAATAATGTTCTCAATTTTGTTTAATAGGTCATGTATGTATATATTAAATAGAATTGGTGCATTTACAGTTCCTTGTTGTAAACCATTTACGATGATAAATTTCCTTGAACTTATTGTCCTTCCAAGGTAAACTTGAAAACATTTATTGTTTAGCATGTTATGTATTAATATAGTCAAACATATTGGAAATCCATAATTCAACAGTTTATAAATTAATCCAGGTATCCAGATATTATCAATGGCCTTTTCAAAATCTACTAAACAAGCTTCAGTACCTAAGGATTTATTTAAATTCCATTGTATATTTGAAACTAGCAAATGTATCGCATGGATTGTGGAATGTTTAAACTTAAACCCGAATTGCTTGTCATTTATTAATCTCTTTTCCTTACATTGTTCAAGTATGTTATCATTGATGCAAACCTCAAAAGCTTTGCTTATGTTTGGAAGTAAACTAATAGCTCGCAAGTCTTTTGGATTGCATGAGTCTTTATCTTTCTTAGGTATGACAACCACTTTAGCTATTTTCCACGCATGAGGAAAGTAGGAGTTATTTAACATATTGTTAAAAAGAATACAATACTCTAAGATAATTTCATCTGGTATATTTTTCAGTACTATATTGGGAATGTTATCAACACCTGTTGACAATTTCTTTCTTAAGTTTCTAAAAATATATATAATTTTATCCCTAGAAATAAAATACTTGAGAGATTCAGTTAAATCATTGGCCTTGTTACATGTATTAAATGTGGCAATGGTTGATTTGTTGCATTCATACTGATTTTTTTCTTCCAAAAATCTGGAAAAACAAGTATCAACTTCGACATGTAAGTTATTATCATCGTCGATCTCTTTATGAGAGTGAACTGATTCTAAGAAGGTTCCAATTACGTTTACTTTATGTTCCTCGTCCTTTATTAAAAAGTCATCATTATTCAGATCCTTTTCTAACAATTCTGGTCTTATTCTTGCGTTTTTTATCCATATTTCATTTTCCTGTGGTACTCTAATAATGTCCATATTTAAGGGTTGTGCGGTTTTGAACTGTTTTCTAGTCTCACTAAACATGTTTGAACGTGAACAATGCCACGAATTCCAGCTAGTCGAGACACCGTGTTATAAAAATCCCAGAATATTGATATTTATTATATATATTATATATATTTTTTATTTAATATATGTATGTATATGTAAATATTACATACAAAAAATCAAAAAAAAGTTATTGTTGTGTTTTTCTTTAAATAAATTAATACACAATTTTTTTTTTTTTTTTTTGTAAATTTACATTGTTTTTTGTTAAAAACTAGGTAGTTTAGCATTATTTGTGTGTGTCCGTAGTGTCCGCTTCTCTGCTTGTCGACAAAATTTTGGATCGATTTTTAACCCCTTTCGCGTGACCCAATAGATCTGAAACTCTGCAACCAAGCTCGTGGCGATGAAAAAAATGATCTAACAAATTTTTTTAGTGATGCCAAAACAATGGAAACTTTTAAATATTTCTACCAGGGTTGATAAAAAAATGTACAAGGATTAGTTTTTATTATATTATTACCACAACGACCACAAAAACAACAAGTCCAGCTATGACAACAATACAACGTTTAGAATAACAACAAGAGCAATATAGAAATATCATATTTTTAATTTTTTTTTTAATTTTTCAGAGATTTCCCTAGACCTGTTCCACCGATTTTAATGATTTTTGAAACAGAAATCTTTCCGTGCTCTTGGTGAATCATACTCACTAAAGCTAATCACACTTGCTTTCCTATTGAGGGCATGATCGTGACAAGAACAACATAGAAAATCATATTTTTTCAAGACTTTTTTTAGTTCTTCATTCAAATCTCGGGCCCTAATCAACCGATTTTCGCGATTTTAAACAGCAAACTTTCCAGAATATTAATTAATCATTTTTTATGCCAACGAGCAACCTAGATTCCCGATTGAAGTTGTCATCGTGATTTCCACAGACGGACAGACGGACATCGCTATATCAACTCCGTTCTTATAAGGATGAGAAATATATATTTTTTTTGGGGTCCAGAATTTTTTTCTAATTATTACAAACGGAATGACAAACTTATATATACCCTCTGCACACTGGGGTGGAGGGTATAAAAACGGTAAATATTTTGATTCTTTTAAACATAATAAGGCTTTCGTACGAAAAAATTAGTGGATGAATAACTTCAAATAACTTTTGAACTAATTGATAAAATATATTACAAAATACGTTTTATGAACAGATGTCATATTTATGTTTACATTTAATAAATATTTTAAATAAAATTTTTTATTTTTCTAGAATACCTCCCATTAAACTTTTAGTAGTGCCTTCAATGAGTTTTGTGCTTGAACATAACCACTTTTTTGAAAAAGTTGAAGTATTTTCAGCAATCTGTTTTCGGACTTTCAGGATCCTTTTTACCAGGGCCCAATATCCGAAAATGGGTCTTAGCTGCGGGTAGTTAAGTGGATTTGCATATCTGGGTACGATTATAATATTAATAATTTCATGCCATTCAACTTACAATTTGCTGCACTGATACGAAGCCAAATCAGGCCAACTAAATGTAGAGACCTTATGCTTTCTTATGAATGGTAAAAGTCTTTTTTGTAAGCAGTCTATATATAATTCGGTGTTAATTGTCCCAGTTGTAACAAACGATCTACATATCGCCTGCCATATCAAAAATTTCTTGGGTAATTTTGACTTCTTTTGTGTCTTATGCACTTCTTGGACATTTCACCTATGATCTGCAATAGAAAAGTCGACACCTAGAGCAGCATCAAATATCTTAAATAAATCTTAGAAAAGTATTTTGTCTCTGTTTTTTGCATCACTATTCTCTTTGGAATTTCTGTCAGGAACTTTCTCGACTTTGTATGACAAAGCCCTCAGAGCATTATACTTTCTTGAATACTTTTCTATATATCGGATATTGGATAGTTTTCTTAAAAAAAGTGACTACATTCTTGACAGCAATTGCATTATTAAATCATTTTTTTAGCACTGCTCAGCATAGTGTTTAATGATACGCGAAACGCTATTTCTCGAAACTTTGTATTTTCTAGCAATTGCATTTAAAGTTCAATTTGGATTTTCTTTAATCAAACTAATAACTTTTCGGGTAATTTTATTTCACATTTCATTTTAAAGTCAAAAAGAATATAATAATTTATAAACTTGAGGAGAGGATTAGTACACATTTAGCTAAGGGGCCATTCCACGTGACTCACCTTACACTTTGAGTTATTAAAATCAATTTAGTCTGAAGTTATTCGAAGAATTTTTCCAAAAATTTGTTTATACGTTAATAGATACCCCATAGCTCTGAATTAATTGCAATTTTAACCTAAAGTAGACTTTTGTGAAAATTGTAGCTCTTTTAGAGGCAAATGTTATGTACTAAATTTTCTCCTCTTTTATAGACTGAAAATTAAAAAAATATATTTTAAAACATTAATAAGAGGTGTCTATTGTGATAAGTAGCTGAAAAAATCAAAACTGAGTACAATTAATTAATACAGAGTTTTGTGACTCACTTCGACTTATTTTATTTATTTATTTTAAATCCATAGAAAACAATTTCGGAATGCATATGAATGAAATGATATTTAAATAAATGATAAACTTATAAACTAATTTTAACTCCCTTTATATTAACTCGTAGCAGAAGTTTGCTTGTCCACTAGTCGACAAAAAAAAATTATTTTCAAAAAAAATTTTTGATTTTTGGCACAGACATTTTTCTAGACATGTTCAATATAAAAGCAATCAATTATTTAATTAAGTGATGGTGAACTAACTTACAAATAATGGAACTATAATAAAAAATTTTTTTTTATGGGTTGTTTTTTTTTTTTATTAATTACACAAGGGAACAAGGTTTTTGTTGATTAAGTACTGAATAATGTTTTTAAAGTTATTTGGGACGCTGAATCCAAATCTGCACTTGGTTTTTATTCTATCATTTCGACATTTCGCGATATACCTTTATGTCCAAAATTAAGACACTTCCACTACATATATTGGAATAACTTGAAAACGGTTCATCACATTCAGTTTAAAAAATCCAATACTCATCAACAATATTATCTATAAGCCGTGCTTACAGTGGTTTTAAATTTGCCCAGAGACATCGTGGAAGTTTTGAAATAGAAAGAAAGATTTAAAAAAAAAATTTTTTTTGTTATTTAAAAATTCATTAAAAAAAAATTGCGGCATGGATAACAGGTTTGGTCCAAAAACATTTAACTAAACATATTTTGAATAAAATGAGCGTTATTTCGTTGTAATCGGTGCACAACTTTTGATTTTGTTCACAATATACTGAGCAAACTCAATTGACAAAAATGCGATTTCCATACAAAAATAAAATTTTTTTAAATATGTGAGGTACCTTCACTTAATTGTAAGTGAAATCGAAACGCGTTTATCGATTTTTATGATCTATGTTCATGGGTTATGTAGCCTTACGCGAAAGTAATTAGACTTTGCACTTTTTCCAGTTTTGAATTTTTCATGATATTTAAGTATACAAAAATTTTTTTTTTATACACTCCACACCTCAGTGGCAGTGTAACGCATCGAAATAAATTCCTGAGACCCCAAAACAATATATTTTCTTGAGCATTATAACAAGGGAATTTGATTTACCGATGACCGTCTGTCCGTCTGTCTGTGGAAATCACGATCACGCCGTCAATATCCAAGACAGACCGTTTATTTTTTACACAAAATCGTTCCCTAGCATCCCAAAAGAGTTGCTATTTAAAATCGTCAAAATCGGTCAAAGGGGTCATGAGTTATGAATGAAGCATTGAAAAAACTCTTGAAAAAATAAAATTTTTCCAAATATGGCGATTTTTTGTTAAAATTTAATTTTGAGAACGCTATTAACAAACGTGATAATTATTAAAAATAATGTAAGTAGATACATTTTACTGCGCGTAAAATTCAGCATTGGGGTAAAAATTTTTTCGATGCTAAAATATACAAAAGGCTGTATAAATACATCCTCGCATTGCGGAGTTAACTAATTTTTTTGAAACATTTTCAAGGAAAATATTTGTCAATAGTTCCTTATATATAAGATATTCCAAAAAACTAAAAAATTCATATATTATAAATTGTTTCTATAATTTATCAATAAGGACTAAAAACTAAGTGGAGTTCGGCGGCAGTTATTTTTTATAGATCATATTAAGTAGTCTCTCATGTTCATTTAACAATTTTGATTTAAATTCACGCTTTTATTCCTTAAAAAATGGTTAAATAATATTTATGCATATATACACATTTGTAACAGATTGATCAAAAACAAGTATTCTTCTATCCAAACAATCACTTAAAATATGCTTAAATATTACTTTTTCAGTGTTTTGGTTAGCTTTTTTATATTTGGCTGCACTATGAGATGCTAATCAGCTTAAACTTTTCAGTTCTTTTTAAGCTCTTAAGCACTCAAGCATTATTTTTTTTATAATTAAAAAAATATATATAAATGTGTTCTCCTTAAGCTCTAAAAATGTTGACCTTCAGTCAACAATGGCCTTAAAATAAAAAAAAAAATAATAAATAAATAAAATCCAAAAAAGCAAGTCACAAAAAGTGTCAACAAACTATTTAGATATTTAACATAGATACACTCTAATCTGTTAAGCTAAGCAACTCTTTAGCATTGACATGTTATTCAATAGAGCAGCAGTCATATGTGCAAAGTACTTTTTATGAAAGGGTCAACATTTTTTATATCATGCTTACATATTTAGTTGCTGTACTCCCCTTCTGCTTTACTGGCAAGTAATTGCCACTGTGCTACGAAATAAAAGACACCAAGCCTGTGTTTGTTTAGTATTATTTTATCATTATCAAACACACATCATTATCTAAAACATAAGAACATGAAGAACATGCAATTTTCATACCTCTTTTGAGAAAGAAAAACAAAAAATACGAAAAAAAACACTAAAGAATGGTGACCCTTAGAAGACCTTTGTTAAGCTGTAGAAAGGATATTTATTTCTGTTTAGTAAATATTTTCTTTCGCTATTTATTTTTGTCTTCAACTTGATCTGTTAGAAATTGTTTATATAAAATAAAAAAAAAACAAAATTTTGAAAAAAAAAAACAAATTATATACGAGGTTGTGGCAATAATGTTGGGGAATTTTTCTCGCAATATAAGAAAAACTCAGAAAATCCGAAAAACAAAAAAAAAAAAAAAAAAACTAACAAATATAATCCAATTCACTTAAGCCAATAAAAAATCTACATATTTAAAAATCATACGCTGTGTATTAGACCATCTAAAACTCGAGAACTGCTTCACCGATTTACAAACCAATATATGCGTTGGAAAGGTCTACTTTAAAAGGAAAGAACATCGTAAAATATCAATGCACATGCGTTTTACGCTCACTTTTCTGATGGTGTATTTTTCCCATATAAAATGTGTGAAATCATAATGGAATTTATTTTTATTTCTTTTTGTGGAAGGTGCAGTAACTGATAATAAGGTAAGCGCTATGAATTATTAAGCGTATTGATTAATTTTTCCTGAAAATGAATACAATCACATTTTACAGTGCCATAAATTTTTGCATCAATACAATGTAGAAGCTGAACGTTTAAATTACATCAAATATAACCAATCAAAACTACGTTCGATTGATCCTAATGATATTGGCAATATGGTGATTTTACCACCGTCATGTTCGTGGACCACGACATATGCATGAATACGCGCAAAATGCAATGTGTTATGTTCGTCATTATGGAAGACCTGATTTTTTATAACTTTCACGTTCAATCCGCAATGGAAAGAAGTTGAACAAATTTTATTTGAAGGTCAAGGGCCAACAGACCGACATGATGTAACTGCACGTGTATGTAGGCAAGAAATGAAATCGTTAATGGACATGCTGATAAAATTAAAAATATTTGGCGAAATACGTTGCTGGATATATACGATTGAATGGCAAAAGAGAGGACCATCGCGTGCTCACATTTTAATTTGGATAGTTGATAAAATAATACCAAGACAAATTGATAGCATTATATCAGCAGAAATTCTTGATACTGAAATTGATCCTGAATTGCATGAAATTATTACCAAAAACATGATTCGTGGATCATTCGGTACTGTGAATATGAATTCAGTATGTATGCAAGATGGAAACTATTACCGGAAATGATAAGTATCCAAAATATCGTCGACCATCAACACAAGATAATGGCAAATCAACAACTGTCAAAGTGGGAACACAACAAAACGTTCCCATATTCAAACATTTTATTAAAAACTTTTAAGGCTCACATTAACGTTAAATACTGAAATTCAGTTAAAACGATCAAATATATTTGTAAATATATCACGAAAGATAGTGTTGTTGAAAATGATGACATAACACATCATCGAACTGCTCCATACATCAGCAGTAATGAAACAGTATGGCGTATGCTCTATTTTGAAATACGTGAAAAATACCCGACCGATGAACAGTTAGCTAGTTAGCTGTTCGTTTGGAAAATGGTTAACGTATTTGCTTTAGTGAACAAAATTCAGCACAAATAGAGCAATTACGCCACCAAACGCAACATTGACCGCATTTTGATACCCTCTACCACTATGTGGTTTGGGTATAATGACTTTGAGCTGCTGTTTGTAGCTACCAAAAATATTTGACCTGGACCCATCTTTTATTATACCGATCGACTCAGAGTCGATTTAGCGATGTACGTCCCTCCGTCCGTCCATCCGTCTGTCTTTGTGTCCATGTAAACTTTGTAATCAGGTCGGAATTATGAATATATTTTGATGAAATTTGGTATGTAAGCTTCTATCGGCCATAGGATGAACGCTGTTGAAGTTGGTGAAAATCAGTCCATGTTCAGACTTAGTCCACATACAAATGACCCCTATAAAATCGACATAACTTGCCTTAAGATCCAAACTATCACATAGAGTTTAGTCAAATTGGGTTTGTATGTGTTTATTATATCCATTAATGAGTAGTCAAAAAAAAATTCCTATAGGACAATACTCAGTCAAAGGCCCCATATAGAGTTGCTTCCCGATCTTCACTTAAATCTATCAAAAAACAAAAATATTGCACAGATTTTTCTCAAATTTGGTTTGTGTATATTTTTTCAAAATATAAGTGACTTTACCAAATATGGTCAGGATCGGTTCATTGTTCAACCTAGGATAGAATCATTTCCGTCATTCAAACGAGGTAGACGTGTTTTTTTTTGTCGGCTCTGTAATTTTGTTAAAATAAAAACACTTAAAACGAGTTACTTACATTAATTTGTGCTTGGTGCAATAATTTACCGAACAATTTATCACTGTTAAGAATTGGGAGTGAGAGAAGTTTACTTAAATATATAAAAATACATTTTAAATTATTAATATTATTTTAACTTCTATTGGAAATAATATTATACAAGAAATCACTCAAAATACCAAGTTTAATAAACAATAACAACAGCTGTTCTTGTCTCGCAAATAGTGGGTGAAGCTTAAAGGTGCCGTGGTGAATAAAACGTTTATACATACCATAGTACAGCATTGCCATAATAACAAATTTTCTAAATTATTAAAACTCCTAAAAGTATGCCATCTACTACTACAAACAACTCAACACATAACCCAGTTGACAAAAATGTTAAACGTAAATTAAACGAAACGTCGCCTGAATGCCCAAACACAACGGGGGCGACAGATTTGGTTGGAAGTGTAGCGGTAGGAGACTTAATGAAGATGATGGAGGCTGTAATGGAAAACAAGCTTAAGAACTTATCCACTAAATCTGATATCGAAGGCATTAAAATTCAGATAGATGATGTAAATAATAAATTTGAAGAAATTAAAAAAGAAAATGAATCGCTTAAAGTTCAATTAGAACAGATGAAAAATGATAGACAAAAAGTCACCAACAAATTCAACGAATTGTCAACCAAGTTAGAAAAAAGAACGTTATATTCAAAGGAATAATGAAGAACGGGTCGCCAAGAACGTCAGCGGAAAATGTATGTAAGGAAGTTTTGAAGCTAAATGATGTTCAAATTAATTCGGCACGAGTCTTATTCACAAGTGATGATAAAATTAGCGTAATTGCGGAAATGGCTACGGAAAGAATGGCGGATAAAATATTTAAAAACCTTAAGAACCTAGCGGGGTCGAGAATAAAAGTTGAAAGAGACTTAAATGAAGAAAGACAACTCGATAGAAAATTGTTGATGTTGGTAAAAACAGAGATTTTAAATATTGATAAAACTCATAAAGTATTTGTTAAAAACGATTCAATAAAAATTGGTGTCAACTGGATGAAATGGAATAGAAACCATGAACTAATGTGCGGCGAAAATACAGCTCAAGAAATCTTAACTGATATGTATGGTGATAAATTAAGTACATTAACATTAAGTTATGAAAGTCTTTTAGAAAAATTTAATCTACCAAATCAAAAAAACTAATTAATAGCAATATATGTAATAATAATTCGAATTCTGCAAATTCTTTAAACCTTAATATTTTGTCATACAATATACACGGCCTTGAAAATAAAGTTCTAAATGTTGATTTTTTAATTATATAAAGTCATTTGATATTTTCGTACTTCTTGAAACTCATTTAAATCATGAAAAATCTTTAAATTTTAATAAATACCTAAGCGGATATGAATTATTTTGGACACCTGCTACAAGAGTTAGTAATTATGGTAGAGCTATTGGTGGATGTGCTTTAGGAGTAAAGAAGGCGTTATCCAAAATGAATTTTAAATATTCTTTTATTAATTTACATGATATTACCATTATAAATATCAAAATAAATTCTTCAATAATTAATTTGATACCACTTTATATGAGAAGCGCTGTATGGAATGATGAGTTCCAAAATATTAATTTACTCCTCACAGAAAACAACATAGTTAATCCTGTTATTATAGGCGATCTAAATGTGAGAATTGGCTTACTTCAGAGAAAAATTGATGATTTAATTCAAACAAACTTTCCGGCGGGCACTGAGGAAAGAAAATCTAAAGATATTTTTATAAATGAAAAAGGAAGACAATTTGTACAGCTGTGCTACGATCACGGTTTGGTTATAATGAATGGCAGGACAAAAGGAGATATTGAAGGAGAATTTACTTTTTCAAGTGAAGCTGGAAAATCCGTGAATGATATTTGCGCTGTCTCTCAAGAGCTTCTTAAAAATGTCGATAAGTTTTGTGTGGAAAATCATTTATGGTCTGACCACTTTCCCATTGTTCTTACGTTAAAGATTAAGACTAATATCACTAATAGCATCACTGCCAAATTATTACCAAAACTACATTGGAGAGAAGACTACAAATCAAAGTATCAAACTGTGGTAAAAAATGTACTACAGTCAACAAAAACACAACAAGAAAAAGAGTATATGAGCTTTGGTGAACTAACTAAAGTAATAAAGAATTCATATGGTAAAATATATAAAAACTGGTTTAAAGTCCCTCAAAAACAAAAGTGGTTTACTATAAAATGCTACAATGCAAGAAATACTTCCTTTAAAAGACTTCAAGAATATAGAGACAATGGAAGTAATGAAAATAAGGACAAGTATCTGAAAGCTAATAAAAAATATAAAGAAGTATGTCGTGAAGCCCAACAAAGTTATAGCCAAAAACTAGTTGAAAAAATAGAGAGTGTGCAAACCAGCAAAGAATGGTGGAAAATTGCCAAGGAGATACGTAATGATGATTTACCAACAGAATTAGCTATTCAGGCAGAAGACTTTAGGATTTATTTCAAGCAATTGTTAAACCCGATCCAAAATATAGTAGAAATGCAATATGCATACTTTTATACAAGTAATTATGACTTGAACAAGATAATATCAGTATCAGAAATTAAACAAGTGCTGAGTAAAACTAAAACTAATAAAGCTCCAGGAGAAGATAGAGTTCCGTATGAGTTCTATAAAAATGCACCAGACGAACTGTTGGAAGAGATAACAAAAACTTGTAATGTATTATTTGATCGATGCAGTGTTGATGATTCGTTTAATTTGAGTATTATTTATCCAATCTATAAAAAAGGCGATACTTCATTACCAAATAATTATCATGGTATATCATTTATGAACTGTTTACCGAAACTTATGATGGGATTAATAAATGAAAGACTCTCGAATTGGGTTGAACGTAACAACATTATGAATGAATTCCAAGCAGGATTTCGTAAAAACTATTCTACAGCAGATAATATATATAATTTAACATCTATGGTGCATCTGAATTTTGCGAATAAAAAGAAAATATATGCCTTTTTCGTAGATTTCAAAGCAGCATTAGATAAAGTGTCAAGAAATGCTTTAATTTATAAGTTACATACATTGGGTGCCTCATCAAAAGTTGTTAAGTTTATAGAATGTATCTATGAAAAAACGCGGACATCAGTTTGGACAGGTAGTGAGCTATCAAAGTCATTTGCTACAGAAAGTGGTGTAAAGCAGGGGTGTTTGCTATCACCTTTACTATTTGCCTTATACCTTAATGATTTGCATGATTGCTTAGAAGGTGGAATATACGTTGAAAACATTAACATAAGATTGTTATTATATGCAGACGACATAGTGATTTTAGCAGATGATGTAAAAGTGCTGCAGAAAATGATCCAAAAACTTGAAGACTATTGTAAAACATGGAATGTTGAAGTAAACTTGGATAAGTCAGAAATTATGGTTTTCAGAAAAGGGGGAAGATTGTCTAGTAAAGAAAAATGGTATTTTAATAGCCAAGAAATCAAAATAGTTTCAGAATACTGTTACCTAGGAGTTTGGCTTACACCAAAAATGGTATTTACGAAGCATATTGAACAAAGAAACATAGCAGCAAAAAATAGTATCAACTTAACATGGCAAAACTTTTTAAATAAAAACACAATATCAATTGCTTCTAAATGGAAATTATTCCTTGCAGTATGCAGGTCAGTGCAATCGTATGCAGCCCCAATATGGAGGTTTACAAATTTTGAGTATGTCAATAAGCTACAAATATATTTTATAAAGAAAATCTTGCGGCTCCCAAGCTTCACACCAACTTATGTGTTATTATCCGAAACAGGTATGGAAAATGGTCATTTATACACCTTAGATCTACATATGAGATATATCAACAAAACCCTGTTTGATTACGGAGAAAATCGGTTGCCTTATCAATTTTCTAAACTATTGATTCAAAAAAATCTGCTTTGGGTAATTGAACTTAACAAGCTCGGATTAGAATTTGAAATTAATTGGACAGAAGCGAACATTAATAAACAACAATGGAATAACAATAGAAAATACCTTTTAATCTCCTTGAAGTCAAAATATCAAGAGCAAATTTGCAACAAAAAGGCTCTAACAACCAGGATATATTGAAAACTAAATGCAATTGAAGGGAATAAATACATATCTAATGAAATTAAACTAGAAAATATAACTTGGATTTTTAAAGCACGAAGTGATTTGATAAAATTAAATGGTAACCGCTTTGAAACGAATTTGTCTAAATTATGCTCTTTATGTAATTCAAGGGAAATTGAAAATATAGAACATTTTCTTGGTCGTTGTAAAACGCTAAAAGAATTCAGAATTATGTACTTCAGTAAAGCTTACCTTACAGAAGACGAAATCTTAAATATATTAAATGGTGTAAATACAAATTGGAATCTCTTAGCAAATTATACAAAAACATGTATAAATTACAGAAACTTTTTGATAACAGAGTTTAATACATAAAAACATTTATCTCGATTAGGAAATTAAATTTTTATATTATAAGCGGCTGACGACGATAGTCAGAGTCGCATATGGTTATTTTTACCTTTTATTTTATTTTTAACTTTTATTTTATTTTGTAATTATTTTATATATATTGCTGAAAATAAAACAAATACTACTACTACTACTACTTGTTCAACCTAGTCCCCATATAAATATAGCACCCGATATGGACTTTTTCATATCTGCAGCCAAAAAAATTAATAACAATGGCACTCAAATTTGGTTTATGCTTATTTTCTATATCCAATTAGTTGGACCGAAGAGATAGGGTGTCTAACCCATGGTTAGACGATACCCTATCGTATAGTCGGTCTAGACCAAGTTAATTTCTTACTTGTTTATATTGTGGCAAGAAGATTCATTTACAAGAACATTGCTTTATACTCAGGTTCCATCGAAAGTAAGGCAAACCCATTCAAAGTCTTCCAAATGTGTTTGAAGCTGATGATTTAGGTCCAATTTACACAGTTTACTAATGTTCATGGTCCAAAATCATTTAATTATTTGTGAACTCCTGAAATCACAATATTATTTTCTACCATTATCATTATCTCAACTTACAATCCGGCTAATAGATCTGATTTATGGATGAGATATTGTGATTATATGAGGGAGGATATTTTATATCGAAAGCGCACCTTAACTTATAATATTCAATTGAATTATACAGCGGAAACGTATAATGATACATTTATATTGAATGAGGATATTGGTTTAGGAATGACGAGTGAATTTTTTGCTTAGTTGGGTATACCGTCACCAAATCGTTCAAGAAATGATATTTTAATCAAAATTTTCCTCGAGAACAGAATTACGATCCAAATGTATTGACAAATTTTGTTCAAGTCTTTTTGGATGCACCTGGTGGTACTAGCAAACATTATTTAATATCTGTAATTTTAGCAAGTGTACGATCACGTGGAAGAAATTTCTTTGACACTTACATCTTCTGGAGTTGCAGCCACTTTATTGGTTGGTGGTAGGAAAGCGCATTCAGTACTTAAATTGCCTTTGAAAATGACGATAATTGAAGCACCATCATGCAATTTATCAAAAACCTCTGGCATGGCTCGAATTTTAGAACAAAATTGATATTTTGTTGTGCGATGCATTCACAAGGGCATACAAGAAATCAATTGAAGCTTTAAATCGTACAATGAAAGATTTGCGTGGAAATGAAAATGTAGTTGGTGGTGCTTTGCTATTGTTAGCAGGAGACTTCAGACAAATACTACCTGTTATCTCAAAATCAACACCAGCTGACGAAATAAATGCGTATTTAAAGCCATCATTTTGCGATTGCAAAATGATCTATCAGCTGCAACATTGTCAAAGCTAGTGGTTTTAATGGGTGATGTTAAAATGCCCACTGATAATGATGGTTTTAGTACAATTCTGAAAGTTTTTGCATATTTACACAAACAAAAGACAAGCCAATTGAAAAATGTTTCCCAAATATACAACTTATTGGCAGGAAAAAATATGGATGTCAATGATTTGAATTTAATCATTCAAACTCAAATAGTTGGCGAATTGATCACATATTAATCTGTTGATACTGTGATGAATAAAAAAGACGTATTACATCATCCAACTGACTTTTTGAATTCTCTTGATTTTCCTTGAGTGCCATCGCTTAATGCACAATTGAAACTGTGGTCTTATAGAAAAACTATGCAAAATATGAAAGAATTGTTTTTAATATCCCTAGATGCCACTTTGTGGCCAGGGTATAATGAGTTTGTGCTGATGCCTGTAGCTACCAAAAGTATTTTACCTAGAACCACATTTTATAGTACCGATTGACTCACAATTACTTTCAAAGCATATTTTGCGATGTCCATCCGCCTGTCCATCTAAACGCTATTGAAGTTGGTGAAAATCGGTGCATGTTCGGTCCTAGTCCCTAAACAAATCTGGTTTTTATGTGTATTTAAGAAAATAAGTGTCTTTAAGAAATATGATCAGGATCGGTACATTCTTCGACCTAGTTCCAATATAAATATGCCATCTGATATAAACTTATTAATATTAATTAATAATAATGTCTCTCAAATTTGATTTATGCTTATTTTCTGTACATATCCAATTATTTGGACTTGAGTGAAATAGTCTTTAAACGCATCGTATAGAGTATCGAATAGTAGGTGTAGACCGACAATAATAATCTTAATTGTTTTTTTTAATGGAAAATACGTAGTTAAAAGTACTCAATACCAGGATTATTTTTATACCTTATACTACTATGTGGTTTGGGTATAATGACTTTGTGCTGCTGTTTGTAACTACCAAAAATACTTGACCTAGACCCATCTTTTATTATACCGATCGGCTTAGAATCACTTTCTGAATCGATTTAGCGATGTCCGTCCGTCCGTCCGTCTGTGTGTCCATGTAAACCTTGTAATCAAACTACAGGTCGCAAATATGAATATATTATGAAGAAATTTGATATATAAGCTTTTGTGGGATGTACGCTATTGAAATTGGTGAAATCTAGTCCATGTTGAGACCTAGTCCCCATACAAATGACCCTTATGAAATCGACATAAATTGCCATAAAATCCAAACTATCACATAGACCTTAGTCAAATTGGGTTTGTATGTGTTTATTATATACATTAATCAGTAGTCCAATAATAATCCCTATAGGAAAATTCTTAGTTATAGGCTCCATATAGAGCTGCTTCCCGATCTTCACTAAAATCTATCAAAAAACAAAAATATTTCACAAATTTTTCTCAAATTTTGTTCGTACATATTTTTTCAAAATAAAAGTGATTTTGCCAAATATGGTCAGGAAGGGCCATTTTTCGACCTAGTCCCCATATAGATATTGCACCCGATATAAACTCTATCATATCTGCAGCCAAAAAATGAATAACAATGCCACTCAAATTTGGTTTTTTCTTATTTTCTATATCCAGTTAGTTGTACCGAAGAGATAGGGTTTCTAAACCATGGTATAGGGTATCGTATGGTTGGTCTAGACGACTATAATATTCTTACTTGTTTTTTATTGAAAAATTCGTAGGTAAAAGTTCTCAATACCAGGATTATTTGTCTTATTTTCCTATAGAAAAATTTCCCCTTTCTGAGAATATGTATATTGAAAGAGAAAAATTTTCAGTAGTTGGGACTTTTTTCTGTAGAACAATACTCACTATCTGTGACTATTTTTCAATATAAAAATTCTTAATAGATGAGGCGTGACAAATTCCCAATATCTGAGACTATTTTTCTACAAAAAACTTTTCAATATAAGAGGCTATTTTCCATGGCGCAAGTTTCAGTATCTGAGGCGTGATAATTTATCACTATCTGAGTATAGAAAAAATTTTTATACTCTGAAGCTATTGTTCTATAGAAAATTTCTCCATATTTAAGATTATTTTTCTGTAGACAATTTTCCATTATTTCTATAGAAAATTTCACAGAATAAGTGACTGTTCCTCAGATTATGAGAATAATTTTCTGAAGAAATCTTCTCAATTTCGGAGGCTATTTTTCTAATAAATTATTATCATTACTAGCACTCGAAATTCGAGTGCACATTCTAGGAAATTGTATTTTTTCATTAAATAAAGGTATGCTAATCAAATATAGCCAATTCGAAAATCAATAAAAAACAAACTCATTTTTATTGCAAACATATTAACAAATTTAATAAACACACACAGAGCATTGTATAATTTTGTGTATGTGTTAGTAGCAACTTTAAATGCAATTTACTCAAAATAAAGGAAAAAATTAAAAAAATTGTAAATCTGCAAAACGGCAAAAAAGAAATACTTTTCAAATAATATATGTTTGGTCAAAATCGGGATAAAACGGTAGAACAAAACATCGGTCACAAAAATCGCCTAGACTATTAATATTAAAGATTTAACAGATTAATTCTCTAAATCAGGCTATTTTTCTGGCCAAAATTCTTTCAACTTATGACTATTTTTCTTAGAAAAGTTTTCACTAATTTTGACTATATTTCCATAGAAAAAGTCTCAGTATCTCAAAGTATTTCTCAGACTCTTAATTTATTTTCTGCAGCAAACTTCTCATATTCATATTCTTTCAAAAATGTTTCACTATCTGCAACAATTCTTCCGTAGAAAAATTCTCATTATCTGAGACTGTTTTTTTATAGAAAAATTTTCGTATCCATAATACTATGTGACGCTATTTTTATTTTCTATGGTGAACTTCTTAGTATCTAAAAAAATTCTTCTATAGAAATGTTGTCAATATCAGGCACTACATTTTTGTAGAAAAATTATAACTATGTGGCAGTATTTTTCACAGGAAAAATTTCACTAAGTGAAAATATTTTTCTGAAGAAAACTGCTTACTATCAATACTATTTTTTAGATTCTAAGATAATTTTTTTAAAGAAAACTCTTCCATATCTTAGACTTTTTTGATTTAAAAATTCTCAGTTTCTGACACAATATTTCTACGGTTAAGCTCTTTGTATCTGACATATTTATACCCTATACCACTCTGTGGTTAGGGTATGATGACTTCAAGCTGATGTTTGTAACTACCATAACACTAGCCAATAAGGTTTTGGTCTTAAGCAGTCAAATATCTCTCCTAAGGTAATCTGGTAAGCTGAATTCGAATTTGTAATTGGTTTTTGTCTATCGCGTCAGGTTTTCGAGATCCACAAAATTGTTTTTATTCGTTTTTTTTTTACACAAACAATCATTAGTTTATTTAAAAATCAATGAATTTTCAAAAGTGAGCGGCATTATTTGAACGTCGTTTGTATTTCGTTGGTTTGGTTTCACGAAAAATCCTTGGTAATTTCTTTCAATTTTGTTTCTCGCTCACCGCAACTAGGTTTTGTGGGAAAAAATCTAAATGCGAATGAAGAAAATGCAGTTTGAGTGACATTCGTGCACCTAATTCGTGATAATTTTCGAATAATTCAGCAACAATTTGTGTGTAGTTTTCACACTTATTGTTTCCAAGAAAACTGTCCACGATGCTCTTGAAAGATTTCCAGGCTGCATATTATTTCTCCAATAAACATTGTGAAAAATTGTCATCATTCAATAGCTGCCTGATCTGAGGGCCAACAAATATGATTTCTTTGATTTTAGCATATGAAGTTTTAGGAAAAACCGCTAACAAATATTTAAATGCTGCGCCATTTTTGTCCAGAGCCTTGACAAAGTTTTTAAAAAGGCCCAATTTTATGTGCAGTGGCGGAAGTAGAACGTCATTTGGATCAATTAATGGTTTATTTAAAATGTTTTGTTTTTCTGATGAATACTCAGTTCTTTTTGGCCACTCTATTCTGACGTAATGGTGACATGTAGCGCGACTATCTCATATACAAAGGAAACAACATTTTGTGAAACCTCCTTTCATACCAATCAACAAACCAATGACCTGAAACAGATTAATTTACAGTTACTTACGATACTAAATATACAAAGAAATTTTAAATCACACACCTTAAGGTCACCACAGTTCTTCCATTTATGATCGTTGTATTTGAGTAATGTCAAAATTTCAGTCATTGCAAAACAATTGTCGGTATCCACGGTTTGACATCAAAACAAAAATAATGTAAATATGCATATTTTGATGATTCTGATATTGCATGTCCTATTTTTCCAACCAAATATTCACCACACACAAAGCAAAAATAGCTTGAATCAGTAACACAAGATCTCCCTGACATGCTTAAACGCTACTACAAGGTGGGCCAAAAGAAGTCATCCGATGTTGTTCTAAATGAAAAATTTCGATTCTGTTTTTTGATTATGTTTACTTGAACCTTTAGAATTTTATTGGTCAAGTCGGGAAGATAATATTGGCGAAATGGGCGCCGCCACAATTGATTGCTATACGGGCTCGTTTTATGACATTTTTCATCATTTCGGTGAGAACTTCGGGTGACAGATTCTCACACTCGTGTCGAATGTTGTCCTTGAGGGTTTCCAAGGTTTCGGGCTTGTTCACGTAAACACGGGACTCCAAAAACCCCACAAAAAGTCTGGAACGGTTAAATTGGGCGATCTTGCGGGCCAGTGTAAATCGCCAAAACTAAAGATGAGGCGACCCGGGAACGCCGTCTTCAGAATATCAGTTGTGGCTCGCGCAGTGTATGCCGTTGCTCCGTCCTGTTGGAACCACATATCCTCCAGTCCTAATTCGTTGAATTGCGGCAGAAAAAACTCGGTTAGCGTATCCCTATAGCGCGCACCGTCCACTGTTGTCCTTTGACTAGCGACGTCCTCGAAAAGAAATGGCCCGATAGACATGCACCATGCAGTCACTTTGAGCGGGTATAAAGGCTCCTCGTGCATCACTCGTAGATTTTCGGAGCCCCAGAAGGATAGTTTTGCTTGTTCATGTACCCGCTGAGGTGGAAATTAGCCTCATCGCTCATTATGATTTTGGTCGAAAAATCGTCCACTTCGTCCTCGAGATTTTGGATGGCTTGGGCGTAGGTTATACGCGTTTGGCGGTTGACAGGCTACAGCTGATGCATGGACTGGACTTTGTACGGGAACATGCATTTTGACCAAAATTCGTCTTAGGGACGGTGGCTGATGGCTAATTACGAGTCACGGCGTCTGGTTGATGTTTCTGGCGACAGCTCGACATCCTCGGCAACAGCGGCGATATTCTCGGCAGAACGGGCGCTCCGGGGCTGGCACCTCTTGGCAGCGTCTCGTGTGGTCCCATACTCTTTTGAGGTTGTTGGCCAAACGGCGGAGTGTCTGCGCAATCGGCGACAGAATTTGCGCTGCGCCAACACCACAGACGAATTGTTACGCAAAGAATAGACACGATTATTCCGCGTACTTGGGGAGTATATCGCTGCATGGCTTGTTCACTTGCATTCTACATCTATCTAGTTCACAAATGTCAGAACAGATTTGACATTGGCCGCCATTTGCAAAAATGAGAGCCAAACAACATCGGATGACTTCTATTGGCCCACCTTGTACATACTATAAACATTTAAAATGAATGTGGGCTTCTGTCAAATTAATAATTGTGAAATTGTAGTATCAGTATTGACTGTTTTACAGTACTGCCAGCATGCGCTAAAAAATGAACAAGACGTGATAGGTCAATTTTTGTGCCAGATTCGAATTCAGCGCATCCAGATTACTTAAAGAATATGCTTCGTTTCTGCAGTCTCTTTTTTTAATTTGTATACCAGTGTTTTTGAACCATTTTTTTTTTATCCAAATCTTACCATTTAATCCTCTTATATTAAATTATGTCATCTGATTCATTTATATAGTTATTTTTTATTTTATATTTTATATCTATAATATTAATAGGCTTGTGACTGATGTTTTGTTCTACCGCTTTATCCCGATTTTGACCAAACGTATATTGTTTGAAAGGTATTTCTTCTTAGCCATTTTGCGGATTTACAGATTTTCAAATTTTTTCCTTTATTTTGACTAAATTACATTTAAAATAGCTACTAACAAATACATAAAATTATACATATGCTATGTGTGTGTTTATTAAATCTGTTAATGTGTTTGTAATAAAAATGAGTTTGTTTTTTGTATTGATTTGTGAATTGGCTATAACTGATTAGCATACTTTTAGGGTCTTTATTTAATTAAAAAATAAAATTTCCTAGAATTTGCGCTCGAATTTCGAGGGCTGGAATCTGCTAGTAATTATAAAATTTATTTAAATATTTTTGTATACTGATTTTCTTTAATTTTCCAATACTATGATATAAAAGATGTAAATCTTGTTGTATGGGAAGAAAAAAAAATATAAATACAAATACAAAAATATTTTGAATATTTTCTCCTCTATTGGATCTTCCTCTGTATGATTTTTAGTAACAAGACTAGCACCTTGAATTTTAAAATATTAACAAACGATATTTCATATAGTCTTGTTGAAAACGAGGTAATACGATCAAGTCTCTTTAATCCGCAAACATACCTTATGATACTATTGAAGGCCACATTTAGTTTTCTCGTACTGGAGTGCAAGATTGAGTTGTCCAAAGCGTTTTAAGCATACCATACGTTCTCTCTACCATAACGTTTACATGATTGTTCCAACTGTGTCATTAAAAACAACAACAACCTCAGATTGTTGAGAACAATTTCAAAATCTAGATTATGATGTAGGGTTTTGTTGTGCATGATGAGACATTGGGAGTTGAGAGGATTCAGACAGAGTCAAAAATATTCTGAAATTTTTTCTATAAAAAATTAACACACTATCTGGGACTGTTCTTCTATAGAAAAATTCTTAATATCTGTGAATTTTTTAATCCCAGATATTTTTGTTAACAAACTCTCATGATCTCACACTTTTGCCTTTAGAATAGTTCTCACTCTTGGAATTTATATATAAAATTTATGTTTTATCTGGGCATGCATAAAATTGAACGGCACAATGTTGACCTTTTGCTTTAATTCCTCGTATGTTTGATTTTTCTAGTTTTATTTATTTATTTGTTTTTTTATTTTTTTGGTTTAGTTTTTTTTCTAAACATCGATATTATACTCATGCTGTTGTTTGTTTTATGGAAAGATTTTGTGTGTTTATTTTTTTTATTTGTCATTTGGGTTTTTGTGGCATAAACTACAAAATACTTTTAAACCCCTTTAAGCAGGGATGTGTTTATTTATGTGTATGTATGTGTATTTAATACTTTATAGTTTAGTATTTTGTTTAGGTTTTGGATTAAAAATCTCAGTATATTTAGTTTTTTACTACATACATATTTTAACTGTATTGAAATATTTATTTGTAAAATTTTAGAAATATTTTTTCAATTAAATTAGATGGGAAAATAGTTTGTTTTCAATTAAAATATTATTATAAATTCCTCAACTTTTACAATTATATTATACATAAATTCAAATACAGTAAATAGATAAATAACGAAACGGATCCATTAAGTAAAATACCAAAAATAAACATACTCGCATTTATAATGGATTAAAAATAGCTAAAAGAATAAAAGCACATAAAAACAAGTGAGAAAATTATGGTCGGTTTAGACCGACTATACGATACCCTATACTATGGTTTAGAGACCGTATCTCTTCGCTACAACTAATTGGATATAGAAAATATGCATAAACCAAATTTGAGTGCCATTGTTATTATTTTTTTTTGGCTGCAGAAATGAAAAAGTTCATTTCGGGTGCTTTATTTATATGGGGACTAGATCGAAAAATGGACCGATCGTGACCATATTTGGTAAAGTCACTTATATTTTGAAAAAATATACGCAAACAAAATTTGAGAAAAATCTGTGCAATATTTCTGTTTTTTGATAGATTTAAGTGAAGATTGGGAAGCAGCTCTATATGGGGCCTATGACGAAGAATTGTCCTATGGGGATTATTTTTGGATTACTGATTAATAAACACATAGAAACCCAATTTGGCTGAGATCTATATTATAATTTGGATCTTATGGCAATTTATGTCGATTTCATAGCGATCATTTATATGGGGACTAGGTTTGAACATGGACCGAATTTTACCGATTTCAACAGCGTTTAAAACATGGTTGATGAAAGCTTATATACCATGAAAGTGATTCTGAGTCGATAGGTGCAATAAAAGATGGGTCTAGGTCAAATATTTTTGATAATTACAAACAGCAGCACAAAGTCATTATACCCAAACTACATAGTGGTATAGGGTATAATAAACATAAGAACTTATCATCCTTATATTATGCTAGCTGACCCGACAAACGTTGTTTTGACAATATTTGACAAAAATGGAAAAGAAGCTAAAAGAAGATGAAAATCAAGGTTCTTTAGAAGAAATATTTACTAAAACTTACTAAAAAAGGCTATTGAAAAAAGTATCTCTACTTGGATCACCCGTTAGTTAACAACATTTCTTGATTTAAAAATTTACGTTTTTATAAACTTGCAATAAAAATTGATATAAAAATATTTAAAAAGACAATAAAAAATGTTTAACTAAAGTAAAAACATACGACTTTTCATTGGAATATCAGGGCTCTTATTCTCGGAGTCGATAGCGATCGAAATTCTACTCGAACGTGCGAAATTTTTTCTTTTGGGATGCTCTCAGCCGTTATCGAGTAAAAAGTATCGAAATTTCGAATGGTGTTACTCGATAACGAGCGAGTACTCAAACGCAACCGTACGACATTTTAGGCGCTAGCAAATTATCTATCGAGTTGACGTTTTTGAAAAGCAAAATAAGCCTAAAAAATAAAATGTAAATCAATATTTTTTAATTTTTTGTAAATTTTATTAATTGAATATAAATAAATAATATTAGGTCAAAAATAACAAAAATAAATTCAACGCAAAAGCAGGCACTTGCTGAGTTTATGGCAGAGCACTCGGACTTGGCCAAAGGTATTTTACCAAATTGCGTACAAGGCAAATTACTAATAATAATAGCAATAAAAAAGAATTATAAAAGTATTTATATCAAAGTATTTATATCACAAACCTCCTGGCAGTTTGTATTTTCTCATGAAGTATTCATTACATTCATCAGTATTTCGAGGAGAAATGTTTATGAATTTTCCACATAGCTTACGTTCCATTTCCTTCAAAATTCTGTTTACTATTTTACAAAGAGCGCTTTGGCCAATTCCAATTAAGAAGTCGTTTCCAACATTGTGTTGAAAACCGCTTGATGCCAAAAGGGATAATGTTGCAGCCAACTGAAGTTTTGGTGGAACCCCAGTAGACAAATGTCCTTCAAAATTCAAATCTTCAAGGATATAATTTAATACTGGTTTTGATAACCGAAAGCGTTTTTTGAATCTTCAAAAAAAAATTATATAATTTTAACATTTGTATCAAATAAAAAAAAAAAAAAATTACTTACTCAATATTTGACAAACTTAATGGGTCGCTGGAATCACGAATTTTCTTTCTAATTTTATTCAAATCTTGCTTTGCGTCAGAGCCGGATGATGAGGAATAAAAAAAATTAGTTTTTAAAATATATTTCCACTTCGAAAATTTGTTTGTGGTTGTTTAAAAATTAAACATTTTTATAACACTGAAACATAAAATCGTTTCGATTCTTAACGGGTGCTATCATCAGAAAATTTCGAACTATCGGAATTAATTCCGATACGAAATTATTTCGATCACGATTGCGGTAATTAGAGCCCAGGTAACTTTGACGTTCGCTGCTTAATAAATTATATTTTAACCCGGGCTCATTCAAAAAATCCAACCTTTGGCCTAAAAAGTTTACGGCGGCCAAAGTTTGGCATTTTCTGACAAAATTCAACTTACAAAATTTTAGAAAACTATTAGTTGTAAAATTAGCTGAAAAAATAAGACATTTCATAAAAAAAAAACTTTTTTAACCTTTTAACACTTAACTTTCGTACTAAAATTCAACTAAAAATTAAAATATATTTTAAACTGTTCCGCAAAAATTAAAGGCTAAATTCCCACCTACCAAACAAAAAAAAAAAAAAAAAAAAAAAACGCATATCAAAATTCCAATCCAATAAAAAGTTGTGGATTTTTGACCGCTTTCTCGGGAATGGTCCACTGTGCGCCGTTTGTGTGGGATTATTTTTGATTTTTCGGATGATGGCTGATTTTTCACGTAAAGTTAGTACAGATGAACAACCAGATCTTGCTTTACTGGCATAATGACTTGTACTTGCAAATTTGTAAATTATTGCTTTGATTATACTACGTGGTCTTTGAAATATTTCAGCAATTTCAATTTTATTATTATTTCCCTTTTTTCTCCTGTAGTTATATTGTATAACTTTCCAGCAATTTTTTACACATAAACTAAATTACTTCAGATAAATCTAACATTTATTAGCGAAAAATTTTACGAAATGTGAAATAGTCGAATACGTTTTCTTTGTGAAAATCTAACTTTCACAATTCGAACTGTTATACCCTATAACACTATATGGTTAGGGTATAATGACTTTGCGTTAATGTTTGTAACTAAAAAAAATCAAAATATCAGAATCACATTCTGAGTCGATTTAGCGATGTCCATCTGTCCGTCCGTCTGTGTGTCCATGAAATCTTTTAATCAAACTAAAGATCGCAAATATGAATATATTCTGATGAAGTTTGGTATACGAGCTTCTATTGGCTATGGGACGAATGCCATTGAAATTGGTGAAAATCGGTGAATGACACTTATGAAATCGACACCTATGAAATCGACTTAAATTGCCATAAATTCCAAGTTATCATATAGATCTTGTTCAAATTGGGTTTGTGTGTGTTTATTACATCCTTCAATTAGTATTCCAAAAACAAATCCTATAGGATAATTCCTAGGCATAGTTCCCATATAAAGCTACTTCCCTATTTTCACTTTAAGTCTATTAAAAAAAAAAAAAAAATATTTCACAGATTTCTCTCAAATTTGGTCTGTATATGTTTTTGCAAAAAATAAGCGTCTTCACTATATATGGCCAGGATCGGTCCATTTCATATTCAAATCTGCGAGTAAAAATTAAAAAAATTCTATACCCAATTAGTTGGCACAAATCTTTAATCGCTTGGTATAAGGTATCGCATAGTCGCACAGTGGCCGAAATATGTAATCTAGCGGCGCTTTAGCGAAATTTTAAAATTCAGAATCAGCAGATTTTTTTTTTTTTTGAAGATCTAAACCCCAACAGTTTTTTTTTAGTTCTCTTTTTGGTTTTGTTCCTAATATTCGCACAGCTGTGAGCATTCAAACTTAACATATGTTTCAACAAGTGCAATAACTATTTTTGAGCTTTTTTCAAGTGCAACTTTGTTGATAGAAAAAATTAAATATTTAATTTTTTAATGAGATTTGCGAATTCATTTTAATTAAAAGGTATGTGTTAATAAAAAGAAAATTAGTTTGTGATCTGTGATTGTATGTTTTAGTACTTAATAGTGAAAAAAGAAAATGTCCTTTGTGAAAGTGTTTTTAGACATGAAATCCAATTTTGTGTAAAATAAATGTAGGGTGGATTCGACCGGATTCGGTTCACTGTTTGCATAGTTTGTTTCAATGGGTTGTTATGTATGTCAAGTTCCAAAATAGGCTGCAAGTTTTTTGCTAACTTTATAATGTCAGAATCTAAATGCACCTTTTTTTATTTAATATGGCATAGTGAACCAGTACCAACAAAAAAATTTTAATGGTTGAAAAATCATGTATTTTCTAATGTCATTGATCGCTCGAAATGTAGCGAAGAACAATAACACTAAATTCAAAAACAATTGAGAAATTCTATTAGCAAACTTGTACAAAAGTGGAAAGAAAGTCACAGAGTTTTGGCAGTGTTCGAAGAGCGAAATAAGATGTTGTTGGATGAAGACATTGCATCAATCGCCAATGAAACACCGAAACAAGAGTTAATGGTAGCGGCGAGCGTGAGTCTTTAAAAGGCTGGGAAAAGAAGCGCTTCACAGGTTGTTTCAAAGTTATGTTCAGAATCTGCAATAGCTCCAAAAATGCTAAAATCTGTAAACTCTGAACCAAAAACCCCTATTCCGTATTAACCCGAGGAAGCTCTAGCTCTTCATTCTGATGGTGGATACTCAAAAAGGTGCGAAAGAACGAAACTGCAATATTTATCCAAGCTACGATATTTTGGCTAAAACTAAAATGGAGAGCTAAGGTTGGCTTGCAAAGTCTCATAGACCATACTATGGCACGTATAATACAAGGCTTTTCAACAGCTTTTGAGGATCTCATGACTGTAAGCAATAATAGCGATTGCATAAAATCAATATTTAAATGGGGCTGTGACGGTAGCAGTGGGCACTATACTTACCGTCAACGTTTCAGTGCTTCTGATACTGGAACAATTGATGAGCATTTATTTGCTGTATGTATTGTTCCTTTACAAATTAAAAAAGTACCCGCAATACTATGGCAAAATAACCGGACTTCTTCAATTCGGTTCTGCAGACCCATTAAAATAATTTTTGAAAAAGAGTCAGCGGATTTAGTTAAAGCTGAGATGGAATATGTAAATAGAGAAATTGCACAAATTCTGCCAACAAAATTAAGTTTTTTTGAAGTAACACACGAATTTCATTTGACCATGATCGATGGAAAAGTGTTTAATGCTAAAGCGGACTCATCATCACTGGCTTGTGGAATATGTGGGGCGACACCAAAATTGATGAACAATCTAAACTTAGTTCAACTGAGGCAGCCACATAACCACTTATACGAATATGGATTGTCGACACTTCATGCTTGGATACGGTGCTTCGAGTGTATAACTCATATTGCGTACAGAATACCGATTAAAAATTGCCAAATTCGTGGAGAAAATAATGAAATTGCCCAACAAACCAAACGAAAAATTCAACTTGAACCGCCAGAATTTTTTTCGAGCAGAAACCTTGGCCTCTATAGTAATTGGCGTACAAAAAGAACTTATAAAAACGTTTGGTTTAACATTGCGCACAATGGTTGTGGGTATGCAGTTAACGTAGAGACTTTTCGCGTATATATTAATACATGGAGCAGATATTATTGAAAAAGTTGCGCTACCAATGGGAGTGATGTCAGAAGAGGCACTTGAGGCAAGAAATAAAGATTTTCGCAGTTATATGCTGAACCACATGCGAAAAGACTCGAAATTGCATACAATGGAAGACTTATTGCACGCTCTATATACTCAAAAAAAAAAAAAAAAAACACATCAAAATAGATGATGTGGTTAAGCAGTTTCTTTTAAATATAAATGACCTACCTGGCAGCCTTCATTTTGAAAGCTCCGAATGTGAATAGTTGTTTTTAATTTCCTTTTGTATTTTCTTGTAAACTGTGAAAAAAATATGAAGCAGAAACTGTTTTTTTTTAATTTACTCGTATAATGAGAAAAAATATTCTAACATTTTATTTTATTCGTTTGTTATATATGGATCTACCCATATACTTAAAAAAACAAATAAATTTTAAAGTTTTATGAATGGGTTATATTTAAATATACATAAATTAAAAATTAAACAAGGAAGAAAATTATAGTAGGTCTAGCCCGACTATACGATACCCCATACCATGGTTAAGAGACCCTATCTCTTCGGTCCAACTAATTGGATATAGCAAATAAGCATAAACCAAATTTGAGTGGCATTTTTATTAATTTTTTTCGCCGCAGATATGAAAAAGTTCATATCTGATACTATATTTTTATGGGGACTAGGTCGAAAAATGGACCGATCCTGACCATGTTTGGTAAAGTCTCTTGTATTTTGTAAAAATATAAACAAACAAAATTTGAAAGGACGCCGTGCAATATTTTTGTTTTTTAATAGATTTAAGTGAAGATCGGGAAGCAGCTCTATATGGGGCTTATGACTAAGAGTTGTCCCATAATGATCATTTTTGGAGTACTGTTTAATGGATGTAATATACATATACAAACCCAATTTGACTAAGATTCATATGGTAATTTGGATCCATGGCAATTTATGTTGATTTCATAGGGGTCATTTGTATGGCGGCTAGGTCTGAACATGAACCGATTCTCAACAATTTCAATAGCGTTCATCCCATGGCCGATAAAAGCTTATCTACCAAATTTCATCAAAATATATTCATATATTCATTTTGATTCTGATTCGAAAGTGATTCTGATTCGACCGGTATAATAAAAGATGGGTCTAGGTCAAATATTTTTGGTAGTTACAAACAGTAGCACAAAGTCAATGAATGAGTTTCTTTTTATACCCAAACCACAATTTTTTATGTTTTTGAAGTTATGAGTAAAGTGCCGCTAGATTGGGTATTTCGGTATAAAGGCCGAACGTTGTTAAAATATAACTGTATCGTATCGTTACGTTGGCACTTAGTCCAATTGTAGAACGTAAAATTTTACCAGCATGTTGCTGTGTAAAATTAACCAAACTTTATCAGCTGTTCACAAATGTCACGTACAAACATAGCAAAAATCTAAAATCAACAGAAGCTAACAATGCGGTAAATTTAGCTTAAGTTGAGTAAGCACTTGTATGTGGTTTTCATAAGACAGGTTGAATCAGCTGATTCGCGCCGATACCGTTACGCGTGGGTAACTAGGCCTTAAACCAACTATAATTTCCTTACTTGTTTTTTTTTTTTTTTTTGTCAATAAAACAAAAGCCTGCCAACTATGAATATCTTTTAAAATAAATATAAATCCATGATTTCTTTACCTCTTATATGTATTTAATTAAGTTTATTTTAATAACAAAAACAAAAGTTAAGAAAATCTAATTCTTTTTTTTCTTCTAAATATTACGAATTTTTTTAAATATTAAATACGGCATTGTTAAAGTTTAGCAAATTTATATTTAAGGTATTATGAAACAATATTCTTATAAACAAAAAATGCATGTTTACGAGTATTAACACATTTAATTTGTTCATACGGTTTATCCTATTGGTTCGTATTAAATTTAATACAAATATCTTTCATTATTACTAACCTAATTTAAAATCGCTTAGACATGGATGGACATGGCAAAATTAACTCGAAATGTTATACAGAGCCTATCGTTAAAACGAAAGATAAAATTTCCTTTATTTAAAATTTTTAATCCTGAGAAGCTTGAAATTTGCTTCATTGTTTTCTTTATCATAGTTGCTGTAAATCACTGTCAATTTAATTTTCTCATTACATTGTTAATACGCAATTGCACAAATCGTAATTTTAGTATGCCATGTGTGAATCCTATGTTATCATTAACCTCATATTAATTTATGACATTATGATATTAATTATATGTGAATTATGTGGTCTATGAAAGAGGGCAGTACCAGAACAACCCGACCTGGCAAAGAAAACTCAACAACAAATTAGGGAACAATTTTCTTTATTTTAGTTCGATACACTTCTCCCAGCAATATTCAATAGCTTCGGTATCCTGTTTATAGTAGGAGCTGTCCATCTCCTTAAATAGCCGTCAACAGCAGACTCCACCTCTTCATTGTTGGCAAATCTTTTAGCATCGAGTCATTTTTTCTCATGTTTAGAAACAGAAATTAATCAGACAAAGCTAAATCTGCCGAATAAGGTATGTGATAGAGCAATTGGAATTTTAATTCTTTGTTTTTGGTCATCACATATAATACGCTGCAATAAGTTAACATAATACTCGCCCTTGACTGTTTTTCTTTTTTTGAAGATAATCAGTAGAAATTATCCCATGCCATAACCTTGCCTGCAGATGGAACTGTCTTCGCCTTCTTTGGACACGATTCCCCCATTTAAGTCCACTGTTATAATTGTTTCTTTGTCTCGCCAAATGCTCTATTGAAACATGTTTGCGATGCTGTTTTAGTTCTATTGGCTACAAACACGGCAGCCATCTTGCGGATAGCTTTCTCATCTCCAAATTTGCAATGATTAACACTTTTCGAAATGCCTATCATTTCCGCTAGCTCATGCAAATTCAGCCGACGATCATCTAATACCATTTTGTGGATTTCCTCAACCATTTCTGGGGTAGGTAGCCACCTCAATTGGGCGACCACTACAGTGTTCGTTTTGTTTAAACTCTGCCACCCAATATTTTATAGTCGTAAAAGGAGCAGCAGGAGTAAAATCTTGCTCGGCTTTAATATTGGTTGAACTAAAACATTTCAAATGAAAGTGTTGAATTACAGAACGGTGACCAATGTTTTCGATGTTTACAAATTCACTGAGATCATTTACGTTTGATGACTTAAAAAAAATACTAAAATTCGTGGCACCTTCAAACTTAAAACACAAGTTTTATAAGCCTACTTTTCACCAAAGTAATTTTTTTATAACAACTGCCCCCATCTGTACGTGTGGTCAGGTTGTTCTGGGACCGCCCTCGTATCGCTCACACACACTAATTCTTAAGCAAGCTTGTATATGTTTGTAAAATAAGGCGATATGTATATACTTATATTGTTTAATCTGTATAACAATGATTTATGGATTAATCTGCTACTGATTACCTTACACAAGGGAAGGTGTCAGATAACCATTATACTATTTCAAAATACACTACTAAGGAAGATCGTTTAAGGAGTTCTGTAAAGACTTTGGCTTATATATTTTAAACGGATTCACAAAAGGGGATGAAGAAGGTGATTTTACATTTATCAGTGGTGTGGGTGCATCTGTAAATGATATATGTGCTGTGACACATGAACTTCTGAAATTTGTAAGCAAATTTAAAGTTGATAGTCGAACCTGGTCGGATCATATGCCATTGTTAACCCTTAGTGTAACAGTCAGATATAGTCCAAATAATACAATGAACCTCTTGCCTAAGTTGAAATGGGATGTAAAAAATGTTGAATTATATAAAAGTAAACTCAATCAGCAAACAAATATACTCAAGCAACAAAATGAGTTTTTAGAATTGAGTCAGTTAGAGGAAATTATACGATATTCAAACCCACATACAAACAAACGAGTCAATCCTCTAAAATCAGGAAATCATTGGTTCAATTTCAAATGTCATAATGCTCGACAAAAATCTTTTAAGGCATTGAGAAAATTCAGACAAAATACATCAACGGGAAACAAACAGCAATATTTACATGCAAATCGTAATTTTGAAGATATATGTGAAGAAAGTAGAGTAAACTACCTCAAAAATCTTGAAGTTCAAATTAACTCAGTTAGAAACAATAAAGACCGGTGGAATGTCGTTAAGGAAATACGACAAATAGACAGACAGGAAAGTCCGGGAATATCTGCTTCTGAGTTTAAAATCTAATTCTGCTCGCTACTTAATCCCATACAAATTTCAAATGATGTTAGCTATGCTCTTATATTTTATTCTGATCCTGACCTAGACGACCCTTTTTCACCATTGGAAATAAAATATGCTTTGGCAAAAGCTAAGGATAATAAGGCCCCAGGCGAAGATAGGATATCGTATGAATTTTTTAAAATTGCTACTGGTAATTTTATAGAGGAATTAGCTAAATCGTACAATATATTGTATGAAACAGCTAAATTAGGTGAAAAATTCATTACTAGCATTATTTTCCCGATATTCAAAAAAGGTGATATAGGGTTGGTCAATAATTATCGTGGAATTTCCTTTATGAATACAATTGCGAAAATACTAATGGGAATTCTAAACAATAGTTTGATTAAATGGTTGGAAAAACGAAACGTTGTCACAGAATATCAAGCTGGATTTCGAGAAGGATTTTCTACAGCAGACAACATTTACAATCTAGCTGCAATTGCAAACATAAAATTCAGTGAAAACCGCAAACTATACGCCTTTTTTGTCGATTTCAAAGCAGCCTTTGATAAAATATCAAGAAAAGCTCTTATTTATTAACTTCACAATGCAGGTATATCGTCAAAAATGGTAAATATGATCGTAAGCATATACAGCAGAACTAATTTCACCGTATGGACTAGAGAAGAGTTATCGGAAACATTTGATACAGCATCTGGAGTAAAGCAAGGATGTTTATTGTCACCAACTCTTTTCTCACTATATCTGTACGATTTACATGATTTTATAAGTGGAGGAGTGAATATACGAGGTTTAACTGTTAGATTATTATTATATGCTGATGACATCGTTATATTAGCGGACGATATTTCAACAATGCAGAATATGATCAGGAAACTTGAAGTTTACTGTGAAACTTGGAACCTTGAAGTTAATTTAAGCAAGTCGGAAATGATGATATTTCGAAAAGGTGGAAAGATATCTAATTGCGAAAAATTCCTTTTTAGTGGCAACCCAATAAATATAACCTCAGAATATCCATACTTAGGGGTAACACTTACCCCAAAAATGTCATTTAGCAAACATCTGGAAAAAAAGAAATGTATCGGCAAAAAATAACATTAATGCTACTTGGAATAATTTTTTGGGGAAAAAGAACATATCCCTGAAGGCGAAATGGAATCTTTTCCAGTCTGTGATGTCGATGATGTTGATAAACTTCAACGTTTTTTCTTAAAGAAGATTTTAAAGTTACCATCATTTACACCAACGTATGCTTTAATGCTAGAAACAAACATATAAAATAGCCACATATACACCTTAGACTTGCACCTGAGATATATTATCGAAACATTATTTCTAAACAAAAATCACCGCCTTCCAATTCAATTATCCAAAATTTTAATTGAAAAGAATTTATTCTTGTATAAAAATATTGAAAAGTTATGTGAAGATTGTAACATAATTCAAATTAGCGAATGCTCAACAAAAGAAGACTGGGAATTTTTAAGATCAGAAATGCTTGCCTCTATAAAAAATAATATAAAAGAAAGGTTTCTTCAACAAGCCTCTGCAGCAAACCGCTTTTATAAACGATTAAATTATGGAAACCCACAGTTTTACTTTGAAACTATCCCCAATGTAAATATAGCCAGTTGGATATTTAAAGTCAGATGCGATCTTATTGAACTAAATGCAACCAGATTCCAGCAACAGAGATCCAAAATATATTCATTATGTAACCTCCAAGAGGAAGAAACCCTTATACACTTTTTAGCCTACTGCCCTATTCTGCGCCACATTCGATTACACTGTTTGGGAAAAATATCATTAACTGAAAATGAAGTAATTAACATATTAAATAATGTACAATTAAATTGGACTGATTTGTTTCGTTACATTGTAGCTGCGCTTGATTACAGAAAAGAGTTAATCATTGAATTCAATTATTAATATATATGTTTAAAAAAAAATGCTCTTTTTTTATGAATTATAATTTTAAATACCTATAACCGACTGACGACACTATGTCGAAGTCGTAAGTTCTTATATTATTCATATTTTTTATTTTTTTACCTAAAAATTATTAAAATCTGGAAATATTAAATTTTATATTTAGTTTTATATTTTTGTAAAACATTTATTTTGAAAAAATAAACAACAATTAACTAACTAACTAACTACTAAACATTTTGAAATTATATGCTGAACCTGTCTTTGTATTACATCTGCTCCAATAGTAAAGGGTGCTTTTTAAGCCAGATAGAACTTGAAATTGTGAAAAATTACAAAAAATTAAAAAGAAAAAAAAAAAAAAATTATTAGAAAGATCATCATGATACATGACATCAACAAGATGAATTTCAAGATGAAGTTTTTTGCTGTTGATTAGTTGATTAGTGTTATTTGTAAACAAATGTAGAGAAGTGACAATATAAAATTATAATATCATTATGCTGGATTATGTCATCTTGTGGAAAGTAGTTTCTTTGATTATAATATTTTATAATTTTAAAATGAAGATTGTCAGCCAATTTTTTGGGGAAAAAACTAAATTTTTGGAAAAAAGCGTTTGTGGTAAATGAAATTTCTGACGGAATTAAAACGCTAAACAACGTAACATCATTTCTTGGTATTTTACAGGAGAAGCAAAAAACGTTTTAAAATTAAAAGTATTTTAGTTTTTTAAACCATTTTTTTGTTATTATGGCAAAATTTATATATGTGACAGGGAAAGTTAAAAGGGACCTATGGCTCGAAAAAATCATTCAATTTTTACTTTTTGCTTATTTTTTAAAGTAGACACGCTCTTTCTTATGCAGAAAAACCACAGCTTTCTAACTGCATTAGTTTTGTCTTAAATTAGCTTCAAAATGGACACTTTAATAAAAAAAATAAAAATCAATGTGAGTCCGATCACAGGGGAGATGTGCAAACATCTACACATTTTCCAATTATATTTCAGAAAGTATCAAATGTATTTCAGCAAACATTAAATGTATTTCAGAGAGCATCAAATATATTTCAGAAAACATCAAATGTATTACAGAAATTATCAAATCGATTTCAGATAATACCAATTGAATTCCAGAAAATATCTATTGAAATTCAGAATGAAAAAGTCGTTTACCCTACAATACCGAAAAGTAATTATTAATTCTATTAGTGATTTGGAGTCGCAGAAAATGTTTAGCAATATTTGGACTTATTTATTATGCACTGGAAAATAAACTTTCAAAGGCGGCCCTTTAATCGAAGGAAGATGAGGACTTCATTTGTTAATCAGCTACAATATAAACACCAGAATAGAATTTTGACCGATTTTGAAGTCATAATTTTGAAAAAAAGCACGTTTATATCGTCACCTAAAATGCAAAAGGCCGTAACTAACAAAAAGTTCAAAACTGAATTTTGTATTGTAGTTACTGCCATTTACTTAAAGACTACTATTTTACCATAAATTTGTTTTCATAAATAAAAATCCATCTTTATTTTTCACTTTGATTCTAAAATTTTTGTATTAAGTTTAAAGCAGTTTCTGTTTTATTTTGTTTTCTGCTTCTCCTGTAAAAAATTTAAAATATTATATATATTATTGAATATTATTATATTTTTAGCACATATATACCTCCTACAAAATCTTTTAAATTTAACGACCTTGTTCAATTATACGAAACTAGATCCAACCTAGTATTAATAACTGGCGACTTTAATAGCTGGCACGCCAGCTGGGGGTCTAGCTCGAGCAACAGAAGAGGTAGGACACTATCAAAATATATTACTCCATCAAGACTATCTATTTTGAACAATGGATCTCCAGCCCATTACTCTCCACACAGAACCTTTACTAACATAGACTTAGCAATTATATCCACAGCTTTAGCCATCCAAGCACACTGGAAAATCGAAAACGATTTGTCGGGTAGTGACCACTTCCCTATTATCACCTCACTTTTCCCAAATAACGAAAATATAGTTTGCCCAAATCTTAGACCACGGTTTAATCTAAATAATGCAAAATGGACAAGTTATAAAATACTGTCTGAAAGATTTAGCAAATCACGACCAATTAGCCATAATATAAACATAGAGGCTGCGAATATTCACAAAATAATTTTACAAAGTGTCAATGAAAGCATACCACAACACAAATCAATAAGATATAATCACTCGGTTCCATGGTGGTCCAAAATATTAGAGAAACTAAGGGCTCAGAAAAACAATTTGTGGTATAAATTCCGTAGGAATATTTCTACCGAAAATGAATTAAATTACAAAAGAGCTTCTGCAATATACAAAAGAGAAATAAAAATGTCAAAAAGTAAGACAATTCACAGGTTTACATCTGAAATTAACCCCGCAACCCCTGTAGATAAAATGTGGTGTAATATTCGGAGATTCTGTGGTTTAAAACCAAAGATCCCAATTCATTCCATTCAGGATATTAACAACGCTCAAAATAAAAATACAGACCCAAGTGAAGCTGCAAATACCTTCTGCGAATATTGGTCTAGAGAATCCAATGACAAAAAATTTTCTCCTACCTTTCAGCACCTAAAGCAATCCGCAATACAGAATACCAAACACCTCACTCCAGGAAAAAGCGCTTCCATTATAGAAGAAAAGATTAATATGATGGAACTTTCCATTGCTCTTAACAAATTGAGAGGTAAAACACCCGGTCTTGACCGTATTTCATACTCAATGATAAAAAATCTATCATACATGTTACACAAAAGATTAGTTCTACTATACAACAATATTCTTGACAACTATATTCCACAATTATATAAAACCAGCTTAATTATTCCTATACTGAAACCCAAAGAAAATAAAACTATCGTATCATCTTATCGCCCAATCTCGCTAAATCCATGCTGTTCTAAAGTCTTGGACAAAATTATAGCCAACAGACTATGGTGGTTTGTCACTATAAACAAACTAATCAATAGCCATCAATATGGCTTCATAAAAGGAAAATCGATTTCTGACCCCCTACTCTATCTGGATTTTAAAATTAGTCAAGCACTTCATTCTTCATACATTCTATACTAACCCAACTCGAAGAATGGAAAATGGGTCCAAAAATCCATAACTATATTAAAAACTACTTAACTAATAGAAAAATCATTGTTAAAAACAATTCCTATTACTCAAAAATGCATTCACTATATAAAGGTATTCCCCAAGGTTCGCCACTTTCAGTTATTTTATTCTTAATTGCATACAACAAATTTTAACATGTAATATCCCTCCACAAAGAGCTTGATTTTGTCGCTTACGCAGACGACTATGTCATAATTAAAAAAACTCAATAAAACCAAAAACCAAAATGTAGATATTAACGTTTTTATTTCAGACATTCTTAATTGGGGTGAGTCTTCAGGCGCACAATTATCTCTTAACAAATGTAAACACCTACATATATGTAGAAAGCACAATTGCTCTCCCATTCTGCACAGTAATAATTCAGCAATAGAAGCGGTTACTTGCCTTAAGATGCTCGGAATAGTTTTTAATAACCATTACAGATGGAATTCACATATTGAATATCTTAACTCTTCTCTATTGAATAGGCTTAACATTATCAAATGTCTTTCGTACAAAAAATTTAATTGTAATACATCCTCCCTTATCCATACCCTCAAATCGATATTAATATCTAAAATCAACTATGGTATCTACCTGTATGGATATGCACCCAAGAGCACTTTGAACAAAATAAAAACAATATTTAATTCAGCCTTACGCCTCTCCCTAGGAGCATTTAGAACATCTCCTATAAAAAACTTAATTTTTGAAGCGGACACAATGTCACTTGAACAATATAGGGAATTTGCTACTGCAAAACTATTTAAATGCATCATGTTTAATGACCGCTACCCACTCTCAAATATTTTAAAAAAGTCAATTCATCATAAAAAATTAAAAAAAATTCCATCAGCACTATATGTGTTAGTCCAATTTTGCAAAAACCACAATTTACCCTTCAATATGCCTCAGCCATCTCTTATAAACAATCCCATTTGGACAATCGACCTTTCTACAATTGACACATCCCTCAACGAAAACAGAAAATCATCAACTAATAACGAAATGCATAAACGGAAATTCAATAAAATTCAACATAAATTAAATGACCATCATTTCTTATATACAGATGGTTCCAGATCTGAAAATGGAATCAGTTATTGTGGTGTCGATAACAACAAAGCCTTGGTAAATTCAATTTTACCCGAATATAGCACCAATTATTCGGCTGAAATTATAGCTATTTACGAGACAATTAAACTCATAAAGCCTCAAAAGAAAAATACGTAATTTGCACAGACTCTCTTTCGGCATTAAATGCCGTTAGAAATTTAAACAGTGAACAATTATATCCATATTCGACAAATTCTTATTGTGAGACAGCTTGTTATTAAACTTATTTGGGTACCTGGCCACTCAGGAATAAAAGGTAACGAGACTGCTGATAACTGTGCTAAGAGTGCACTTTCCGCACCTCTAATAACTACACCAAATCTTTCTTCAGATGATATAAAAAATATCTTAAGTTCCAAATTTAGAGAAGTCAAGTATCACAATTGGACACAAACCACTGATTGGTACAAGAAAATTAATCCAAAAAAATCAATGCTAACAATATTTTTAAAAATATCAATAATAATATCATGCCAAGAAAAGACCAAATTAAAACAATACGTTTGAGACTTGGTCACACCCAAATCTCCCACTCACATATTATGAATAAAAACTTAAGAGAATTATGTTCTTTTTGTGGATTCTACCCAATTAAAATCGATCACCTATTTTTTAATTGCCCACATACGGAAAAATTTAAAAACCCAATATTAAGGAATAAAGACTTTTTCCAATTAATCGATATTCCAATGACCAACGACAATATTAAAAAAATTATCAATTACCTAAAACAATGTAACCTTTACAATTTCATTTAAATTTTTCATAATACATTGAGCTTAAGACCAACGTTGTCATAGCTCTTTCCTAAATTTATTGTACTAATAATTTAGTTATAAGTATAATATGTAAATAAATAAATAAAAATATTCAAGAAATATTACAAACACAGTATAATACTTAAAAAAATATATTTGTATATAGCGTTCTGACTATTTTTGTGAGACTCAATTGATATTTTCTAAAATTCATTTGATGTTTTCTGAAAAACATTTAATATTTTCTGAAATACATTTGATAATTTCAGAAATACATATTATGTTTTCTGAAATACATTTGATATTTTCTGAAATACATTAGATAATTGCTCAAACACATTTGCTATTTTCTGAAATACATTTAAAATTTTCTGAAATGCATTTGTTGGTTTCTGAAGTACATTTGATAATTTCTGAAATACATTTGCTATTTTCTGAAATTCAGTTGATATTTTCTGAAATACAAATGATAGATGCGTTCTGAAAATCAATTGATGCTTTCTGAAATACAATTGATTATTACTGAAAATCAATTGATGTTTTCTGAAAATCAATTGATACTTTCTGACAGCGAACTCGGTGGTTCTGCTTACTAAATACACCAATACACTTACATATACATACGCCACACCGATTTTCCCTTACGCTGTTTATACCCTATACCACTATGTGGTTTGGGTATAATAACTTTGTGCTGCTGTTTGTAACAACCAAAAATATTTGAACTACACCCATCTTTAATTACACCGATCGAATCAGAATCACTATCTGATTGGATTTAACGATGTCCGTCCGTCCGACTCAGAATCACTTTTTGAGTGGAAATAGCAATGTCCGTCCGTCCATCCGTCTGTGTATCTATGTAAATCTTTTAATCAAACTACAGGTCGAAAATATGAATATATTTTGATGAAATTTAGTATATAAGCTTTCATCGGCCATGGGATGAACGCTCTTGAAATTGGTGAGAATCGGTCGATGTTCAGACCTAGTCCCCATACAAATGACCCCTATGAAATCGACGTAAATTACCAAGTTCCAAATTATCTTATAGATCTCAGTCAAATTGGGTTTATATGTGTTTATTACATCCAGTAATCAGTAGTTCAAAAATAATTCCTATAGGAAAATTCTTAGTTATAGGCCCCACATAGAGCTGCTTCCCGATCTTCACTTAAATCTATCAAAAAACAAAAATATTGCACAGATTTTTCTCAAATTTGGTTTTTATATATTTTTTCAAAGTATAAGTGACTTTACCAAATATGGTCAGGATCGGTCCATTTTTCGACCTAATCCCCATATAAATATAGTATCCGATATGAACTTTTTCATATCTGCAGCGAAAAAAATTAATAAAAATGCCACTCGAATTTGATTTATGCTTATTTTCTATATCCAATTAGTTGGACCGAAGAGATAGGGTCTCTAAACCATGGAATAGTATATCGTATAGTCGGGCTAGGCCGACTATAATTTTCCTACTTGTTTTGTGATTGTATTGTGAAATTAGATTTTACGCCCCCTGAGCGCATAGATGTTTACACATCAAAAATAAGCACTAAACGAAAAAGAATAAATATTAACAAAAAGCTATGTAAAAGAAAATTATATAATTAAAAATAGATTTTATTTAATTTATAAGTTATAAATAAAATATAAAACAATTCTTAAAGACAAGAATAACTTTATTTACTAAAACATTTGAAAAACTAAAATAAAATACGTCCACTCTACACCAATTTATTCGTCGATCGTCAGCGTAAGAAATAGAAATAGACCTATCGCAGAGTTTGTTACGCACTACGTAGAAATTGTATAGGATTTTGGGACAAAAGCATGCTGGAAGACTATTGCTGGGCGTGAAACCAAAAAAACAAAATACAAACGACGTTCAAATAACGCCATTTTTGTATCTCAAAAACGTGATGTTATAGAGAAAAATAAATTACAGATTCGAATTGAGCCCACAAAATTACGGTTGGAAAGATATTTGGTTGCTCCAGTCCAAAACCTTGTTGGCTAGTGTAATTAATGGGCTTAAATAAAACTTTAAGACTGCCGCTTTTATAGTATTATAAATATGTTTTAATGGGTGGCATCACGCCCACCATTCTTTAGTTCGACTACTAACATTAATAACTCTTCACACACACACACTAATTATTATATTTAGTACGCCAAATATGTGATGCAAAATTTTGCTTTGTAATGGAAGTGACACGCCCATGTATATCAAAAGCAGTTCTGAGCCGTATTTAAAGTTGCAAGACGTTAGCTCATCGGAAAATTAGTTGAAAATCGATTGCAAAATTTGCGCCGTACAGACAGACAAATTGCCACCAAATTGAGCTAATAAACAAGTAATAAAACTTTAGTCGATCTAGACCGACCATACGATACACTAATCCATGCGTTTCAAAAATGAGTTCTTGGATCCAATTTTAATGTGGTGATAATTGGATAGAAAATATGATGGGTCTAGATCAAATATTTTTTGTAATTACAAACATCAGTACAAACTTATCATACCGTGACCTACTTTTCATTAAAAAAGATAACATAGTATGTTAGTACTTTTAATACCCTATACCTTAGGGCGGGTCCATTTGTAGGGAGGCAAAAAAATCTCTCAAGTGACAAGGAAAATCATATTCTAGGGATCAAAATAAGAAACTTTGTCCTAGGAACCATACCTCTAAAACGAATTCTGTTGTCCCTACTTTTGACCTTTCAGTCTGTCTGTCTGTCTGCCATGGGGAAAACCCATTCCCCCTCATGCAATTGATCCGAAACTTGGCCCATAGTCTTGTTGTGACTACAGATTAATTTTGGGGTAGTCACGCATAGTCACGCATAGTCACGCATAGTCGCGGAGTGATCTAAAAGTTATTTAACCTCATCCGATCGATGTTTTTGAGTAACATAACATAGTCAAGGCGTATGATTATTATGTATTAGCAGAGTAGAAGATACGTATACGTATGCGTGTTAATTTTAATATTAAATCAAACATATTCAGCCCAATTCTAAACAAAGATGGTGATTTTTTAAAATGTTTGTATGGGGACCCCAGGAGAGTTCCAGGGCATGGGTGGGTCGGCCCTTCAAAGTTAGTGGGGGTCGATCATACATTTGGACACGATTGGGGCACTCTAAATGGGACAAAGTGAGACAGACAGACAGACAGGCCAAAAGTAGGGACATCAGAATTCGTTTTAGAGGTATGGTTCCTCGGGCAAAGTTTCTTGATTGATGATTTTCCTTGTCACTTGGGCGATTTTTAAATCGACCCGCCCACTATACCTATAATAATAGGTAGTAAAATAAAAGTAATAACATACTTCTTTATTGACAAGTATTTTTTTTTAATATTTGCAATTTCATACAACATACAGTCCAAAAATTGTTCATGTATTTTCTTTAGAGAACGAAAGATGTTTATTTGCTTTAGTTGGCTGCAAGGTACATAAGTGTCATATTTTCAGAAAATTTACTTTTTTAAGAAAAAGTATGTTTTTTTTTTTAAATAATCTAACCCATAAAAAGAAAGCTTTTATTAAAACTCTTTCTTTCCTTATGCATATGAGTTTTTCTCCGTGACTGTGCGTGACTTTGCGTGACTATTTTGAAATAAATCTTTGGTCACATGAAATCAGTGGACCAGAATTCAGATTTATTGGATGAGGGGAAGTGAGGTTTTAATCTTTAATCGGATAAGATAATATGGGCTTCGAAACACTCCGTGACTGTGTGTGACTATGCGTGACTGTGCGTGACTACCCCAAAATTATTTTATAATCACAACAACACTATGGACCAAGTTTCAGATCAATTGAGTGAGGGAAAATGGGGTTACCCCGTGGCAGACAGACAGACAGAAATACAGACAGAGAGTATGAGTTAAAAGAAAGAGTTTAAAAGTGGTGATTTCTTTAGTAACTACTTTCATTACCAGTAGGTGCTTTTCTAAGAAAAGGTACTTTTCAGAAAATATATTTTTCTAAGCAAATGCACGTTTTTAAGAACGGACAAGGATATTTTATTAACGAAAGGTACAAATTTCAGAAACGGTAGACTTTAAGAAGACTTAGTTTTTAAAATAAGGTAAATGATTTTAGAAAATGTTACCTTTTAAGAAATGGTCCATTTTTTTAGAGAAGTAATTTTTTAAAAAAGGTACTTTTTAATTTTTTAAGAAAAGTACTTCTTAGGATGTGGTAATTTTGTATTTTTTAAGGTAATTAACTTTTCTAAGATCTCGATTTTTTTCTAGAAAATTTACCTTATTAAAAAAATCTACATTTTTACTTTTTTGTACTTTTTTAAGAAAAGGTAATTTTTTCAGAAAAGTTAATTTTTTTCAGAGAAGTTACTCTTTTGAGAGAAGATACATTTTAAGGAAAAGTACTATCTTGAGAGGAGGTACTTTTTGCAGAAAATTTTTTTATTTGGTACAAGTACTTTTTAACAAAATTTTATTTTTAAGTGAAGGTTATTTCTTAGAAAAGATACTTTTTGGGAATGGGTAGTTTTGTGAAAAAAATTTAATTTTTTTAAGAAAATTTACATTTAAAGGAAAGGTACCCTTTAAGAGGTGAGCTGATTTAAGGAAGTGGTACTTTCCTCCGAAAAGAAACTTTTTAGGAATATGTACTTCTTGAAGAAAATGTAATTTTTTTTAGAAAGGTACTTCCTGGTATTAAATAAAAAGTACTTTTGAATAAAACGTACTTTTTAAAAAAGAGTAATTTTTATATATACTGTTTTTGGTAAAGCTTACTTTATTTAATTATGGGTAGTTTTTTTAAGAAAGTTACTTTTTAAAGAAGTTATTTTTCTAAGAAAAGGTATTTTTTTAAGAAAACGCATTTTTTTTTTCAGAAAGTGTACTTTTATAGAAAATGTTCTTTTTTTAGGAAGGATGTTTTTTTAAAAGAGTAAAATACATTAAGAAAATTTAGTCTTTTTAAACAATTATATATCTTTAAAAAGAGGTGCTTTCTAAGAGAAGATACATTTGTAGAAAATTTATTTAATTTTAAAAATGCCTTTTTTTTTTTTTTTTTAAAGGAAATGAGCTTTTTTTTAGGAAAAAGTACTTTTTTTTTATGAATATTTAGTTTCTTAAAGAAATTTTTTAAAAGGTGGTACTTCTTTAACAAAATATATTTTTTAAGAAAATGTACTTTTTCAAGTTAATGCAGTGTTCCAAAAAAGTAAAGTTTTGGAAAAAATTTACTTCTAAGAGAGGGTATTATATATAATCTAAAACATTAAAACAAAGTTTTTATTAAAACTTTTCGTGACTGTGCGTGAGTGTGCGTGACTTTGCGTGACTATTTTAAAACTAATCTTTGGTCACAACAAGTCTATGGACAAAGTTTCATATCGATCGGATGAGGGGAAGTGTGGTCTTAATCTCTCAGTGACTGCGTGTGACTGTGCGTGACTATGTCAGAGTTAATCTTTTTTCACAGCAAGCCTATCCACCAAGTTTCCGATCGATCGGATAAGGGAAATGGGTTTTAAGTCACTCCGTGACGGTGCGTGACTATGCATGACTATGTCGAAGTTAATCTTTCTTTACAACAACTATATTGATCAAGTTTCAGATTGATTGGATAAGGGGAAATCCGTTTTTAATCTCCCCGTGACTGTGCGTGACTGTGTGTGACTAATTCAAAGTTTTTTACAGCAAGTGTATGAACCAAGTTTCGGAACGATCGGTTGAGGGGAAATGATATTAAGATCACTCCGTGACTGTGTGAGACTATGCGTGACTGTGCGTGACTACCCCAAAATTAATCTGTAGTCACAGCAAGACTATGGGCCAAGTTTCAAATCAATTGGATGAGGGAAAATGGGGTTGCCTCACGACAGACCGACAGAGAGTATGAGTTAAAAGAAAAAGTTTAAAAACAGATATTTTGTTAAGAAAGCATACTTTTTATGGTGCTTCTATTGAAAAAAATCCTACTAGTTTAGGTAAAAAATAAAATTATATGCTCCTGATAATGATATTCACAACTATATTTGAAGAATCTATATATTAATACGTGAAGGTACATTTTTAGTTCCCTTTTTAAGCAATATGCGGGCACGGAGGAGTGTGAAAATTGGCATAGTTATAGTTGATATGGAGGAGAAACTGAGAATGATAAAATTTATGTTAAATCTGTCTTAAAAATAAATTAAATTAAATAAAATAAAATATTTATAATAATTCGTTACACCCTGTTAATGCTATTGATTTAAATTATATATCGGACGCTCTATGTTGAATTACGAATTGATAAAATTGATTAACATAACTTTAGGCTCATTTAAATATTCATAAATTTTTTATATAAATTAAAAAAACATTGGAAGACAAAAATTGAATGAAAAAATAATATTTCCTAGAATTTGCACTCGAATTTTGAGTGCTGGGCTATACTAGTGAGTGATAATTTTTTATTAAAAAAATATCAAAATATAAAACCGGTCAAAAATAACTTCACTCCTTCTGATCTTCTTTAAAATCTATACCACTAATATCTGACTGAAAATAGAATAAAACTCCCATATATGGGTAGGTGCCTCAAAGTCTATTTTAAAGGTACTGGAAAGTGAACAAAGTGAGAATATCAGTGGAATAATACTATTCTATAGATACTACAATGGGCAATATTCGTCTAAGACTATGGAACTCATTCCAAGTACCCCAGCTTCAATTCACTCTATTGTCCAGTTAACCGCAGAACACATTAGAGAAAAATGCATGTATTAGTCGAACTAGACGTATGTGGAATATGTATACTCCCAAACAAGTCTTTCTGATAATTTCAATCTAAAAAAATTTAATTCAAATGCCCACAAACACTACTCCCTCTTTCCTCCTTGCCATAACCTATTTTCCTGAAATCAGCACAATGCACTGCATTTGTAGGGGACATCCCCTGAGTGTTGGGTAATAATATAAAATGGGCTTCCATAGTCATTGTTGAATGTAACGATACGAGTTTATAAAAGATTATTATTAAAAGACGGCAAATATTTGGTTTTTTAAGTTAACTATCTTTTTTAAATTAAATTTGTTTTAGACTGTAATGCATTTATTTAACATTGCTCTAATTTTCTTTAAAAAAAAGCTACACACTATTAAAAAAAAACTACCCTAATGCATCACCACCATATAAAGTCATATTGGAGCACGATACATATTTACAAATGTTGTTTACAAAATCTCTAGCATAGTAATATCGTAAATCATTAGATGTGTATATTTGTTGCGGTTTTATAATGGATTACAACCAATAATTGCAATCAAAAACATACTTAAACGATACAATTTGAGATTGTCGAGAAGTAAAAAAAAAACCAATAAATTATAAAGGTATGACAAATACACAAAATGAACAAATTTGTAACTGGAAAATTGCGAACAATTATTAAGCGATACGAAAGAAAAGAAAAAGGTTTTACTTAATGATGGATGTTTATATAAAAACTTCAGATAATGAAAAAATATTTTTTTTTTGCCAATAATTTAAAACAGAAATACTCGTATAACAATAAACTCTAAGGAGTTTTAACAAAAAAAAAAAAAAAAACTTAATCATTGCAGGCAGAGAAACGTGCCTTTTCAACAAAAAAGCAGTGCCATTGAAAAGCAATACACTTCGAAGAGCTTCATTATTTTCGTTATTTTTTTTTTATTTATTTTTTTTTTTTTTTTTTTTGTAATTAAAGCAAAAAGCACATTTTGATGGAAGTTAAAGGAGGGAAACATACATAAAATACTTTAACAAATACCAATACACAATTACCAATATACAGTAAGAAACTGTAAAAGAAATTCATTAGATAATTATAAACTTTTTGATTTTTAAACTCTTTCTTTTAACTCATACTCTTTGTCTGTCTGTCATGGGGCAATCCCATTCTACCTTATCCAATTGCTGTGACTTTAAAATAATTTTGGGGTAGTCGTGCACAGTCACGCATGGTCATGCACAGTCACGGAGAGATTTAAAACGGATTTACCCTCATCCAATCAATCTGAAACTTGGTCGATAAAATGTGAGTCCGATCACATGGGAGATGTGTAAACATCTACCACTTTTCCAATTTTATTTCAGAAAACATCAAATGTAATTATCAAATTTATTTCAGAAAATATCGAAATTCCGAATTAAAACGTAGTTTACCCTACAATACCGAAAAGCTATTATTGTTTCTATTAGTGATTTGGAGTCGCAGAAAATGTTTAGCAATATTTGGACTTATTTTTTATGCACTGAAAAATAAACTATCAAGGGCGGCCTTTTAATCGAAAGAAGATGAGGAATTCAATTGTTAATCAGCTACAATATAAACACCGGATAGAATTTTGACCGATTTTGAAGTCATCATTTTGAAAAAAACACGTTTATATCGTCAGCTAAAATACAAAAGGCCGTAACTAAAAAAAAGTTCAGAATTGACTTCTCGTATTGTAGTTACGGTCTCTTACTTAAAAACTACTATTTTACCATAAATTTTTCATAAATAAAAGTCCATCCTTATTTTTCAACTTGATTCTAAAATTTGGGTATTAAGTTTAAAGCAGCTTTTGTTTTATAATGTTTTTTGCTTCTCCAGTAAAAAAATAAAAATATTAGTTACGGCCTTTTGCTTTTTAGGTGACGATATATAGTTTTCAAGAAGTATTACAAACCCGTAAAAAAATATATTTTTATATAGTGTTCTGACTATTTTTCTGAGACTGAATTGATATTTTCTGAAATTCAATTCATATTTTCTGAAATAAATATAATAATTTCTTAAATACATTTGATAATTTCAGAAATACATTTTATGTTTTCTGAAACACAGTTGATATTTTCTGAAATACATTCGATAGTTGCTGAAAAACATTTCATAATTTCAGAAATACATTTGATATTTTCTGAAATACATTTAATAATTTCTGAAAATCAATTGGCATTTTCTGAAAATCAATTAATGTTTTCTGAAACACAATTGATACTTTCTGAAATTCAATTGATGTTGTCTGAAATACAATTGAAAAAGGTGTAGTAATTAAAAAAACACCTAAGTTTATTCTTGACTTCTTCAAAGTTTTCCTAGTATTTAGCTTTTTAAACTCACAGCAGACCTAGTTGTTCTGCTTAATAAAAAAGTTCTGTCAATAGCGAATATATACTTGAATCTTAAAAAAAAACAACTCTGTAAGTTTGTGAACATGATAAACTCACAGCACACCTAGTGGTCAGTAGCTTGAATGTTAAAAATGAACGAAAAAGATTTGTGATTTTGCTAAGCAGACAGCGAACTCGTTGGTTCTGCTTACTAAACACACCAATACACTTACCGTTTTTCGCTTACGTTGTTTTTGTGATTGTATTGTGAAATTGGATTTTACCCCCCCCCACCCTGAGCGCATAGATGTTTACACATCAAAAAGATAAACTCTTACGTAGTCACGCACAGTCACACACAGTCACACACAGTCACAGTCACGATCTGAAACTTTGTCCATAGACTTGTTATGGCCAAAGATTGATTTTAAGATAGTCATACACAGTCACGCACAGTCGCGGAGTGGTTTAAGCCCCATTTCCCCTCATCAAATCAATTGGAACCTTGGTGCACAGATTTGTTGTCACCAAATATTAATTTAAAGATAGTCACGCATAGTCACGCACAAACACGGAATGATTTAAACCACATTTTCCCTCATCCAGTTTAAAATAGTCACGCACAGTCATGGATAGATTCAAAACTCTACCCCATTTTCCCTCATCCAATTGATCCGATACTGGGCCCGTAGTTGTGGTGTACCTATAGATTCATTTTGGGGTAGTCACGCATAGTCAAGCACACTGACGGGGTGCTTTAAAATCCATTTCCCCTTATTCGATCGATCTGAAACTTGGTCGATAGATTTTCCATGAAAAGACATTAATTTTGATATGGTCACGCACAGTCACGCATAGTCACGCATAGCCGCGCATAGTCACGCAGAGTCACGGAGCGATTTAAACCCCATTTCTCCTCATCCGATCGATCTGAAGCTTTGTCCATAGGCTTGCTGTGGCCGAAAATTAATTTTAAGATAGTCAAACAAAGTCACGCATAGTCATGCACAGTCACGGAGAGATTCAAAATTCATATGAATAAGGAAAGAAGGAGTTTTAATAAAAACTTTGTCTTTATGGTTTAGATTTTTATAAAGAACTTTTTATCATTTTTTTTACAACTTCTTAGCACTGTTATTTTAAAAATTGTCATCAATTGTTATAAATTTAATAAAATATTTGCTCCACTGTTCTTTGCTCTAGTTATTTTATTTTATGTTAGTAGTTAGGTGGGGCAAAAGGAAATCTTAGCAAGTCATTTTTGCGAACAATAACCAAGTATGTTGAAAAGAAAAAAAAAAAAAAAAACAATATCCTTACCTGCTTGAGACGTTTGGTTAGTCAGCTTGTTTTACTTTCTTCTATTGCAATTTTCATCATTGTCATTCTCTTAACTAACCCCTTTTATAACCTTCGATGTTCTGTGGTCAGGGTATAATAACTTTGTGCAGATGTTTATAGTGATCGACTTAGAATCACTTGTTGAGTTCACATTATTTGACCATCTCTCTTTGAGAGCATCTGAGCAACAGTTTGGAAAGCTATGAATGGCTCAGGAGTAATTAATATTGAAAAATTTATATATTTACTTAAATCCACCATTCGGTGTATTCGAAGTGTTCCCTATTATTCAATATTGTGGTAAAATTTAGTTAATATGAGTTCATTAATGATTTCTCCCAGTACCACTAAAATTTTAATATTTTTGGATTTCAAAGCCTTTCCCAAAACTTGTGGTATAGGGTATCGTTTAATCGGCATATGCCATCTATACTTAAATTTCTTACCTTTTTGTTTATTTTTCCTTTTGCTTTATATCCACATGTATTTCTTCTTGGCATTATATTTCTTTAAAAGTAATATAACACAAATGAACGAGATTTAAGTGATATATACCCTACAAGTAGGTAAGCAACTTCACCTGGCTTAACTGCAAAGATCAGTGTAACTATCATGGTACTTTTTACAAATAAATTTTTATCAATATTTTTGAATGTTATGGAATTTTCTTGTACATTTCTGAAGAATTTAAATCTGAAAGCAATCGGTTATTTTCTTGTGTCCTGCACTTTTAACTACTTATCTGGGCAAATATATGAAACTGTTTATAAAGTTCTATGCCATTTGGTATCATTTGTTTAACTCCTTAATACCCATAAAGAGAGCGAACTTAGAAAAAATTTAGCTGTCTGTCCCCAGATGCAATTACCACCTGTCCTGCTTCCTTGGCTCAGAAACCTATTCATCATTGTCCTGATAACATCCCTACAACAATTCTGTGGTATTTTAAAGATGACCATAATAAAAGGTATGTTGCTCTTGGATATGTTTTGATGTTTACGATTGAATTATGAAGGTATATTTGTATCTGACATGGCAATAGAATATTTCGCTTTACAAAATTATTCACCTTGATTCAGATGTGTCCTTAACCCATATACCGAGTCTATCTATAGAGTTCTTGGGCCATCTATTAATATAAAGGCTGTCATTAAAGAAGTTCATATGTTAGTACTTTATTCTATATGTAGATGCCAACCCAGAGGCCATTGTGGCTGCAGAAATTTGTTACAAGTGATTTGCCTTCGGCTGAGGTAGTCAGCCGTGTCCAGGATCTACTTTACCAAGTAGAAAATTTCATATAGAAACAATCTATTCAATTATAGTATAACAATTATCACAATGTTCAATAAATCGATGATGAAGGCTGAAATGCCAGAAACCGGTCCGATAAAGAACACAGTGTAGTTATGAATTTTTGAAATATGTATATGCTTTCTTCTTCTTCTTTACCACGTACCATTAAATTAAAAGTATTAATTTTTATTCATATTTAATTTTTTCGTCAACACTATTCGCCAACAGTATTCTAATTACAGTTCATGAGTTCTTTAGCAAGTTTAATGCTAGCCAGGCGATATCATAGAATATTTCTCACAAATATTCTTTTGCTTACGACCATCATGAAAATCAACTATTATTCTTGTTTTTAACTCTTCATAAAACTTTGTTTTTGCCATTATTTTATAATAATTGAAAAAAACGGCAGAATCTACAAATATTTAAATAAGAGTTAAGATATTTTACATTTTCTTTCACTCGCTCTTCAATTCTTATTATTTTAATCAAATCTTGTAAATAAGTTTTAAAGTTTCCACTGTTTCGGCATCACTAAAAAAAATATTTCTTTTTCGTTTATCTATTTTTTATTCCCTATACCACTATGTGGTTTGGGTACAATTACTATGTGCTGATGTAACTACCAAAAATATTTGACCTATACCCATCTTTTATTACACCGATCGAATCAGAATCACTCTTTGAGTCGATTTAACAATGTCCGTCCGTCTGTGTGTCCATGTAAACATTGTAATCAAACTGCAGGTCGCAAATATCAATATATTCTGATGAAATTTGGTACATAAGTTTTCGTCGGCCATGGGATGAACGCTATTGAAATTGGTGAGAATCAATGTATGTTCAGACCTAGCCCCCTTACAAATGACCCCTATGAAATCGACATAAATTGCCATAAGATTCAAATTGTCGTATAGATCTTAGTCAAATTGGGTTTGTATGTGTTTATTACATTCCTTAATGAGTAGTCCAAAAACGATTCCTATGGGACAACTCTTAGTCATAGACCCCATATAGTGCTGCTTCCCGATCTTCACTTAAATCTATCAAAAAATAAAACAAGTAAGAAAATTATAGTCTATCTAGACCGACTACATGATACCCTATACCATGCGTTTAGAGACCCTATCTCATAGGCCCAACTAACTGGACATAGAAAATAAGCATAAACCAAATTTGATTGGGATTTTTATTAATTTTTTTTGGCTTCAGGTATGAAAAAGTTCATATCGGATGCTATATCTATATGGGGACTAGGCCTAAAAATGGACCGATCCTGACTATATTTGCTAAAGTCTCTTGTACTTTGCAAAAATAATACAAACAAAATTTGAGAAGAATCAGTGCATTATTTTTGTTTTTTGATAGATTAAGTGCATATCGGGAAGCAGCTCTATATGGGGCCTATGACTAAGAGTTGTCCCATAGGGATCATTTTTGGACTACTCATTAATGGATGTAATAAATGCATAGAAACCCAATTTGAGTAAGATCTATTTTTCTGAACATGGACCGATTCTCACCAATTTCAATAGCGTTCATCCTATGGCCGATAAAAGCTTACATACCAAATTCCATCAAAATATATTCATATTTGCGACCTGCAGTTTGATTACAAGGTTTACATGGACACACAGACGGACGAACGAATGGACGGACATCGTTAAATCGAATCAATTAGTTGCTCTAATTCGGTCGGTATAATGAGTTCGATCGTGACTGTCATGATAGACAGACGTTTTTACGGAGATCAAATATTATATCGGTTATTTAATGAAAACATACATATTACTTACACTCGTTGTGATAACATAATCCAGTGAATTTTTTAAAACAAATAAATAAAAAAACAAGAGAAATAGACTCTTTTAAAAGAAAAAAAATCTAATACCCAAATTAAATGAGTGAGCATAATGCTCTAAACTCAAAACTAAATAATGACAAAAACAATATAAATAATATACAAACACCAAATAATAATAGAAAACGAAAAAGCAATGTTCCTTCGCATACTGAAGCAGTGGCTAAACATTTAAAAAACAATTATTATGCAGTTCTAGATAATGATGAACAATGTAACAAAGAATATTTAGAGAAATTCGAAAAACATGTACAACAAGTTGAAAAACCAACAACATCAAAGAGAAGCTTAACAAATAACTCTCCTAATATTGAGAGAAACATAATTAATGATAACCCAACAAGCAATAATCATAACAAAAATAAAAAAGTTCCTCCTATTAATATTTTCGATGTAGAATCTAACGAATTAATTGATTTCATTAAAAATGGACTAAAAATAAAAGAGTTTAAAATTAAAGAATTTAATAATAAAAAAATTGCTCTATTTATGTCAGAAATGGACGATTATATTAGAGTTAAAGCATATTTAGAAAAAACTAAAGTAAAATTTTTTACATTTACACCAAAAAACATTAAAACCAAAACTTACGTTCTAAAAGGTCTCAGTTCTAATACAGAAACTAATGTAATTTACGATGAACTGTGCAAATACCAAAACGATAATTTAAAAATTGTTAAAGTGAGTCCATTTACAACAAAAAATGCTATAAATAATGGCTATGATTTACCAATATATCTAGTCCAAATAAGTGGCGAGAGTAAAGTCAACGAACTTAAGTCAATAAACAACCTAATGCACCGCTGTATTCGTTGGGAAGCTTTAAGGAAACCCGAAATTCCACAATGCAGGAAATGTCAAAGTTTCTTTCACAGTGCATCAAACTGTTTCCTACCACCCCGTTGTGTGAAATGCAAAGAAATGCACGAAATTGGAAAATGTGCTCTAAACCAGGTACCTGAAAACGAAAGAGAGAAATTGTTTTGCGTGTTGTGCAGTAAATACGGCCATCCAGCCTCTTATAAAGGATGTGAGAAGTATAAAGAACTTCAACAGAAACTTCGTTCTAAAAAACAAAGTTTATCTCAAAGAAGAACAAACGATTCACCAATTTTTATTAATCCCAATATGAGTTTTGCAAATGTATTAAAAACCAACAATTCAAATAATATTAATAACATTAACCCAATTCAACAGGCATTAGAAGAGTTTAATAATTCTATGCAAAATTTATCAAACCAGATCATAAACCTTCAAAAACAACTTCAAATTCAAGCATCTAGAATAGATGCTATATTTTCAATGCTAGAAGCTTAGATTCTTACAATGGCTGAAACAGTTGTAAAAAGTCTAAATATTATTCAAATAAATATTAATTCCTTAATCAAATTGAGTAGGAGATTTGAATTATGTAATTTTATAGATAAATATAAGCCGGACATAGTCCTACTTAACGAAACAAAACTTAATATAAGACATAAAATAACTTTTAAATACTATAATCTTATACGTAAAGATAGAAATGATACTAAAAGAGGAGGTGGTACAGCAATTTTAATTAAAAGTGGAATTAAATATAATAATTATACAAACAAAAGTATTTATACCTTCAAGTACTTAGAATCTTGTGTGATCAAAATACCTTTGTTTGAAAATAAAATTTTGTTCGTTATATCCGCATACTATCCATCGGGTAATAATAGTAGCCATTTCAAAACTGAATTACTACAACTGTTTGAAACATTACAGTTACAAGACCCTAATCACTTTTATATACTCGCTGGAGATCTGAACTGTAAACATAGTGACTGGGGTAATGTATCTTTCAATACAAAAGGAAACATGCTAAGAGAGTGGTTGTCAAACAACGAAATTAGATTCCGATCGAGCTTATATGCTTCTGTCTCACCTTCATACGCACGTTGTAGTTCATATCTAGACCTATGTATAGCAGACTCTCGCCTAGTATTATCAAAAGAGAATAACACATTAAATTGCATCAAAACACTAGATTATGATAGCGATCACAATGCGTTACAAATTTTTATTTTATGTGATGAAAATGATAATCCATTAACTTTCTTTAAAGAAACACCCTTTTCAAAATTCAATTTTAAAAATACAAATTGGACTAAATTTCAAAATAACATGTTAAGAGAGCTTAATAATAATGAAATGATCCCAAACAACAGAAATTTAACAAACTCAGAAATAGACTTTCATTTAAAAAGATTAAATGAATTAATAACTTATTCTATGGAAAAAACAGTTCCAAAATATAAAAGACACAATTCAACTAAAAAATTTAGTAATCCAATTATCAAGAAGTTACAATCTGAAAAAAGTAAACTTTTAACTATTATTAAGAAACACAACAGATTAGAATGTATCTTAACACAGTCAGAATTTAACTTAGTTAAAACTAAACTGAAATTAATTAAAAAACTTATAAATGATAATTTTTCTATAGCTGTAAATAACCATTATCGAGAAAAACTTAAAAACATAGATCACAAAGATCCCCTTAATATCTTTAATGAGACTAAAAAACAATTTAGAAGTTTACAACCATTAAATATCGATATTTTGAAAATTCACCATGATGAAAAAACATTACTTAGAAATGCTGGAGTTGATCCTAGCGAATTAGAAAAAGATAATAGTAATAACTTTATTGTAAAAGATCAAGATCATATTTTGAATGTTATTGGTTCTTTTCTAGAATTAATTCATTCTTTCAAAGAAGTTGATCCCGATAATAGGTTTCATGTCGATGTTGATACTTGTTTTTCTAGATTTTTGACAGCAAAATCATTTCACGAAATCAATCAATCGTCATTAACAAACTTTAACACAATTAAAAAGGCCAACGAACTAAATGAGATTCTTGCGGAAGATTATTTTATAATAAGAGATACGATTGTATACATCTTCCACCATTTAAAGAAAAAATTATCAACAGGCACAGATAATATTCCCAACATTATATTAAAATACTTACCGGAAACAGTTATATTTGAATATTGTACTCTTTTCAATAATATGCTGAACAATTCATACTTTCCTCATGCATGGAAAACAGCTAAAGTAATAATATTTCCCAAAAAAGATAAAGATACTAGCAATCTCAAAAACTTACGCCCAATAAGCTTACTTCCAAACATAAGTAAAATTTTTGAAGTTTGCATTAATTTAAATATAGCAAAACTATGCAAAAGAAATAATTTAATTAATGATAAACAGTTTGGCTTTAAACACAAACACTCAACAATCCATGCAATTCAATTACTTACTTCTATTGTTAATTGGAATCTTAATAAATCGTTGTACACAGGTGCGTGCCTGATAGATTTCGAAAAAGCTTTCGATGGTATTTGGATACCTGGCCTAATATATAAGTTGATAAAATATAATTTTCCAATGCATCTAACTATACTTATATATAATATGTTGAGCAACAAATCCTTTTTTGTCTGTAACAACAACAAAACAAGCACAAAAAAATTTATTATTGTCAATGGCTTACAACAAGGTACAGTTAATTCGCCAATACTTTTTAATTTATTTATATATGACCTTTTAAATAAGATTGATAATATTATTGGTTTTGCCGATGATATTATAATTTATCATGCAGATAATAAAATTGAAAAGATCAATAACAAATTACAAAACTATTTCAATATTGTAGAAGAATATGCCATTAACTGGCAAATGAAAATTAATACCAATAAATGTGAAACTGTTCTTTTTCGACCCCCTATAGGAAAATGCAATAATAATATTAAAAAAAATAGGAAATCATTTGGCATTAAATCAAATGACAATATAACTATACCAAATAAACAAATAGTTAAATATCTGGGTGTTTACCTAGATAAATTTTTATATTTTAATACCCACATTAATTTACAAATTTTGAAAGCAAGAAAAGCTTTTTTCGCTTATAGAAAACTATTTTTTTCACAACATATACAACCAAGAGTTAAAATAATTCTATACCAAGCTTTAATACGACCAATCTTAACATATGGATGTCAAATTTGGTTCAATATATCTCCTTCGTATATGGAAAAACTCCGAGTCTTTGAAAGAAAATGTCTAAGATCATGTACATCACTTCATAGATCTCCAAACAGCAACTATACAAAATATGTTTCAAATTTAACATTATATAATACATCTAAAATTAGCAGAATTGATAATTTTATTATTCATTTAATAAGAAACCATATCAGGACAAGCATTAATTGCTATGAAAATAATTTAATTATGGCTCCATATTACGTTAATCAAGATTATATTTTTAAAACTTTACAAAGTGGATTTGTTCCTCCTGAGGCCTTTATATACCTCATTTTATACAAAATGAAACTGGCATTCCTATACTTTATCACATCTATAGACGGGCCAATAATAAAGCTATTAGTAACAACCAACTTAATATTGAAAATTGCAGATTCGACACCAGCGTTTATTTAAAAGATAAAAATATAATTTTAAACTTAAATGTTAAAAAATATTGGTGGCTCACCGAATAAACCCCACTTCCTCTTTTTTATCTCTAGACTATAACTTTTAACCTTCATGATACAGATGTAAAGTTTTTTTAGTACTTTTCTTTATATTCAACATTATGTAAATACATTTTAATTTTCTATTAATAATATATTATTACTATTTAAAAAAAAAAAATGATATGTATATATACTATACTTGAGATTCCGAATATGGGACTGTGTATAATAACCTTATTTTTCCAACTATTTGTTTATTTTTAGTTTAATTATATGAAATTTCCTTAAATAAACGTTATAAAAAAAAAAAAAAAAAAAAAATAAAATTCGGTCGATATAATAAAAGATGGGTCTTGGTCAAATATTTTTGGTAGTTACAAACAGCAGCACAAAGTCATTATACCAAAACCACATAGTGGTATAGGGTATAAATATTGCACTGATTCATCTCAAATTTTTATTTGTATATATTGTGCCAAAATACAAGAGACTTTACCAACCATGGTCAGGATCGGTCCATTTTTGGACCTAGTCCCCATATAGACATAGCATCCGTTATGAACTTTTTCATATCTGCAGCCAAAAAAATTAATAAATATGCCACTCAAATTTGGTTTGGGCCTAAGATATAGGGTCTCTTAACCTCATGGTACAATCAGCCTTTACAATGAGGGGTATAGTATATATAAAACTAAATGCCGAAGAAAAACCCATTCGTATTGACAGCATGGATCAGCTGCGTAATTTTTTTCCTGATCTCCCTCAATCTGCTGAAAATTAGTTGCTGTCAAACTAAGCTAACTGCGCTTTTTATATTTTATCTTAAATATTTTTATTACTATTTTGAATTTACTAAATTCTGTTTTTACAACTATCTTTTCAACCTTTTTAAAGTTATTTCTTTATTTTCTGTACTTGAGTTTCTATGTGTATAATTCTTTGTTGCTTGCGTTGCTTGTACTACACATTATTTATATTATGACATCTTTTACATATAGTGTAGTCTATAATTCCAAAGATGTGACCTCTGATATGATTCGGGTGTTATGCAAACAGCGATCAGGTATTAAGTTATGTAATATAAATGCACAGAGTTTGAAGAATAAAATTGAAGAATTCCGTTTAATCTTTGAAAATTCTGGAGTGTGTAACTGAGACATGGTACAACAAATATGTCACAGATGCTATGATGGGGCTAAACAATTTCAATATTTATCGTTGTGATAGGAAAACTCCTTGCGGTGGTGTTGCTATGTACGTCAGAAAGGGAATTGTAAGCAAAATGATTACAAATTCTAACATTGTGGAGAATTCAGACAATAGAAATATACAAGATAATATCTCAAATGATAATGTACAAGAAAATACACGCACTACTTCAAATATCATAATAGAAGACTTATTTGTTGAAGTTGTAAGCAGTGGTCGAAAATTACTGGTAGGAGTTGTATATAGACCTAATTGCAGAGTAAGAACTGATGGTTTTCTGAGAACTATCGAAAGTCTTACCATAAAATATGATGACGTAGAGTGTGTGGAGATTTCAATTCTAATATTCTTGTTGAACAACATCTACTTAATGATATGAAAACCCTACAAATTCTACTATGCCAACTCATTTCTCCACTACAACTAATACATTATTAGATATATTACTTGTCAGCAATATACATAAAGTCTTCCTATATGATCAGTTGTCAGCACCATGTTTCTCCAAACATGATCTTTTATTCTTGGCATATGACTTCAAACTGCAGCATGAAAGTGAGACTATTACCTATTATGATTTTGATCACATAAACTATGCCAATGTGTCCTTTGAGCTATCAGCAATAAATGGGAGTAGTATCTAATATATACCCTCGGTTGATAATCAACTGAAATATATAGAGGAAAATTTGTTGCAAGTTTTTAGTAAATGTGTTCCGGTGAAAACTTTGAGGAAAAATACTAGGAAGAAACCGTGGTTCAATATTGAAATAAAATTAGCTATTACTCGTATGTATTTTGCATATAAATGCTGGAAAATGTTTAAAATTACTGATCTACATACGGAATATGTCAATGCACGAAGAGAAGTGAACAGGCTGATCAAAGCTGCTAAATCCAAATTCTATTCATGTCGTTTTTCATCTGCAGCTGGTACTAAGAAAACTTGGAGAACTATACGAGAAATTGGGATTGGAAAATCATCGCCATTAGTATCTAGTTAAATAGGTGTAGATAAACTCAATGTATCTTTCATGAATCTCCCTAACATTACTTCAAATATGAACTTTTACGACCAAAGAGAAATTTTAGCCCCTCAATGCAGCTCATTCTGATTTATTTGTATAAACCAAGAAGATGTATTTTCAAGCTGTCAAGCAATTAAATCTCATGCTGTAGGGTTCGATAATATTCATCCTAAATTTTTAAAAATTATTTTACCGTATGTTTTGCCATTTATAACGTATATATTTACTCATAGATGTTTCAGAGTATATACGAGAGAGTATTGATGCTGGAGACATTTCCTTTCTTGTTTTACTTGACCATTCCAAAGCGTTTGACATGGTGGATCATGAGGTTCTATGCTTTAAATTACACAAAATGTTTAATTTATCTCCTTAGTCTATTCGTTTGTTGTCTTCATATCTGTTGAATCGTAGCCAGTCAGTTTTTGCAAACAATAAAACCTCTTATGTGTTGCCAGTTATGAAGGGCGTACCCCAAGGATCAATACTGGGACCTCTTCTTTTTACCATCTACGTGAATGACCTATTAGAACAGTTATTGTTTTGCAACGTAAACATATATGCTGACGATGTTCAGTTATATATAGCTACTGGTAGAAGCAGCATAAATGATTGCGTTGCAAAATTAAATTCAGATCTTAATAAGATTTATACATGGACAAGTGCAAATGGTTTATACCTCAACCCCTCTAAATCAAAGTGTTTGATTTTTACAAGAAGAACAATGACACTGCCTTTTGAACCATTGATTATGTTAAACAACCAGAAAATTGAAATCGTATGAACAGCTAAAAATCTAGGTATTATTTTTAATGATAATCTCACATGGTCTAACCATATTACATCTGCTGCTGGGAGAACTTACTCAATGCTTAGAACGTTATGGAATACACAACATATAACCCCCCCTTAACATCCGAATTTTGCTTGCAAAAACATATCTTATGCCAACTCTACTATATGGCTGCGAAATATATGCAAGCACTGATTCTAAAAGTTATAAAAAGCTTGAGTCCACTTTCAATGCAATTTTAAGATATATTTTCAATATTCGAAAATATGAGCCGATTTCGTACTACTCAAAAAAACTTTACGGAGTAACATTTGAAAATTTTTTAAAAATAAAAACGCTTCTGTTCTTATATAAAGTTGTACGTACACATCAGCCAACATATCTGTATGACAGACTCGTTTTTATGCGCACGGCTAGAAATCATGACATAATGTACATTGGATACCAATATTTAGTATCCAAATAGCAATTTTATGTCTCCTCTATACGTCTTTGGAATTCGCTACCATCGTCCATTAAAATTATAAGCAACGCAATGCATTTTAAGAGGGAACTTTTTAAATTATTTTGCTGATCCTTTTTCTTATTTTTAAAAAATTTTTTTTTTTTTGCTGATCCGTTTATATTTTATATTTTTTATTTAAATAATTTTGTTATTTTTATTTTTTTTATATTATTTTATTTACTAATATTTGTATTAACATTTTTGGTTATAATTCGTTATTTTGTTTTTCTTTAGAATTATTTAATATTTTTAAATTTACCATTATTATTTTTTTAAGACAAATTTATTCAAATTTTCTATTTCAATTCAATGTTAATTATAAGATTATAAATCTTGTTGTATCGGAAATCAAAAATAAATAAACTAAACTAAACAGGGTATCGTATAGTCAGTCGGTCTAGACCGACTATAATTTTCTTACTTGTTTTTAATTGTATTTTTTGTACAAATGTGTTACCATCCAATTTAGAACACCCAAACAATTCTTTCGCAAAAAATACATCATATTCTTACTAACCGCGAAATTATTAAAAACCAAAATTGGCAGATTTAGAATTTTGTAAATGTGCTGCCACCTAGTGTATTTAAGTACCACTTTTTTATTCATAATAGGTTCGAAAATAATTCAAATTATATATATAAAAAATAGTATTATTTGTAATATCGATGGCTTAATTTGGAAAGGAAGTAACTCAAGCCATAGGACAAACGTTATTGAAATTGATGAAAATGGGTGCATGTTCAGTCCTAGTGCCCATTCAAATGACCCCTATGATATCGACTTAACTTGCCATAAGATCCAAATTATCAAATATATCTTTGTCGAATTGGGTTTGTGCGTGCTTATTACATATATTAATCCATGAACCAAAAATAAACCCTATAGGACAATTCACTTAAACCATCAAAAACAAAAATATTGCACAGAATTCTCAGTTTGTATATGTTGTGTCAAAAAATTAGTGACTTTACCAAATATGGTCTGCATCGGTCCATTTTTCGACGTAGATTTGGTTTATGATTTTTTTTCTAAGCCCAATTAGTTGCACCTCAGACTAATTCTCTAAACGCATGGTATAGGGTATCGCTCAAGACCGACTATAGTTATCTTACTTGTTTTCTTAAGAAAATGTATATGAAAGTACGAGTTCTCTCATTTTTGGCCGTTTTTACCTCCTAAACGCTCGAATTAAAACAAATTTTATTCTTCTCCGATTTTTGTGTCTCTGGTGGAATCTACATATCAAATTTAATATTTCTAAATTACTTTCTAAAAAAGATACAAAAGAAGTACTCTTAAACTTACGGGCCGTTTTTACCCCCCTCTAACATTTCAATTTCCACAACATTTCGTCTCATTTATAACTTTGATATTCCGTTTGTAATAATTAGCAAAAAATGTTAGACCAATAAAATATATATATTTGTGATCCTTATAACAAGCGGAGTTGATAAAGCGATGTCCGTCTGTCCGCCTGTGGAAATCACGATGACGGCTTTAATCGGGCAGGTAGGGTACCCGTTGGCATAAAAAATGATTCCTTAACATTCTGAGAAGTTTGCTTCTTAAAATCGTCCAAAGCGGTTGATTAGGTCCCGAGTATTGAATGAAGAAGTAAAAAAAGTCTTGAAAAAATATGATTTGTCTATGTTGTTCTTGTCATGATCACGCCCTCAATAGTGAGAATGATTGACCAATATCAGGAGAAGTTTTCTGTTTCAAAATTCATGAAAATCGGTTTGATAGGTCGCGAGAAAGCATTAAAGAATTACAAAAAATTTAAAAAAATATATGTTTCTGTATTGTTGTTGTTGTTATTCTAAATGTTGTATTGTTGTCATAGCTGCACTTGTTGTTTTTCTGGTCGTTGTGGTAATAATATAATAAAAACTAACATTTTTTTTTATCAACTCTGGTAGAAAAATTTGAAAGTTTCCTTTGTTTTGGCATTACAAAAAAAAAGTTTGTAAGATCATTCTTGTCATCGCCACAAGCCCACCTGCAAAGTTTCAGATCGATTGGGTCACTGTAAAGGGCTTAAAAATCGATCCAAAATTTTGACTACAAGCACACACTACGAGTTAATATAAAGGGAGTAAAAACTAATCAACATCTAAAACAAATAATGCTAAACTACTTGTTGTTATTAAAAAAAAGCAATGTAAATTTAGCGAAAAAAAAAATGTTATGTATTAATTTATTTAAAGAAAACACAACACCAACTTTTGATGTTGTATTTTTTGTGTATAATATTTACATATACATACATATATATATTAAATAATAAAATAATATACATATATTCCATATATGTATGTATATTAGGGCGGGTCGATTTAAAAATCGCCCAAGTGACAAGGAAAATCGTATTCTAGTGATCAAAATAAGAAACTTTGCCCGAGGAACCATACCTCTAAAACGAAATCTGATGTTCCGACTTTTGACCTGTCTGTCTGCCTGTCTCACTTTGACCCATTTTGAGTGCCCCAATCGAGTCCAAATGTATGATCGACCCCCACTATTTGTGGAGGGCCGATCCACCCATACTAGTGGCATACCCTCTGGAATCCCCCTGGCGGTGCCTTATACAAACATTACAAACAAAAAATCATCATAATTTGCTTAGAATTGGGCTGACTATGTTTGATTTAATATTAAAACTAGAGGACCCCTGCTGCTCCGCAGCATTATATTATATTATATTAATTTTTATAATATAATACTAAAATTTGCCAAGAGAAATTAACGTACAGTAATGCCAAAATATGCCAAGATAAGTTAACGTACAGTAAAAGTAAAGTTGATTCTCCACGCATAACTTTCCTCAAACCCAACGAATTTAAGCAGTTAATAGCTCAAAAGAAGGAGCTTGATCCACTGAGTGTTCTTAGACCTATGTCAACAGCCTACGTTAATTAGAACTCTAGTTATAGAGGTTTGAGACAAGAAAAAAATTGAAAAAATCTTGAATGCAAAGTTTATCCATAAATTCTTTTAATATATAAGATTTAATAAATAAGATTAACATTCATACGTACTCATATGAGGGTAAATAACTTTTAGATCACTCCGTGACTATGCGTGACTCTGCGTGACTACCCCAAAATTGATCAGTAGTCTTAACAAGGCCTATGGGCCAAGTTTCATATCAATTACATGAGGGGGAATGGGGTTGCTCCATGGCAGACTGACAGGTCAAAAGTCGGGACATCAAAATTCGTTTTAGAGGTATGGTTCCTTGGGTATAGTTTCTTATCTTGATCACTAGAATATGATTTTCCTTGTCGCTTGAGTGATTTTTTACCTCCCTACAAATCGACCCGCCCTAATGAATAACCATAATAACCGCATGTTAGAAATAAATTGGTATACATATTATTTTATTTATATAAAATTCTGCAATATTTTGTTTTAGGGAAAATACATTTCTTTTGCATTAACAAACAGAGTGTCACTTCATTTTGCTCAGTGTTGCTAGCCAAAGTAGATGGCGCCACAATTTTCGCTCTAATTAGCTTTGCAATAGTTATTTATATTTTAACATGAATGTCAACATTTTCAATTAGATATCAAACACAACAATGTTTTAAGTATACACAGCGGTCGGTAAAGGAAATCAATGAGTTTTTTGCTTTCAAAACAGTTCTATATAGTTATATAAAGTTATTATTCTGCTTTACCTACAAAATATCTAGTTGCGATTACATATAATTTTGAAAATTGTTTATTATTACTAAAGCCATACTATTTACATAAATACAAAATTGCACCTTTTAAATTTTCCATTCAAATTTAAGAAAATATCAATTCTAAAAATTGGAATTCAGATTTCCAATTACAGATTAGAAAATATCAATTGAATTTCAGAAAATCATATTAAAACGTCGGAAATAATAACTTGAAATTTAGAAATATTATTCTTTAAACACAAATTGAAAGTCAAAAAATACCAAATATATTCACAATATAAAAAATCAACTGAAATTGAAAAAAAAAATATTGCGATTGAGGAGACATTAAAAGCATTTCAGGATAAGAAAATATCTATAATATTAATAGGCTAGGCGATTTCTTGTGACCGATATTTTGTTCTACCATTTTATCCCGATTTTAGCCAAACGTGTATTATTTGAAAGGCATTTCTTTTTAGATGTTTTTCAGATTTACAGATTTTTAAATATTTTCCTTTATTTTGAGTAAATTGCATTTGAAGTTGCTACTAACACATACATAATATCATACATATGCTATGTGATTGTTTACTAAGTTTGTTAATGTGTTTGTTAATGAGTTTGTTATCTTCATTCACAATAATAATAAACCGAAGAAGTGTTGGTTTGAGAATTGGCTAAGTTGAAAAAAAGTTGCCTAGAAATTGCACTCGAATTTCGAGCGCTGGAAGCTGCTAGTTAATTTAAATTCAATGAAGTTTAGATATTTAAGAATTGCGAACATAAAAATTGTTATATAAATAAAGCGCAATTTGATGAGAATATTATTTATAGTATATATTATTTGTCAAAATTTTTTTGGATGCAAATTTGAAGTTCTTCAGAAAATAAAGATAACAAATTATTCTAATTAAATTTTTTTTGGATATTTGGTTTTTTTGCGTTTGGCATCCCTAATTTGACCCAGCGTTCAAGACGACTGCAACATTTGACTTCATGGTAGGCAAAGTAAAACCCAAAACACTGAAGTTCGATAATAATTCCCAGTTCCCAGGTAGTAGTATTTCGAGTCAATAAATGAAAATATATTTTATTAACATAATTTAATACAAAATCAAATGTTGGCATCACTGGGTTAGGTCTTGTATTGTATTGTGTTGTTTTGTGCTAATATGTTTTCCAAATATGGCAATATTTTAACAAAAAAATTGGTAGAGCTTTTTTTTTTTTGGTTATCATTTTGGTACATCGTCCGACCTATACGGCCGCAATAAAGTATTATATGGCCAGTTAAAAGAAACTATACAGCCATCTCCAATTAGCACGATTTAATGCGTATAGCCGCCCTACACAACCACTATCTTCGCAATGAAGGTTAGGGCCAGCTATTCAATATGCAAAAACTTTAACTAAATTAAACGAGAGGTTATGTAATATAACCGGAAACGCATGCATATAGCAACCACGATGACCAAAAAGCAAACACCGAAACGTGTTTTCTTTTACTTGAAATAATAGAAAAGACGAAAATGATCTAATGTGAGAAAGCCTTATAGACCAACTCTTGAAATAAACAAACATCATCTGTTAAGCCGATCAACCCAAAGAATTTGCTGAAATAATTTGGTATTAAGTCTAATAAATTGTTTTCTTTTTCAAATATTTCGTTTGCATTTATTATCAATACTCAAACCGAGGTGGAGGATATCAAAGATTCGGCACAGCCGAATTTAACGCTCTTACTTGTTTATATTCGTTTGTTTAGAAGATACCAAATGTACACCCTTTACCCTTTCTGGCCACTTTTACTCCCCTCGACGTTGGAACAGATTAATTCTGTTTGTTTCTCGGGTGGAATCTGCACACCAAATTTCATATTTCTAGATTCATTTATTACCATTTCCCCCCATTTAACTGCTTTTACCCCCTTAATATACGAATTTTAAAAATCCCTTTTTAGTGAGAGGGGAACCTACAGTCCAAATTCCTAGTTTCTGGATCGAAGGGTTTGGGCTGGGCGATGATGATCAATCACGCAACTCTTTTATATACCTATATATAGATTAGATACATCCAAATTTGTATGAAAATGGATCATGTTTTCCGATCCGTGCACGACGTAGTAAATATGAAAGAAGATGTTAAAAAACCAATAAAAACGAAATCAGTCGCCCGATATCGTCAAAACTGGCTTGTCCCCGGGCGAAACTCCATATTTTGATCAAGTTCCATTCAAACATTTAAATAAAATTTTAAAAAGGTATTTCAATCGGCCGGAAATTTATTTATATGGCCAATTCCCATGTAAAATTGACCACTGAATCGAATGTAGCTGATAGAATGTCAAAAAAAATTATGCCTGACCCTACAGCGGCGATTAAAGTCACATTTTTTTTTTTTTTTGTTATTTAATTTTTTATATTTATGATAAACGGGATTAAGTTGGGGATTATATAAAAATAGCCCCAGGAACAGGGTTAATTTTCGTTTAAGGGTTAATTTCTGGTACAAAAATTTTACTGTTGAGGGGATTAATCCCAAAATCCCTCTCATTGGATCCGCCACTGGTCTCAGCTAATCGGGCTTGACGAAACTAATAAAAATTGGTATGATACCACCAATATCAGATGACTTTTTCTCAAGATATGACGAAAATACACGTTTTCGCTTAAAAATGTATATAGCAATTTTAACGAAATTGGCCTTAACTCACCCAAATAATGTGCGATTTTAATTTTTTTAAACTAAATTCATCTACATAAAATGATGAATTTCGTATCAGTCACCTGACATGATAAATATAAAAAATTAAATAACAAAAAAAAAAAAAAAAATGTGAGTTTAATCGCCGCTGTAGGGTCACGAATAATTTTTTTTGACATTCTATCAGCTGCATTCGATTCAGCGGTCAATTTTACATAGGAATTGGCCATATAAATAAATGTCCGGCCGATTTATATACCTTTTAAAAATTTTACTTAAATGTATCTATGGAACTTGATCAAAATATGGAGTTTCGACTAGGGACAAGACAGTTTTGACGATATCGGGCGACTGATTTCGTTTTTATGGTTTTTTTGACATCTTCTTTCATATTTACTACGTCATGCACGGATCAGAAAAGAAAATGCTTTTGGATGTATCTAATATAGATATTTGGTCTGTATGTATGTATGTATGTATGTCTGCTTGGATATATAATCGATAGACTTAAATAAATAAATAAGTAAATAAATAAATAAATACATAACAAATTTCTAAAAACGTTGGAGTCCGGCTTAAATATTTTGTTGTTTACTATGAAGTGCTCCGTACAGTTTGGTGGATTTGCCTCCCTTGGTAAAAAACAGGTTATTGTTCTGGTACCTCTCAAGAGCTCTCTTACCGTTGTGATGGGATGCCAAAACGGGCCAAAAATGTGGACACATTGTGTTGGCTTATGAAATAAATAGTTTTCCTTGCAAACACTCCTTGAAATAAATTTCGGTTTCCCGTTATAACAATGGACTTGCTTCTTTTGCCGCAGCAGTATATCCCTGGTCATATCAGGCACCTTTTGTTTGTAAACTTTGTCTGCTTTTGAGTCTTAAACTCATCCTCAGTACTTCCTCGAGCATTAGGAACATACAAATTCCGACCCGGATGGTGCAAAAAATCTGTCAATACATACGTGTTGTCGGCAATTATGCAGGAGGCGTAGTTTTTTATGAAACATGATTTTAAGTCCGTACTGTATTTTTCGTCTCTACACATTTTGCAGCGTTCCTTCTTCCCTCTAACTTTTTGGACCTTCTATGTTTTCAAACCTGCATTAGCTTTAACTTTTTGTGCCAAATAGTCCAAGCTTAGTCTGAGCTTATTGGGCAAATTCTTCTGATACTTTCTAATAATATTGGAAATAGCTTCAGGGCAAATCCGTGATTCTTTGGCCAACATTTTTAATATATTTAATACTCTCAACATGTACTTCTATTTCATCATTCGGTTTAATCAATCTAGCAATGAATGGACAGGGTTGTCATTAAATATTATAAGTGAACCTAGCAGATTCCAGCGTTCGAAATTCGAGTGCAATTTCTAGGCAACTTTATTTTTCAACTTAACTCACAAACCAACATTTTTTGGTTTATTTTTATTGTGAATGAAGACAACAAACTTATTAACAAAACACATTAATAAATTTAATAAACACACACTTACCATATGTATAATTTTATGTACGTGTTAGTAACAACTTTAAATGCAGTTTAAAGAAAATAAAGGAAACAATTTAAAAATCTGTAAGTCTGGAAAAAAGCTAAAAAGGAATACCTTTCAAATAATATACGTTTGGTCAACATCGGTATAAAACGGTAGAACAAAACATCGGTCACAAGAAATCTATTAATATAATATATATTCTTCAAATACGACTTCAAAAAAAAAAGAAAAAAAAAACAAATAATGCTCGCGAAAAAATTAAGTTTATTACTAAATTAAGTTTATTACTAAATTTTTTCTGCTAAATAATTTTAGCATAGCGTATGAATTTTCTATGGCGTAATTGCTAGCACAATGGGTTATACACTTTTGAAAATTGGCAGTGATCAGCTAATTTAACGAGAAATTATATTTTACTGCATGTAAAAGGAATTATCAATCAAGCGAAGGAGAGTGAAAAGATTGCTTTCAAGTTTTAACCGAGTATGCCGGAGAATTTACGTTATTTTTAACCCACAGTAGCGTTCCTTACTAATAATTGTACATCAATATACTTATTTTTTTTCTTTTTAAATTTTTGGTCATATTTCTTACCTAGTCATGACTGTGCTCGATACAATGGTAACAATTATAGTTCAATGTTCTGAGAATGTTACTTTTAATATACAATATATTATTTTCTTGTTTGGCAGTCACGACCTCTGTATATACACGACCATATTAAATCTATAAAACATATAAGAGATTTAATGGGGTGATACTTTGTGAAAGTTTACACTCACTCAAACATATTTACTAAGAGCAGCATATCGAAACAAACCAAAAAAAAAAAAAAAATAAATAAACGAAAGAACAAAATGGGGTGAACAAACGAGAAGAAAAGTTAGGAAAAGGTACTTAAAAACAAGCCAACACTTCTACACATACAGCCATCACCATCAGCATTTTGCTTGAATTTAGTGTTTGAATGATACTGACAGGCTACAAGGTTGTTAGAAGAGGCAGTCATTTACTTTAAAATGCCCAAGTGCAATTAGCCTTGAAGTGTACTTTAAAACATATATACTTATATTTTTATACACAGGACATTGTTAAAATATTAAAATAACCCGAGGAAAAACAATTTCACATCATAAAAATTTTTCCACTTTGTGACACAAATAATTTTGGCCGTTTAGCGAAATTATTTCGGCTAAACTCAATGTAGGACAGGCCATGAATTGTTCAATAAATTAGCTTTGTTTCAACTTTGAACGTTAAATTTTCTAATTAAGGCTAACTTTTTATCCTTTCCTATTTAGCGGATTGAGTGCTGTTGTTCAACCAATTTTTTTAAAATATGAAAACTTTTTTTTGTGTGGCCTAAATTAAATGCCGTATAAACTTTTCTTAATATTATATGTATAGATATATTTGTAGTTATATATTTATGTTTTGCTTTTTGTTACTGTTAATTCAATTAGTTACAACATTAATGGACCGTGTAAAAGGCAACATAGTCGAACAGCATTTCTTACAGGAAGAGGAGGACACTAAAGTTAAGAATAATTTAAATTTAAGAAAAGTTTTAAACTGACCTGCTTTCATCTGAATGGTTTGCAAGCAAGAGCTTATTTCTGATTGCGTGAACATTAATATAGAGAGACAGCAACATTTACACCAATGTAGCTACTGTGAATATTGTGTTTTAGTCAGACTGCCATAAGAAATTGCTTCATATAAAACAAAAATTCTACTATTTTTCTCTGCGCTTGAACTAATTTTTACATGCACATCTTTAACACTTGCTGGAGTTCCTCTATAAAGTGGGTTTTAAACACAACAACCGGTTTATCAAGCGGCGAGTTGACCAAGAAATTTTTTTTGCTAATTTCCAAGAATAAACCGAAGTCATTTGATGCAGAATCGGCTTTCTTCGGCAGAAACTACTTCCTTTTTTGAGACGCACTGTAAGAGCTCGTATTGCCGTGCAAGAAAAAAAAATCGTTTTATACCATTCAGAAGTGATCACTGGTACGTGGACAATTTAATTATTATCGCATAGCCGACTGACAGAGTTCTTCCTCAAAGCACGATGTTCTCTTTGCGAAATTTCCAAATGTTTTGATGAGTGTTTCGATCTTACAGTTGCAAGTGCATACCTGGCTAGAGACATAGAGTGGAAAATGTATGAACACTAAACGCATAGCGAATACCAAGTCATAATATTTATGGTTAGCAGTGGTTAGTATGGCTAAACAAATCGTGGAAGCTCTAGCAAAGGCATGTATGGCTCCATGCCAAGGAAAAGAATAAATCAAATGAAGATCGAAATTTATTGACAATATAGAAAAACCTCTCTGAATACTAGACAAAAAAAAATCATGTGAGTCCGATCGCAGGGGAGATGTGTAAACATCTAGTAATTAAAGATTTTTTATAGCACTTTCATAAAACCAAACAGAAAGCGTATCACTTACAGCAATCAACTGCAGGGGCTCTGTTAATATAAAAATATTTGTTATTGTTTATTTTTCTAACCGGTTAATTTTTAATTTTTCGTTTTTTATTTTTAATTTTTAATTTTTCATATTTCATTTTTAATTTTTTTTTTAATTTTTAATTTTTTATTTTTAATTTTTCATTTTTTTATTTTAATTTTTCATTTTTCATTTTTCATTTATAATTTTTTTCTTCATGTTTCATTTTTCATTTTCCAATTTTTGTTTTCCTTTTTTCATTTTCATTTCTTATTTCTCCATTTTCAATATTTATTTTTATTTTTTTTTTAATTTTTTATATTTAATTTTCTATTCTTCATTTTTTATTTTTAATTTCTTATTTTTCATTATTCATTTTTAATTTTTGTTTTTCATTTTTCATTTATTATTTTTCATGTTTCATTTTTTATTTTTAATTTTTTAGTTTTAATTTTTTATTACTCATTTTTTATTTTTCATTTTTCCTTTTTATTTTTTATTTTATTTTTAATTTTTCATTTTTAGTTTTTTATTTTTCATTTTTTATTTTTATTTTTCATTTTTCATTTTTGGTTTTTCAATTTTCATTTTTTATTTTTCATTTTTCATTTTTCATTTTTAATTTATTTTTCATTTTTTGTTTTTAATTTTTCATTTTTTATTTTTGATTTTTCGTTTTTCATTTTTTATTTTTCATTTTCCATTTTTCATTTTTTATTTTTCCTTTTTTAATTTTTCATTTTTTATTTTTCATTTATCATTTTTAATTTTTCGTTTTTAATTTTTAATTTTTAATTTTTAATTTTTTATTTTTTATTTTTAATTTTTTATTTTTCATTTTTTATTTTTCATTATTCATTTTCAGTTTTTGTTTTCCATTATTCATTTTTAATTTTTGTTTTCCATTTTTCATTTCTTATTTTTCATGTTTCATTTTTTATTTTCCATTATTCATTTCTAATTTTTCGTTTTTCATTTTTCATTTTTCATTTTTCATTTTTATTTTTTTTTAATTTTTCATTTTTTATTTTTCATTTTTTATTTTTAATTTTTCGTTTTTTAATTTTAGTTTTTCATATTTTATTTTTGGTTTTTCATTTTTAATTTTTTCTTCATTTTTCATTTTCCAATTTTTATTTTCCTTGTTTTATTTTTCCATTTTTTATTTTTCAATTTTCATTTTTCATTTTTTATTTTTATTTTTTTTTTCATTTATTATATTTAATTTTTTATTCTTAATTTTTTATTTTTTTATTTTTTATTTTTCATTATTAATTTATAATTTTTGTTTTTCATTTTTTATTTTTCGTGCTTCATTTTTTATTTTTAATTTTTTATTTTTAATTTTTTATTTTTAATATTTTATTATTCATTTTTTTTTTATTTTTCATTTTTCCTTTTTATTTTTTTTTCATTTTTTATTTTTCATTTATAATTTTTTATTTCTCATTTTTTATTTTTTATATTTAATTTTTCATTTTTTATTTTTCATTTTTATTCTTAATTTTTCATTTTTTATTTTTCATTTTTCGTTTTTCAATTTTCATTTTTTATTTTTCATTTTTCATTTTTAATTTATTTTTCATTTTTTATTTTTTATTTTTAATTTTTTATTTTTCATTTTTTATTTTTCGTTTTTCATTTTTTATTTTTCATTTTCCATTTTTCATTTTTTATTTTTCCTTTTTTAATTTTTCATTTTTTATTTTTCATTTATCATTATTCATTTGTAGTTTTTCGTTTTTAATTTTTAATTTTTCATTTTTTCTTTTTAATTTTTTATTTTTCATTTTTTATTTTTCATTATTCATTTTTAGTTTTTGTTTTCCATTATTCATTTTTAATTTTTGTTTTCCATTTTTCATTTCTTATTTTTCATGTTTCATTTTTTATTTTCCATTATTCATTTTTAATTTTTCGTTTTTCATTTTTCATTTTTCATTTTTATTTTTTTTTAATTTTTAATTTTTTATTTTTCATTTTTTATTTTTAATTTTTAATTTTTTAATTTTAGGTTTTCATATTTTAGTTTTGGTTTTTCATTTTTAATTTTTTCTTTATTTTTCATTTTCCAATTTTTATTTTCCTTTTTTTAATTTTCCATTTTTTATTTTTCAAAATTCATTTTTCATTTTTTATTTTTATTTTTTTTTTTTTCATTTATTATATTTAATTTTTTATTCTTAATTTTTTAATTTTTTATTTTTTATTTTTCATTATTAATTTTTAATTTTTGTTTTTCATTTTTCATTTTTTATTTTTCATGTTTCATTTTTTATTTTTAATTTTTTATTTTTAATTTTTTATTTTTAATTTTTTATTTTTTATTTTTAATATTTTATTATTAATTTTTTTTTATTTTTTATTTTTCATTTTTCCTTTTTTTTTTTTTTTTTTTCATTTTTCATTTTTTATTTCTCATTTTTTATTTTTTATATTTAATTTTTCATTTTTTATTTTTCATTTTTATTCTTAATTTTTTATTTTTTATTTTTAATTTTAAATTTTTTTTTCATTTTTCATTTTTCAATATTTATTTTTAATTTTTCAATTTTAATATTTTATTTTTCATTTTTAATTTTTAATTTATTTTTCATTTTTTTTTATTTTTTCTTTTTCATTTCTTATTTTTCGTTTTTCATTTTTCATTTTTCATTTTTTATTTTTTATTTTTCGTTTTTCGTTTTTCATTTTTCATTTTTTATTTTTCGTTTTTCATTTTTTAGTTTTTATTTTTCCTTTTTTTATTTTTCATTTTTTTCTCTTTCATTTATCATTATTCATTTTTAATTTTTCGTATTTCGTTTTTAATTTTTCATTTTTTATTTTTCATTTTTTATTTTTCATGTTTGATTTTTTATTTTTAATTTTTTTTATTTTTAATTTTTTATTTTTCATTTTTATTTTTTATTTTTAATTTTTAATTTTTTATTTTTCATTTTCCATTTTCCCAGGCTACAAGCCCTTACTTAATAGGCAAAATAATGGAAACGCTATTACCAGAAGGCGAGTCATATACAGAAGGTTCTCTAGACAACGAGTAATCGGGACAAGAGATAGAAGTGATTGAGAACAAAATTTTGGGCTCCTGCTCAGGGAATGGTGGTAAAAAAAAGCTGCAGAATTAGCTTCAACCAGAACGAGACCACACATAGTCGCGAAATTATTCAGCAAAAGTGTGAAAGGCACTATATTCATAAACATAAATGTACCAGAGTACCTGAAGAGAATGGTCAGAGCCTATTTCTCGGATAATACATTATGGTACAAAACTGAGAGAGGAAGTCATACGTCGTGGTAGGAGTTCTCAAATGTACGATTCTAAGAGCTTTATTATGGTACCAGAGGAAGAGACAATTTTTAGTTTTGCAGATGACGTGGGGTAGTAGTGCGAGCAAAACACCGAGAAGAAGTTCAGATATATGCGAACGAAGCCAGATGGTTGAATGAATTTAGATGGTTCAATGAATTTAGACCTGCTCAAGACCGAAGCTGTATTTATAATTGGGAAGAGATGGATAAAAACCCTATGGTTTCAAGTCAGCAGTTGTGAAAAACTACATCGGGTTCTATTAAGTACCTTGGAACGATGAACCTCAAAACGAATATAACTAAGCGTGCAAAAATGTTACTGGTGTCGCAATGCGTTGGCGAGGATGATTCCCATAATAGGAGAGCCTAGCTGGAATCGGAGGGTGATGAACTCATACTCTATGGATCACCAGTATAGGAGCGAGATATAAAAAAAAAATTTTAGAATGCTGTTCATCTTCAGAAGAAACTATTTAAGAGTGTGTTGCGGATATCGCACAACATCTTCGGATGCAGCTAGCGTCGTAGCAGGAATAATTCCCATAAATAGCGGCAATGGATCTATTAGAGATATACAGGGAAGTAACGAAATTCTGACCATTTCTAGGCGAATCTTACGAGTAGCTGATAGATATGAGTCCATTGAAAGATGAACAAATTCAGCTGAAGGTCAGTCGACCTACAAATTTATTCCAAACATTGATAAATGGATAAATTGGATTTTGACAATGATAGTACACCTAGGAGCCCGCAGTGCCTTAATGAGGAGGAAGAGGCGGATCACGTGGTATCCATGTGCCCATGGTTTGAATACTTATGCGTATAATTATAGTTCAACATGGGTCAGATCTTGGAAGTCGAGAACATTGTTGACATGATACTGCTGTCGGGTAAGAACCGGGTTGCAGCCATTTAATTCATTCGAATTGCAAAGAAGGTTTGCATGGAGTTATTGGTGAAAAAGATCTTGAAAAAAAAGGGATAGTAGGAGATAGATAACAACTGCGATAGCTGACCGGCCCCAAGAAGTAATACCTGAAAGCAGTAGTGCGGGTATAGTGAGAGTGGATGGGGTATTAGTTTAGTACGTAGGCAACTTTAATGAATCGTAGATACGCTCAGCACGGGCTAAAAGTATATTTCGATAATTCCATACCTCCAAGGTACTTAATAACCTCCGATTAGGTGATTTCGCACTAACGTCTTGAACCTCTCCTTCTTTTCCAACTTATAAGTACAGCTTCCACCTTGAGTTCCACCATGTCCAAGTTCATTGTCTCCAGCCAAACTTTTACCATACGAATAGCTTCGTTCGCATATAGCTGAACTTCTTCTAGGTGTCTTGCTTGTTATCTTACGGTGACGTCATCTGCCAAATCGTCAATTGTCTCTTCCTCCGGTACTTTCAGCCTGAAAACCTCGACATCTAATGTTCCATAATAAAGATCTTAAATCCGAGCCTTTTGGAACTCCTGCCATAGCGGCGTTTACATAGAATGTAATAACGGCACAATATTTTCGGCTAGTGCCTTTGCCTTGAATTGCCTTCCTGGCCATATTCATCAAACAGTTGATCGCAGCGATGGTAGAATTTGTATTTCGGAAACGATACTATATTTAACCCAGTTTTGGGATCAGGATAAGTTTTTGTTTCTTTTTTCTTAAACAAAATTTTAAAAAATGGATCTGGTACTTTAAGGTTTTGTTAAGTGCATGTTGCAGATTAACTGTGTGAATTTTTCAGTAAATCCCTAGGCCAGATTTTTTTGACAAGGAGTTTATTTTTGCGGGTTTCGAGAAAAATGGGATTTTTGTAAAATATTCTGTAAATTTACTCTTTCTAAATACTCTGTATCAAAAATTCATCACTTTGATACTTTTAAATGTTATATTTTATCTTAATAGCCTAGGGTTTCGGAAAAAAGTAATATGACCCCATTAACCCTTTTGGAATTGGGGTCACATATGACCCAAGCTAGTAAAAGATAATTTATTCAAGAAATTCAAATGTAAGTGCTGCTGAATTTTTAGATGCGGCGCTTAAAATATAATAACGAAATGTGTAGAACTCCTGTTCCTAAAATTTGGGATACATCGGAGAACGTTAACCTATTATATGCCAAGGCCAGCTTTAGATTTTAAGATATTTTTGAATATAAATTACCAAAAACGAGTTTTTCTATTAAACTCGATGAAACCACTATTTCGAATTTAAGAAAAATAATTCGGTTAATTTTTATTTATATAACCCTTCAGTGCTCCTGGGATCAAAATAATCCATTGCGATATATCTTTGCTGCAATTATCTGCTTATTGCTATAAATCAAAACAATTTTTAACCAATTTTGTTATAAAATTTCTTTATGTATAAAAACTATCTATATTTTTCTAAAACGGTAAATAAAAGTGGCAAATAATACAGCAGATCGCGGTGTTGAATTGATTGAAGAGTATAATTACAGAAAACAATTTGAATCGCACTCTAAATCATCCTTAAATACACTAAAATAAATAGAATTAATTTAATATTTCATATTCTTTTGAATAAATTGTCTTTTATTAGCTTTGGGTCATTTGTGGGTCTTCTTATTTTATTTAGAAAAATATAGATAGTCGTTATACATAAAATAATTTTATAACAGTTAATCTGTAACATGTACTTAACAAAAGCTTAAAGTGCCAGATCCATTTTTTAAAATTTTGTTTAAGAAAATTTTTTAAAACTTGAAAAAAGAGTTTTCTTAATTTTATCAAAAAATTTCCCATTTCCGTCTCAATGCGCAATAGGTTAACAACGTGATAATAAAACTACACTTCATATCTGAGTCTTTGCAAGTATGGAGACCAAAAAAAAATTATGACTTTAATCAATTTCTCAATGTTGAAAAAAATGGCATCAAATTTCATGACCTAGTTTTTTTTGGCACAAAAGTGGTCTGGGGCATTTGCTATTTCTTCGCGATGTGTTATTCGATTATTAAGTTTTTTAGCTTTTTGAAAGGATAATTTAATACTGATCCCGAATTATATAACAACTTGTAGGAAAAGTTAAACTATAGGACGGAATTTTCGTTAAATCTGAAAAAAAGTCATATTTTCCCCATATCAACACACTTGAAATTTTCAATCGCGTTCAGGCATGACTAAATGTTTCTTGATTGGCCCAAGACTTTGTATTTCTCAGTTTTTTGCTATTCGCATATTTCTAGGGGGTGAGACCGAGAGTTTGAAGACTTTTTATTTATTAAGGACCACCCTAATAAACACAAACAAACCAATATGACTGAGATCTATATGATAATTTGGATCTTATGGCAATTTATGTCAATTTTTTCGGAGTCATTTGTGTGGGGACTAGGTCTAAATATAGACCGAATTCCACCAATTGTAATAGCTTTCATCCTACGGCCGATGTAAGCTCACATACCAAATGTCATCAAAATATATTCATATTTGTGACATGTAGTTTGATTACAAGGTTTACATGGACAAACAGACGGACAGACGGACGGACGGACGGGCATCGCTAAATCGACTGAGAAAGTTGTTCGGAGTCGATCGGTATAATAAAAGATGGGTCTAGGTCAAATATTTTTGGTAGTTACAAACAGCAGCGCAGTCATTATACCCAAACCACATAGTGGTATGGGGTATAAAAGCCCATTAAAATATTAAATTGGGTGTAAAAACATGAATTTAGAAAAATACATTTAACATTGTTAAGGGACTGGGCTGCACATGATAAATAAAAATTCATCTTTTCAGTGATTTTACATGGCCGGATGACGTTTTCGTTTTCCTTAACCACAAATAAAATTTGCTCCAGAATATATTCACAGAACTTTTAGCCCTTCAAACGGTATTTGGCATTTCTTGAAAAAGGTTCAAAAATTGCGCTTAAAATTCTTTTGGGAATATCCGAATTCAGAATTTAGATCGAAAGAGCTTTTACACTTGTTTTTGCATATTATTCCAAACAGTGTTGGTCAATAAAATGAAAAAATAAAATGGCATACAATTTTGCTGTGCTATTTTCACCCAGGAATAGGACATAGGAATCAATTCCCCCCAAAAAATTGTTTGTACACTGTAAGAGAAGATAGAAAATTGTCACCTTTAAAATTGTTGATTTTGGTACTTAAACTGTTTTTGTAGCCACGGATCGATATGTTCTCGGAGTGTTTTAGACACGACTGCTATTTCGGTGTTTTGAGTTACTTAAAAAATTCGTTTTGCCAAAATATGATTTTGGTTAAATCGTGAATATTTTCGTTCGAATTTCACTTCTAAAATTCAAACTTTTATATGTTTGCAGAATGTTTTTTGAGATGAATCATGTTAAATCGTAATTGAAGTTTTAGTTCAGTGACGCACTATGACTTCCCTGGTGAACTTTCTCTACAACAGTGTGCCGATCAACATTCTTCGACTTTAGGTGATGAAGTGTCAAACCAGTCCGGTGTTTCGGCATTTCTCTAAATTCTATCGTAGCTGTCCCTCGTTGAAGCAAGAAGTCTGTGCATGAAGGTGGTCTTCTAGTTTAGAAATTTTTTTTCAATTTTTTTTTTAGCACATTTTAGCACATGCCTGCAGAGCCCAAAAAAGTACTTGAACATTGAAGTCAAAACTTTCAATGCGTTTTTCTCGAAACAATGTTTTTCAAAGATGTTCGCACGATAACTCAAGTTTTTCTGAACCGATTTTGGTGAAATTAGCGCCAAAAGACGGAGAATTAATTGCGCCACTATCGCTAGTTGCCGAAAAAATGATTTCTCATTTTCAAATGGATGCCATTTCTACAAAAAAAAAATTTTTTTTCTGGAGCTTCACACGATAAAGGCATTCATGCTAACTAATTCCCCGTTTTTTTGGATGCAGTATACTCCCACAATTGTGCGTACATTGGATATACTTTTTTTTTGGAAACCCTTGTTTGGTATTTTTCTCAATAAATTGCCCTGCCAAATACAAAAAACAGAATTAAAAAATCTTTATTCCACGATTTTTTAAAAAACAGGTAAAATTCAGCCGTCTAAATTAAAGGATCCCCAGAAATGATTTTACAAGATCATCATATAAGATTGAAGTATCGCTGGCCATTAGTTCCATTAGAGTTCGAGTAAATTCAATACTGCATGAACATTATCGAAAAAAATGTTATCCCATTATTTGACCATCGCTCAAAAAAAGCCTCGTGTCTATTGGTGTAAGGAAATGTTTGAAAAAATACATTTGTGATACTTCACGTCCATAAATAGATTAAAATCGTAATTAGAATACGATTTTAGACTACGATCTTATATACTTTTAACTGTTTCTTAGACATTACTCTTATAAATCTTATATTCAGATAATTGACTTGGAGCTTTCTTCTACTCCGACTATAATTTTTACCCACACTACAATCACATTGCGTTGCTCTCAATTGGAAATCTTAAATGGCGCGAAGTTTTTTATAAATTTAGATTTTTTTTTTTTAAATATTAATAGCTTAAGTCAATTTTGTAGATTATTTTTTATAGTTCTAAGACCTTCCGTCATGAATTTTTCACATCATATATATTTGTTAGAACTTCTGTTTTTTATGGATAAAATCGTTTGGTACATTCCTTTTTTTCCTATCAAACAATTGTTTGTTTGTTTCCCTTAAAGTGCCAGTTGGCATTATTTTTCATTCTTTATTTCTTCTTTGAAGGTGGGTGTGCTTTTTGGCACAGAAACATCAAAAAGTTTGTAATCACAAGTTTTGTGCTAATGGTTTGCAAAACTCATTTAAACTTTAACATACACTGACTTGAAGTTTTTTTTTTTTCAATTTTGTATTTAAAAAGAAATTAAAAGCACAAAAGAAAAAAAAAAAAATTAAAACGTAATGAAAATGTATATTTTCTTAGTTCCAAGGTACATTAAATATTAAATTTGTTATAGAAATACTACAATAACAAAGAAAATGTTGTAAGAATTTTTAATGATTTTTTAGGAAACCGCTTTGTAGACTTATTGCAATTATATATGGATTTATAATTATTTTAAAAGGTGATTATCTTAGTAATACAAAAGATAATGTGTGTTGCATATGTTAGTTATCAGATGAAAAGGATTTTACATAAATATGGCTGAAATGAATAACTTAAGTTGAAAGAAAATTTTTTTAATATGATCTGTGAATTTGAGTATAATATTGAATAGATGCGATATTTGTTAATAAAACAAGTAAGAAAATTATGGTCGGTCTAGACCGACTATACGATACCCTATACCATGCGTTTAGAGACCCTATCTCTAAGGCCCAACTAACTGGATCAAGAAAATAAGCATAAAACAAAGTTTAGTGGGATTTTTATTAATTTTTTTGGCTGCAGATATGAAAAAGGCCATATCGGATGCTATATCTATATGGGGACTAGGCCCAAAAATGGACCGATCCTGACCATGTTTGGTAAAGTCTCTCGAATTTTGCGAAAATATATACAAACAAAATTTGAGAAGAATCGGTGCAATATTTTTGGTTTTTGATAGATTTAGGTGAAGATCGGGAAGCAGCTCTATATGGGGCCTATGACTAAGAGTTGTCCCATAGCGATCATTTTTGGACTACTGATTAATGGATGTAATAAACACATACAAACCCAATTTGACTAAGATTTATATGATAATTTTGATCATATGGCAATTTATGTTGATTTCATAGGCGTCATTTGTATGGGGGCTAGGTCTGAACATGGACCGATTTGCACCAATTTCAACAGCATTCATCCTATGGCCGATAAAAGCTTATATACCAAATTTAATTAACACATATTCATATTTGCGACCTGCAGTTCGGACGGACGGACATCGTTAAATCGAATCAGAAAGTGATTCTGATTCGATCGGTATAATAAAAGATGGGTCTAGGTCAAATATTTTTGGTAGTTACAAACAGCAGCACAAAGTCATTATTCCCAATCCACATAGTGGTATAGGGTATAATTATATATCAGTACACACGACCTATGAATCGCATGATATATGGCTGAAACTAGATATCAAATAGCGTAAAACTAGGATTCCATTTTTATAAAAATATATTTAACTATTTATACTCTTTCTGCTAAATCGCTGTCTGTGTCAACTGAGGCCGGGAAACTCTGATATTTTATGCACATTTGTATTTTATCATATAAGGATAAAAGTCCCTTGAAGAAAATTATGTTGAGGACTAAAGTATTGTATATTTTTCTAATTGTATGATTAAGGGTCAACATATATTTGGCTGGATATTATTGACATCTTTTTGTCGTGATATGACGAAAGAAAAAATTTCATAAAATTGCCAAAATTATCGCTTTTTAAGATCATAAAATAAAAAAGTCTAAACGCCGTTTTGCTCAATTTGACGGCTAGTTTAAGATGCACATATGTCATATTAGTATGCCCTGCCGTGCCTCGCTACGACTTACTGAGAGTTATTGACACTTACTGAGAGTTATTGACACTCATATTTTCATAATCAATTTTTTCTACGAAGTTTGTTTTGTTTTATTTATTTAGTATTTTTTTCTATGCTTGCTGCTATACAATATTTTCTGGCTTCTAATTCGGTGCAAACATTATCAAATTTTTCGGCGTTCCTGCTGCGGAGCCAGCTACATGAGAAAAATGGGGATTTCCCAAATTAAATCTAGCAACACTTAAAGATTAGCCTTGAATTTAGAATATGGATAGGTATTTTTTTATTTTAAATTTTTTTGATTTTGTCGATTATTGATTTGGCGATTTTGGTTTTTCGCGTTTTTCGATTTTTTCTGTTTTTAGTTTTAGTGATTTTTGAATTTAACGATACCCCTTAAATTTTCCACGTTCCCTCGAAATTCGAGTGCAAAATTTAGGAAATTTTATTTTTTCATTTAACAAAATATTTTATAAGGCAATTAACAAAATTATTTTTCAACTCAACACAATTATTATTCTGAATTGTTTATGTCCAAAATTATGTTATGAATGAAGAAACCAAACTCATTTTTTTTCCTTGCAAACACGTTAACAAATTTAATAAACACATACATGTCATTGTATAATTTTATGTATGTGGTAGTATCAACTTTAAATGGATTTAACTTATACCTTTCAAATAAGATACGTTGGAGAAAACTGTTAAACAATTCATCGTTCATAAGAAATCGCCTTACCTATTAATACTAGCAGATTCCAGCCCTCGAAATTCGAGCGCATATTCTTGGAAATTTAATTTATTCATTAAATAAAGACCCTAAAAGTATGCTAATCAAATATAGTCAATTAACAAATCAACACAAAAAACAAACTCAGTTTTATTACAAGCACATTAACAAATTTAATAAACACACACGTGTCATTTTATAATTTTATGTATGTGTTAGTAGCATTGTTAAATGCAATTTACTCAAAACAAAGGAAAAAATTTAAAAATCTGTAAATCTGCAAATCTGCTAAAAAGAAATACATTTCGAATAATATACGTTTGGTCTAAATCGGGATAAAACGGTAGAACAAAAAATCAGTCACAAGAAATCGCCTAGCCTCTTAATATTATAGATTGTAGATAACGCCCATTTTGCGTTCGATTGATCAACATATATAACTTATGGGCTCACAGTAGGTACTCTTGATTTGTTAGATTTCATATTTAATTTGATTAGAGGGGAGGGGGGGTAGAGTTGCCACGCCCATACAGGTCTAAACCGACTATACGATACCTTATACCATGCATTTATAGGCCCTATCGTGTAGGTCCAACTAATTACATACAGAACATAACGTCACTTATTTTTTTAAAAACATATACAAACCAAATTTTAGAAAAATCTTTACAATATTTTTGTTTTTTGATAGATTTATGCAAGTGACGATCAGGAATCAGCTTCATATGGGGGCTATGACCAAGAATTGTCCTATGGGATCTCATTTTAGGCCACTGGTGAATGGATGTAATAACGTTACACAAACCCAATTTGACCGAGATCTATATGATAATTTGGATATTATGGAAATTGGAGTCGATGTCATAGGGACATTTGTATGAGTACTAGGTCAGAACATGAACCGATTTTGACCAATAGCGTTCATCTTATGGCCGATAGAAGCTTCCATACTATGTCTAGTTTTTCAGTGTAAGATTTATTTGTAAAGTTTTAGAAACATGAAAAAATTCAAAATAGTGCCTATGCTATAAAATTGAAAAACGGTTGTCTTGAGTTACAAATCATCGCACTAACTTCCCGTTAAGCGACCAAAAAGCTTCAAAAGGAAAAAAATAAGTTTTCTTTTGAGCAAAAAAGTCCTTTTTGGAAAAAGAAGTCCAAAAATTTTGCAAAAACAAAGCCAAAAAAAATTTTTTTTTAATTTTTTTCCAAAGATTGAAGAAGTAGCTATCTAAACTATTTGGGACTAATTTTGCTAAGAACAAAAGTTGAAAATTACACCTGATTGGCCAAAATGTCAAATTTTGACCCTATATAACTTAGAGACATCTTGACCGATCTTGTGGAAAAATTGTGTCTAAATTACTATTCGATAGGACTAATCTTGGCACAAATTCATCCCGATCGGATATCGGTTCCCAAAGTTGGGTCACTTGACATAAAACGCCCCATATATATATATATATATATAGATAAAAAATAAACCCCGCTGTGATCAGAGTATAATGAGTTTATGCTTTGGTTCATGAAAATATTAAAAAAGTAGTTTCTGAGTCAATTTAGCTGTGTCCATCCGTCTGTCTTTCCGTCTGTCCCTCTGTCCATGTGTCATTTAAACTTTAATAAAATTACAGATCACAAATATGAATATATGTTTTTAGTGAAATTTTTTTAAATGGGCCATAGTACATGTATAGACATACATAGATAGCATACAAATAAGCGTATGAGATCGACTGAATTGCCCTAAGATTCAAATTATATTACAGTTCTCGGTTAAGTTTTGTGTTTATTATACTCCTTAACTTTTACTACAAAAATAATCACTTTATGATGCTTTTTACTCATAGATGCTTCCTGATATATATTTATTATTGTTAAAAAAGGAGTGTATAGCATACAGTTTTCTTAAATTAATTTTATATATGTTTTTGCGAAAATTAAATGACTTCACTATATTATGATATTTCTATTTTTCGATCTAAGCCACATATAAAGCAGGTCAGTGTATTATATTTGGTCTAGACCAGCGATGGCGAACCTTTTTGACAAGTGAGTCAAAATTGAATTTATTTTTTTGTAATATCAACCTACGGGTCAAGTATTATTTTAGTAATTAAAGATTTAACAAAAATAAATGTAAATATGATTTTATTTACTATTCGAACATACTATATGTATGATTATTATTTTATAATAAAAAAACAAAGAAAATTTAATATCAAAAAAATTATACATATACACACATTTGATGCGAAACTTGTTGTTGTTTATTTTCAGATAATTGATGTATATTTGGTTCTGATATATAAATTATTTCAATACAATTTTCATTTAAATCAAATTATATTGATATACAATATGATAAGCAACAAAGATTTTATAATTTATTACCAAAATAAAACAAGCAAAAACAAATTTTTGATTTCTAATGGATTACAACAGGGAACTGTAAACTCTCCCATTCTCTTCAATTTATATATAATGGATCATTTATCCGAAATAGATAATATAATCTCATTTGCAGATGATATTATTATATATCACGCTGATGATAAAATCCAAAGTATTAATGAAAATCTCCAAAAACAATACAATAAAGTTGAAAGTTACGCAACTAATTGGAATATGAGAATTAACGCTCAAAAATGTGAAACAATACTCTTCAGCCCACCAGTTAATAAATGCAACCATAACATTAGAAAAAACTGGAAAGAATTTCGAATCAAGTCAAACACGTTCAGTTGTAACATTACTAATAGAGAAATAGTTAAATACTTAGGTGTCTATTTAGACAAGTTTTTGTATTTTAATCGACACGATAAGGAAATAATTCAAAAAGCAAGAAATGCCTTCTTTATACATATATAGATCACTGTTTTATTCTAAATATGTGAGTTCTAAAATTAAAATATTAATGTATCAGTCCTTAATAAGACCCATAATAACATATGGCTGTCCAATATGGTTTAACATATCACCATCAATCATGGAAAAAATTAAACTTTTTGAAAGGAAATGTTTAAGATCATGTACATCACTTTATAGATCTCCAGAAAGCAATTATATTAAATATGTATCTAATAAAAAATTGTACAACCAGGCTAATATAATACGAATTGATAATATTATAATTACCCTTATTAGAAATAATATAATAAGATGTACACAATGTATTGATAATAATCGTATAATGGCTCCTTATTACACACATGAAGGATATATTATTAGCAGTTTACAGAAGGGATTTGTTCCTCCTGAAGCCTTTATTTTCCTTGACAAAAAACATTTAATACAAAATGAACATGGCATACCCATCTTTTACCATAATTATAGATGGGCAAATATAAAAGCAGTGGACTGCAACTTAACAAATTTGAATATTAAATATGATACAACTATATCAAGAAGAGATTTAAATTCCTTAAAAGAATCAAAAACCAAAAAGTTTTAACTCTTGACCCATTTTAACCCTTTTTACAAAAGTAATGTTTTTTTAAACTTTTCATTACAATATAAAAATTTAATTTAATGATATATGCTTCATATGTAATAAGAAATACCATTATTTATTTGTTAAAATCATTTATTACCATATTTATAATACTAGACTACTTTATCAAGGGTCATTGTATATACCAAAAAATATATTTTGTTAACTATTGTTTATTATAGTGTACTATATTTCATTAGTAATCAATAAACGAAAAAAAAAACAAGTAAGAAAATTATAGTCGGTCTAGACCGACTATACGATACCCTATACCATGCGTTTAGAAACCCTATCTCTTAGGCCCAACTAACTGGACATAGAAAATAAGCAAAAATCAAATTTGAGTTGGATTTTTATTAATTTTCTTGGCTGCAGATATAAAAAAGTTTATATCGGATGTTATATCTATATGGGGACTAGGTCCAAAAATTGACCGATCCTGATCATGTTTGGTAAAGTCTCTTGTATTTTGCAAAAATATATAGAAACAAAATTTGAGAAGAATCAGTGCAATATTTTTGTTTTTTAATAGATTTAAGTGAAGATCGGGAAGCAGATCTATATGGGGTCAAAGGGATCATTTTTGGACTACTCATTAGTGGATCTAATGAACGCATACAAACCCAATTTGAGTAACATCTATATGACAATGGGGATCTTATGGCAATTTATGTCGATTTCATAGGGGTAATTCGTATGGGGGCTAGGTCTGAACATGGACCGATTCTCACCAATCGTTCATCGCATGGCCGATAAAAGCTTATATACTAAATTTCATCAAAATATATTCATATTTGCGACCTGCAGTTTGATTACAAGTTTTACATGGACACACAGACGGACGGACGGACGGACGGACGGACGGACGGACATTGTTAAATCCACTCAGAAAGTGATTCTGATTCGATCGGTATAATTAAAGATGGGTCTAGGTCAAATATTTTTGGTTGTTACAAACAGCAGCACAAAGTCATTATACCCAAACCACATAGTGGTATAGGGTATAAAAAGGTATTGGAACAAAGAACTGATAATATAATATTAAAAGAATGGGGCTCTTTACCAGATACATTTAATATAATGACAAAACTGGCAAATGCTCTTTTAACAACATATATATGCGAAACTTTATATTCATCAATGAATTTTATAAAATCCACGCAAAAAAGACTTGTTAATGAAATGACTGCCGTATGTGTAAAATTAATGAATTCCAAGTATGAACCTAATATACATTTTTATACCCTATACCACTATGTGGTTTGGGTATAATGACTTTGTGCTGCTGTTTATAACAACCAAAAATGTTTGACCTAGACCCACCTTTAACTATACCGATCGAATCAGAATCACTTTCTGAGTTGATTTAACAATGTCCGTCCGTCCGTCCGTCCGTCTGTGTGTCCATGTAAAGCTTGTAATCAAACTGCAGGTCGCAAATATGAACATATTTTGATGAAATTTGGTATATACGCTTTAATCGGCCATGGGATGAAAGCTATTGAAATTGGTGAGAATCGGTCCTTGTTCAGACCTAGCCCCCATACAAATTACCCATATGAAATCGACATAAATTGCCATAAGGTCCAAATTGTCATATAGATGTTACTCAAATTGGGTTTGTATGCGTTCATTAGATCCACTAATGAGTAGTCCAAAAATGATCCCTTTGACCCCATATAGATCTGCTTCCCGATCTTCACTTAAATCTATTAAAAAACAAAAATATTGCACTGATTCTTCTCAAATTTTGTTTGTATATATTTTTGCAAAATACAAGAGACTTTACCAAACATGATCAGGATCGGTCAATTTTTGGACCTAGTCCCCATATAGATATAGCATCCGATATAAACTTTTTTATATCTGCAGCCAAGAAAATTAATAAAAATCCAACTCAAATTTGATTTTTGCTTATTTTCTATGTCCAGTTAGTTGGGCCTAAGAGATAGGGTTTCTAAACGCATGGTATAGGGTATCGTATAGTCGGTCTAGACCGACTATAATTTTCTTACTTGTTCTTATTGTCAGAAATATTTTTTAAATCCTGTTTTTGCAAATCTGTAATTAAATTTTCGAATTTATTTTTCCACATAAAACTGTTTTGGAATTCTGCTAATTCCATTTCCAAATTTTCAATACCTATCCAAGTGAACACGGTTAATTCCAAATTATTAAATTCTATTTTGTGTGGATACAATATAAACTGTAATGTTTTTGCTAAATCCTTAAATTGATTAAATCTATCCAGAAAAGCTTGTTTTATTTCCTCAATAACAGTTAAATATTTTTTAATTGTATTATCCTGTGTAATATAACTATTTTCAAAGTTTTCAGTTGCTTGGAAATGTTTTTGCAGATATGGAAAATATTTCAATATTTTCATTTTCAAATCATTACTAAATATATCAAGTTTTGTCATAAATGTTTTAATATTTTCAAACATGTCTAATACAACTTGACTAGGTCCTTGGAGTTTTTTCTTCAATTCATTAAAATGCTGAGTGATATCACAGCAAAACATTAGCTCATTTAGCCATTCCATATTTTCTATATTAGATAATTCGTCAAAAACATCTTTTTCATGCAAAAATAGTTTCATTTCTTCTAATAAATCTACAAACCTATTTAAAACTTGACCACGGGTGAGCCATCGAACATTATTGTACATTAAAAGCCCAGAGTATTGAGAATCAATTTCCTGTAATAATTTGGCAAATTCTCGCTTATTTAGAGCTCTTGCATTTATAAAATTGACTATTTTTGTTACAACTGGTGTTACGTTGGAAAATGTTTTCAATTCTTGTTTTGCACATAAGACTTCTTGATGAATGAGACAGTGAATTTCAATTAAAGAATGTTGGACACTTTGTTTAAGTTGCTGAATAAAACCAAAATTTTTGCCAATCATGATGCTAGGAGCACCATCAGTTGTTACAGAAACAATTTTCTGTAAATCAATATTCATTTTCATAAATGTATCAGCGAATTCCCTAAAAACATCAGGACCAGTAGTTCTTCCTGTCAATGTTATTAACTTGACCAGTTCTTCCATCATTATATTTCCTGATTTATACCAGCAAAAACTGCAAGTTGTGCATAACCACTTATGTCCGTGCTCTCGTCTAAAGCGATTGAATACATTTCGGCACATTTTAAATCGTAATTTATTTGAGAACAAGTATTTTCATCAAATCTTAATATTCGTTCTTTAATTGTATTTCGGCTTATAGGCAACTAATAATAGGCAACATTAATGCGCTTTATTATCAATTCTTTTTCTTTAAATCAGCAAATAGGGCAACACTACATTCCCAAAACGCTTCTTTTAAAAACTCACCTTCCGGAAGAGGTTTTTCATGTCGTGCGATACAATGTGCTACATGAAAACTAGCAGCTGTAATGTTGTTTTTAGGAATTCGAAATGTTTTAAATACATTAGCTTGTGATGTATGTTCTTTTAGCTTTTGAGAAAATAATTCTTTTTTTCTTCTTCTGTTAAGGAAGCACGAAGAAAATTATGTGGAAAAAAATTAAAAAAATTATGTGGAAATATATGGAATTTAGTTTTTTTAAATTCTATATTTTTCCACATAATTTTTTTCACTCTTTTCCACAGAAAAAGGCACAACAATTGCTTGCATTTTATGTGTTATTTTTACAAAGCCTACTACAAAATTTTCACAGGTTTCTTCGTACATCTACAATACCACAATTTGTTAATTGAGTATAACAATATCTCAGTTTGAAAAACTTAGATTTTAAAAATATGGTTTGAAAAAACTTATAATTGGTTTGAAAAAACAAAACAACTCGTGGGTCACTTAAAATTGTTGCGTGGGTCAGTGTGTGACCCGTGGGTCATAGTTCGTCATCGCTGCCCTATACCATGTATTTAGAGAATTGATCTTAGGCCCAACTAATTGGTTATAGAAATTATGCATAAATCAAATGTGAGTGCAATTTTCATTATTATTTTTTTTTGCTGCAGATCTGATATTTATGTTGGTACTAGCTCCAAAAATGGACAGATCGTGACCCTATTTCGTAAAGACACATATTTTTTGTAAAACATTACAAACCCAATTTGAGAAAAATCAGTGAAAAATTTTTGTTTTTTTTAAAGTGACCATCGGGAAGCAACTTTATCTGGTCACTATGTCCACAAATGGTTTATTTTTGCAGTAGCGAAAATATACTAAGAAAATATAAAATTTTTACGATAAATCAGCCTGCGTGGCTTTTTGGTGCACGCTGTTTACAAAGTCTAATATTCAGTTTAAACAAAGCCTTTTACCATTTTACCATAAAAAATATAAAAACACATTATTACGTTAATCCCTGATACGCTGACTGACACCTATACGTATGCTAAATTATTACTCATACGTGTCGAATAATAAGCATCGTAGAACAAAATGGCAACTCCTCTTGTGGTTGCGAGATTGAAAATATATAATATCTCAAAAACTAAGCGGTGAAGACCAAAGTGGCTGACATTTTGTTCTGATATTTTTTTCTTTTCCTAATGCAGAAACTAAAAAAAAAATAAAAATGGTCGTTAAAAAGAGTTTAGCCTGAGAACGTTAAACCTTTTAGATGTTTAAACAGGCCGAATACCGGCAGGATTAGACTTGAGGGTAAGCCATTTTTTATACAAAGTCAATATTTATATCAGGAGTATTGTGCTAGCAAGAGACTTGAGAATTTGTGATTTTCTATTATTAGCCGAAACAAAAATTTGTGGAATTAGACCAGTAGACTTGTTACCATCACTTTTAATAAACTATTTGTTTGGAGTATTGAGACAGCGGAAGTGTGGACTCTTGGTATGTGTTACATACTGGGAAAGTAATAAGCGGAAAAAGGCAAACGGCCGTGGCACATGACATTCCTAATAATATTTAAATAGCAGATCCCAGCCCTCGAAATTAGAGTGCAATTTCATTTAACAAAGACCATACATATATGCTAATCAATTTTAGCCAATTTACTATTTAACACTTTATAAATATCCATTATTGCCGTTATTGGATTATGTCCAAAATTATTTTTCAATTCAAAACAATTATTATTCTGAATAAAGAAAACAAACTCACAAACATATTAACAAATTCAAAAAAACACACACATTGCATTGTATAATATTTTGTATGGGTTAGTAGCAACTATAAATGCATTTAGAAATCTGTAAATCTGCTGAACAGCTACCGAGAAATACCTTTCAAATAAGATACGTTTTGCCAAAATCGGGAGAAAACTGTTTAACAAATCATCGGTCACAAGAAATCGCCTTACCTATTAATATTATAGATGCATTGCAAATTTTCAAAACTGAGTGTTCTCCATATATATTTTCAAGACGAACGTAACGTTTAAGTTACACAATGCGGGCATAAGTTAAAAAAAGTTTACAAAATGCCTTAAATTTTGATAAGCTTTAAATTTTTCTTTAAATGTTTACTACAAAAAATTCAGTTGGAGTATTATTTGGCTAAGTCTTAATGTTTGCCTCAAGAAATCGATAACTTTCCACATTTGCCATACTATTAATTGTGTTCGTTAACCTGCAAAAACTGCTAGCATTTTTAAAACTAATGAACTTTGCCGAAAAGTTTGAACCATTACTTATTTACAATAAGAAGAATGAAATCATAAACTATGGCCACAAGCCCATCATTAATTAATAATAATAACTAAGAAATAAAACATATTTTCTGTAACAACATCATTGGATACCAACTTATTTGGCTGATTGGGCTTGCAAATTTGTTTGTTGTGCTCAAGAAATTATATTATAAGTAAATTAAGGTCGTAATTGAACACTGTTATCATTAGCAATAATAATCTTAAGTAGGTTAAAGTATAGAATATAAATGCAGAAGAATTTAAAAATAATTCAACAAAGAGAAAAATATACATAATTAGCACTTTTGTTTTAAGATTTATTCAAGTTATTATGAAAAGTTTTTTCATCTTGTAAAGAAATGAATAAGTTGGAAAACAAGTGGGATTAAGAAACTTTACAAAAAAAGATAAAATGCTAAAAATACATAAAATGAAAAAAAAAAAAAAAATTATATCTAACAGTTATTTTTTTCGAATAAAGAGAGTTTAAATTAAAAAAACTAAACATAATACGAGGACTGCACCAAAACAACTCGATCTGGCAAAGAAATTACAACAAATTTGGGAAAATATTCTTTATTTCGCAAAATAATCTCCTTTTAGCTCGATATAATATTCCCGGCGATATTCAATGGGTGCAATAACCTCTTTGAATTAAGAAGGCCCTCTTTTTCATTGTTGGCAAATATTTTACATATGAAGAATTCATACTTTAATTAATGGATTTGGGCCATCGCAATAGTGGTTGTGAACTTTCGACATAAAGAACCTTTTTCATAAACAATGCAGAAACAAATACAATAGTTGTTGGTGATATGAACGTACGTAGTGGTTCCAGACAGCAGCATATAGATGATATAGGTCAGGTTAGGTTAGGTTAGAAGTTGCTGCTAATCCAAAGGAAAAGCACATTTAGACTCTGGGGTCCATTATGATACCACGGGACGAATAGGTGTTCCCCTCAGTCACCACCGTAGAACCAGCTTGAGCTCATGATGAAGCCCCTCTTATGTGAAATTTCCACATTTGAGAGATTAGAGAGATCGTGAATAACCGGCGATCCCAATGTTCGAAGCCTCGTTCTGGAGAGCGCCGGGCAATAACAAAGGAAGTGTTCTTTGCTCTCCACCTCCTCCACATCCATGCAGCTACGACAGAAGTCATTTGACGAAACCTTGAGGCGTTCAGCGTGTCTCCCTATAGGCAGTGCCCAGTGATAACAGCAACTACTGTTGAAATTTCCCCACGGGGGAGTGATAGTAGCGCACTAGCGCGCTTATGATTTAGAGCCGGTAAAATTTGTTTCGTGATCCTACAAGTTGATCTCTTAGCCCATCTGTTATCCGTTATGCCAGCGGTGTGAAGCCGAAGTTCCAGCGTGCACGATTCCAGGGGTGTACCAACACATTCCAAGTCCACTGGAACCCGTAAGGTAGTGCCCTGTCTTACCAGCTCATCAGCTTTACAGTTTTCCGGTATATTCCTGTGCCCTGGGACCCATTTTAGTCTGATGTCAAACTGTTTGGCCATCTCATTTAAAGACCTGCGGTAGTTAGGGGTGGTTCTTGTTTTCAGGAACATTGATTTTAAGGATTTTACCACGGCCAGACTATCAGAGTAGATCTTGACTGCGGTTATAGACAGAATATTCCGATCCAACCAGTCAGCAACTTCCTTTATTGCCAGTACCTCCGCCTGATTTAGTTCAAGCTCCTTTGAATAGACTCCGAAACCAACTTGGTCACGCAATTACGATCTGTCAGTGTAGAAATTTATAGAACGCTTGCTACCTGGAATCCTCCCAGACCAAGGTTCCCTGGTCGGTATTAGAGTGTTGTAGTGTCATTCGAACACACTCCTCGAAGTGGTGTAATCCGCGTTCAATAGTAAGTTCCTGTCAGTCAGGATCACTCCATGGCCACAATTATAACCACGCCATTGTAGTGTGCTTCTTAGTCGAATGACCGATGAGGCCGCCGAGTGCTTTCCTAATATGTCCAACGGTATTAGGTGTAAGAGGATGCTCAAGGCATCCGAAGGTGTAGTATGAAGGGCACCAGTGATACACGTGGAAGCCATTCTCTGTACCCTTTCAAGAAGGTTGGTATTGGAGGCTTTCTCTAGACCAGGCCACAAAACGATGACCCCGTACAGCAGTATTGGGTGAACCACCGCTGTGTAGTTGCAGTGAGCAATTTTGGGGCTGAAGCCCCATCGCTTAAAAATGGCCTTTCTGCAGGAGAAAAAAGCTATAGTCGCCTTCTTCGCCCTTTCCTCCAAGTTACGTCTGAAGTTCAGCTTCCTATCCAGGAATACGCCAATATATATGGCTCCATCAGAGAAGGCGATTTCAGTACCGTCAAGGGAAATAGGATCGTAGGAAGGTATCTTATACTTCCTCGTGAAAGGAACAAGTTCAGTTTTAGTCGGATTTACCCACGGACCGCAACTACTTGCCCAGCTAGATAGCCTCATTAGAGCCCTCTGTAGAATATTTCTAAGTGTGGATAGAAACTTCCCATTTACGGCTATGGCCACGTCATCAGCATAGGCGACAACGTTGCAGCCTTGTCCCTCCAATGAAACTAGCATTGAGTTCAGCGCTAAGTTCCATAGAAGTGGTGACAGAACGCCTCCTTGTTGCGTTCCCCTGTTCACAAATCGGGATATTAGAGTCGTTCCCAAATTTGGACTTTATCCGCCTGTTGCCAAGCAGATTTCCAATCAGTGAGATGATCACGGAGTTCACTTCTAGACTATATAGTGCCTCTAATATCGAGTCCGTTGTGACATTGTTCAAAGCCCCTTCCATATCCAAAAAGGCTGTCATGGTGTATTCTCCTATCGAGAGCGATTTCTCGATGGTACTTACAAGCTCGTGAAGAGCTATTTCGGTTGACCTTCCTTTGCTGTAAGCGAACCTAAGGTTACAAATCTTTCAAGGAAATGTTTTAAACTTGGAACAATTTGATAATACAATTAAAATTTCGTTGCCAAATCGAGAGAAAGTTTCAAAAAACCAGTCCTTAAAAACAGGTGGTTTAATTATAAATGTTTAAAAGCAAGAAAACCTGCGTTCGACCTCCTAAATGTATTTAGAAGAACAAAATATATGCCAGACATATTGAAATATCAGCAAGCAAAATAACGTTATGCCTCGGAATGTAATATTTTTTTTAATATGATTCTAAAAATTGGTGGAAGTTAGCGAAGGAAATATGAGGTGATTGTCTAAGAGTGGTTTCAAACATATCAGCGCAGCTTTTAAGCAACACTTCCAAAGTCTTCTAAATCAGCAACAAATACCTAATGACATTCATTATGCATCAATGATGACTTGGAAAAAGACGTAAAAATAGAAGAATTAAAACATGTCCTGCAGGTGACTAAACCTAATATAGCACCAGGAGCTGATATAGTTCTCAATGAAATATTTAAAAATGCAACAGTAGAATTTTTAAATGAATTGGTTAAATCAGCCATGGCCAAACTACGGCCCGCGGGCTGTATATAGCCCGCCAACATATTTTGTATGGCCCGCTGTGTATAATAAAAAAACATAGTTTATATGGGCTTAGTTAATAAAAATTCTAAATTTGATGTTTTTTATTTTACAAAACAGAAAAAAATTAATTTTTTTTCCAAAACTTCTGTACAGTGTTGCCGCCGACCAACTTTTTTTCGCAGTGAAATCGACAAAAAAAAAAAAAACGCAGTGAAACGCAGTGACGAGAAATAAAATAATGTCGTTTTCGTTTGGATAAAAAAAGGCAATTTGTTTTTCATTTTTTTAACACTTTTTCGCCCTTTTTTTAAGAATTACTTGTTTTTTAATTTTTTTAGTTAATTTTATCTTAACTACTCAACTGAAATAGAAAAAAATTATTATTTTTGATTGTCAACAACAGTACAATACATAGTTTTAATTTTAGTTTTTCAATTTTATTTATCAGAACAAAAACAATTCATTTTATAACTGAAAGGTACATATATAATATTATATATTTTAATAAAAAAAAGTAACTCATTTATCAACCTTGACTCGATTCTTATAAAAACAAATGCTCAGTCACTAGTAAAATAATACCCAAATTTTTACGTATTTCATGCATGACTTTTATTGTATTTTGAAAGTAAATCTTTTGAAGGAACCCAGTCTTTTAAATGCTCTTCGGCAACACTTTGTTTTATTAGCATAACTGAACACACCGTTGAAACACTAAGCCTGTTTCTAATCTTATTTTTTATTAAACTGGTTAAAGAAAATACTCTTTCAGATGACGCACTGCTATGGGGTAAGGATAACAAAGCACTAACAAGTATTTGAATGTGAGGATACATAAGCTCTCCAATTGAAGTTTTTAATTTAAAAACAGAAGTCCAGAAATTTTCAAGATCTTCGTCTTCTGAAATAAAGTCATTTATAATTAAAAATCGCCACTCACTTTCTAAATCATCTATATCTTCACCATTTACAATATTAGGAAACAAACGTATGACTGGTATTAAACTTTTACCTAGCTTAGTAGGGTTTAAAATTTGAAGAGCAATTAAAACAGGGTCTGAAAAGTTAATTCTCTTAAATATTTGCTTGCAAATTGTAATGTAAAACTGTTTACAGTTTTTTTTAATTTCGTAAACTTGCTCAGACGTTAAACCTTGATCTTTAATGGTTATTTCTGCTCTTGGTCCAATATAAACATCAGTTGTTGGTTTGAAAATGGAAGTATCATCAAAATTTTTATTATTTATATCTTCCATATCCATTAATTTTAAATCCAAAAAATTATTGGCAAGGTTTTTGAAATAAAATTTAAAAGATTCCAAAATCTTATGGAAGCGAGGCCTTTCTGCCTGAAACTCCAAGTTTAATTTATTAACAGCATTTAATGAATATGATAGAAATTGCAAATAACATAAATTTTCTGATGTCATTCCTTGTAAGATTTTAGACGCAACATCATTACTTTGATCGAACTTATTGTACAGAAAAAAGTGCTTTAAAGGCTGCCATTGTTCTAAAATACGTTATATCGCAGCTTCCAAAGATAACCATCGAGTATTTGCAATTTTCAAAATTTTGTGCTGTTTGACGTCAAAGTATTCTTGAAACTCTCTAAATTGATTTTGACGTTTGCTGCTATGCGAAAAAAAAACTATAAATATCCCTTACTAAATGTTCCACAGCAGATGGAATGGCTTTGGAAGCAGCAGAGGAACATAAATTAAGTGAATGACAAACGCATCCAACAACATACAAGTTTTCATTAACATGTCTGAAAAGTGCCTGCACTCCGTTTAAACTACCCATCATAGAAATTGGAATTTTTGCTTTTTCCATAAAATCTATTATGGATGAATATATTGATTTGGAATCGCTGTTGTCCAATTCAATGAGATTTAAGAGGCGATCGCATACTTTTCCTAATTTATCATCAAAATAACGGACAACTACTGCTAAAACTTTTGAAGTACTTATATCAGTTGATTCATCTATTATGATAGTAAATTTTTTCCGCCTTAACTGTTCACAAAAATCTTCCAGAATACTTTTCGACAAAATATTATTTGCAGTCTCTACAGCTTTAGTTCTGCCACATTTCAATTCTTTGACAATTTCGTCATCTTTGGCAATGTTTTTAAACAAGTCGATCAGTGGAGTTACAAGATTAAATGACAAGTTGTGCAAACATAAAAAAATTATAATTTTCAATTCCGCTGTTTTTTGTTTGTTAAGTATGGAATTATATTCCTTTAGTTTTTCCGTGTCATTAACCTGAGGTTGATTTTTATTGATCAAATATCTCTTTGTATGACCCTCGGTATTTGCATGACGTTCAAAATGTGTGTAATTATTGTCCAAGTATTTCCAGCATAACTTACAGAAAGCTTTTTTGTCTTTGCAATCCAGCCAATTATATTTTTCTTTCCAAGATTAGTAGAGGATGATGATGGCTCGTTGTCATCTAAAATTTCAATTCCATCTGTACTAGTACAAGCTGTATCATCTGCTTCTTTTTCACAATTAGGATTGATAATTCTTTCGCCTCGTTTTTCCAAAATATGTCTTTCTTTTGGTACAAAAATCTAAAATTACAAAATATGTATTTTTTATTAATTTAAGATATTTTACAGCCTTACCTTGATATAGAATTCTGCCCATGTGTTGTTGCCGGGAGTTTCCTTTTCTTTGCATTTGTCTTCTTGTTGGTTTTCTCTTGGCTGCTATAAATAATTATTATGTAATATTTTCTAGTTATTTGAAACGCCAACTTACCCATTCATTTCGAAACAATATAAAAATTAATTAAATGGACTGAAAAGCAAATATTTTTTTCACGAAATAGTTTGTTTATGTATTTCTAACGGGATTTTCAACATTTTAATACAAGACCTAATCAGTCAACTGCAACGTAACATAACAGCAGAAAATGTTGCCATCTAGTTGCTATATTTTTAACAGGGTGACAATTTTATCTCGTTGTGTTATAACCTTCACAGGCTTACGTGTTAAACACGTTTGAGGTAAATCATGTTAAGGCGTTATTGATCAAAAAAAGAGGAAAACTACCAAAAACTGAAAAACGCAGTGATATTAAAAAAAAACGCAGTTACGCAGTGACGACGGGAAAATCGCAGTGAAAAACTGCGATCGCAGTGAAAACGGCAACACTGCTTCTGTACAATTTATAGAAAAAACATTAAAACTCCCTAATGTTAGCAATAGTATCATTGAGAGGTGTTTTTTGAATTGCATCAATATTGAACTTGAAACGGAAACTTGGGGGTACAAAAAGAAAATAAATACTTAAAACTAATGCCGTTTTCTTTTCTGACAAAAAATGTCGCATTTTATTTGCACTTTTTTCGAAAAGTGTATTTTTTCATATATTCTTAATTATAACAACCTTATCGAAAGGTGTCAAAGTGCTATGGTCATAAAATGTAAAAAATTTTGATTATTATCCTCTTCGAAGTCATAGGGTGAATATATTCAAAAAAGGGGAACAATGGGGAAATATATTCACACTATGACTTGAAAGAAGTCATTGGCTGCAATTTTTTGCGATTTGCGTGCTTTCGGCTTTGAGACCTTTCCATTGATGTATAAATAAGCTTGCTCTTAATTTAGAATATATAAAAAAATACACTTTTCGAAAAAATGGCAAATAAAATGCGGCATTTTAGTCAGAAAAGAAAAGTGCATAAATGAAAAAAAATGGAACTAAACGAGACTAAAATTTCGGAACTTGGAAGTTGGAATGGAATTAGACAAAAAGAATATTAAAATTTGGAACTTGGAACAAAAAGAGTGTGCAAATTAGGAACTAGTTTAAAGAAAATAACTAAATGAGCAGCTGTCAGAAAAAGTAGAAAATACAAATAGACCGTATTGTGCTATAGCTTTAGGCGAGAGCTGCGATATAAAATGTACTGCATAACTACTGATTTTCGTTCGGTCGATTAATGAGGACCTTTAAATTACACAGGAGCTGTTTTTTAACGAAGTTGAAAAATGTCTTTTGAAATATATTCTTAAATGGGAAAATCTTGTTAATGTGACTACCGATGGAATCCCAAACTTAACGGGTTCAAATATCCCCCTGCTGAAAAGAATTCAAGACAAGGTGTAAAAATGTATTGAAAATACTAAGCAACTAAGATTATAATTAAATTGGTAAACTTTCTGAATACTCAGATATATTATGTCACAACTGTGTGCGATGGTTAAGCTTAGGTAAATTCTGCGACGGGTATGGAATCTTAAAGAAGAAATTATAACCTTTTTAATATTACACGAAAAAGAAGACTTTCCTGAGTTAATTGATTCATCATGGCTTTCAGATTTTGCCTTTTCAGTCGATCTATTGTATCATTTTAATGTATTAAATAAAGCTTTACAACGCAAAAATATTTATGCTCAAACTATGATACAAAGCTTAAATTCTTTCGAGATAAAATTAAGACTTTTTGAACAGAATTTATTGGAAGAATTTTTTAATAATTTTCCTACGGTTAAAACATTTAATAATGTCTCTCCAGAAAACGTTAAACTTTTTTCTGAAAATGTACGTGCTGTAACAAATGAATTTGATCGAAGGTTTGATTGTTTTCGTATAATTGAAAATTATCTGTCAATTATTCACAATTGATTTGCTGCTAATGTTCAGAGTGCTTCAAGTGATATTCAGCTGGAATTATTGATTTACAAGTGATGCGTCTATGCAAAATTTATTTAACCATCAAATGGACAACTTACCAAATTTTTTATCGTATTCTAAATAAAGAAAAATGCTTTAGTATTCGAAATCTTGGAAAAAATTTTGATTATAATGAACCAAATAAAAGTCCATCGTGATCTAGGATAAGTTCTGAACATTTGTATGCAATACTAAGAATTTCAGCAAGTAATTTTGATTCAGATATTGAAAAATTAAGCACTATTTTTGTCACATTTAGAAAAGATTTTCTAATTAAATTTTCAGAAAAAAATTTATTTGGCCCCCGAATAATTTTCTAAGTTGATAACGGCCCGTCAGTCGAAAAGCTTGGCCATGGCTTAATACTTTAATATTATTTTTGAAACAGGAAGAGTTGGAGAAGAGTTTATGGAAAGTATAGTATTTCCGATAAAAGAAGGAGATATAAATAATCCTTATAATCCGTTATCTTTACGCGCCAAAAAACAAAACAAAAAACATAGTTTACTAACAATCTCTGAATTAAATATTTATTTCATTTCTACTAGATCATTTATATATATATATATAGATAAATAGATGAGTTCGTATAAATAAAATACATTTAATTAAATTAAATTCAATTAAATTAAATTAGAAACGACTTTCAAAAACTCCAACTGTTAATGAGGATTGGAATTCTTAACAGAAGAGTTATAATAAAATACATATTAAGTGGAACGAAGTTCACCGGGTACAGGTAGTAGCTTATAATAGTCATTATTTGTTCTATCACCAGTAATGATATCTGCTTACAAAATAAACCACCCTTTTGATACATTTGCAAGTAAGAATGTCAATAAACAGATGAATTCATTTCTAACCTTGGTTTTTACTATCATACCTTTTGATACCTTTTTATTTTACCTAACCATGCACTAATGCAAGTAGTAAAGAAAACACACACGGGTAATTCATTTGTATAGTGGAACAGGAGCGGATTTAACCCTTATTTTCAAATTTAAAATAATCCTAGAAGTACTTGCGTGTAATGAAGAAATTGACTCCAAAAATTTGGAGATTATGCTAAGGAAAATGCAAAAATATATACAACCAAGTACCCATTGAGGAATATGTCTGCAACAGTTCACAAAATTCTTTATCAGATGTCATTAAATATCATTTGGTGCCACTTGGAGATCTACAGATTTTATATAGAGCACAATACTAGCAAAATTTTACGAAATTCCACAAATTAAGATCTATTTAATATATTATTGGCAACGTCAGATCCGTTCATCTGCAGTATTCGAAATCAATGGAAAGTATAACAACGGAATTTAGTTGAAGAAGTCAAAAACTACTAAAGAACAGAAATAACACAGAACAAAATACGGAATATTTGCAATCAATATTTGAGTCAAATGAATAATAATTATAATTACATGACTAATAATTATAAGTACGAAAAACATAGCATTAGTAAAAACCAATAATAAACAGAACCTCCCATTGTTACAAATGCTATTAAAATCTATTTTTACCCACATATGTATGAACTGTTTCAATAAATAAGAAAGATTCAAAAAATAAAAACCCTTATTTTCGTAACAGAATCATTGCGCTAATGTTCAGCAGATTTATTTTGCAAAAATTAACAAATTTGACAGCAAAAAGTGATAAATTTTCCTGTATTAATAGCAACACTATTAGATAATATTACTAACGTTTTTTATGTGGAAATATTCGTTGAGTGTAAACAAATTACCAAATTTGACAGCAAAACGTTTGTAATTTTTCAGTATTAATAGCAAAATATCCAGTTGATTTTACTTTTATTTGAGTGTACAAAATTTGTTGAGTGTAAACATTAAAAAAATCCAATTTTTACAAAAATGTTTGCAATTATTAGTAAAATCCGAATATGTAATTTTTTAATAAATAGAAAAAAAAAATTCGAGACCTAAAGGTTAAAAAAATGAAAAGTTCAACTTTGACCTAGAATTTCTTAAAAAATACCCAAACAATTTTAATGAAATCTAAATGCAAATTTTTAAAAGTAACATAAAGTAAATACAATAGATTTTGAAAATAATCAAAAAGAATTAAAAGTAATCTCTGAAAATAGTCGAATTATTTTTGGATTACTTTTGATTCTTTTTGATTATTTTTTGGTAATTTCAAGAAATTCTTATTATTTTTAGATTAAATTAGATTTGAAACTATGCGTTAGTCAAAAGGTTCTTAATATGACTAGAACAGTCAAGTTAAATATGCTACTTCTCATAGAATTTTCAATGTTCTATGCATAAACAAGGAATACTGAGAAATTTTACTCTTGGAATCGCAGTCGGTAGTTTTTGCACTAACTCCGACTCAGATTCATCCCTGGTCTCAGAATCATGATCAAGGTTGTTGTTTTAGTGTAAGTCTACTTAAGTTCTTAGTTGCAAGAACATGGTTATTTTTCATTATTTAATCATTATTTAAGTAAAAATAATAATAATTAGTACTAGTGACTTGAATTACCCACTACCGCTATTCAAAATAAATTGCTTCGTGGTTCAACCTTCAAACAATATATTTTAAATGAGTACATAAATACTTATAAATTAAATCTAAACATTTTTAATTGCGCTTATTCTATTTACAACGAAACAAAACAAAAAAAAAAAAAAAAAAAAAAAAAATAGTATTAATGAAATTTCCATTTCATGGCAAAATTAAAGAAAAGCCACTCTCTGTTCATACCACATGCCTGGTTGGTTTAATGTTCATTCATTACTTTAACACAAAAACTGGTAGAAAATAAAAAAAAAAAAAAAAACTACACAAAGTTTACAACTCAAAACATATGCATCTCTTTAAACATATACATTCAAATATGCATACGTACATACCTGAAAACTTACAAATAACCACTACACTGACATCAGCAACAAGAACAAGTGATATAATCACAGTTAACGTTTGAAACTGCAAATACCGTTGTTGCTGATATTGCTATTCCTGTATGTAAAACACATCAGCAAAACACCGTATAGCAAATATGTTAAGTATTTACATACGTTCCTTTTTTAAAATATTTTTTTTTCGGGTTTTTACTCTTAACACACAGATAAACTTTAACAAAGACTAGTGTTTTATATTCATATATGTACGTACACACTCGTATATATATTTTTTTTTCAACGAAAACTATTCAACAACGGCAACAACGACAACAGCAACCAAATAATAAGTAAAGCGTAAAAAAGCAAAGTTCAAACTATGTACGACTAAGTATGTGCAACGTAACGGCAGTAAATAGAACAGAATTAACACTACAATTCTATAAATAGCAACAATAGCTAAAACTTAACTATAAAAATTTAGTCAAGCTGCTATAACTTGCTGTTAAACAGTAGTTTAAATTTCTTGTTAATTGAAAGCATTCTTGATAAATGAATTTAGTTAAGAATATTAAGAAATTCCGCGAATATTTTTAATCTTTATGAGGAAGAATTACACCTTTGTTTCCTTTTGAAACTGATGTACATATCGGCTTAAGAGTAATGTCTGCTATGATATTCTACTAAAAAAACTTTATATTTACGTGGAATCCTCATTTGTCACACCTCGCCTGAAGTACAAACAGGTTGACTTAAAATGCCAATAAAAACGGAAAGCTGCATTTTTTTCGTAGTTAATAGTACATGAAAAGTCCACTTGAATTGAAATCCTAGCTGATCTTTTTTCTAAGATAGGTGGATATTCGTTTTTTCGGACTTTTCCACCATAATAAAGCGTTATTGATTCTTGGCGGTGCTATTATTTGAGCACGTATGCCTGTATGTGTAATTTGAGTAGTCGCTCCTTCGATTTGACTAATCGCTCTTTCGATTACTAAAATTTTTTTTTTTGTGTGAAATGTTTTATATAATAAGAAAAAAAAGTGTACGTTTCATTAAATTACACCAAGCTTAAGCTAACAAGTAATTCAGTTCCATAACTAATTCAAATTTATACAATGTTAGTCACTAGATCATGTGGCTTGGTTCTCTTCAGTCTTCTTGAGTAGATTTCTTCGCTACATAAGATGAAAGCTTCTGGGTTGTTATGGCGTTGTAGTCTATTCGCATGATTTAATGCAACATTTTTTATTGCTTCAGCGACTTTGCTAACTGCAAGATCTCGATGAATATCATCATTTCTGGCATACCAGGGCGCGTTTATAACGTCTCTAAGGATTTTTTGATGTGTAAACATCTATACGCGCAGGGAGGTAAATTTCTAATTCACAATACAATCACAAAAACAGCGTAATGTGTGAGCGTAAGATCTTACGCGTAACATGTGAGCATTAAGACAAATCAGTGTGACATGATTGTTTGGTGAAAAAATTATGATATTTAATAACCTTTTTGTGATCGGACTCACATGATTTTTGATGTGTAAACATCTATACGCGTAAATATAAAAATAGTAAAAATAGCGTAACATGTGAGTCGTAAGACAAAATGTGATTGTATTGGTGAAAAATTAAAAATGCAAATAAAAAATGAAAAAAAAATTAAAAATAAAAAATGAAAGATGAAAAATTAAAAATTAAAAATGAAAAACGAAAAATGAAAAAAAAAAATGAAAAATAAAAACTAATGAAAAATAAAAAATGAAAAATTAAAAATTAAAAATTAAAAATTAAAAATTAGAAATTAAAAATTAAAAATTAAAAATTAAAAATTAAAAATTAAAAATTAAAAATTAAAAATTAAAAATTAAAAATTAAAAATTAAAAATTAAAAATTAAAAATTAAAAATTAAAAATTAAAAATTAAAAATTAAAAATTAAAAATTAAAAATTAAAAATTAAAAATTAAAAATTGGAAATTAAAAATGAAAAATGAAAAATGAAACATGAAAAATAAGAAATGAAAAATGAAAAACGAAAAATTAAAAAGGAAAAATGAAAAATAAAAAAAGAAAAATAAAAAAATGAAAAATAAGAAATGAAAAATGAAAAATGAAAAATAAAAAATGAAAAATAAAAAATGAAAAATGAAAAATGAAAAATAAAAAATAAAAAATGAAAAATGAAAAATTAAAAATAAAAAATGAAAAATAAAAAATGAAAAATGAAAAATGAGATATGAAAAATGAAAAGTGAAAAACGACAAATGAAAAATAAAAAACGAAAAATGAAAAATAAAAAATTAAAAACGAAAAACGAAAAATGAAAAAAAAAAATTAAAAACGAAAAATAAAAAATTAAGAATAAAAATGAAAAATAAAAAATTAAAAATAAAAAAATTAAAAAAAAAATTAAAAATAAACAAGTAAGAAAATTATAGTCGGTCTAGACCGACTATACGATACCCTATACCATGCGTTAAGAGACCCTATCTCTCAGGCCCAACTAACTGGATATATAAAATAAGCATAAACCAAAAATTAAAAATTAAAAATTAAAAATTAAAAATTAAAAATTAAAAATTAAAAATTAAAAATTAAAAATTAAAAATTAAAAATTAAAAATTAAAAATTAAAAATTAAAAATTAAAAACTAAAATTACAAATTAAAAATTAAAAATTAAAAATTAAAAATTAAAAATTAAAAATTAAAAATTAAAAATTAAAAATTAAAAATTAAAAATTGGAAATTAAAAATGAAAAATGAAAAATGAAACAAGAAAAATAAGAAATGAAAAATGAAAAACGAAAAATTAAAAACGAAAAATGAAAAATAAAAAAAGAAAAATAAAAAAATGAAAAATAAGAAATGAAAAATGAAAAATGAAAAATAAAAAATGAAAAATAAAAAATTAAAAATGAAAAATAAAAAATAAAAATGAAAAATGAAAAATAAAAAACGAAAAATAAAAAATGAAAAATGAAAAATGAGATATGAAAAATGAAAAGTGAAAAACGAAAAATGAAAAATAAAAAACGAAAAATGAAAAATAAAAAATGAAAAACGAAAAACGAAAAATGAAAAAAAAAAAAATTAAAAACGAAAAATAAAAAATTAAGAATAAAAATGAAAAATAAAAAATTAAAAATAAAAAAATTAAAAATAAACAAGTAAGAAACTTATAGTCGGTCTAGACCGACTATACGATACCCTATACCATGCGTTAAGAGACCCTATCTCTCAGGCCCAACTAACTGGATATATAAAATAAGCATAAACCAAATTTGAGTGGGATTTTTTATTAATTTTTTCTGCTGCAGATATGAAAAAGTCCATATCGGATGCTATCTCTATATGGGGACTAGGCCCAAAAATGGACCGATCCTGACCATGTTTGGTGAAGGATCTTGTATTTTGCAGAAATATATACAAACAAAATTTGAGAAGAATCAGTGCAATATTTTTCTTTTTTGATAGATTTAAGTGAAGATCGGGAAGCAACTCTATAATTTGCCTATGACTAAGAGTTGTCCAATAGGGATCATTTTTGGACTACTGATTAATGGATGTAATATATACATACAAGCCCAATTTGACTAAGATTTGTATGATAATTTGGATCTTATGGCGATATATGTCGATTTCATAGTGGTCATTTGTATGGGGGCTAGGTCTAAACATGGACCGATTCTCACCGATTTCAACAGCGTTCATCCCATGGCCGATAAAAGATCAAATGCCAAATTTTATCAAAATATATTTATATTTGCGACCTGCAGTTTGATTACAAGCTTTACATGGACACACAGACGGACGGACGGACGGCCGGACATCGTTAAATCGAATCAGATAGTGATTCTGATTCGATCGGTATAATTAAAGATGGGTGTAGGTCAAATATTTTTGGTTGTTACAAACAGCAGCACAAAGTCATTATACCCAAACCACATAATGGTATAGGGTATAAAAATGAAAAATAAATAATGAAAAAAAAGAAATGAAAATTGAAAAATATAAAATGAAAAATTAAAAAATAAAAATTGGAAAATGAAAAATGAAGAAAAAAATTAAAAATGAAAAATAAAAAATGAAAATAAAAAATGAAAAATTAAAATTAAAAATAACAAATGAAAAAAAAAAAAAATTAAAAATAAAAAATGAAAAATAAAAATTAAAAGTTAAAAAAAAATTAAAAATGAAAAATGAAAAACGAAAAATTAAAAATTAAAAATAAAAAACGAAAAATTATAAATTAACCGGTTAAAATAATAAATAATAATAAATATTTTTTGCTATAAGTGACACGCTTTCTGTTTGATTTTAAGAAAATGCTATAAAAAAATCTTTAATTACTAGATGTTTACACATCTCCCCTGCGATCGGACTCACATGATTTTTTTTGAAATCGTTGCATACTTTGCGATCCATAGGATGGTTGATTGTAAGTTAGCAATTTATTTTCTATTGAAACTTTTGAGTGTCTTCCGATAAGCCATTTAAATTTTTAAACTCTTTCTTTTAACTCATATTCTCTGTCTGTCTGTCTGCCATGGGTGGACCCCATTCCCCTTATCCAATTGATCTGCAACTTGGCCTGTAGTCCTGTCGTGACTACAGATTAATTTTGGGGTGGTCACGCACAGTCACGTGCGGTAACGCACAGTCACGGAGTGATCTAAATGTCTTTTCCCCTCATCCGATCGATCTCCAACTTGGTCCGTACACTTGCTGGGGGAAAAAGATTAACTTTGACTTAGTCATGCACAGTCCCGCGTGGTCACGCACAGTCAAGTGTGGTCACGCATAGTCACGGAGTGATCTAAATGTCATTTCGCCTCATCCGATCGATCTGAAACTTGGTCGATATACTTGCTGTAAAGAAAGATCAACTTCGACATAGTGACGCGCAGTCACGCATAGTCACGCACAGTCACGGAGTGATTTACAACCCATTTTCCCTTATCCGATCGATCAAAAACTTGGTCGGTAGACTTGCTGTGACAAAAGATTAACTTTGACATAGTCACGCACTGTCACGGAGAGATTAAAACCCCACTTCCCCTCATCCGATTGATCTGAAACTTTGTCCAACGACTTGTTGTGGCCAAAGATTAATTTTAAGATAGTCACACAGAGTCACGCATAGTCACGGAGATATTCAAAACTCATATGCATAAGGAAAGAAAGAGTTTTAGTAAAAACTTTGTTTTTATGGGTTAGATTATTTATATTTATACCCTATACCACTATGTGGTTTGGGTATAATGACTTTGTGCTGCTGTTTGTAACAACCAAAAATATTTGACCTAGACCCATCTTTAATTATACCGATCGAATCAGAATCACTTTCTGAGTTGATTTAACAATGTCCGTCCGTCCGTCCGTCCGTCCGTCCGTCTGTGTGTCCATGTAAAGCTTGTAATCAAACTGCAGGTCGCAAATATGAATATATTTTGATGAAATTTGGTATATAAGCTTTTATCGGCCATGGGATGAACGCTATTGAAATTGGTGAGAAGCGGTCCATGTTCAGACCTAGCCCCCATACAAATTACCCATATGAAATCGACATAAATTGCCCTAAGATCCAAATTGTCATATAGATCTTACTCAAATTGGGTTTGTATGCGTTCATTACATCCACTAATGAGTACTCCAAAAATGATCCCTTTGACCCCATATGGAGCTGCTTCCCGATCTTCACTTAAATCTATTAAAAAACAAAAATATTGCACTGATTCTTCTCAAATTTTGTTTCTACATATTTTTGCAAAATACAAGAGACTTTACCAAACATGATCAGGATCGGTCCATTTTTGGACCTAGTCCCTTTATAGCATCCGATGTGATCTTTTTCATATCTGCAGCCAAAAAAATTAATAAAAATCCCACTCAAATTTGGTTTTTGCTTATTTTCAATGTCCAGTTAGTTGGGCCTAAGAGATAGGGTTTCTAAACGCATGGTATAGGGTATCGTATAGTCGGTCTAGACCGACTATAATTTTCTTACATGTTTTTATATAGTTCTGTTTGTTTCTTTTTAATATGCTGCTCCTTCCAGTTGCGTCTAGCATCCCATGTTATGCCGAGATACTTTGTACATTTTTCATGTGGAACTATAAAGCTGCAGATTTTTATTGGTTTATAAGTTTGTTTGTGAAATCAACGTGAATTGATTTGCTTTCGTTTAGTTTTATTCTCCAAGTTTCTGTCCAGTAAACTATCGTATCAACTGCTGCTTGAAGATTTCTGGTCGATTCTATTTCATCGTTTCCTATTGATAAAATAAAAGTATCATCAGCAAAAGTAGCTATTTTGCTGTTGATTGGCAATGGTATATCCGCTGTATATAATACATTTAATATTGGACCCAGAATACTACCTTGTGGCACTCCTACTCCAATTTTTTTAAAATTTGAGTATGCTTGACCCTGTTTGACTCTGAAAAATCTGTCCTTCATATATGATTCCAGTATATCTGTGTATTAGATCGGTAGTTGGGTTTTCAGCTTGTTATTACTCAAATAAAAGAAAATTAGTTATAAAACCCATCGCTATGCAGCTCATGTTATACCGGGCACTACTGCAATAGAAAATATAATCTCTAGGGCATAGATGTTCATTATATAGCCGCTTCCCAAAATTCACATTTTTACTTTGCTCAACAGTAACGAGTATTCTCTTGAGAAATCTCATTATTTCTGGTCTGCAAGGTCATGGAAAAAATATTCTATCAGCTCACTTAGATCATAAATGTGCTCACGAAGAAAATACGTTGAAAGTGTGTGCACCATGTGGTAAAAAAACCATTATTGACAATCATCGAACATCAGTTTGACGCCTCTAACAAATTACAACAGCATCACTTTGAGCGAATTGCAAAGTTTTGGAAAATGTACTGGTGATACCGATAAAGAAGAATCGATGGAAATTGACGTTGGTAATAGAATTTTAAAAACATTCAAAAATTTAAGAGATAATTATAATAAACTAGCTCTACCCGGTGAACTCGTTCCACTTAATATTGATGTTATTATAACTCTTCTGTTATGAATCCCAATCATCATTAAAACCCCAATTCATTGAAATTGGCAATATTGCCTACAGTTGGAGTTTTGTTTGGTAAATAAATGAAAGTCATTTCTACTTTAATTTAATGAAATGTAGGAGACGAGGAAATTTTTGAGAAGATACAAAGACAAAATAGTAATAACAAAATCCGATAAAGGGAATAAAACGGTAGTCATACATAAAGAAGATTATGAGAACAAAATGAAAAAACTACTTGAGGATAAAACAACGTATAAGACGATTAGAATGATTAGAGAATGAATAACAGACTTCTTAATGATTTGTATAAACAAAATTAGATCTCAAAGTACGAAAACTTACAATTTAATTTCTAACTCAGCCAGAGCACCAACGTTATATGGACTGCCAAAAATACATAAGCCAGAAATACCGTTACGCCCTATTTCGTCCTCGATTGAAGTACCAAGCCCATTTAAAAAAATATTATATTTGAAAAATATAATATAAAAAACTCTCTAGATTTAAAACGCGAATTGGACCACGTAAATTTGGATGAAGATGAAATACTTATATCACTGGACGTGGTGTCACTATTGACCAACATCCCAATTCATTAGCGGAAAATAATATAATGGCACAATGGATAACTCTACAAAAACGTACGAAGATACCAAGAACGCTATTTCTGAAATTATTACAATTTTGTTTAAATGACAACAACTATTTTATATATAATGGTGAATTTTTACAACCAGACATATGGCATGCCTATGGGTAACCCGCTGTCACCAACCATAGCGGACATTGTCTTAGACACGCTATTGGAACAAACAATAGATGATTTGTGGATGGAAAATAAAAATATAAAACTTATTACTAAGTACGTGGATGATTTATTTGCAATAATAAAGAAAATGGACGAAGAACATATTCTAAAAAAGTTTAATGATTACCATAAAAAACTAACATTCACCATAGAAAGGGAGGAAAATGGATCCATACCATATTTGGATATGAGAATAATTAGGAACAACAACAAAATTATAACGGATTGGTATACAAAAACAATCACATCTGGACGTATAATAAATTTTCACTCTACACAACCAATGAACCAAAAAACAAATACAGCGGTAAACTTAATTACAATTAGAGATTTATTCACAAAAATTTAAACAAAATAAGGGAAATCCTAGCCGACAACAGTTATCCAATTCAAATGATAAATAATTTAATCCAAAAATCAAAAACAGGGAAATCAACAGTCGAAAAAAACACATCTGGCAACCCCAAATTTTACAACCTGCCCTATATATCCAAATTAACAGGGATTAAAGAAATTAGACAAATAATAGATGATAAAAATGTAAAATTAACTCACAGATCAAATAATACAATTCGATCGTTATTCACACAAACAAAAACAAAAATTGAAAAGACTGAGCAGAGCAATGTTGTGTATGAAATGAAATGCGTTGGTGGAGGAGGAGAAAACTGTGGTAAAGTTTATATAGGGACGACAAAAAGAAGTTTAGGCACAAGAATAAGTGAACACGAAGCAGACATTCGAAAAGAAAAATTAACGACTGCTACACTTTAGAGAGCTTGAGAATACAACAAAAACAACATTGTGAAATAAATTTAGAAGAAGACAAAGACAAAACAAATGCAAGTTATTCTATTGTTATTGTTTAGTTAAGGGGACTAAGGGAAGCGCTTAGTAAAAGTGGGAAAAAGCATGCTAAATTATGGGAAAATTCCTGTTAAGTCTATAGGAAATGCATGTCAAAAATGACAAATTTATGGGAAAATGCATGCTAAAAATTGAAATTTTTCTGTTAAAATGAGAAAAATTTCCATGCTAAATGTAGGGAAATTCCATGCTAAATATAAGGAAATTGCATGCTCAATTAAGAAAAATGATTTTCAAAGCTGCAAATAAAAAAAATCTTTCGAAAAACAAAACCATGCACATTACATGCATTTTTACCATTTAGCGTGCTTGTCCTATAGACTTAACAGGCATTTTCCCATAATTTAGCATGCATTTTCCCATTTCTGTACAGCAAAATCTATTCTCTCTTTAGTTAAGTTATTGATTTCAACTGTGATAGTAGGTTTAGAATACATACATTTTTCCATTTGTTTTGTTAAATTAATTTGTGTTTTATGTTGTGTTTATGTAAAACAAAAATTTATAATTAAAATTAAATGTAATTGACGAAAGATTAAATGTAAGTATAGTGTTCTAAGACCAAAGTTTATTGTTGTTATTAGAACTATTGTCTCTCTATGTTTCATATAATGTTGCCAGATCTAATAAAAATATCCTTGAAAATTTTGGAAATATCCAACAAAACGTCGGATGGAAAAATGAATAAATAATCTTTTATTTAATCTGAAGAAATATAATGACCTTAAAAGCCCAATCTAGAAAAGTCTAGAAAAACATAAAATAAATAAATAAATATATTTTATTTATACGAACTTATCTATGACCCAAAGCTTCAATTGATTTCTTGTGTGCCATTGTGCATCATCCCACAGCAAAATATAAATTTGTTTTAAAACTCTAGCCATGATAAATTACATTTATCGTCATATTCAAAGTTATCCAAGGAGAAGTTGCATCCAAAAAGTACATTATCAATTTCTTGCATGATTATTTCATAAGATCATATCTGACGTTGATTTAATTTAAGGAATATTTTTAAGAACAAAATTTGTCAATACATTTTGATAGTAATTCTATTCTCGAAGATAATTTTGATTAAAAATATTATTTCTTGACCGATTTGTTGATGGTGTACCCAACTGAGCCAAAGCTTCACTTGGCAATCTTAAACACATATCCTCAATCAATATCAATACATCATTATACATTTTCTCTGTATAATTGAATTGAACATTGAAAGTAAAGGTGCGTATTCGATGTAAAATATCTTCCATCACTTAATCACGGTATTTCATTCATAAATAAGATGGATTAGCCAGATGGGTTCTTTAATAATTAAATGACTTTTGACTATGAGCATTAATCAAAAGCAAGTGAAAATGAAAACACTGATCATTGTTTCGTTGAACTGTGCAAATTCGACCTAAAGCATCAGTTTCAAATATATTTCGCTGACCCCGAAGAGGTATGATTTGCTTTCGATGTTGAAATTCCTTTGTTGATGCATTCCAAATATAATTTGATGGAACCTGTGCATAAAGCAATACGTTAAAAATTGTATTTGGTAGAGCAATTTCTCTTTGTTCTGCATTTTGTACATTAAGACCTATTTAGTAGAAAAAAGGGCGTTTGTTTTGATTTCATAAAGCCTTTTCTATGTGAATTAAAACAAGGAAAAAAATTTTTATTGAAATCATAGAACAGCAAAAAACTCGTAAATTTAAGAATTTTTTCATTTACGAGTTTTTTTTTGTGATAGCAATTTCAAGAACAGGGATGATAATATCTACAAGTACGAGTACGGTAAACAAACTCGTATTGCAAAGAGTACTCTGGCATATGAATAATATAAAGATCTGTATTAGAAAAATAAAATCAATCATACGCTCCATTGTGAAGCAATATTAAATTATTTTGGTATTAATTCAGCCATTTAATTCTTCTCAATTAAATTGCACTATATTGTAAATATTAAAGATTCTTAACTACTGCTTTAATGCGCATTTGATGAGCCCGTTGAAAAATTAAAAACACTTTGTTTTGATATAAACGAAACACTTATTAAAAATTTATTTCGTTTTTAATTGTGAATAATATACTGAATTGTTAATAATAAATTGCTCACACACATTTATTAATTTCGAACAAAATATTTAAAAATCAATTCAAATGGCGTCTTTCAAAAGGGGGAAAAATTTCAACCATTTTGCTCTATAACACTTAGTTTTCGAGATATAAGCGACCATTTTCCAATTGGAATAAAAAGTGAAATTTTTGTGTCCATGAAATTTCGGTTCCCGTAGAGGTGAAAAATGATAGCATAAATTTCCTGTGGAACTTCTGTTCCCTTTGAAATTTTAAATTGAACAGCTGTTCAAAACTATCAGTGCACAGTGAATGTGGTAAAAAAAACTGCAAATTTTTTAAAGAAAATTTAATGTTCAGAATTGGCCTAAAAACACGATGCGACAAATCCAGACTTTTTGCTTTCGGCAAGCAAATCTCTATCAATCTCTATGCATGTAAATATATGATATAACATTTGGGGCTCCGAGGCAGAAATTTCGCGAAATCGCGGTTTGAAAATTTTTTTTTCGAGAAAAGTTTGGTTCATAAAAATTAAAATATATGACTAACCAGTTCTTTGATTAAAATTCCACGTTGACATTTGTTCCATTAAATTGGGCGGTGAAAATTTTTTGAGAACATTTTAACCCTCCAGCTCCCACGGAAGTAGGCCTTTTAGGTCCTTGTTTCCAAAATGTCAAAAATTATACCATAACTGCTTACATTTTTGATATAATATATTCAAGAAAAATGTAGAGCGAACAATTTCAGTAGGGGTCTTCATAGATACGAAAAAAATTCCATATGAGGCTTCTCCATCAGACGCAAAAAAAAAATTTAATAAAAAATTTTCAATACAAAAAGAAAAATAATAAAAAATATCGATATGATATATATAATGCAGAGCAATTTAATCTTCCTTTTCTCAGATAGCATTAAAAATATAATTGAGATCCAAGGCGAATACTCTCTCTAAAATAGAAATCGTTATTCCTAAGTTCTCTTCTACTAAAATGACTGGTGACCTTGCAATCATTAATCAAATAAACAATTTGACTTTGATCTAAAATCAATATTCTAAGCAATCCTTGATTTTGTTTTATATTCATCAAAAATTTATTCATTTACACTGTCCAACAGCATTTTTGGAACAGAATAGCGACCCTATAATTCTGAAAGAGTATGTTGAGTAGATCATTTTTGTAGAACAAACTTATGGTCCAGCACGTCTGAGTATTTTTTTACAGTGGGTCAAAGTTTTCATTTTTTGGTCGAAGGGAGCATTATACTTTATGAAAAAATGCTGTAAGTTAATGTCTGAGAGAATTCTTATGGTCAGAGTTTATTGTGGAATTGTATGAGGATTATTTTTGTGGAAGATCTTAACCCTCTAACTGGTTTCTTTATGGGTCAATTTGACCCTTTTTTCGAGAAAATCAAAAAATATCCTTTAAAAAAGGACATTTAAATATTAAAATATTCTACGAAAATGTGTGCCGAAAAATTTCAGTGGGGGTCACCAAAGACACCATTGTTGTAAATAAAGCTCTTTATGCTTAATTAGTAAAATTATACACCAACATATACAAAACAGGTAAAAACGGCATCAAGTTCGGCCGGGCCAAACACTGAGTTCTCGCGTCTAGTCAGCTGTGACTTACAATTTTACAAAACACAGCATAGAAGCAGTTTTACTGCATAATGGAAATCAGCATCCATCAATACCGGTTGCGTATTCCACAAAAAAGGAGGAAACATACGCAAATATTTCAAATTTCTTAAATAAAATTGAATACTATAAATATAAATGGGAAGTATGCGCAGACTTCAAAATGATTGCAATATTGACTGGAATGCAAACAGGATACACAAAATATATGTGCTTTCTTTGTAAATGGCATTCACGTGCTACCAGCAGCCATTATCATATTAAATATTTCGAAGAACGTAAAGAAAATATTATTGGTGACTTAAATGTAATCCATGAATCCCTTGTCCCAAAAGATAAGGTCATACTTTCACAGATGCATATTAAGTTGGGCGTTGTGAAAAATTTTATTAAAAGCTTAAATATACAAGGAAATGCTTTCAAACGCATTCAAACAATTTTCCCCAGATTATCTGCAGCAAAGTTAAAAGAAGGTAACATACGGTTTTAAGAAATAATTTATTTCATTCAATGTAAATTACCTTTTCTAGGAATGCTCGTTGGACCCGATATAAGAAAATTATTACAAGATGAAGAATTTTATGGTCATCTGTCGGATATGCAAAAGACAGCATTTGACTTTATGCAGCTGGTTATATCAGAATTCCTTGGAAACTCAAAAGCACAAAACTATGCAGAAAATATTGAAAGCATGCTAATCGGTTTTAACAATATTGGCGTTAAGATGTCACTAAAGCTGAATTTTCTGCACTCTCATCTCAATTTTTTTAAAGAAAACCTTGGAGCGGTTTCAGATGAACACGGTGAAAGGTTTCATCAGGATATAAAGGTATTGGAAGAAAGATTCAAAGGGAAATCCCAAAGTGTAATGCTTGCTGAATACGTATGGGGCTTGTACAGAAATCTTGACCCATCGGAACATTCACGTCAAGCTAAATACAGGAAAGCGTATTAAGTTTAATCTTTAATCCATTGTCATACTACTGCTATTTCCCAATTCCCTTTTATTCGAAAATTTGAAGCAAAAAAATAAATATGTACATACTATAATAAACCAGTATTAAAACAAAATTATAATTTTTCTATAGAAGTTGGCGTGTAATTTTGCCAATTAATCGTAAGGAGCTTTATTTACAACAATGGTGTCTTTGTTGACCCCCACTGAAATTTTTCGGCAAACATTTTCGTAGAATATTTTAATCCTTAAATGTCCTTTTTTAAAGGATATTTTTTGATTTTCTCGAAAAAAGGGTCAAATTGACCCATAAAGAGACCAGTTAGAGGGCTAAGATCTTCCACAAAAATAATCCTCATACAATTCCACAATACAACTCTGACCATAAGAACTCTCTCAGACATTAACTTACAGCATTTTTTTCATAAGGTATAATGCTCCCTTCGACGAAAAAATGACCCACTGTAAAAAAATACTCAGACGTGCTGGACCATAAGTTTGTTCCACAAAAATGATCTATTCAACATACCTTTCAGAATTATGGGGTCGCTATTCTGTTCCATTCAAAAAGTCTTAATTTGTTGGACAGTGTTGTTAATCGCGTGTGAAATTAAGTGCTTGAATGATGAAGTGCGATTTAAATAAGTTCTGTTACGTTTGTGGACAATATGTTTGTAAAAAAAGTATGCAAAGAAAACTTAATTTGGACTGTTCAAATGCCTATAAGAGCTGTTTTAATATAAGCGTACTAAAAGATAAAAAGTGGGCTCCAAAAACAGTGTGCAAAACCGCAACAATCGTTTATTGGAGTGGATAAACAATAAACATCGTGGTATGCTGTTTACCACTCCAATGATATGGACTAATCCTGGAATTCATAATAAAGCTAATTACTATGTATGTGCTATTGCAGGTAGGTACATTTAATTTGCGGATTTGAGAGTATAATTAAATTTTTGCGGTTTTGAATTTATGCGATTCGATAACTACCGATTTTCATGGAAATTTACTTTCATTAAAAAAATCGATAACTTTAAGTCTAAAATTTTTATTATAATTTTTTATGTTTCATTCTTAAATTTTATTAAATTGTCCAGGAACAATGAGTAATAAAATATGCAGAAAAAAATATAAATATATATCTGTGGCATCCGTGTAAACTCCAATATTCCATTCTCAAACTGAAAGCTCGAAATCGGAAAACGAAATTAATTCGGATTTTATTGAAAACCTCGAAATGGAAGCTGATTTTGTTGAAAACATCGAAATGGAAAATGATTTAGTTGGAGATCCCAGTAACAACCCTATTCTCATAAGCAAAATTAAACTGGATTTTATTGTTGCTAAATTACAGCTCACACAAAGGAAGTCGGAAGAGCTAGCTTCTTTTCTAAATGCGAATAACCTCCTAGAACCAGACGTCAACGTAGCGACATACCGAAAACTCCAAGCGAGTATCCAAAAGTACTTTGTAGAGAGTTCGGACAACGCAAGTGCATATTGCACTGATGGCAATAAGTTAATGGAAGCGATGAATATAAAATACAATGCGGCAGACTGGAGGTTGTTTATTGATAGCTCTAAGTTTAGTTTGAAGGCGGTCCTATTACACAAAACAAATGAAAGGCCAGCTGAAAAGATAATTCAAGAATACGTCGGAAAAATAATTGAGGATTCCGAGAAGAATGTGAAAAAAATGAATAGTCGAAGTAAATATTCAGGACAGTCGGATTTCAAAACTTTAGAAATGTGCAATAGAATTCGAATATTCAAAAACATCCTAAAACTACACCCCAAAAAATCCGCAACATTTTTAAAAGTAATTTTTTTCCCAAATGGTAGTTTTTAATGCAATAATCTATATATATAAAAGAGTTGCGTGAGTGACTGACTGACTGACAGACTCACTGACTGACTCATTCATAATCGCCCAGCCCAAACCGCTGAACCCAGAAACTTGAAATTTGGCAAGTAAGTTCCTTTTACAGAGTGTAGATCCAGTAAGACGGCATTTTTGGAAATTCGATTTTTCAGGGGTTAAAAAGGGTAAACACGGCCGAAAATGGCATTTTTAAAAAATCTTTAAAAAAGGTCCTAGGAGTATGAAATTTGGAATGTAGGTTCCTTTTGGGACGCAGATTCGAACCAAAATAAGGATTTTTGGAAATTCGCATTTTAAGGGGGTAAAATGGGGTAAAAACGGTCCAAAAAGGAACATATAAAAAAAACTTTAAAAAGGTCCCAGTAATATCAAATTTTGAATATCAAATTTTGAACGACGCAGACTCGAACCAAAATATGTATTTTTGGAAATTCGCATTTTAAGGGGGTAAAAAGGGATAAAAACGGCCGAAAAAGGGACATTTGTAAACATGGTCCCAGGAATATGAAATTTGGAATGTGGGGTCCTTTTGGGAGGCAGATTCGAACCGAAATAGGGATTCTTAGAAATTCGCGCTTTAAGGAGCTAAAAAGGGGAAAATAAAAGGGAAAAAAAAATTTACATTTGGTATCTTCTAAACAAATGAATCTAGGAATACGAAATACAGTATGTGGATTCCACTAGAGAATTCAGTTGCGATGAAAACTTTTGGAATTCGGATTTTTAGGGTGTTAAAAACGGTCAAAAAAGAGGAAATGGTACCTTTTTGTATCTTCTTAATATAATAATCTGTATACATGAATTTTGTCATACAGACTCCACCGAATACATGGGTATCAGTCAGGGATGAATGAATTGGTAATTCTAATAAGTGTACATTTGGTATCTTCTAAACAATCGAATATACATAGAATGAGGTTCGTGAATTCTACTGGATATAGAAACACCCGATGAGAGGGAAACTTTTGGAAATTCTTAACATAATGAATCGTGGTTTGTTCGTCCGCTTAAAACTTGAAAACTACAGGACCAAAGGCGATACCTTCTTCTGCGAGTTTCTTTCTAACTGCCACGCGAAGGTTTAGGAAAAAAGAAAAGTACAAAAAGTCTCAACAGATGGCGCTGTACGCGGTTATTCTATTTTAACATCATTTACATATATTGAGCACTATGAGAGGGAGAGATTTGTAAATTTGTGTGAGGCCATCTATTATTAATATGGATAGTCATACAGAAAATGGTCGGTATCGGATAAGTGGGCGTGGTACCTCCCATACAAAATTAATTTTTAACATGTTGTGTACTGTTTTAGGGAGAGTTTTCCAACTTTGTAAAAATTAGAACAATATCGAACTCAATATCATGATACTTTGATACTTTATGTGACATCATTTGTTATTAGTGTAACTACATCTGACGAAGATATGGATCGGATAAGTGGGCGGGGTACATCCCCTACAAGGTCTGATTAAATATTATATACATATACCAAGTATAATGATAGGGAGAGCTTTGCAAGTTTGTGTGAGTTCATGTATTATTTCTGTGATTAGCCCGGCGAAAATGGGCGGGATTTGACAAATGAGCGTGTCACCTACCGTATAAAATAAATTTTCAAAGTAATAAAAGTATCTTGAATAATATAAAAGGGAAAATGAAGATAATTTGTGTGAGTTCACAGGTTATTAGTGTGAGTGTGGAAATGGGCGGGATCGGAAAATTGGGTGGGGTTACTTTCATAAAAGTAATTATTGCACTTTAATATATTGGATCGTCGAAGGAAAATGTTTAAGAGAAATGGCAATTTCTGCAGCATGTTAAAAATTGAAATTTCCGCAATTTTCATTCAAGTTAATTGATACTGCGGTAGTATAAGATGAAGGAGTGAATTTATCAAAAGACTTTTTAATTTACTTCATTTGCCAGGTGTTCCATCACATAATTTATTAGCAAAGTTGGATTTTAAAATAATATACTTAAATTTAAGCTTATATAATGGCTTTAATTTCAAAAAATTGGTCTATTATTGAATAACTGTTTCTTTAAAAATACATATTCTTTTTGAACTTTGGATAATCTTGTCATTTTTATTACGATGCCAAGAGAAGTTCATGGTAACATTGGCCGGCATTCTCGCCCTTTCGATATGAGCACGACATTCAATAAAGTTCACACACATCGGTTTAATTCGGCCAGATGTCTTTCGTTTATGAGCATTGCAATGCAGTTAACTTTGAGATAGAACCGCCTGGATTATGTTGCGTGGGCGGAGAGGTGAAATTGCCAAATTGCTTCCACCACCAGAGCCATTATGCACGTTGCTTTACGGTGAATCTCCTAATTCGAATTAAAGTTGGATCTGCCATCCTTGTGCCCCGAAACTATGCAATGGATCCCGACTGATTGTGACGAAATTAATGAGTAATGTGATATGGGCAAGGATTTTGAAAGGGCGGTTCAAGGGAGATGCTTAATTCCGCGAATTCAATTGACTTCAACCGATTTTACGTTCCAGTTTAAAGGTTTTCAGTTCCCAGTTAAACTTGGATTTGCGATGGCAATAAACAAGTCACAAGGACAGTCCCTGGAAGTGTGCGGCTTGAATCTGAAAATGTCATTGTTTTCACACGGCCAGCTATATGTTGCGTGTTCCCAAGTTGGGAAACCATCCTCACTATTCATTTACGCTCCGGAGCAGTAAAAAAATAATGTTGTATATCGTGCAGCACTAAATTGATTACAATCATTGTTCTATTCTTTTTTTAAATTAATTCTTGATTTTGTTCTATTTTCGCCAAATGCCGGACGGGACGAAGACCGTCGGGTCAGCTATACTAATAATTACGAGATATTGAATTCAACTGAATTCGAAAAGTGCTGTATTCAAATTATAATATTGCGGTAATTTTTAATAAAAAAAATTTCGAAATTATTTCAATCAAAAAATCTCCTTTGGGAAAAGCGAAGTTTGCCGGGTCAGCTAGTTAGTCTATATTTATGAATTTTGGTATACAGACTCCACTGAATACGTGGGCATCAGTCAAGGATGAATTTATCGGCAATTCTAACGTGTTGGGAAAGAAAAACGGCCAGAGAGGTAAAAATTATATATCTGGTATCTTCTAAAGAAACAAAAAAAAAAAAAAAAAAATAGAAACATCAAATGAGATGGAAGCTTTTGAAAATGTAAAAGTGTACCTTTTTTCATCCTCTTTACAAAGTAATTTGGGTATATGAAACTTGATATATAGATTCCACCAGAGACACATATATCGGAGATGAATAAACTTTGTTTTAATTCGATCCCTTGGGGATAGCTGGTCTAGACCGATACCCTATACCATGCGTTTAGAGAATTGGTCTTAGGTGAACTAATTGGGTTTAAAAAAAATCATAAACCAAATCTACGTCGAAAATTGGACCAATCCTGAACATTTATGGTAAAGTCACTTATATTTTGCAACAACATATACAAACCGAGAAAAAGCTGTGCAATATTTTTGTTTTAGATAGGTTTAAGTGAATTGTCCTATAGGGTTTATTTTTGGTCTACGGCTTAATGGATGTAATAAACATACACAAACCCAATTCGACTGAGATCTATTTGGTAATTTGGATCTTATGGCAAGTTAAGTCGATGTCGTAAGGGTCATTTGAATGGGGATAAGGTCTAAACATGCACCCATTTTCACCAATTTCAATTTCACCAAACTAAGCGATCGATATTACAAATAATATTATTTTTGAATAATTTTCGAACCTATAATGAGTAAAAAAATGGTACTTAAATGGAGTAGGTCGCAATACATTGGAAATTTTCACAAAACTCAAAATTTGCCAATTTTGTTTTTTAATAATTACTCTTAGTGATAAAATTATGTATTTCTTTTACGAAATTACTATTGGGTGTATTCTATATTGGAAGACAAAAAATACAACTAAAAAAATAGATAAACGAAAATAAAAATGTTTTTAAGTGATGCCAAAACAGTGAAAACTTTTAAATTTCTTTACCAGAGTTGATTAAAATAATAAAAAATAGAAGAATCAGTGAAAAAAAATTTAAAAAATTTTAACCGTTATTTAAATATTTATAAATTCTGATGTTTTCTTTCAATTATTATAAAATAATGGCAAGAATAAAGTTTAATGAAGAGATAAAATCTAGAATAATAGATGATTTTACTGATGGCTGCAGACAAAAGAATATTAGTGAGAAATATTCTATTAAACTTGCGAATAGTGTTGATCAAAAAATTATATATTTAAATGGACCCAAAACGTTTAAACACTTCGGAAGTTTTACTACAATATATTAATACAATCATTCGGTATAGAAATCATCCACCCCCCAAGATCATGACCATCATTTTATTCCACAGTGTTATTGTATAGTAAAGGTTTCCATTGTTTTGTCAACAGCATAAAAATTAATACTTTTAAGTTCTGTTAATTTTTTCTGAAGTAATATTAATATTTCTTCTTTGTTAAATAAATAAAACGTACAAATGTTTAAACTAATAAAAGATTCCATCCAAGTCGTCAAAAATATATTTTGTTAAAAGTTTCCATCATATTGTCACTCACACTATATTTCTTATTTTTTTTAAATATTATTATGGCTTAAATAATTAATATAATAATTACGATAACAACGTAGCGGGTATACTGCTAGTAACAAATAAAAATGTAAATATAGCTACCGATATGAACTTTTTCATATTTGCAGCCAAAAAATTAATATCAATACCACTCAAATTTGGTATATGCTTATTTTCTATATCCACTAGTTGGGTCGAAGAGATAGTGTCTCTAAGCCATGGATTAGGGTATCGTATTTTAGCTTGGCTGTCAATTAATAGATTTCCGATTTCTGTATTATAGTGCGTTGTGTTATTTAGGTTTGCTATTGATTGCAAGGAAGTTAATTTTCTACGAATAGAATTAAAACAACGTACGAATGTGGGTAAGACACTCTATAATTGAACTCAACTTAATTAAGTTAAACTATATTCTTTGAATGTTTGTAAGATACTGTTTTCTTTATTGAAAATACAATTCCTTAAATACTAAACATAAAGTTCTTTTAACTAAACTAGGCTACCTATAAGCTATCTTTGCTACCCCTGTCATGGATGAATTCTTATCTAAAGAGTTTATGATAAGCGATGCAATCATAAAACCTTTTTTATTTGTTGGTATATCCACATGTAATACTCGCATGCCTTATCAGTATCTCAGTACCACACACATGTGCGTACCACATGCTAAGACCTAAACATACAACTCAATTAACTATCATAATTTTTTTTTTTATTTATTATTATTTTTATTTCAAATAAATTTATATTACAAAAATAAATTAAAGCCTCAACACCAAAATTGGCATTAAAGATGCTAAAAGGCAACGAGTGTTAATTCATTATTTACATAAAAATATTAACTATTTAAATTTAATTATTAATATTATTTACAGTTTCTATTTACATTTTTTAATATTTTATTAGTTTACAATAAAAATAAAGTTTATATTACAAAAAGAAATTACTCAAGAAGTGTTTCGAGATAGGTTAGCAAAAATTTTTTTAATTCGCTTTTAAATGTTGTCAAAAGTTCAATGGTTTTCAAAAAAATTGGTAAATCATTATATTCACTTGGACCAGCAAAACAAATACGTTGCTTTGACAACTCAAGGCGACATCTAGATATGGATAAATCTTGGCTTTGTCTTGTTATCCTTCGTGTAATTTGAACATTATGTTGGAATTGAACAGACGAATTTCCTAGGCTTTTAATGGATTTAAAAACAAACTTCGTTATTTGCATTTTATATAGTGCTCTCATAGGTAAGACGTTTTTAGCGTGATTCTTAAAAAGATCCAAAGTATGATATCTGATTGGCAGATTAAAAGCTAACTTTAAAGACTTGTTTTGTGCCGATTGCAAGCTCTTCAGCGAAGCATTATTCTTAAACCCATATATTATAGGAAGGTAAGTTAAGTGGCTATGTATCAAACTCTGATATATTAGCATTTTCGTTTTAACGTCAAATTTATTTTTAATTTATATAAAACACCAATAGCAGAAGATATTTTTGATTTAATGGAGTCAATATGATTATCCCATTGTAAATTATTACAAAACAACATGCCTAGATACCGTATGGTATTGATTTCTTGGATTAACACACCATCAATATGAACTGCAACTGTCTCATCATTCTTCAAAATGTAGGGTCTGAACCTTATAAACTTGGTCTTATCTGCATTCAAAACAAGCTTGTTAAATCTTATATATTCCGCTGATATTGCTGAATCATATTCCACATGAGTTTTTAATACCTGAGTAAATTTGTACCGATATAGCAAGCAAATATCATCCGCAAACATGAATAATTTACCATTAAAGCTTATGTTGCCAATGTCGTTTATAAAAATTTTGAACAAAAGTGGCCCAAGCACACTACCTTGAGGTACACCACATTTAACAGCTAATAAAGAACTTTTGGCTTCTCCAATCTGAACAAATTGCTCTCTATTTGTCAAATAATCTTTTAATAGCTTAATAGAGTTATTAGACACACCAATTAATGCCAGCTTTTTAATTAAAATGTCATGATTAACTCGGTCAAAAGCTTTTGACAAAACAAAGAAAACACCCGCTACGCCATTAAACCCTGCGTCAAAGCCTCCACATATATAGTCAACAATATTCACAACCGCTTCTTCTGTACCAGAACCTTTACAGAAACCAAATTGGCGTTCAAATAAGATTTTATTTTTTTCTAAATATTCAGATAACTGATTAAAAATTATTTTTTCAAGTACTTTATCTACAATAGATAAAACGGACACTGGTCGAAACATATTTATATTATTAGAACCCACTCCTTTGGGTATTGGTACAATTTTATAAATTTTTAAAACAGCAGGGTATTCACCAAGCTTAATCATCTTCCCAAACATAACTGACAGTATATCTGCAATTTTGGTTTTTTTGCATAATAGCATTTTAGGTGTTATTCTATCATAGCCTGAACTCTTATTCATTGATATTGTATTTAGTATATCTTCAACATAGTCTTTATTAATATTGGAAAGATTAAAGGTTGTTCCAAGGGGTGTTGACGTTCCAAAGTTGTTAATATTGTCACTTGGATAACGTGGTATGTTACTACTTAGGTTCACTATCATATAAAAAAAAAAACTGATTGAAAACCATGACTTTGTCATTATCATTTGTTATGAAATTACCATCAACTGAACAAATTTGTTGAATAGCTTGCGGATTCCTTCCCAGCGCATTGTTAAGAAACCTCCATGTTTTCTTAGTATCACCACCGATTTGTTCCAAATTTCGAGAATAATAATTATTCATCAAATTTCTGTTACAATTTTTTATTATTTTACTGATTCTTTTCAGCTTTTCGGATAAAAATCTATCATTCCTATTTTTTCTTCGCGCTTTTAGTAGTTTGTCTTTGAGTTCCAACAACGAAGCTAAGTTTCTAGTAATCCATGGTGTAATTTTGGTTCGAAGGTTTATTGTTGAGGTACTTGTTGATGTATACTTTTCACCCGCGTCAGACAACAAATGTATTAATTGTTTACATTGTTCCGAAGGATTATCAAAACTATAAATTTCATCCAAATTCTGATCGAGAATAGAACCAAATTTAGCATAGTCAAATATATACCATGTTTTTGATATATTTTCATTCAAACATCTGTTGATTTTTAAAAAACAGCTCAAAATATTATGATCCGTAAATGTGCTTGCAATAGAATTTACATTAATTAAGTGAATTATGTTACTAGAAACGCAATCTATAGACGATTTACTCATTGGCCTAGTAATTAGATCATGACATGGCTCTATACTAAATTCCGAAAAAAGATTTACTAAAGTTCTACTGCAGTAGTCATTTGATAATAGATCCATGTTAAAATCACCTGCAACCACACATTGACCACTTGACATTACCGGAAGAATATCTTCCATTTTTTTAATAAACTGTGAAAAGGTACATTTCTGCGATCTGTATAGTGAAATAAATAGCAGTGGCTATATCCGACTGCTTTTACAGATTTTGCGTATTTAAAAAGCTTCATTGACTCTTTACACAAAAAGTCGTTAATAAAAACATCCTTCATATCATCATCTTCTTTAAGCTTCGATTTCCCGGCCATAAATTTTTCTTTGTGAGACTTAGTTGTAAACTTAACAACCACAGATTTTTTTTTTATTTGTTTTATCTTTATTATGAATAAAATATGCATCATTAATTTGATCAGGAATAATATTAGCTCCAATTTTGCCAGCTATACATCAACTCCATTAATAATGCAATCATTTTTTACTCTACCATCATTTAAATATTTTATTGATGATTTTAACGAAATGACTTCTTCCCGTGACAAACAATTTTCTCTTTGTAAACATTCAATACTTTTTTTATTAGTGGCAACTCCTTTCAATATACTGTCATACTGAGCTGACATAAACATGGTTTTAGCAAGCTCATCCAGCTGATCTAAATGTTTTAATTTTGTTTTTATTTCTAATAAATCAGTAGCTACAGATGACTTCTCACTACTACCATCACAAAATTGACAATTATACTCAAGAGATTCATCGTTTATAACTTTTTGATATTGTCTTTTATCAAGCTTTGTACATACGGCATGAAAACTTTTCTCACAAGAATCACATTGAATAGAATCATCGTTATCCAACACTTGCAATTTACATTGAGCAAAAATTATCTTTATTTTATTTAAGTTGCGACGATTTTTTCCAGCCATACTCCAATTCGTACACAACAAGAAACCTTTTGTTTATATGCTTTTATAGCTTTGAGTAAATAATACAATACTTTCTATTAAATTTTTTATTTGCAAAGTTAGCAAAAAAACACTACTCAATTTTTACGTCTTTATACACCGGCGTTGCCATTTTCTAGTGATAATTTTATGTCCCTTTTTTCCAGAATGTAGTTATAAATATTTGCATTTCTATTGGTAATTATGGAAATAAAAATAGTCTACTTCTACTTAAATTTAGGATAATATAAAGAATGCTCAACGAATCTTGAACGATTGGTAATTAGGGAAATAGTATCCACATAATACTACTTAAATTTAATATAACATGAAACATGTTCAACTTATCTTGAACATTCTGCCGGGGCGCATATGCAACAAGCGGCGAAAAGTCCAATTTAACCACCGACTTATTGACACTGCAACATTTGTGTTTGATACAGATACAAACTGCGAACAGGAAAATAATTACAACTAGTGTTAAGATGATGAAATTGCATTGCCTTCAGCTCAGTGTCGATGGCTTCGAACTGAATAACTTTCTTCATCAAATGCTTTATACCTTTAGTGTTGTTTTCTATGGTTACATCGAATGGCTTTACTAGCCTAGATTCCATTCTGTCAACATCCAAACTCCAGGAAGATGTTTGAATGGACGAACTTCTGTTTGTTGTAAATTTAAAAGATGTTGTTAGTGGTATTCCCTCATATATGGCAGTGAAACCTGGAGGCAGACCCAAAATGCCTTTTGCCGACAGGGTTAACAAACTGCGATTCGCCACGCTGCAATCCACACCAACTGTAAATTGGTTAAAGATGATAAAAATCCATTTGTTTTCTGTAGAGGGTGCTTTCCACATACTTTTCTTAGTAAATTCCTCGACGTTACATTCTGCATGCCTGGATTGTTTTAATGCGGTAACTTCGCATGATCTTTCTATAGTTGGTTTCCATGCAAAGTTACTATCACAATCGAATTGTCCTTGCAGATTCTTTGTACTTGTATTAATTCGAGCCCGTGTCTTTAAAAAGTACAGCTTTGTTGCAGAATTGTATACTATATAGTCACCATCAACTCTAGGTATCATGATACTCTTATTTCCTTGTACGGGGAGCGGGATCATTTTAAAAACCTCTGAACTATGGGCGTTGAAGCTAGTGTTGTTCTTGTTGTTATCGCTGTGGTGGTGGTTGATACTGTTGCTGCTGCAATATCATCGGCATATAACAGCAGCCTTATGTTCAAATTTCCAACATATAAGCCACCACCTAGCTGTTCATGCAGAAGATTTATATAGAGGGAAGAAAGTAGTGGGGACAACAAGCAACCTTGTTTTATACCTGATATGGTCTCGAATTTTTCAGATATTTCTGTTCCATTCCAAACTGTAGAATGTCTATTTTTATAAATGTTTTCAATTAAACGAACCATTTTAGTAGACACTCCTATTGCATGTAGTTTGAATATTAGTGATTTCCTTGCAACCGTGTCAAATGCCGCTTTGAAATCCACAAGAGATACATATACCTCTTTTTTTCTCATTTAACTTTAAGTGTACTATTGCTGTTAAGTTATAATATTATCAACTGTGGAATATTTTCTCTGAAACCAGCTTGATATTCGGAAAGTATGTTGATGTTGTGTTTGCATATCCGGTTATATAATCTTTCCGTTATAGCACCCATCAACACTTTGGCAATAAAATTCATAAAGGATATGTCTATGTAGTTACTTAGCTCATTTCTATCCCCCTTTTTAAATATTGGAAATATAACACTAGTAACAAATGATTTATTGACTTGCATATTGTTGAATAAAGTGTTATACACACCTCTAACTTCATGAATTAATTCGCTCGGTGAGTTTTTAAAAAATTCATATGGAATTCTATCTTCTACTGGTGCCTTAGCCGGTTTGGCCTTTGCAAGTACTTCGTTAATTTCTGTGGTAGTTATATTTTCATTCAAAAAATCATCAGTTTGTTACATTGGAGCATAATGTATATGTTTTGCAGTTTGAATAGGATTTAATAATCTCATAAAATATGACTTAAAAACGGATGAAGGTATATTTGGGAACTCTTGATACGTGATACTTTGATACTCTGTTACGTGACTTAGTTTAAGATCCAGTTCTTTATAATATTCATCCCTTTTAGTCTTACAAATCATTTTAAGCTTTGCATTTGCAATTAAGTATTTTCTTTTTATACCCTATACCACTATGTGGTTTGGGTATAATGACTTTGTGCTGCTGTTTGTAACAACCAAAAATATTTGACCTAGACCCATCTTTAATTATACCGATCGAATCAGAATCAATTTCTGAGTTGATTTAACAATGTCCGTCCGTCCGTCCGTCTGTGTGTCCATGTAAAGCTTGTAATCAAACTGCAGATCGCAAATATGAATATATTTTGATGAAATTTGGTATGTAAGCTTTCATCGGCCATGGGATGAACGCTATTGAAATTAGTGAGAATCGGTCCATGTTCAGACCTAGCCCCCATACAAATTACCCCTATGAAATCGACATAAATTGCCATAAGATCCAAATTGTCATATAGATCTTATTCAAATTGGGTTTGTATGCGTTCATTACATCCATTAATGAGTAGTCCAAAAATGATCCATTTGGCTCCATATAGAGCTGCTTCCCGATCTTCACTTAAATCTATTAAAAAACAAAACAAGTAAGAAAATTATAGTCGGTCTAGACCGACTATACGATACCCTATACCATGCGTTTAGAAACCCTATCTCTTAGGCCCAACTAACTGGACATATAAAATAAGCAAAAGCCAAATTTGAGTGGGATTTTTATTAATTTTTTTTGGCTTCAGACATGAAAAAGTTCATATCGGATGCTATATCTATATGGGGACTAGGTCCAAAAATGGACCGACCCTGATCATGTTTGGTAAAGTCTCTTGTATTTTGCAAAAATATATACAAACAAAATTTGAGAGGAATCAGTGCAATATTTTTGCTTTTTAATAGATTTAAGTGAAGATCGGGAAGCAGCTCTATATGGGGCCAAAGGGATCATTTTTGGACTACTCATTAATAGATGTAATGAACGCATATAAACCCAATTTGAGTAAGATCTATATGGCAATTTGGATCTTATGGCAATTTATGTCGATTTCATAGGGGTAATTTGTATGGGGGCTAGGTCTGAACATGGACCGATTCTCACCGATTTCAATAGCGTTCATCCCATGGCCGGTAAAAGCTTATATACCAAATTTCGTCAAAATATATTCATATTTGCGACCTGCAGTTTGATTAAAAGGTTTACATGGACACACAGACGGACGGACGGACGGACGGACATTGTTAAATCAACTCAAAAAGTGATTCTGATTCGATCGGTATAATTAAAGGTGGGTTTAGGTCAAATAATTTTGGTTGTTACAAACAGCAGCACAAAGTCATTATACCCAAACCACATAGTGGTATAGGGTATAAATATTGCACTGATTCTTCTCAAATTTTCTTTGTATATATTTTTGCAAAATAAAAGAGACTTTACAAAACATGATCAGGATCGGTCCATTTTTGGACCTAGTCCCCATATAGATATATCATGCGATATGAACTTTTTCATATCTGCAGCCAAAAAAATTAATAAGAATCCCACTCAAATTTGGTTTTGCTTATTTTCTATGTCCAGTTAGTTGGGCCTAAGAGATTGAGTTTCTAAATGCATGGTATAGGATATCGTATAGTCGGTCTAGACCGACTATAATTTTCTTACTTGTTGTTTCTGGGTTCCTGTCTTGTTTATATTTTCCTAATTCAAACGAGCTGCATAGCATTTCCAGTCGAACCGTTTATTTTAGACTTTAAGCAGTTGATTGCTTTTACTATCTTACCGGCTCTTGACTCACAGCTGTGTCTGACTTGCATTATTCACACAACATTCACATTTAGCATAAATGATACCTTCTTAATATTATTCATGCTAAATAGTATTGTTTATACTGAATATGATGATTACATTGTATTAGTAATCATGTCTTGTTCTGAGAGTGAAGTTGTCAATCAAGAGACTTACAAACATAATATTACACTGTGGAACAAATTCAGGTTAGCAAAAGTTAGGTCGATTCTGAGAGTGGGGGGTGAAAATAGAGGCTAAATTAGAAGACCCGCATCGCGGCATTTGTTTATGTTAGTTCGAATTTTTTTTTAATCGACCTTCGAACTTTGCAGTCAAATGCCGATTTTCAGCATATTGTTTATATGGTTTTTTGGCTATAACTCGACGACTAATTGATATTTTTTCAATCTGTGAAAGCCAAATTATTGCTAGAGAGCTGTGCAACAATCAAAATTTTTAAAAAAAAATTGATTTAGAAAATTTTTGTGGTGCTTATGAAGCAAAATGTTGGAAAAATTATTTTTTTTCATGCTTTTTGAAAAATATTTTCCACAAAACTAAGTCTTTTTTGCTTTCTGTTTGATCTATAATATGCTTCTCAGTTTCTTCAATAAATTTCATTTGAAAAGAAAATGGTCTTAGTCGATAATTTGCGTTAAAAATTCCAAAACCATTAATAAATACCATTAAATAATAGTTCCAAGAATTAGGAATTAGTAAAACAACCTTTTTGTTTTCAACCACCGCACAGGTAGCGATCTTTTCTTATTTCGTACAAGCGAACTAATTTCAAAAATGAAGATTCAGTTACGGCTCGAAACTCAGCCGAAGCTGATGTCTTTTAATTTTCGCTCGGTCGTGATAAAATTCGCTATTAATTTTTTGGAACTTATTTCATTTTGTGAGTGATAAAAATAACAAAAAAAACATTATATAATATATATTGTATTAAAAATGTCGGAACCAAAATGTAAAATGGACTATTTTTGTAATGTTTGTGGACGTTTCATAGCAAGCGATGAAAAATATGGCAATGCGAGTGATTTTTTTTTTTGGAAGCCTATAAACAATATTTCTCGCAAGAGTTTATCACTGACGTAAACTATGCCCCTAAAAAGATTGCTTTAATTGCTATTCAACTCTTATGCAATGGAAAAGTGAAAAGAAGAAGGCTATGCCTTTTGGTATACCAATGATGTGGTTAGACAACAGCCCGCATCAAGAAGAAAATTGCTATGGATGTATCAACAACCATAAACCTTTGAATAAAAGGAAAGCAAAGAATAAAACTTATGTAGCAGTGACAAGTGTCCAATTATTATTACCGCACTCAGAATTCGTTCCAGTACCAACATACCGAAGTAGTGATTTTCAAACAGATATCAGTACTACAGCCGCCGCTGCTACATCCATGGATTTCTTCTCAGAATATGACCCTGGTTAATGTACATCCTATGAAACATCAAAGGACCCAATCCTAATCACACAAAACCTAGTGGATGGAATTGTTGCAAATTTGTGTTTGACTCAGAAAAAATCGGAACTACTGGCATCATTTTTGAAAGGAAATAATTTGAAAAGAATAATTTGGGGTTAATATGTCGCACAAAATTCATTTCTTGCATCAGCATTTTGATCAACTCGCTCAACAGTTGCCAACTGAATCTGATGAGCAAGGCGAACGTTATCACCAAACTGCGCTTCCATTTGAAATAAGGTAACTTTAGAGTGTGCATATTTTGAATTCCTAGATTTTTCTAATATCTCTGTCAGAGTGCACAATTTAAACATGTTAACGATTAAATACTATTTTCGTTTCAGGTACAGAGGAAAGAAATCTCCAGAGGCAATACTCGCTGAAATTTGTTGGTGGTATAAAAACACCTTTGAAGAAGAGGAAGACGAGGAAAAAGAGGAAGAAGGGGAAGACAAAGATGAAATTCCAGAATATCTGTTGGATGAATTTATCGACCTTTCTGATGATGATGACGATGACCAAGATATTAGAGAGGGCAGTGATGTTGATCCACAGCCGCCTGCTAAACGGCAACTGGCCAAATCATTAATTTAATATAATTAATTTTTTTACTTAAAACTTTTCATAACTAACATTTCAAAAATATATTTTTTTTCCATATTTTTATAATTTCTTTTTCAATGTTTCTTAAAAAAAAAGAAACACTGAACAAAATTGGCACATAAAAAATGAGAAATAAATTAATATTAAGCTGGAAAACTCAAGTTTTGTACTATGATTGTTTTCTTTTCAAATGAAATTTACTGAAGAATCTGAGAAGCGTATTATAGATCAAACAGAAAGCAAAAAAAGACTTAGTTTTGTGAAAAATATTTTCAAAAAGCATGAAAAAACAATAATTTTTCCAACATTTTGCTTCATAAGCACCACAAAAATTTTCTAAATCAATTTTTTAAAAAATTTTAATTGTTGCACAGCTCTCTAGCAATAATTTGGCTTTCACAGATTGAAAAAATATCAATTAGTCGATGAGGTATAGCCAAAAAAACCATATAAATAATATGCTGAAAATCGGCATTTGACTGAAAAGTTCGAAGGTCGATTAAAAAAAAATTCGAACTAACATAAACAAACGCCGCGATGCGGGTCTTCTAATTTAGCCTCTATTTTCACCCCTCACTCTCAGAATCGACCTAACTTTTGCTAAACTGAATTTGTTCCACAGTGTTATTCAAAACGCTAGGGTTAAAGGAGGTGGTTATGTGACATACTCTGGTAAGCGATTAGAGGAAATAGATTAGCATGTCCTAGATAGATTAAGCTTTAAGTGTACTGCTAATTGCTCAAACCAAAATTTATCGTCTTTTGAAAAGACACATTTATTCAACCGTTGATTGAAGTTACTGAAGTCAAACGTGGAAATTGGTGATGAATACAGATTTAAAAGAAATCATTGTTATAAATATAGCTAAGGATTGGGGGAAAAGGAACAATCGTTTGTAAGAATGATTTTATGTAGATTCATAGCATTACACATAATAGGTTAGCGCGAATTTTTAAGTTTCTACTAGAAAATAATCCACCGGAAGAATACTAGACCCCAACTTATTTAAAGGTCCCAATGAATGTGAAAAAAATAAAAGCTTTACCAGCTCAATGGCCCACAACGGATGCCGAATGCACTTTAGATCGAGCGCATCAGGATGAATACTCATTCCAGAAAAATATATATCTTTGAAAATGATATTAATCGCTTTAAAAAGTTAAGTTTTCATTTTATTTTTAACGACACTAAAATCTTATGTGTTTTGTTTTATTAGCATTTAGTACAAGTTTGTTTAAGCTCGCAAGCTCTGAAACCAGAGCACCATCTCGTTCAGCAAACGTTTTAAAAACCAGATCTTCTTTATACGGGTAAAAAATACACAAATCATCAGCGTACATAAACATCTTCCCATCAAGACCTAGATTGTTAATATTGTTTAGATATATAGCGAACAATAAAGGACCCAAAACACTGCCCTGCGGAACACCGTGTTCGACAATATTCATTGAGCTCTTGGACGTATTAATTTGAACATATTGCTTCCTTCCTTCTAAATAGTTTTCTATTAGAGCCAATTCTGTACCTCTTATGCCATAAAATTTTAACTTTTGTACTAAAATCTTGTGATGGACAAGATCAAAAGCCCTAGAAAAATCGTAGAAAAGGCCCCCAACACCAGTAAAACCTCTATCCAAACAGTCACATATGTAATTATCTACATTGATCACAGCCTCATCAGTGCCACAACCCTTCCTAAATCCATATTGATTATGGAATATAACAGATTCTCTTTCAAATAATGTTAAAAGTTGTGAATGCAAATTTTTTTCAAAAACTTTATCAATTACCGACAAAACAACAAACCGGTCTAAACTTTTCCACAGAACTGGCATTAATTTCCTTTGGAATCGGAATGGTTTTATAAACTTTAATTATATCCGGAAAAACTGAGGTGGTAATAGAAGAGTTTCAAATATTCGCAAGAAGAGGAGCCACTATATCTTTACATTCATATAAACATTTCGATGTTACATTGTCACTTCCTGGACTCTTATTAATTTCCAAATGCGATAGTATATCATAAATTTCATCTGTGCTGGTGAAAAAAAATCTAAATCGGTTGTGGTTCTTAAAGAGTTACAACTGTCTTCAGGGTTTGATTCAATTTGGCTTTTTAACAGAATTTAGGAAATACTGATTAAAAACTTCAGCTTTAATAGTGTCATCATCATTTAGTACACCATCCTCATTTTTTAGATTCATTTCAGATTTAGAACCCCTGCCAACAGTTTGATTTAAAAATTTCCAACATTTTCTTGGTTCCTGTTGCATTTTACTTCAATTTTCATGATAATAGTTTATCATAGCATCCCTACTTGCAATTTTAATAAACTTTACTAATTCTCTTTGAACTCATTTCAATATCAGCTTTATTACACTTTCTTTTTCGTAGTTTAAGGAGCTTCTTTTCATATTCTATTAGAGCCTGCAAATTTCTGTTGATCCAAGGGGTTATTTGATATTTTAGGTATGTTTTCCTTTTGATTTCTGCTGTTGGACTAATAACTGCATTCGAAATACATTGTATACGATTTTCTGTGTCATCATTAGGATTTCCAGCTAAAATTGATATATTCATGTCCCGATCAAGATATTCTTTGACCAGATTGTAGTTACAATTATATCGTACAATTTCTGTATAATCTTTGCCCCTTGTCCGTAAATTTAGTCTGCAATATGTCAGATTGTGGTCCGTAAGATTACATTCAACAGAATTAATTTCCATAATGTGGTCTATATTACTAAACACATTGTCAATCGACGTTGAACTAAAAGGACGAGTGACAAGAGTATGGCAGTTTTTAAAGTGATAACATTGAAGAAGATGTGATAAATCTTGTGCTAAAGGGTTTAGCGAAAAATCGATATTACTGTCCCCGGCAATTACACATGGATTTTGCGCATAAGAGTTGAAAAAATCTTCCAAAAACGTTGAAAATTGGTTAAAATCACATTTCTGCGATCTATAAAACGATGACAATATAACAGGTTTACCAGATATTTTCTGGTCTTGCAAACAAATCATTATTGAATTTAAAAAGCCTTCACTTTTACAACTTTCCACAGAATATAACAAATTATATCTAATAAAAATTGACGTTCCACCATAACCATCTTCCCTACAAGAATGTACGCAATTATATCCCGGGATATTATATAACTGAGCCAGCTTATTTTCGAAGCATGTTTCTTGAACACAAATTATATCCGGTAGTCTTGGAAGTTGTGTAATTATTGTTTTAAACTTATTAAATTTCAAAATAGATGACATACTTCTATTATTTACCGATAGAATACATAAGAAAGAATTATTAACAGTTTTTAAATATTCTTCAAAATGCAACAATGATTTAAAACAAGTAAGAAAATTATAGTCGTTCTAGACCTTTTATAGGATACCCTATACCATGCGTTTAGAGACCCTACCCCATAGGCCCAACTAACTGGACATAGAAAATAAGCATAAACCAAATTTGAGTGGGATTTTTATAAATTTTTTTGTCTGTAGATATGAAAAAGTTCATATCGAATGCTATATCTATATGGGGACTTGGCCCAAAAATGGACCGATCCTGACCATGTTTGGTAAGGTCTCTTGTATTTTGCAATAATATATACAAACAAAATTTGAGAAGAATCAGTGCAATATTTTTGTTTTTTGATAGATTTAAGTGAAGATCGGGAAGCAGCTCTATATGGGGCCTATCACTAAGAGTTGTCCCATAGGCATCATTTTTGGACTACTGATTAATGGATGTAATAAACTCATACAAACCCAATTTGACTAAGATTTATATGATAATTTGGATCTTATGGCAATTTAAGTCGATTTCATAGGGGGTAATTTGTATGGGGGCTAGGTCTGAACATGGACCGATTCTCACCAATTTCAATAGCGTTCATCCCATGGTCGACAGAAGATCAAATCCCAAATTTCATCAAAATATATTCATATTTGCGACCTGCAGTTTGATTACAAGCTTTACATGGACACACAGACGGACGGACGGACGGACGGACGGACGGACATCGTTAAATCGAATCAGATAGTGATTCTGATTCGATCGGTATAATTAAAGATGGGTCTAGGTCAAATATTTTTGGTAGTTACAAACAGCAGCACAAAGTCATTATACCCAAACCACATAGTGGTATTGGGTATAATAATGTTTAGAATTCATTATAGGTTAAATATATTTTTAATAAACAATTTTTTTTTTGTAGAAAAAAAAGAGTTTAATTTAGTTTAAACTGGAGATACGTATGAAGCTTCATATCATCAGGTAAATCGTGTGCAGCATTTCTACGATGTTGAGATTGACGTCGTTTATTAGCGGTAGATTCTAGTAACAAATTATCTACTCCTTCTGCAGTTTTAATAAACCTTGCTTTTGATATTTCACTTTTTTTTGACAAAAACGCTGCCAGCTGAGGCATAAACTCTGTTGCTTTCATTACGACTTGCTTAGATTTTTTGTTGTTGAATTTTACTACCATTGAACGTTTCTTGTTAGATTTTTTTGAGTTGTCTCTATTTTTTAAAAAGTAAGCATCTTCAATGTCTTCTGCTTTCAAATCAACATTAACATTCTTCATAAATTTTATCAAAGTTTCCACTGCATCTGCATTATCTTCCGCTTCAATAATATTAACTATACAATCGTTACACAATTTATACTCATTTAAAAGTTTTACAGATGTTTTCAAATCTTTAATTTCATGTTTTAAACTTATATTTTCCTTTTGCATATCCTCCAACTTTTTGTTGTTGTCAGCTATACCTTTAAAGGGGTCCCTTGGTTCTAGATGCGTCACGTATAGCCTCTCTAGAACAACTGTCAACCTCAGGCTTCTAGCGGCGGACCCTGTTTTCACAGATGAGGCTCTGGCGTCCGAACAAAAGGCGGTATAACCTTCCAATACAACAACATGTTCTGAAGTAAATGATCAGAACAAATAACAACAAGAGGCAGGTTTGGAGGCCTTCTTGTTAATGAATCTATATGAAGATAGCAGCCCTGTCACCAAACTAGGTAACACTAGGCCAATCCCCTACTGGTACCGAAAACAACCGCGATTTCTACAATCAACACAAGGAAAATAAACAAACAAATGAACATACTGATGACGACACCCGCATGCCCACGGATACGATTTGCTACATGGAACGTTAATACACTTTATCAAACCGGTAAACTTGCACAGCTAACGGCAGAGTGCAATAGACTTAAAATAGCAGTTTTAGGCATCAGCGAAATGAGATGGAATGGAAATGGCGACTTTACAAAATCACAGGGAGATCGAATTCTTTACTCGGGCCACGAAAACCTAGACGATCCACATACGCATGGCGTGGGTATTTTTCTGAGCAGACAAATACGAAATACCCTCATAAGTTGGTCTGCTATTTCAAAACGCATTATAACAGCCCGCCTTTATTCTAGCATCGGGAAAATATCAATTGTACAATGCTACGCACCCACCGAGGTTTCCGAATACATTAATAAAGAGAATTTTTACGACGAACTACATAGAGTCCTTAACAACATCGACCGAAATGACATCTTAGTGCTAATGGGCGACATAAACGCATGAGTTGGAAGCTGTAACAATGGGTTCAAGCAAATCATGGGTAAACATAGTCCCGGCAACAGAAACGAAAACAGAAACAACATGTGCCGACTTCGACCTTGCCATTGGCGGATCGTACTTTCCCCACAAATCACAACATAAGTACACGTGGAAATCTAGAGACACGCGTTCGGTCATACTCAGTCAAATCGATCATATATGCATATCCAAGAGATGGTTCAAAACTCTCAAGACGTCAGAGTATTAAGAAGTGCAGATATAGCTTCCGACCACTATCTAGTTATAACTGAAATCAAACTAACGCTCAAAAGGCACAGTATTCAACCAAATATGCAGAAAGTCCAGCGACGATCATTCAACATATCGAAACTGAAATCCGATGTAGTTAAAACTAGATACGATACAAATGTCAGCAACAATTACCAACGACTTATTCCGACACCTCAGCCCATAGATGTAAACGAAGAATTGAGAAAACTAGACACTATTTTCGGCGACGCTGCTAAAGAAATAGTTGGTTATGCTAAAAGAGAAAAAAAAGAGGGGCTCTCGGACGTTTTTTGGAACCTGGTAGAGGAAAGACGAGAAATACAACAACTCCTTCTAAACGAAACTAATCTTGTTCGAAAAAGCGAGTAACGCATAAAACGCACAACCCTTGTTTAGAAAGTGGAAAGGCAAGCTAGAAATGACAAGCGAAATCACATTAACGACCTAGCATCCGAAGCCGAGGCCGCCGCTAACACGGGGAACTTGAAGACCGTTTTTGATATTATCAGGAAACTCTCTGGCAAGAAATCTTACTCGAACACACCAATCAAGGATAAATATGGAACCATCCTTACGTCCGTAGAAGATCAGCTCAGCAGATGGAAAGAACATTTTCAAGAGGTCTTAAACCACAACAACAACTCTGATACAACCCAGCCTTACACAAATACAAACTCACGCAGTGAAATTTTGGTAAACATCGACCCGCCTAGTATAGATGAAATTACAGCCGCTATTAATCAACTCAAAAACAACAAAGCCCCTGGTATTGACAACCTTCCAGCCGAACTATTCGAATCAGCTTCCCAAACAACCGCAAATGTTTTACAACCAATATTCAGGCGAATTTGGGAAACAGAAACAATTCCAGATGCATGGAAAGAGAGCCTTATTACTAAAATCCCAAAAAAGGGGGACCTCAAACAATGTGATAATTGGCGGGGTATAGCCCTAACTCCCGATGTGTGCAAAATTTTTAATAAGATAATTCTTACCCGTATCCTCCAACCCTTAGACGAAAAGCTACGAAAGGAGCAAGCTGGTTTTCGTCCTAACCGATCGTGTGTTGACCAAATTAATAGCCTCCGCTTGATAATTGAACAGTGCAATGAATTCAACACCACAATGTATCTTACCTTTGTAGACTTTGAGAAAGCGTTCGATGCCATCGACCGGAACAAGATATGGCATGCTCTTGCCAATAAGGGTATACCTACTAAGATTATCCGCCTCATAAAAGCACAATATGACAACTCCAAAATGCGGGTGTCACACTGCGGAAAAATTAGCCAACCTTTTGAAACATTAAGCGGCATTAAGCAAGGGTGTCTCATGTCCCCTATTTTATTCGTTAGAGCACTAGACGAAATATTATCGACAACATCTGGTGGAAGTAGAGGTATACAATGGAGGCTTAACGAGCAACTTGCAGATCTAGATTACGCGGACGATTTAGTCCTTTTAGCATCAAACAAACAGTATATGCAAAAGAAGATAGATGACTTAGCTTCAACGGCATTGAAATACGGTCTGCGAATCAACGCAAACAAAACAAAATGTATGGCTGTTAAACCCCACCAAACGCCAACATTTCTGCTAAACAACGTGCCAATCCAAAACGTCAACAACTTCTGCTACCTAGGAAGCTACATTACGCCGGACGGAGGTGCTATAGGTGATGTAAACTTCTGAATACAAAAAGCCAAAACAGCATACTATAGCCTAAGAAATATCTGGAAATCCAATGCTCTTTCACCTAAAACTAAATTACATATTTTTAACGCCTGCATAAAATCCATTCTCCTCTACGGATCCGAAACCTGGTTGGTAAGCGAAGTCATTAAACACAAAATCCAGACATTTACCAATGGATGCTTACGAAATATTCTAAAAATTTGGTGGCCCAGAGTGGTTTCTAACGAACAACTTCTTCAAATCGCGAACCAGGACAACATCAACACCCAAATAAAGAAGAGAAAATATAACTGGCTTGAACATACACTACGAAAACCATATAACGAAATATGCCATGAGACACTAGAATGGAACCCGCAGGGCTCGAGAAACCGAGGACGACCAAAGTTAACATGATGGAATGTGCTGAAATATAATATACCTTTAAGCACGTCGTCACTACTTTCGTTACAAATATGACATACATACTCCTTCTCTTCATTATCAAGTAGATCATCATATTATCTTTTATCCAACAAAGTACAAATAACATGAAACATTTTAGCGTATTTATCGCATTGTATGCTTTCTTCCTCTTCTTTTACATTTAACTTGCATTGGCTACAAAATATTTTATTAGTAACTCCACTGCAGCGTTTCTTTCCTGCCATCCTTTATATTGTTCTTATTTATCACAATACGGTTGATTAAAAGAACGCAGTTAAATTATTTTAAAATGATTTTAAACACTTTATTAAACAATTTGAAAATAGTTTCCGTAAACACTTGCAATTTTTACGTTTCACAGTAGGGTTGCCAACTAAAATATATTCATACGACATTTACAATATGATGGTTCTTTGGTTCGGAAACCAGTCAAGTGCAAAATTTATATAATTTTTTACATACGTTTATTTATCAAATGGATAATTTTCATAGGAAAAAAATATAAATTTTCAAAAAAAAAAAAGAAAAATAAATAAATAAATAAATAAATAAAAAAAGTTTCTATAAAGTTTTGTTTGATTTACGATTCAATTACACAAGGCAACATAAACGAAAAAATTTTAAACCGATCAAAAACCACTATACAATTTTAATGTATTGTGGTTCCAAATTTTTAATACTATGAAGAGGTTGTTTTTTAAAAACTTCTAAGTAAAATTTAAAATTTTTTGACGTTTCTCCACACAATTCATGATGACTTCAAAACGGTTAGTCCGACATTATTAAAATAAACTTGGAAAATTCAGATTTACATATCCTTTAATCCATTTATATATTGAGTTTCAATCATCTCAGTAATTTCGGAGTTATAATAAAAAATTTAAGCAAAAATTATATTATTTACGTGAAAAAATCAAAAAAAAATCATAAAAAATCGAAAACTACAAAATTTTTTTCAGATTTATTGCTTTTTCGCAAAGCTACATATAATAGGAGCAAATTGAGATATCGATTATAAAAATCAATTGATTGGTATATGGTAAGAACATATCGACCATTTTCGATTCCCTAATCTTCACAATCCTATATAAACTTACTCATTAAGTTTGTTACTTTTGTCTCTTAAGGTAAACACGCGAGACTTTTTCTCATTGAGATGATATTGGTTTTAACAAAACTTTTTACCTTTCCACCAACATCGCTAATTAGCGAGAGGCGTTATAGAGAAAATTAATATATAAAACCTTATTTCGATGCGTTACATAAGGACTAATCAACTAATATGCATACAGTATATCGTTCACATATGTAGAGTGGAGATTAATCCACATCAGAACTATTTAAACATGTACTCACATATAAATCTCCCCACTTCTATGTGTCGGTACACAAACATGACCATTTTTTTCTTCCAGCAAACCAACAAACACACTGAACATTTAATATAATTTTATTTGAACTACACATGTAAATGTGTTGAATGATTTCTTTTAAAGTTTAATCCTCTACGTGTGCACGAGCATCATCTGCACGTTTTCTATTCGTAATTCTGCTTGTTGTTGTTATACTCCTTCATTCATTTGTAGAAAATACAGCCGCACACACCTACACAACATACACACAGCCATACACATTTATACATATGCTAACGAAATGTAAAATAAACGTGTAATTTGCAAGATGACAACTCTTAACTTTTAAGCACTGACCTCATTTTAATTGTTTAAAGTTACACATGCTCTTGTGTGGATCGGTGAATGTTATACGAGTGTTTGTTCATGTGCAACATTTGCTATGACTGGAATGCATAAAATTAAAATGAATTCACCTTAAGCTCAGGATATACTCGTAGTGTAGACAACAAATAAGAACAATTTACATATGTATGCAGATAGTTTGAAAAAACCATTAGCCAAGTATTCATATGGAAATATTTGAAGTTGAGAGGATGTTTTTTTTTTGCTTTTGTTGAAAAGAAAATTGTTGTAAGGGTGATAAAATGGAAAGTGTTTAAGACTAGAATAAACTTAAAAGATATAATCTAAAAAAATTTGTTATAAAAACTTAAAGTAATTAAGAAATAAATTAAGCAATCCCAAATTTTTTCAAGAAAAAAGCGTAAAACAGTAACTCGAAAATTGCTAAAATAGTAGGAAACGGAAAGCGCTAAAAATTGCTTTTTTTAATGTTTCTTTTCAAGTGTATGCCAATAAAATATGTAAAATACTTTAACTAATATTATTGAAAATGTTCATTTTCAAATAAAAATTATATTCATATTCTTCATTATATGGTCTTACCATAGTATTTTTATGTTTTCGAAGTGAATTAGTTTTAGTAGAAATATTTTATGGAATTTTATAATTAAATAATTTTTAAATATTTAGTGTATTTTTTTAATATATGGGGGATTTCATGTCAAGTGCACGAACTTTTGAAACCGATGTCTTCCGATCGGGTTCAAGGTTAGTCCTATTGGATCCAAGGTTAGTCCTGGATAGTAGTTTAGACACAATTTTTCAACAAGATCGGTCAAGATCTCTCTGAGTTAGAGGGGATCAAAATTTGACATTTTGGCCAAACAGGTGTTTTTTCTCATACATGTAATTTATTACCTATTGTTCTTAGAAAATTTTCTCCCAAATAGTTTAGATAGCTATTTCTTCAATATTTCGGAAAAAAAAACTTTTTTTTTTTGCTAAATTAAAGCATTTTTTGCCTTTTTTTCAAAAAGGGCATTTTTTTTTTTTTATAAGAAAGCTTAGGATTTTTCCTTTAAGAGCTTTTTGGTCGCTTAGTGGGATGGGAGTGGGATATCTATCAAAATAAATGTTTTGTAACTCAAGACAACGGTTTTTCAATTTTTCACAAAAGCACTATTTTGAATTTTTTCCTATTTGTGTGAAAAACTTTACAAATAAAACTTATACTGAGAAACTAGACAAACTAAATTTTCCGAAGGTATGTAACACACCTTCATAACATAACAGAAGAGAATGGTTATCTGTAACCTGAACGAGTTATTTGCAACATTTCAATCTGAACACGAGGATGTCAAAAGTGGCTTCACAAAATTTTCCCAAATGAGGCCAAGACATTGCGTTTTGGCAGGAAGCAGCGGAACTCATACAGTATGCGTTTGCATTTACCATGAAAATGTTAAACTGTTGTTGAAGGAAATCAACTTAAAGTATTTAACAGATGATTCGGCAGAAGATTTACACGATTACCGCGATTGCCTTAAATTGACTATGTGTCCTAATGCAACAACTTCTTGGCACTTAGGTGAATGTACCAATTGCCCGAAAACCACATTCATCAAAGAAAATTTAATCAACTCTTTAGATCGATAATATATAGAGGAGGTCAAATTTGATTCTTGGATTCAGACTGACAGATGAACATTGAAAACAATCATTTTAAATGTGGATGATTTTGTGGAAGAAATGTGTACAGGATTGTTAAACTTGAGAACCCATGACTTTTTAGTCAAAGAGCAATGGTCATTCTTCAAGGATTTGAAGATACATTTGAAGTCTGGTGAATTCGTTATTTCATATGTTTTCGTAGAAAACTATAAATATGTTCTTCAGGCTGCCATACAAGCTTCCACTTCAATAACGACCAAGCAACTATATTCACAGTAGTTATTTACTACATGAAAGATGAAAAACTGGAACACAAAAGTATGGCAATCATATCCGACGATTTAAAACATGATACCGTTGCAGTTTATGAGTACCAGAAGAGAATACTAAAATTTCTAAAATCTAAATTTACAGTAAAGAAGGTATACTACGTTTCGGACGGAGCTCGTCAACATTTTAAAAACAAAAGTAGCTTGGGCAAATCTTATGGCCCATGAAAAAGATTTTGGAATGCCAGCTGAGTGGCATTTTCATCCTACTGCTCATGGTAAAGGAGCATGTGATGGTATTGGAGCAAACCTTAAAAGAAATGCAGCGAAATATAGCCTCCAGTGCTCTCATCAAGATCGCATCTTAGATGGGACTGCTTTATTCCATTGGGCAAAGAGTTATTGTAAAGAAACTAAAATAGTTTTTTGTAGCAAAGAGGATCATCAGGAAACATCGAAAACACTGAAGAGCAGATTCGATGCTGCTGTAACAATCGATGGCACCGCTCAATACCATGCTTTTATACCGCTTGTCGATGGAAGACTCAAGTTGAAAAAGTTTTCTGTCTCTATTCAATGCAATTTCTTTCCAAAGACAACAAATAAACCAGCAGCGAAATCAACAGCTGAACCTAGTAACGCCAAGCTGGATGTAAGACTGGGTATTTAAAAATTTACAAGACTTAAATACTTCATCAGCTAAAATAAATTAAGTATAAAAATAGTTATGATATAAATGGATCTAATGCAATTAAGATTAAATTTTAATAAATTATTTATCTTTTTATTTTTAATATTATTATTATTATACATTAATTTAATTATTATTAAAAATAAATAAAAAATAATAATTTTTCAACATTTCTATAGAAAAAAAGCGATTTTTTTTCTTGAGGTTAACATATTCCGGGTATTACAGTATCGAGGGCTTAAAATTTTAGTTAGGTATGTTATACACCTTCGGAAAGTTTAGTTTGTCTAGTTTCTCAGTATAAGTTTTATTTGTAAGGTTTTAGACACAAAGAGGAAAAAAATTCAAAATAGTGCATTTGTGAAAAATTGAAACACCGTTGTCTTGAGTTACAAAACATTTATTTTGATATATATCCCACTCCCATCCCACTAAGCGACCAAAAAGCTCTTAAAGGAAAAATCCTAAGCTTTTTTATAAAAAAAAAAAAAAAAATGCCCTTTTTGAAAAAAAGGCACAAAATGCTTTAATTTAGCAAAAAAAAAAGTCTACAAAAAAAATTTTTTTTTTTTAGGTATTTTTTTCCGAAATACTGAAGAAATAGCTATCTAAACTCTTTGGGAGAAAATTTTCTAAGAATAATAGGTAATAAGTTACATGGATGAGAAAAAACACCTGTTTGGCCAAAATGTGAAACTTTGATCCCCTCTAACTCAGAGAGATCTGGACCGATCTTGTTGAAAAATTGTGTCTAGACTACTATCCAATAGGACTAACATCGGAAGACATCGGTTTCAAAAGTTGGTGCACTTGACATGAAATCCCCCATATGTATATCTAAGAATTATATACTGAAGAATTTTAAAGAATTCATGGCACTGCTGTGCTTCAATATGGAAAATCAATCGCCCTTATTACGGTTGTCGTAGTCGTGTCGAAAGTAAGGCGTTTTTTAAAAATGGTACTACATTTGTCAAAAATGCCTAAAATTACGACAATGTTACTAAATCTATTACAAAAAAGCATATCCTGTCAAAACTAGCAAAAATTGTTGTTATAAATTTTGATCGCGACACAAAGTACAATAAATTAAAATGGATGCAAACCAAGTGTAAGTTTATAAAAAAATACCGTTTATTTAGTTCCTTAATTGTATTTAAATGAATTTTAGTTTAACAAGTAAGAAAATTATCGTCGGTCCATACCTACTATACAATACCCTATACCATGAGTTTACCGACCGTATCACTTAGGCCCAACTAATTGTATGTAGAAAATAAGCATAAACCAAACTTGAGTGGCATTGTTATTAATTTTGTTGCTTTGAATATAAAAAAGTTCATATCGGATACTATATTTATATGGGGACTTGGTCGCAAAATGGACCGATACTGACTATTTGTTTTAAGTTCACTACTTTATGCTAAAATTTTAGAAAAATCTGTGCAATATTTTTGTTTTTTGATAGATTTAAGTGAAAATCAGGAAGCAGCTCTATATGGGGGCTACGATTAAAAATTGTCCGATAGAGTTTATTTTTGGATTACTGATTAATGGGAGTAATAACCATAAACAAACTAAATTTGACCGAGATCTATATAAGAATTTGGATTTTATGACAATTTGGATTTTATGACATCATAGGGATCATTTGTATGGGGACTAGGCCTGAACATGTACCGATTTTCATCAGTTTCAACTGCGTTCATCCTACGTCTGATGAAAGCTCACGTACCAAATTTCATTAAAATATATTCATATTTGCGACCTGTAGTTCAATTACAAAGTTTACATGGGCAGACAGACGGACGGACGGACATGGCTAAATCGACTTAGAAAGTGATTCTGAGTCGATCGGTATATTGTAAGATGGGTCTAGTTCAAATATTTTTGGTAGTTACAAACATCAACACAAAGTCATTAAACCTTGACCACAAGGGTATACAAATCAGTACACAACAAGTAAGAGTGTTAAATTCGGCTGTGCCGAATCTTTGATACCATCCACCTCGGTTTGAGTATTGATAATAAATGTAAACTAAATATTGAAAAAAGTAAACAATTTGTTAAACTTAATACCAAATTGTTTCAGAAAATTCTTTGGGTTGGTTTTCGTCTTTTCTCTTATTTCGGATTTATTTCTGGGTGTGCTTTTTGGTCATTGTGGTTGCTGATCGACATGCATTTAGGTTATATACCTATATGCATGCATTTCCGGTTATATGATATAACTTCTCGTTTAATTTAGTTTTTGCTAATTAAATAGCTCGCCCTAACAAAGGTAATGGTTGTGTAGGGTGGCTATATGCATTAAATCGTGCTAATTGGAGATGACTGTATAGTTTCTTTTAACTGGTCAACTATTTCTCCTTTGCGGCCATATAGGTCGGATGGAGTAACAAAATAATAACCAAAAAAAAGCTCTCTCAACTTTTTTATTAAAATATTGCCATATTTGGAAAACATAGAGAATAAATTTATAATAATAAATAATTAAATTAGGGATGCCAAACGCAAAAAACCAAATGTCCCAAACATTTTAAATAAAATAATTTGTTAACTTTATTTTCTGAAAAACTTCAAATTTTCATCCAAAAATATTTAAAAAAATATAAATAACATTCTCATCAAATTGCGTTTATTTATGTAACAATTTTTATGTTCGCAATTCTTAAATATCATTTGAGGTTTTCTAAAATTCATTGAATTTAAATTAATGTTTTCTGTAGTGTGATTCTGTAAATTTCAACGATTCGACAATCGCAAAATATATCGACAGCTATTGTTGTTTGCACTAAGGATTAAGTGATTCACTAAGTACATATATCTTAACGACAGTCGACAAATCTATTTTTCTATTTATTTAAATTGTAAACGAGTGGCATCTCTGTCAAAATAAGCGAAAAACATTAAGAATAGAAAAAAACAAATTACTTCGTGTTTGACAGGATGATTTTATGTTTATGTTTAATATCTTTATTTTGTTTACTAATATTTCTATTTATTTATTTGAAAATGAAACAATGAATTGAATATGCTATTTAATTTTTTTATTTATATAAAAAAGTTTTTTAATATAAGCAAAATATTTTCACTATTTTATAATTTATATTTATGTATGACGACATTTCAACCTAAAAATTTAAGTTTTTATCGATTGAATAAACAACACAAAAACGGTTGTCGTTTAGATAACAACAACAGCTGACTTTAACAATAGCGAATATTGTTTAAAATTTTAACTGATAATTTTGCAATCTTCTTTTTTTAACGATTCGACTATCGTTAAAAGAATTTACTTAATCGCGGTATTGAAAAGTTATTAATTTCTCCTGAATGTCAATATTTTTTTTAAATGTAAACATTTTTTAAATGTAAACATATTTGGTTTTTTTTTGGAATTTCAATTTGTGTTTAACGAATAAAATTTATATATTAAAGATGCAATTGATGTCTTCTAAATTAAAAATTATTATTTCCGACGTTTTGATATGATTTTCGGCAATTCAATTAATATTTTCTAATATACAATTAGAAATTTTAAGTCCAGTTTTTAGAATTGATATTTTCTTAAATTTAAATGGAAAATTCAAAAAGTGAAATTTTGTACTTATGTGAATAATTATGTTTTAGTAATTATAAACAATTTTTAAAAATTAGATGTAATCGCAATCAGATATTTTGTAGGTAAACCAGAATAATAGTTCTATAGCTCTATTCGGTAGCTCTATTTTGTAAAGACAACAAAAAGTTAATATGCCAAACTTATGTTCATATTTGTAAAAGAATAATGAAAAAACGTATGAAATTAAAGACCAGCACGTGTATACTCTTAACATTGTTCTGTATGATATCTAGTTGAAAATGTTGACATTCATGTTAAAATAGAAATAACTTTTGCAAAGCTTATTACGACAAAAATTGTGGCGCCATCTACTGTGACATAGTCAAGCTGAGAAAGTTAATGCAAAAGAAATGTATTTTCCACACAACAAAATATTGCAGAAAATTATGTAAATAAAATAATATACCGATTTATTTCTAACATGCAGTTGTTATGGATATACATATAGAATATATGTATATTATTTGCATTATTTAATATGTTTATGTATGTATATGTAAATATTACACACAAAAAATACAATATCACACGTTATTTTTGTTTTTCTCCCTTTAAATAAATTTATACATAAATTTTTTTTTTTGCTAAATTTACATTGTTTTTTTTTTATTAACAACTAGGTATTTTAGCATTATTTGCTTTAGATGTTGGTGAATTTTTACTCCCTTTATATTAACTCGTAGTGTCCGCTTCTCTGCTTGTCGAAAAAATTTTGGATCGATTTTAACCCCTTTCCCGTTACCCATTCGATCTGAAATTTTGCAGCCAGGCTCGTGGTAATGACAGAAATGATCTGACAAATTTTTTTAGTGATGCCAAAACAATGGAAACTTTTAAATTTTTCTACCAATTTAATAAAAAAAAATTTACAAAGGGTTAGTTTTCATTATATTATTACCACAACGACCACAAAAACAACAAGTTCAGCTATGAAAACAACACAACATTTAGAATAACAACAAGAACAATATAGAAACATCATATTTTTCATTTTTTTTTTTAATTTTTCAGAGATTTCCCTGGACCTGTTCCACCGATTTTAATGATTTTTGAAACAGGAATCTTTCCATGAATTCGATGAATCATTCTCAATAAAAATGATCACTGCAGCTTCTTTATTGAGGGCGTGAGCGTGACAAGAACAACATAGAAAATTATATTTTTTCAAGACTTTTTTTAGTTCTTCATTCAAATCTCGGGCCCTAATCGACCGATTTAGACGATTTTAAATAGAAAACTTTTCAAGATGTTATTGAATCATTGTTTATATCAACGAGTACCCTGGCTACTCGATTGATATCGTGATCGTGATTTCCACAGACGGACAGACGGACATCGCTATATGAACTCCGGTTGTTATAAGGATCACAAATATATATATTTTATGGGGTCCAAAATTTTTTTTCTAATTATTACAAACGGAATGACAAACTTATATATACCCTCTGCACACTGGCGTGGAGGGTATAAAAACAGAGCGGTGTTGTTATTGGAAAATAACTCTGATTTAACAAAGGGCTTCCGCAAGATTAAACATAGAACAAGAGTGGATTAAATTGTTTAGAAGATGAATTGTATTGGCCCTCCTCCCTCCCGTACGGGTGAAGGCTGGATGAAGAGTTGGGCCCACTTCAAATGCAAATTGAAGAAGAACTTGGTGCCCAACAACACGGAAAGCCGCACAAATGGTTGAGGGACATTTAAGTAGTTTATTTTGTCACGAACTGAAGATGCAGCTGTCAGTCTGTTGCAGAAACGGTATAATATAGATCCAAGTCAGCTTTTTAAAATATATCTCCCGAACGTGAGCCATCTATTGCTGCTGATATCAGTTCTGACAAAATAGAAAAACCATGTACTTCTCAAAATGCTTTAAAAAAAATTTAAAGAAAAAATAAGGCTAAAGACAGACAAGTAAAACTTTAAAGAGTACTAGCTGTTTTTACCCGGTCCTGCCCGGGATCCAAAGGGCTGAGTACTTAGTCCCCGATGAACTATTCTTCAAAAAAATTAACTTACTCCCAAAAAATTTTTATGGGATTGGGGAATTTGTTTATGGTGAAAAAATTCCCTATGTTCAAAATTCAAATTCATGTTTTATTTCAATTTAAAATTTTGTGATTTTTTAACTTAGAACTTTTTTTTATAAGACGCTACAGAAAAAATACTTCAAAAATAGGCTGCGAAGCCGCCTTAAGTTTTTTTTTTTTGAATTTTATTTATTTTGTAAGCATCAAATATAAAGAATCGTTGGCAAATTAAGGGAATCAGAACTTTTAAAAATTTTCATAATTGAGCAGAGATGTCAAAGAAAAGCATAAAATGAATGCGACGTTTAATATTGTGCCGCAATGTTGCTTTAAGCAACTGCTTATAGTATATGTATAGTAATTATTGCACATACGTAGATAACATTTATCATAAGACTTTTCACTGAGCTGTGTCCAGCGAGCGAGTCGCGTCCGCGTCCGCGCGTTTGGCAGCTACACCCGTGCTGGCGCGCAGTTGTCGTCAATTTATTTAAATGCCAAAATATATTTTTCAGAACATTCCTATATTTTAGCTGAGCTGTGTTCCGTGGGCGCGTCGCGTGTGCGTCCGCGCGCCCCTTCCGCGCGTTTGGCAGCTACACCCGTGCTGCCGCGCAGTTGTCAACTTATTTTAATCGCCAAAATATATTTTTCAGATCATTGCAATATTTTAGCTGAGCTGTGTTCGCGAGCGCGTCACGTCCGCGTCCACGCGCCGCTTCTGCTCGTTTGGCAGCCACACCAGTGCTGCCACGCAGTTGTTGTCAACCTATTTTAATTGCCAAATACTATTTTTCAGATCATCCGATAGTTGAGCGCAGCTGTGTTCCGCGAGCGCATCGCGTCGCGTCCGCGCGCCGCTTACTCGTATCGAAATTATGCTTTTGAAAAGAATACAGATTTTAAATACGTTTATCGAGAGCCGTATGGAGATTTTGTTCATTTCTTTTGGGGACCTTTATTTAAAAATTTGGGGAAATTTTTATTTTTTTAGGGAATTTGTGCATTGGGGGCTAAGTGCTGAGCGCATGTTTATCACTACAACTTAGCATCGATTATTTTGCGTGTATTATGTCTAAAAGTTACGAAGTTTAGTTATTCTAGAGCTTGGGGATATACAGCAATTCTGGTTTTTCCTTCTGGTGCATATACGAAAAGCTTGTGCTGGCTCCCAACTCTGGAGCAGGCGACAAATAATTGTCTATGAGAAAAACAGGGAGATTCTAAGTTGATACCTGCTACCGTAAGAGATGGTCCTCTTATGTACGTTATGTTAGGAACAACTTTTTGTACCATCTCTTGCAATGAAAAACCAACTTACAAAACTCTTCTGGTAGGGATATTACAGTCGTTTCAAGAGTTTCACATTCCCTGGAGTTAGCTTGTCTTATCCGTTGGGCCTGAAGACATTGTTGAGTCGTTTCCGGAGTTTCAGATTCCCTCGACTAAGCTTGGCTTAGCTGCTGGATTTCTAGACGCACTGGAGTAAATTCAGGCATTTCCGCTTCTCTTACAAAGCTTGTCTTGATCTTTGGGCTTCAAGACGTTATTGGGTTTGCTTAGGTGTTTCAGCATTTCTTGACTCAGATTGTCTAACTCGTTGAGACTCGATACGAATTTGGGTCTGATCAGGTTCTCTAGAGTTCTGTTTTGTTTAACCCTTTTTGCATTTGAGGTAGTACGGCCTATATGCTATGCTTTCATGTGCAAGGCACAATTGCAAATAGTTATTTTTCCACCTTTACAACTCATTTATGTAGTGAAAAAGATGAAATGGAAATATTTGTAATAGTTTGTTTTCCAATGTAGCCAAAAGGCAAGATGGAAATAAATGTAAAATTTTGTTTTCCATTGTATTTAAAAAGGCGAGATGCAAATATTTATAATCGGAATAATCCTGCAGCGGTAGTCAACCTATGAAATAAATCTGCACTAATTTTGAGGTGTTGCAACTCATATAGTAAAAAAGATAAGACGGGAAAATTTGTAATAGGTTGATTTAAAATCTTCATTTCATAATGGTGTAAACTCAGGAGTAGTAATTAAAGAGATTTATATAAACAATTTTTGGGAAGTCCATTGAAAAATTAAAATATGCGAGCAAACACTAAAAGCGTATATAGAAAATTAAAAAAAGTGGGCGTGGCCGATAAAAGTATATGACGACCTTACCTGGGATTTGAGAATAATGTGCAGTAAATTCGAGCGAAACCCATAAAAAATTAAAAAAGTGGTCGCAAAACAAGGCGTGGCCGATAAGAAGCATATGGTGACTTTCCCTGTGGCACAGAGACCGTGTGTACCAAATTTCAGAGGAAATCGTTAAAAAATAAAAATTTGTATAGCGAACAAATATACCAAAAAGCAGAAAATGAATTGTATACAAAAAGTGGGCGTAAAAGTAGGCGTGGCCGATAAGAAGTATATGTTGACCTTAGCTGGAATACAGGGATCGTGTGTACCAAATTTCAGAGAAATCCGTTAACAAATAAAAATTTGTATAGTGAACAAATATGAATAAAACAGAAACGGAATTTTACTTAAAAAGTGGGCGTAAAAGTAGGCGTGGCCGGTAAAAAGTATATGGCGACCTTTCCTGGGGTATAGAGATCGTGTGTACAAAATTTCAAGGAAATCCGTTGAAAAATAAAAATTTGTATAGCGGTCAAACAAACAAACAAACAAATAAACAAACAAACAAACAGAAAATGAATTTTATATATATAGATTATGGACAAGTGTAAATAAAAAATTATTTGAGGTAGAGAGGTAAACAAAAAAAAATATTATAAAGCTAAGAGGGAAACTGTATAAAAACGAGTTGAAAAGGAAAGAAGTATATAGACGAGCTCTTTTAGAGATTAGAAAATCTGCACTTGATGTGATAAGAAGAAATATTGATCTTGCGGATTTGAGAAGATTCTAAATTAATTCACATCGTTTTCTTTTCTGACATAATTGTGTTATTTAGGCATTAGGCATAATTTTATTTATTGTTATTATTAGAATTCTCTCTTTTGTTTTGTCAACTGAATAATGTGGATTAGCATGGAGCGATGTTATTTTTTAAACTCTTTCTTTTAACTCGTACTCTCTGTCTGTCTGTCCGCTTGCCATGGGGCAACGCCATTCCCCGTCATCCGATTGATCTAAAGCTTGGCCCATACTCCTGTTGTGACTATAGATTAACTTGCCCTGAAAATATACTAACTTTGAAATAATCACGCACAGTCACGGAAAGATAAAAGCCTCACTACTCCTCATCTGACCGATCTGAAACTTTGTCCATAGACTTGTTGTGGCCAAAGATTAAATTTAAGATAGTCACACACAGTCACTGAGTGATTTAAACCCCATTTCCCCTCATACAATCAATCTGAAACTTGGTCCACAGATTTGTTGTCACCAACTATTAACTTAAATATAGGCACGCATAGTCACGCCCAGTCACGGAGTATTTAAACCCCATTTCTCCTCATTTAATCAATTTGAAACTTGGTCCATAGACTTGTTGTGACCAAAGATTAATCCTAAAATGGTCATGGAAAGTAACGCACAATCACGGAGAGATTCAAAACTCACATGCATAAGGAAATAAAGAGTTTTAATAAAAACTTTGTTTTTATGGATAAGATTATTAGTTTTGTTCAGAACAGCTGTTTGTTTTTGACAGTTTTCATAACAGAGTGTTTCATAATTATTAAAATTAAACGTCAGCTATTATTTGATAATTCAAAAAAACGAATATAGTTTGATTGATTTTATGAAGTTGTGTACTTCTATTAAAAAAAATCAGTTTTTCTGAATTTATCCTTTTAGTTAGTGCTAAATTCTTAGGACAATTTTCGTACATTTCGATTTCTCTTTTACCTTTTAAAAATTCTTTTATGAAGTTAATAACATCGAAATAATTTTTGTTCAATATGAACTGTAGCAGCCAAAAGGGCATATTTAATACTAAATGGAAAAATGCGTTTTTTAAAACAAACACACTGAATTTCTAGCATTTATTAGAGGTGTCTTCCAAATCTAGAAGGTATCTTGGTACATCGATGCCCAATTTACCCCATTTGCAAGAACCACCTGCTCGAAATAATGACAAATAATATCATCAGCGTTATTTCAACAGACAGATGGACAGACAAACAGATGGACAGACAGACATCGCTATATCGCCTAGAGTTTTTATAAGGATACACTTTATGGGGTCGCAAATTAATTTTCCTGTGCATTAAAAAAGGAATGATAAACTGATACATGAATACCGTCTGCACAGTGGAGTGGATGGCATATAAAACGAAATTACTAAAAATTTTTAAATAATTTAGCTCATAAATAATGTGTTACATTCCGACCTATTGCTTCTAACACATCGTCGTTCATAAATTATTGTGTTCTATGTGTTTTTTTTTTGTTCTTACTCTTAGAAACGTTTTCAAAGACGGAATTTTTTTTTACAAAAAAAAAAAAAAAAAAAAAAAACACACTCTAAGTACTTTCCTTGGAAGGAAGGTCGCAACAATTTTTTCGGTTCAGTTTTTTGTAATTAGCAACTGAACTTTAAAAGTGATTAACAAAAAAAAAAAAACATATAAAACACAATAATTTACGAACGACGATATGTTGTTCCCAACAACGTGCAAATATTTAATATATAATTACGTACACTGAGATATTTTGTGAGGCTGTATGACTAAAATTTATTTAGAGCTAAATAAAAAGTAACTTACGTACATGTTAGCATTATGTACACAGAAGCCGTCAATCCCTTTATTTGTTACATTTCGCTAATCCGTTTCTTTATTTAAATAAGACTTGTCCATTGTTAGCAACATGTATGTAGATTATTAGAGCCATAGAAAACCAGGGGTCGAATCGTCGCATTCGTTATAGAAATTTTTCGATCGAAACTATTTTTTTATTTTCCAAAATAAAATACTAAGAGTAATTTTACTCTGTCCATAGTTAATAGTAAAAGTGAAACGAGGTCCGACGATTACCCGTCTTCTTTAAAAAATAAACCAAAATATGGAATTTCGATTGATTTTATTCGATATCGAATGCGACGATTTGCCTCCAGATTGGTATGAAGATCAAACATGGATCATTAAAAAATATAAAAATAGATGTGTTTAATTTTTTTAGTTTTTTTTAATTACATAGCTCTTTTTTATAATACAGCTATCAGAAAAATAATTTCTTCTGCCAAATCCTCTTTTGTAGGTGGTTTTAAGTCTGATTTAGAAGTTTTCAAAGCTTATAATAATCCTTCAACGCTTACTTACATGTGTCGAATAATATCTGGAAAAACAGTGATATCTTCTTCCACATTCAATTTTAAAGAACGATAATATTTTTCTATTCCTTTTAATATAACAACTACTGGTTTATTATCTAGTGGTTTATTTTCTTTGTGTTCGCTTTGCCGTTAATCATTTTTATCGATCTAAATAAGCTTCGAAATTTAGGTCACCCTTAGATATAATATCCGGAGTACTACGACAGCTAGAGTTCAGAAACTATGTACATGTACATTAGAGTGGCCCTTCATTATATGGAGGGTAAAAAAAGGTTCAACTCTCGGTCGCACCCCCTAGAAATATGCGAATAGCAAAACAACTGAGAAATACAAAGTTTTCGCCAATCAAAAGACATTTAGAGGTGGCTCAATGCGTTTGAAAATTTCAAGTGTGTTTATATGGGGAAAATATGACTTTTATAGTTTTATTTTTCCGACAAATTGTTATATAATTCGGGATCAGTATTAAATTATCTTTTCTAAAACCTATAAAACTTTAAAATCGAATAAAAACTCGCCAAGAAGTAGCAAATGTCCCAGACCACTTTTGTGCCATTTTTTTCAACTTTGGGAAATTGATTAAAGCCATAACTATTTTTTTGTCTCTATACTTAGAAGTACTTAGATATGAATTACGGATTTATTATCACGTTGTTAACCTATTCTGCATTGAGACTCAAAATGAGAATTTTTTTTGATAAAATTTTTAAAACTTTTTTTTCAAGTTTTAAAAAATTTTCTTAAACAAAATTTAAAAAAAAAAAGAATCTTGCACTTTAAGGTTTTGTTATATGCATATTGCAGATTAACTGTGTGAATTTTTAAGTCAATCCCTATGCCAGATTTTTTTTTTGACAAAGCTAATAAAAGACAATTTATTCAAAAGAATATGTTATATAAAATTAATTCTATTTATTTTGGTGGATGATTTAATGTGCGATTCAAAATGTTTTCTGTAATCACGTACGACTTGAAATAAATATTGATTTTCTTACTCGTTCTTTGTTAATATGTTACTATACTCTTCAATCAATTTAACACCGCGTTCTGCTGTATCATTTACCACTTTTATTTTTGAAACAATATCACTTCCGTTTTCATAAGTTTCAGTACCATTCCAGTACAGAGGATCTTCATTTAAAAAATGGAAGTGAATTCCAAAACGGTTAAAACAATTTACTGTGTTTACTGTAAGAAAATCATAAAGTTCTTTTTCTATGAACTGATCGATTTCGCTGGGTTTTACCAGTACACGTTTTATACTTTCTACATCTTCATCTACACCAAAATTAATAGAATTAATTTTATATATCATATTCTTTTGAATAAATTGTCTTTTATTAGCTTTGGATCATTCGTGGGTCTCTTATTTTATTTTGAAAAATATAGATAGTTTTTACACATAAAGTAATTTTATAAGAAAATTGGTTAAAATTTGTTTAAATTTATATTCGCGAGCAGTAAGCAGATAATTTCACCAAAGATATATCACAATGGATTATTTTGATTCCAGGAGCACTGAAGGGTAAACAAATAAAAAAAAAACCGAATTATTTTTCTTAGATTCTGAATAGTGGTTTCATCGAGTTTAATAGAAAAACTCGTTTTCGGTAATTTGTCTTTAAAAATATCTTAAAATCCAAAGCTGGCCTTGGCAAATAATGGATTCACGTTCTCGGATTTATCCAAAATTTTAGGAACGGAAGTTCTACATAATTGGTTATTATATTTTAAGTATCGCATCTAAAAATTCAACAGCACTTACAAAATATTTGAATTTTTTGAATAAATTCTCTTTCATTAGTTTAGGGTCATATGTGACTCCAATTTCGAAAGGGTTAATGGGGTCACATTATTTTTTTTTCGAAACACTAAGCTATTAAGATAACATATAACATTTAAAAGTAGAACAGTGATGAATTTTTGATACAAAGTATTTAGAAAGAGTACATTTATAGAATAATTTACAAAAATCCCATTTTTCTCGAAATCCGCAAAAATAATATCATTGTCAAAAAATTTCTGGCATATGGATTTACTTGAAAACTCACACAGTTAATCTGCAACATGTATTTAAAACAATCTTAAAGTGCAGTTCCGCCTTTTTAAATTTTGTGTAAGACAATTTTTTAAAACTTGAAAAAGGAGTTTTCAAAATTTTACCAAAAAAAATTTTATTAAGGCTTTAATCAATTTCTCAAAGTTGAAAAAATGCCATTAAATTTCATGACACAAAAGATTGTTGTTTGATTTTGAAGTTTTATAGCTTTTTGAAAAAATACTTTAATACTGATCCCGAATTCTATAACAATTCGTCGGAAAACTTAAACTATAGAACCAAATTTTCGTAAAATCTGAAAAGAAGTCATATTTTCCCCATATAAACACACTTGAAATTTTCAATCGCGTTGAGCCACCTCGAAATGTTTTTTGATTGGCCCAAAACTTTGTATTTCTCAGTTTTTTTGCTATTCGCATATTTCTAGGGGGTGCGACGGAGAGGTTGAACACTTTTTTTTATTATGAGCCACCCTAATGTACATATTAGGCTAATTTGAAGAGTTGCGGAACCAATTGTATTGGCACCCACAATATAAAATAAATATGTAACTGGAGTACTATAATAGAAAAAGCCTTGGGCTTTGTGTGAGATGATAAACTATCAATGTTAGTACTCGGAAAAGATATGGGCGGGATCAGTTTAGTGGGCGTGGCACCCCCATACAAAGTAAATATCATATATCTGGAGTACTGCAGTTTCAAAAGCCTTGGAACTTTGCGTGAATTCATAAGATATTAATGTGAAAAGTCGGACAAAAATGGGCGGCATCGGGCAAATGGGCGATTCACCCCAATACAAAGTAAATATTTAATATAATATTATTGGAGTACTATAATAAAAAAAGCCTTGGGGCTAAGTGTGAGTTCATGTGCTATCAATGTTAGTACTCGGAAAAGATATGGGCTGGATCAGATCAGTGGGCGTGACTCCACCCATGCAAAATAAATACTTAATGTCATATATGTGGAGTGATATAATATAAAAAGCCTTGGGACTGTGTCTAAGTTCATAAGTTATTAATATGAGTAGATGCCCAAAATATGGACTAGATCGGACCAATGGACATGGCACCTCCTATGTAAAAAAATATGAGGTACTATGAAAATTACTGTCTTTAAACTTGTCACAAGTACATTAATTACCAATGTGAGTAATCGTGGCAAGTATGGGCTGAATCGCCAAAATTAAAATTCGCCATAACCGAAAATCGGAATAACAAAAATCGATAAAATCACAAAGCACAAAAAGAAAATCGTTAAGGTCAAAAATCGCCAAAATCAGGAATAGCAAAAAGCAGAAATCGATAAAATCATAAATCGTAAAAGAAACAAAAATCGCTAAAATCAAAAATACCAAAAAACAAAAATCGCCAAAGCCACAAATCGCCAAATCCTAAAGTCGTGAATAACAATAATCACTAAACTCAAAATTGCATACATCAAAAATTGCCAAATCCAAAATCACGAATAACAAAAATCGCAAAACACGCCAAAATCAAAAGTTGCTAAAACCGAAAATCGCTTATAACAGAAATCGCCAAAAATCAAAACACGCAAAAAAAGCGTCAAAGCCAAAAATCGCCAAAACCGAAAAAAGAACAAAAATCGCCAAAATCAAGTAGCACAAAAAAATCTTCAAGGTCAAATATCGGCAAAACCGAAAATCGCGAATAACAAAAATGGCTAAAAACAAAAATCGCCAAAAACAAAATCGAAATTTTCAAATAACAAAAATCACAAGAAACAAATCGTCAAAACGAAAATTGCGAATAACAAAAATCGCCAAAAATCAGAAATCGCAAGAAACAAAAATCGCTGAAGCCAAAAATTGCCAAAATCCAAAATCGCTAAAATCAAAAAATCAAAAAAAAAAAAAAAAAAATAAAATCGGCAAAATCAAAAAAGTATATAAAAAAATAAAAATCGCTAAAATTTACAAGCGCAACAACAAAAAACATTTGATCTTGAGCCTGAATAATTTCAAACTCAGTCATTAAAATAGTTTTCTACAAAATGTATTCCCAGCTTTTTATTTCGTTACGGTGTTTGTATATACATATATGTATATGTATGTATATACGTAAATTAAAGTACTTATGCCGTTTTCTTTCCGACAAAAAATGTCGCATTTTATTTGCACTTTTTTCGAGAAGTGTATTTTTTATATATTCTGAATTAAGAGCAACTTTATCTTATACATCAATCAAAAGGTCTCAAAGTGCTGTGTTCATAGAATGCAAAAAATTTGATTATTATCCTCTTTGAAGTCATAGGATGAAAATATTCAAAAAAGAGGAACAATGAGGAAACATTCTCACACTATGACCTGAAAGAAGTTAATGGATGCCATTTTTTTGTGACTTTGAGACCTTTCATTGACGATGATTGATTGATGATTGATTATTTCAGAATATAGAAAGAAATACACTTTTTGAAAAAAGTGCAAATAAAATAGGACATTTTTTGTCAGAAAACAAAACGGCATAAGTATTCGACGAACTTTCGGTAAGAGTTTTAGAAATTACCATTTATTTATTTATTTTATTTATTTATTTATTTAAATTTGGTATCCTGTTCAACAAGACATGAAATCTTCAAAACAGAACAGGTTTAAATATGTTAGTTGGAGTTTGATTTACAATACAACTTAACATTACTGTGACAATATTAAATATTAATAATAAAAAATAAAATATTGATTTATATACAAATAATAGATATATATAAGTGGCATATAGAATTTAAAAAACAAATAAAAAGTATACAGTAAAAATTTTCATATATATTTGTTAACAGCAAGTTAGTATATGTGCATTGTAAAAAAATAAAAATTTTGTAAATGTATTGTTGCAAAATTTTCTTTTTGAAAATTGAGCCGTTGCTGAGTCCTTTAATTGTAGAAGGTAAACCATTCCAAAGACGTGCTGCATGTATGAAAAACTGCCATTCAGATTCCAACGTATGGTGCCGAAATTGAATTAAATTGTTATTTCTCCGAAGCCTACTAAAACGCAATCGGTTATAAAGATATTCTGGTCTCTGGTTACTAATTATTTTGTGTAAAAAAGTAAGACATCTTATTTTTAATAAGTCATCAAAATTGACACCGAAAATTTGCTTTGAATAAGATGAAATTTGATCGAACCTTCTGAGCCCGTAAACGTATCTTGCGATATTGTTAAACGTTATATTTAGCCTGGACTTACTTTTAGTATCGCAACTTGCAAATATTTCACATGCATATAGTAGTGTTGGTATTAAGTATGTCTTTACAAGTAGCAAGCGTATATTAATTGGTGTACAATATTGGGTAGGCCAAAGTGTTCGTAACATCGAATACGTTTTACCACAGGCAGCAGCGACATGGTCTGACCAAGTCAATGTTTTATTAATGATAACACCCAAATTTTTTGCTCATTCAACGATTTCGATTTGTTGATCATTTATATATATGTTTAGATTGTCTGAGATTCTTGTCATTCTGTTACGCACCAAAATACACTTTGATTTTTGTGGATTGAGACTCAGTCCATTTGCAGCTGCCCAACGAGAAACACGTTCTAAGCCATCATTCAAATTTCTACTGCAATCTTAAATTTTTTCTTTCTTGCTGCTAATATATAGCTGTACGTCATCAGCATACATTCTTATATTGCAGTGAATTAACTGTTTAGGTAGATCAGAAGCATAAATTGAGAAAAGGAGGGGACCAAGAATAGAACCCTGTGGTACACCTCTTACCACAGGAAGGCACGTCGATGTAATTTTATTAGTTTCTATGCATTGCGAACGATTTACTAGGTAAGACTTCATAAGTGCAACAGAAGTTGGTGAAAAGTGCATCATGTTCTTAAGCAAAACTGTGTTCTTTTGTAGCAAAACTGTGTGATCCACCGTATCGAAAGCTTTTGAATGGTCTAACAGCACTAATATTACCACGCGGCCATCATCAATATCTCTCTTTATATCTTCTGTTACATCAGCTAAAGCTGTAATACAGCTGTGTTTGGCACAAAACCCAGATTGACGGTCGGTAAGCAGGTTATTATCATTTATGAAGGACGTTATTTCGGTGGCATCATCGTTAGTGTTTCTTTCACTTATATCAGGCGTTTCTGATGAAATTGACTTAAAGAATGCATCACTTCGCTTCTGAGATAAGGTCTACTTTTTATGTTCGTAGAAATCCCAACTTTACTTTCCGACTTTTGTTTATACTGTTTACTCCTTGCAAGGCATCATTTTTTTTTTTTTAAATTGTCTGACAACATCGTCGTTTTTATCATTTGGTGGATTGCTCGTCGATTGCATTAATGAAGTCGTTAGATGGAATAAGCGACATTATATTGGGAGGTTAAAATAGGATTTTAATATTACCATTCACGTTAGTCGAAGTGTTTGCGTGGCCCAGAGTATTATGAATTACAAGCAACGCTTTATTATATAAATTATTTCATTCCCAACCTTTCTTAACTTCAGGGCAACCATGTGTCTTAAACCAAACTTTAAAAAGCTTTTTCGTTAGATATCCAAATTTCAGGGTGATTTTGATTGCAAACATTTTTCATAGCTCTAGGTGTTTCAGATTTATGTACTAACAAAGGCCTAAGCTTCAAGTCTCCTGCAGCATGGTCACAGAGCTCGGCAGCATATCTTTTCTCTTTTGATATAAATTTTCTCCCTGGCATACATTCCCAGTCTGGTCTCGTCAACATTGAAAACTTGCCGCAGGTTGTATTCATCATCAGTAATTATATATTATACTAGAAGTAACCCGGTGTGCTACGCTACACCCTCCCCCTTCCCCCCTCCCCACGAATCGTTATGAGAGGGCTCACGCAAAGTCCCAAGGCTCTCACTAATACAGTGATTCAGATATATCACATTTAATATTAAGTTTGTGTAGGGGTGCCACGCCCATTTGTCCAATCCCGCCCATTTTTTTGTCTGACTGCTCATGTTAATAATAGATGACCTGAGACAAATTTGCAAAGCTTTCTCTATCATATTAATATATATGATATTTAAAATTTACTTTGTATTGGAGGTGAGCCTGTACCACTCCCATATCCGCAGTAAGACTCTGTGAAAATTTCAGGAAGGTCAGATGAGTAGTTACGGAGGTTACCTCCTACAAATAAACAAACAAACAAACAAACACATATTACGGAGTAGTTACGGAGGTTACCTCCTACAAATAAACAAACAAACAAACACATATTACCTCTTTATTATGTTAGTATAGATTATTAGTATGGATTTTTATTTCGGTACTTGCTGATGCTGATATACAATGTTTTTTGATTTTTCATTCGGTACAACAATTATCAGATTTTTTGGCGTTCCTACCCTGGAACAAGGTACATGTAGCTGCCCATGAGAAGAAGATGAATTTTCAAAATTAGATCTGGCAACACTTAACTATAGGCCTTGAACTTAGAATTTCATTTGGCCATTTTTCTTTTTTTTAGCGATTTTTGATTTTGCCCATTTTTGATTTGAAGATTTTTTGGGCGATTTTTATTTTTCGAAATTTTCTGTTTTGGCGAATTTTTGATTTTGGCGATATATTTTCAACGACAAATCACATTTAGCCGCCCAATTTTTATTGGACTACTTACATTAATATCTTATGGACTCGTGCAAAATGTCGAGTCTTTCCCATTTATAGAACACCAGTTATATGATATTAGATATCTACTTTGCATGGGCGGTGCTACGCCCACTGCTACGATCACGCCCACTTTTTTGTTTGACTGGTCAGACAAAGAACCTATGGGCTCATGTAAAGCCACAAAGCCCTCTCTTGTACAGTACTCCAGACATATAATATTAAATAGATACTTTGCATAGGGAGTGCCACGCCCATTGGTGTGAACCCGCCAATTTTTTATCCGACTACTCATACTAAGATCTGATCGTGTCGTGCAAAGTGTCAAAGCTTCCCTTTTTTAGTAAACCAGTTATATGATATCAGATATTTACTTTGTACGGGCGGTGCCACGCCCACTGCTTCGATCACGCCCATTTTTTGTCTAACTAATCACATGAATAACCTATGGGCTCACACAAAGTCACAAGAGTCTCACTATAACAGTTCTCCAGATATATGGCATTATATATTTAATTTGTATGGCAGGTGCCACGCCTATTGGTCCGATACTGCCCATTTTTTCTCCGACTACTTACATTAATAATCGGTGACATCAGACAAATTTGAAAAGCTCTTTCTATCACAGTACTCGAGAGATATAATATTGAATTATTACTTGTATGAGAGGTACCACGCCCACTTGTCCGATCCCGCCCATTTCCGGCGTAGCTACTAATATTAACAATAGGTGACCTCACACAAATTTGCAAAGCTCTCCCTGTCATAATACTCAATATATGTGTATGATATTAAAAATTTACTTTGTGTGGGAGGTGCCACGCCCACTAAAAATATTTAAAAAATTATTGCCTATAGCACTTCCCATATTCGCAGTAAGACTCTGTGAAAATTTCAGGAATATCATATGGATAGTTTTGGAGATTACCTCCTACAAACAAACAAACAAACAAAGAAACAAACAAACAAACAAACAAACACACATTACCTCTTTATATTATTAGTATAGATTATGAAGTTTTTCTCTTTTTCTACATTTTTCTAACCATCCTCCGCTGGAGTTAAAACAATAAATCGGTATTATCTTTATTATATACAGAGTCAGATTTTTGATTCTTAAACAAAATTATCGCTTTTCTTTGTATAACTAACGCAGTTACTGGAATATTTGTTTCAACATAAGTCCTTTATCCACAGTATTAGGGCATTATTGCATTTTTCCCATTTCCATTATTTCAGATTTAGAAACTATATCAGTTTTATTTTCCGAGCTGATATCTATGTATTTCATTCTGCTTGTAGAAATACAGAAGAATCACATGTGAATCTTGAAGTATTATACTCCGGAATAAATACATTTTAAAGGCTGGAATTCTCGGCGGCATCGAAAGATGCATTGGAAATTTTGAAGCATATTACTGTAATTTTCTTAATCGAAATCTTCCCTTCTTCCACTACGGGTCAAGACCATTTATCTGCATTAGCTTTAAATACTATCGAAAATAAAACAAAATGGTCCTTGTACCTTTCTGATTTACTTGACTAGTTTGTTTCTATATAAGTTCGAAACGTTAAATTTTAACTTAATATACATTTTCAATAACCGGTAGAAATTAAAAATTAAAATAATAAACAAATACTTCCTGTAAATTTAAAAACTGTGTTTGCATTTTTTTGTTTTGTTACATTGAAAGAACTTAAGCTTTTCCGGTATCAGGGAAAAATTGTTTTTTATTTTTTTGTCAGACTAGGCTCTTTTTCTTCTACTCTGTCCGTAATATAGAACCGTCCTTCCATACATTTGTTGTTGTTTGTTTTGTCTGTAATATGGAATCGTCCTTCCATAAATGTATTGTTGTCTGTTCTGATAATTATTCAGACCTTAACAGAAGACAAGAATAAAAAACTCAGCTAATATAATAGGTGCGGTTTAGCACCGAAGTCTTGCCGATAGCCTTGCATATGATAAAGCAGCCACCGCTAGACGCTATATGATCCATATCTTATATATAACAAGTAAGAAAATTATAGTCGGTCTAGACCGACTATACGATACCCTATACCATGCGTTTAGAGACCCTATCTCTCAGGCCCAACTAACTGGATATAGAAAATAAGCATAAAACAAATTTTAGTGGGATTTTTATTAATTTTTTCGGCTGCAGATATATCCGACGCTATATCTATATGGGGACTAGGCCCAAAAATGGACCGATTCTGACCATGTTTGGCAAAGTCTCTTGTATTTTCCAAAAATATATACAAACAAAATTTGAGAAGAATCAGTGCAATATTTTTGTTTTTTTGATAGATTTAAGTGAAGATCGGGAAGCAGCTCTATATGGGGCCTATGACTAAGAGTTGTCCAATAGGGATCATTTTTGGACTACTGATTAATGGATGTAATATATACATACAAACGCAATTTGACTAAGATTTGTATGATAATTTGGATCTTATGGCAATATATGTTGATTTCATAGGGGTCATTTGTATGGGGGCTAGGTCTGAACATGGACCGATTCTCACCAATTTCGACAGCGTTCATCCCATGGCTGATAAAAGCTTACGTACCAAACTTCATCAAAATATATTCATATTTGCGACCTGCAGTTTGATTAGAAGCTTTACATGGACACACAGACGGACGGACGGACGGACGGACGGACATCGTTAAATCGAATCAGACAGTGATTCTGATTCGATCGGTATAATTAAAGATGGGTGTAGGTTAAATATTTTTGGTTGTTACAAACAGCAGCACAAAGTCATTATACCCAAACCACATAGTGGTATAGGGTATAAAAATGGAGTGTGTATGTTTGTGTGTTTGTTTGTTTGTTTGTGGTTTATATGAGACTACACCACTGTACCGATCGTCTTGAAATTTTTACAGTAGGTAACTGCCCATCCAGAAGGAAAAATAGCCCATATTTTTTTTGATTTTTCAAGTGGGCGTGGCACCTCCCATACAAAGTAAATATTAAATGTCATATATCTGTAATAGATAAAGTCTTGAGACTTTGTGCGAGTTCATAAGTTATCAACGTTAGTACTCAAATACAAAGTAAATATATGATGTCATATATACGAAGTACTGTAACAGTGAAAGCCTTGGAACTTTGTCTGAGTTCATGAGTTATTAATGTTAGTAGTCCAATACAAAAATTGTCGAGATTCAACCAGTGGGCGTGGTACCCCCCATACAAATTAAGTATTTAATATAACATAACTGGAGTACTATAATAATGAAAGACTAGCGACTTTGGTTAAGCTCATAAGTTATTAATGTGAGTAGTTGCCCAAAAATGGGGGAAATCAGACTGATGGACGTGGCACCTTCTATACGAAACAATAGTTTTCTACAAAACGTATTGCCTGCTTTTTATTTCGTTACGAGGGGTGTAGTGAAGCGCATCGGGTTACTGCTAGTTTGATATACATGCACTTTCTAAGTTAACTAATATCATATTTCTCCCTTTCAATTGCACTATTAAATTACAAAAATTCCTTACAGTAATTATTGACAAAAACTATACTGATTATTTTGATTAATCTCTTTCCCTCCCCCTCTAGTATCTATCCGGATAACTTAAAATGGTATTTATGGCATTTTAAAATTTAATAGTAATCAAGTTGAAGTGAGTAGTCAGCATCTACCAACAACATGGACATCAGCGCCATCACCATCCGCATCATTGTTGTTATCATCACAATCTATGTCAGCTTTAAATGGCCAAAATCCATTAAGTTGGAAATTTCAGTTATAAAGCTAAGTGTGCCATAGAGAACAAGAGTGTGCGACTACGATGCACAGACATACACACTCACACACAAACATTTGATAAGTTCTTTGCAATATTAAGTGATGCAAAAATAATATAAATATTTTCAGACATTAATAACAAAATATTACTTTGCTACCCACGGCAATGACTGTTAAGTGTTTTATTTTAATTTTGATTCAATATTTCTTTTTTAAATTAATTTTTAAAATAAATTTTAGCTGAGTTTTAAAAATCAATGTAATAAATGATGGGCATTTCGAATTTTAAATTCATTTAAGAACATTTTTTTTTGACATCTAAAGTCGGTCGAGAATGACTATATGATAACCCCCAACATAAATTTCGATCTCTGTCGCACCGATCAAAATCTATATATATAAAATTCATTTTCTGTTTGTTTGTTTGTTTGTTTGTTTGTTTGTTTGACCGCTATACAAATTTTTATTTTTCAACGGATTTTCCTGAAATTTAGTACACACGATCTCTATATCTCAGGAAAGGTCGCCATATACTTTTTACCGGCCACGCCTACTTTTACGCCCACTTTTTATGTAAAATTCATTTTCTGTTTTATTCATATTTGTTCACTATACAAATTTTTATTTGTTAACAGATTTCTCTGAAATTCGGTGCACACGATCTTTGTACCTCAGGCCAGGTCACCGGGTTACTCTTGCGGCCACACCTACTTTTACGCCCACTTTTTGTATACAATTCGTTTTCTGTTTTTTTGGTATATTTGTTTGCTATACAAATTTTTGTTTTTCAACGGAATTCTCTGAAATTTGGTACACACGACCTCTGTACTCCACCTTAGGTCGCCATATACTTCGTACCGGCCACGCCTACTTTAACGCCCACTTTTTGTACACAATTCATTTTGTTTTTTGGTATATTTGTTCGCTATACAAATTTTTATTTTTCAACCGATTTCTCTGAAATTTGGTACACACGATCTCTCTCCTCCAGGGAAAGTCGACATATTCTTCGTACCGGTCACGCCTACTATTACGCCCACTTTTTGTATACAATTCATATTCTGTTTTTTGGTACATTTGTTCGCTACACAATTTTTTTTAACGGATTTCTCTGAAATTTGCTACACACGATCTCTGTACTCCAGAGAGGTCGCCATATGATTCTTGCCGGTCACGCCTACTTCTTAGCCCGCTTTTTATACAAAATTAATTTTCTGTTTTTTGTATATTTGTTCACTATAGAAATTATTATTTTTCAAGGGATGTCTAAAATTTGGTCACACGATCCCTATACTACAGGGAAGGTCACCATATGCTGCTTACAGGCCACGCCTACTTTGCTCCAACTTCTATGTATATAAAAGTTATTTTTTCCTTTTATTTGTTTCTTTATTTGATTGCTATAAAAACTTTTATTTTTCAATGGCTTTCTTCGAAATTTAGTACATATTCTAGGGAAGGTCGCTATATGATTTTTACCGACCACGCCTACTTTTACGCCCAATTTTCTTATAAAATTCATATTTTGTTGTGTGGTATATTTCTTCCCTATACAAATTTGTACTTTTCAATGGATTTCTCTGAAATTTGGGTTACACGGAAATAACTACACGGTGAACAAATTCCCCAAACTTAAAAAAAGGTACCCAAAAGAAATGAACAAATTCCCCATCTATTTTTAATCGAAATAAAAAATGAACTTACTCCCCAAATTCATTGTTAAATTTTTACATATTTTTATTTAATGAATTTTGTTAAATATTTATTTTAGTAAACATTTGCATACTGCTCTCAATATATGTCCAACAATAAATGCATTTAAAATGAGTATTCTTTTCAAAATAAGTTGGCAACAGCTGCGCGGCAGCACAGGGTAGTAGCTGCAAGGAAGCGGCGCGAGGCGCGCGGACGCGACGCGCTCGCGGAACACAGCTCAGCTAAAATATCGACAGCGGACTCGGACGCGACGGATGCGCACGCGACGCGCCTTCGGAACACAGCTCAGCTAAAATAACGCAATGGTATAAAAAATACGTTTTAGGAATTAAATAAGTTAACGAGCACTAAGCGGAGGCACGGGTAATAGCTGCGAGGAAGCGGCGCGAGGCGCACGGACGCGGACGCGACGGATGCGGACGCGACGCGCTCGCGGAACACAACTCAGCTAAAATATCGCAATGATCTGAAAAATATATTTTGGCGATTAAAATAAGGTGACAGCAACTGCGCGGCAGCACGGGTGTGGCTGCCAAACGCGCGGCGCGCGACCGCTGACTCGAACGCGACGGATGCGCACGCGACGCGCTCTCGGAACACAGCTCAGCTAAAATATCGCAATGCTCTAAAAAATATGTTTTAGGAATTAAAATAAGTTAACGAGAACTAAGCGGCAGAACGGGTAGTAGCTGCGAAGAAGCGGCGCGAGGCGCGCGGACGCGGAAGCGACGGATGCGGACGCGACGCGCTCGCGGAACACAGCTTACCAAAAATTCGCAATGATCTGAAAAATATATTTTTGCGATTAAAATAAGTTGACAACAACTGACAACAGTTGTCGCGCGGAAGCGGACGCGAACACAGCTTAGTGAAATGTTGTATGATAAATTTTATCTACGTATGTGAAATAATTACCTGTTGATCAAAATAGGCCACACATATACTATAAGCAGTTGCTTAAAGAAACCTTGCGACACAATATTAAACGTCGCATTAGTCTTTCATTTCTGAAACTTGAATTTGACGTCTCTGCTCAATGATGATCACTTATTGAATGAATTAATTAAATTTTTAAAAGTTTTGATTCCTTTAATTTGCGACCCATTCCGTTATATTTGATGTTTATTAATAAACTGAAAAAAAAACTTAAAGCGGTTTCGCACCTTATTTTTGAAGCATTTTTGCTGCAGCATCTTATAAAAAACTTCTAAATTAAAAAACCAAAAACTTTTTAATTGAAATAATAAATGAATTTACTGCCCATACAAATTTTTGGGGAGAAAGTTCATTTTATTGGGGAATTTGTTAATTGGGGACTAAGTACTCAGCGCCTGGTAAGCATAGTGAACAATTTTTCAAGTCAAAGGCCTTTTCATCCCGGGCAAGACCGGGTAAAAACAGCTAGTTTGTTTATAAAATTGATCAAAATATTATATTACATATTCAGAACTACCCGGCAACTACATGGAGAGTAGTTGGATTGGGGTATAGAAATGAGAAATTTAAGAAACGCATTTGGAAACGGATGATATACACATGAAACTATAATTCAAATAACTGAAACTGTGTATAAAAGGACGTCAAAGTTTAATAGGATTACACTATATAAGAAAACATTTAAATAGTTATATTCTTCCTAGGATATCACTATAAAAGTCAGCTAACAGACGAGAAACTTGTCAGTTTTATTATATTTATTTCAAATTAGGCAAATATCAATACTGGACTCTCGGCCAAACAGACGGATAGAAACACGGACGGACAACGTTAAATCGACTTAGAAACGTGGTTCTAAGTTGAGCCGTATAATAAAAGGTAGTTACAAAAAAATCAACACAAAAAAAAAAAAATCCTGAAAACTTTTACACTTCACTGTGGAACAAATTCAGGTTAGCAAAAGTTAGGTCGATTCTGAGAGTGAGGGGTGAAAATAGAGGCTAAATTAGAAGACCCATATCGCGGCGTTTGTTTATGTTAGTTCGAATTTTTTTTTAATCGACCTTCGAAATTTGCAGTCAAACGCCGATTTTCAGCATATTGTTTATATGGTTTTTTGGCTATAACTCGTCGACTAACTGATATTTTTTCAATCTGTGAAAGCCAAATTATTGACAGAGACCTGTGCAATAATTAACCAATAAAACTATTTTGAGGTCGCAGCAAATGCGCCACTGGTGTTCGTTATATTTGACTACTTCCAGAATGTGTTTCAAATTATCGAAATTTTCACTAGCGTCAGTGCTATACGCAATGGGAACAGAAGGCAAAAGCACAACTTTTAAGCTGATTAGTGAACTATCGATGAATAAACGTCAATCATCTTTTTTATAGGTTAACCCTATCGTCTCCATTAACTTTTCAATATCGTTGCAATAAGCGAAATTTTTGCTTTAGTCACATTGAAGAACTTTTCTAACTCTTTTTGGCGTTTTCGATATGCTGTTACTTTGGTACCTTTCGCCAGCAACTTATTTCCTTTCAAAAATGAAGCCAGTAGTTCTGATTTTTTCTGATTCAAACACAAATTTGCAACAATTCCATCCAATTGGTTTTGTGTGCCTAGGATTGGGTCCTTTGTTTCACAAGATGTACCTTCACCAGGGTCGTATTCTAAGAAGAAATCCATGGATGTAGCAGCGCCGGTTGTAGTACTGATATCTGTTTGAAGATCAATACTTCGATATGTTGGTACTGGAACGAATTCTGAGTGCGGTAATGGTAATTGGACACTTGGCACTGCTACATAAGTTTTATTCTTTGCTTTCCTTCTATTCAAAGTTTTATGGTAGTTGATATATCCATAGCAATTTTCTCCTTGATGCGGGCTGTTGTCTAACCACACCATTGGTATACCAAAAGGCATAGCCTTCTTCTTTTCACTTTTCCATTGCATAAGAGTTGAATAGCAATTAAAACAAACTTTTTTAGGGGCATAGTTTACGTCAGTGATAAACTCTTGCGAGAAATATTGTTTACAGGCTTCCAAAAAAATCACTCGAATTGCCACATTTTTCATCGGTTGCTATGAAACGTTCACAAACATTAAAAAAAATGGTCCATTTTACATTTTGGTTCCGACATTTTTAATACAATGTTTTTTTTTTTTTTTTTGGCTATTTTTACGAAACCGATGCACTTAACTTAAATCACTCACAAAATGAAATAAGTTCCAAAAAAATTAATAGCGAATTTTATCACGACCGAGCGAAAATTAAAAGACATCAGCTTCGGCTGAGTTTCGAGTCTTAACTGAATCTTCATTTTTGAAATTAGTTCGCTTGTATGAAATAAAAAAAATCGCTACCTGTGCGATGGTTGAAAACAAAAAGTTGTTTTACTAATTCCTAATTCTTGGAACTTCCCTTTTAATTACTTCTACCTAAATCGCTATTTATTTAATGGTTTTGGGATTTTTAACGCAAATTATCGACTAAGACCATTTTCTTTTCAAATGAAATTTATTGAAGAAACTGAGAAGCATATTATAGATCAAACAGAAAGCAAAAAAGACTTATTTTTGTGGAAAATATTTTCAAAAACTATGAAAAAAAAATAATTTTTCCAACATTTTGCTTCATAAGCACCACAAAAATTTTCTAAATCAATTTTTTAAAAAAATTTTAATTGTTGCACAGGTCTCTAGCAATAATTTGGCTTTTACAGATCGAAAAAATATCAATTAGTCAAACGCCGCGATACGGGTCTTCTAATATCGCCTCTATTTTCCCCCCTCACTCTCAGAATCGACCTAACTTTTGCTAACCTGAATTTGTTCCACAGACCCATACACTTCAAAAGTCGACCTTTTTTTTTCATACAAACCGCTGACACCCTAATGCACATAAGAAAAGATAACCAAAACCAGAGATGAACTTATTACAATAAAAAATATAGTTGTTCGCCAACAGTGATTTTACGTTTACAAATCTTGCGATTTTGAGTTTTTATGATTTTGTGTTTCATCGATTTTGCGTTTTTGTTTTTTGCTATTTTTTATTTTTAATTTTTGCTATTTTGGTTTTTTTTTTGTGAGTTTTAGTTTTTGCGAGTTTGTGTTTTTGAGTTTTTGCTACTTGCCATTTTTATTTGCACGATTTTGAGTTTTTGCATTTTAGCGATTTTGATTTCTTGCAGTTTTGCGTTTTTGTGGTTTACCGATTTTTCGTTTTTGTTATTTTAAGATTTTGCGTTGTTAATGTTTGGCGTTTTTACTATTTTGGGATTTGGTGTTGATCGGATTTTAGGTTGTAGAGACTTTTCGGGCTTGCGATATTGTGTTGTTTCGATTTTGTGTCTAAATTAATATTATACATGATGGCGAATAGAACAAATCTAATTATTCATTACAGTAAATAAATACTGAATTTTTCCATTATTCAGCCAGACAGATATAAGAGATAAATGAAAATATTTGTGGAATAAATTAAAGTAAATTAAATATTATAACAATATTCAGCTCTCACAAGGTATGCGATAGTTGAATGTGATATTTGATAGTTGAATCAATTTCGGAGATTATCACGTAATGCTCGAGCCGCCTGGTGTCATAAAATTTTACAGAAATTCTGGCGTTGGTGGGATTTTGCGTTAGCGATTTTGTGTTGTTTCTAGTTTGGGTTTTTCGATTATGTTCAAATTAAAAATATGTCTGCAGCGCTACACATTCGTCAAATCAGCGAATCAACGCATCAGTGATGAGCGTAACATATGTAAAAATTACGAGATCATGTTCTCGAGTCATTAGTTAGTTTATTTTTAGCTCTTTGCGCAGTTTATTAAAGCAACTGAGATATGTATGCTGTTACATATATTGTTACATGTTTCCCTTAAATCTGATTTTTGAAATATGATCACTTTGAGTTTATACTCAAACGAAAGTTCCATTGTGTTTTCATAAAATCAATTAGTTGTTCTCTTTGTTTTAGAACATTAAAGTGGAAATTTGAATGTTTTTGAATGTATTTTTGGCTGCCTTTTTAGCCAGATGTTTTATTTTAAAAACTCCTACAAAATTATCGGACGAAATCTTCTAATCAAGAATGTGTTAAAGAGGTTTCTTCCCCGACAGCTAGAGATACAAGGCATTTGGGGAATATAATAACACAAATAAAGCGAATAACAATGCATATGTATACTAGCAAAACGAGCAGTTTTATATTTAATATATAATAAATCATTGAATATAAAAGAAAATAAAATGTACGAGGGTATTCCGATAATCAAGAACTTATGAAAAAATAAATTGTGAAAATAAGTAAAGTAAAATAAATTTGAAGATGATCCCATAATTACTCGACTTGAGGTTTATATGGCGCAAGTTGTCAGAAGTGGATTAATTAGCAAAGTTAAATGCAGAATTGGTAATGAAAATGATAAAGTGGAATATTTATTTTTTGAATTGTGTGCTGCTGGAGGCAATATTCTTGTTGGTGGTGTCTAGAAACCAAATCGTAATATTGACCTTGAGCATTTCTATGAAATATATACTTTTTTATGATAACATTATATTAACTGGGGAGTAAATTTCAAACCTGCTGGAAAACTGTAGTACGGTCGAAAATATGAAATCTCTTGGTCTTACTCCCGTAAACTCGCAAATACCAACATACTTCAGTACCACTTACAACCCATTACTCAATTTATTCGGCATCTCTGATAAAACAAACACACTAATGTACGACCAAGTTCTTAGCAAAACAATAGAATCTAGAGACTTCAAAAACGAAAATTTCATTCACTATGAGGAAGAGTGTTGCCAAATCGATTGGAACTCGATATGCTTTATGTTATCAGCTGGCCTTCTTGGAACACCATATCTCAGCTTTATATAATATTACTGTTCAGATCAAAGTAAAAACAATAAGCAAGCTACAAACACCATGGTTTACAACGGAAATTAAAAAAACTGATGGAAGCGGTTTAAAACAAAAGCACTTCATGAACTTTATCGCACATCTAGAAAAATTGTCAATAAAAGCATAAAGAAAGCTAAGGCCACATACTATGCTGAAAAGTTTTCAACATCAGTTGATACAAAAAAAAAAAAAATCATGGAAAACTATTAGAGAAATTGGGGTTGGCAATAGGAAGGGCATAGAAGAAAATTTCATATTAAATCCTAATGAAATTAACGAGAACTTTATTAATTTTCCAATGCTTCAAGCTACTCACTCATATTATGACAACTATACCCCTAATTTTTTTGTTTGACTGCGTTAGTCCCTTGGATGTACTTAAGAGCTGTCAATCTATAAAGTCTAATACAATAGGAATTGATGGTATTTAACCTGCTTTTCTCAAAATGCTGCTTCCCTTCATTTTACCATATATCACGCACATTTTTAACAAAACAATTACAATGTGTGTTTTTCCCCAATGATGGAAATAAGATCTTACCTGTAGCAAAGTGGGCAACTGAATATCGGCCCATAGCTCGATTACTATATCTGTCGAAGGCATTTGAACGGCTCCGTCATTGTCAAATAACGTCCTACATAAACGGTAATAACCTGCTTACTGACCGTCAATTTGGTTTTTGCGCCAAACACAGCTTTATTACAGTTCTAGCTGATTTAGCAGAAGATATATGGAGAGATATTGATGATGGCCATGGGGAAATGTTAGTGCTGTTAGACCATTCAAAAGCTTTCGATACAGTGGATCACACAGCTTTGCTACAACAGCTTAAGATCATGGTGCTCTATTTACAAACTTCTGTTCTATTGTAAGTTGGGAGATTATAATGTTATTATTGCTTCTATAGCGAGCTCTGTTGTTGTTGATGGCTTTCAGATACTAATGGTTTGTATACCTTATAAAGATAATTTTTTTCAAAGTTAGTTTACTGAATATGGTCAAGATCGGTCCATTTCTTCACCTAGTCCCCATATAAAAATAACATCATATATTAACTTTTCCATATCTACAGGTGACAAATTAATAACAATGCCACTAAAATTTGGTTTATGCTTATTTTTTGTATTCTGTTATTGCCTTAGCAGAGTTGGATCCAAGACCCTCTCTTAATATGCGTGGTCTAAGTTACTGTGCAGTATAATTTTGATGAACAATTTTTTTACTTGTTGATGCTGGTATTGCGTGTATTGATATTTTGCTGCTTTAGTGGGTTTTGTGATTGTTGATGGCAGTACGGGTGCTGCTGCCTCTGTTTAGTCTACTTCAGCTCTTGTTCTAAATTATGAGCCTGCCTCCTGTACTGGATTGGATGTAATCCAACCCATGTATGAATAAAATTCGCCACCACACTAAACCGGATATATCCATAATCCAGCTATCTGTCTCTATCTCACTTGGGGTTATGCACGGTCTGTATATAAAATACTGCTGTGTTTCCGCACACAACTTTTCCATATTTTCTATATTGGTACAACAATTTTGCAAAAAGCGTGTATCTGCGATCATATGATACTGCACCCTTTAGCTGCTGAAATCTGTTGATTATTCTCGCATCAATGTTAATCCGTGCACATCGTGATGCCAATTTTGTACTGCAAAATTGGGTTCTCGAACTACTTTCTTTTTCACATATCCTTTCGTTTGGTGGCCAATCTCAATGAGTTCGGATTGCGCTTGAACAAATTATATAAGACAAATATGACGCGATGAATTTTGTGGTTGGTGGCATTTTCGAGGAATTAAAAACATTTAGCATTGCTTCCATTTATATAGATTTTAGAAATATCAAGTCAGAGTAAGTATTTCATAAAAGCCATAAGAATAAATTTATTGACATAAATATTTTCTCAACCTTTTGGATGGAATATTAAAATGTATGTGTATATACTTATGTATGTATGTATGTATGTATGTATGTGTGTATAAAAGTTTTTGTTGTTCATTTGTTACTTCTATTAACGGGACTTTGTTAAACATTTATTTTTCTTTTTTCTGTTTACAGTCCTTCCTTCACATTTCGTTGTTTAATAATTTTTTATTTTGTGTTTAACATGACGGAAGGTAATAAAGCATAATTACTAAAGCTGAAATTATAACAAGGAAAGTGACCAAATGCAAAAACTTCGAAACAGATGACTTTAGAATTATTACTTTATTTGCGCTATTTTCAATTCGCTTTAAATATATTCAATAAATTGATAACTTAACTACGGGCTTTTCATGTATAAGATCTTAGACGCTGGTATTTTATACAAATCCGAATATATACTTTGGCATACCTTCCTCTTGTATAGACAGTAGGGCGCGTCGATTTAAAAATCGCCCAAGTGATAAGGTAAATCATATTCTAGGGATCAAAATAAGAAACTTTGCCAGAGGAACCATACCTCCAAAACGAATTCTGATGTCCCGACTTTTGACCTGTCTGTCTGTCTGTCTCACTTTGACCCATTTAGAGTGCCCTAATCGAGAGCAAATGTATGATCGATCCCCACTACCTTTGAAGGGCCGACCCACCCATACCAGTGGCACACCCCCTGGAACGCCCCTGGGAGGTTCCCAATACAATCATTTAAAAAATCACAATTTTTTGTTTAGAATTGGGCTGACTGTTTTTGATTTAATATTAAAATTAACTCTGCTAATAAATAATAATCGTACGCCTTGACTATGTTATGTTATTCAAAAAGATCGATCGGATGAGAGTAAATAACTTTTAGATCACTCCGTGACTATGCGTGACTCTGCGTGACTACCCCAAAATTAATCTGTAGTCACAAATAGACTATGGGCCAAGTTTCAGATGAATTGCATGAGGGGGAATGGGGTTGCCCCATGGCAGACAGACAGACAGACAGACTGATAGGTCAAAAGTCGGGACATCACAGTTCGTTTTAGAGGTATGGTGCCTTGGGCAAAGTTTCTTATTTTGATCGCTAGAATATGATTTTCCTTGTCACTTGAGCGATTTTTTTTGCCTCCCTACAAATCGACCCGCCCTATTAGACAGGGACTATACAAAGGCAACAGCTAAACTATAAAACAAAACAAAGAAATTGATTTATGGATGGAAGAACAACAAAATTGCAACCGTCACAATTAATATAAGAAAAATATTTATACTCGTATAAAGAACAAGTTTAATTAGTAACAACAATAGGATTATATTAAATTGCAAGTCTGTTTGATAAAACGACTTAAAAAAATAGATAAAATGAATTAAAGCATCCAGTGATTTAAATTTGCATTAAGACCAGTAGAATTAAAGTAATTTCATTTAGCGGAAAGGTTTGTGGTAAACATCAACAATTGGGAGATTGATCAATGGCAATGAACAATATTAAAACAATTAAGAAAATTTAGTCCGCCTAGAATCTAGAATGACTATACAATACCCTAAAGGATGCGTTTTCAGAGAGGGTCCACAATCAAACTTTGCTAAGGCAATAATTGGATATAAAAAAAAAAAAAAAAAATCAATGTGAGTCCGATCACAGGGAAGATGTGTAAACATCAACACCTTTTCCAATTGTATTTCACTTCAAAAACTCATCATTTTTTGTTCAGAATTGTGCTGACTATATCTGATTTAATATTAAAATTAACACTCTTGCGTATACGTATCTTCTACTCTGCTAATAAATAATAATCATACGCCTTGATTTCAGAAAATATCTATTGAAATTCGGAATAAAAAAGTAGTGTACTCTACAATACCGAAAAGTTGTTATTATTTCTATTAATGATTTGGAGTTGCAGAAAATGTTTAGCAATGTTTGGACTTATTTGTTATGCACTGAAAAATAAACTATCAAGGGCGGCCTTTTAATCGAAAGATGATGAGGACTTCATTTGTTAATCAGCTACAATATAAACACCAGGATAGAATTTTGACCGATTTTGAAGTCATTATTTTGAAAAATACACGTTTATATCGTCACTTAAAATGCAAAAGGGTGTAACTAACAAAAAGTTCAAAATTAACTTATTGTATTATAGTTACGGCCTTCTACTTAAAAACTGCTATTTTACCATAAATTTGTTTTCATATATAAAAATCCATCTTTATTTTTCAGCTTGATTCTAAAATTTGGGTGTTAAGTTTAAAGTAGTTTTTATTTTATGATGTTTCTTGCTTCTCCTGTAAAAAATTAAAAATATTAGTTACGGCCTTTTGCATTTTAGGTGACGATATGTAGTTTTCAAGAAATATTACAAACCCAGTGTAATACTTAAAAAAATATATTTATACCCTATACCACTATGTGGTTTGGTTATAATGACTTTGTGCTGCTGTTTGTTACAACCAAAAATATTTGACCTAGACCCATCTTTAATTATACCGATCGAATCAGAATCACTTTCTGAGTTGATTAACAATGTCCGTCCGTCCGTCTGTCCGTCCGTCTGTGTGTCCATGTAAAGCTTGTAATCAAACTGCAGGTCGCAAATAAGAATATATTTTGATGAAATTTGGTATATAAGCTTTTGTCTGCCATGCGATGAACGCTGTTGAAACTGGTGAGAATCGGTCCATGTTCAGACCTAGCCCCCATACAAATGACCCCTATGAAATCGACATAAATTGCCATAAGATCCAAATTGTCATATATATCAAATTGGGTTTTGTATGCGTTCATTACGTCCATTAATGAATAGTCCAAAAATTATCCCTTTGGCCCCATATAGAGCTGTTTCCCGATCTTCACTTAAATCTATTAAAAAACAAAAATATTGCACTGATTCTTTTCAAATTTTGTTTGTATATATTTTTGCAAAATACAAGAGACTTTAGTAAACATAATCAGGATCGGTCCATTTTTGGACCTAGTCCCCATATAGATATAGCATCCGATATGAATTTTTTCATATTATAGTGTAAAAGGCAGGATCGCCATATAGTGTAGGAGAGACGCCAGCTAGGATCACCAAATATTATAAAAATCGCTGGACCGTTATATAATGTATGCCTTGTAGCAATCTACGTACATAGTGGCATTTAAATTTAATATAGTGTATGTATGGGGGCAGGATCGCCATATAGTGTATGAGGAGGCAGGATCGCCATATAGTGTTAGCTTGGCAGGATCGCCATATAGTGTAAGAAGGGTGTATAAAAGGACACTAAGATTGGGTGAGAACCGGACCAATCTCAGGAGGAATTTTGTCAAGTGCTTTCCTCAAAGCAGTTCCCGCGTGCACGCTAGATGCACTTTTTTATACAGCACGTAGGCAGATTATGCCAATGTTTGAACCCTTTGGCAGAATATGCCAGTAAAAAGAGAAAATCTCTGTTTGGTTTTAATTATAACCCTTTCAAATCAGAATTATAATTGATTATTTATTTTAAAATGCTGGTCTTTTATATCATTATAATTTAATATTTTTACTTAATTTAAATAATAGTCTTCTCTTTTCTTTACATTCGCATATTACAAATTCATTGATTTTTGAACGTTGGACTCAATAGCCAATCAGAAAACGTTCAATAATCAATTTAAATTTTTCCCCTCAAAATTTGAGTGACATTCCTATTTGTCGTGGGTTATTGACACAATTTGAATTTTCACAAATTTGTCATTCTGCATTCCAGTGATATTTAATTACACAATAATTTATTGTTTTGTAATTCAACCCTTTAACCAAGGTTAGTGTACTTTGTGGTATGTGTTGAATGAAAAGAAAAGATATGCAAAAAAAAATAAATAAATGTAAACAAATAATTACAAATAAATATGTGCATGTGCATATAGTAAACAAAAATAAACAAAAAAAATATAAACAAATAAAGATGAATAAATGAAATAAATAAAGATAAATGAAGATGTGTGTAACATCATCACACCCCTACCCTTAAGATGAAATTTATGGGTTTTAGAAAATTCATGAATTTCATTACTTAAAATAAAAATGTTATTTTTGTTTCTCTTAAACTTAGTGGTTATTCTAATTTTGTTTTTGTGATATAATATTATATAAAAAAAAATGTAATAAGTAATTTCTATATCTATTTATTAACAATATAAATAAGTAAGTTTGCTATGTGCTCTTATATGTAGTAATTAACAATCTATACAATTTTACATTTTCATTTACGTTTATATAATTTTAAAGTATTATTATGATATGATTTCATATTTCCTTTTACATCTAAAATTGAATTTTCATTTTCAGTATTTATAATTTCATATGGACCATGAGTAGGACAAGTATTTTTTCTCCTACTTTCATATTTTACTAATACTAAATCTCCTTTTTTAAAGTTGCTAACATTAGTGTAATTATCATATTGTATTTTTCTTTTCTCTTTTGCTATTTTAATTAATTTTTTAGCTCTATCTAATGCCGATGCTATTCTAGCTTTGAACTCGTTTGCATAATTTTCTAGATTATAGACTGGCTTGTTATCTGTAATTTTGTCTGTGGGTAGTCTCGCTAATTTACCAAATACTAACTCAAAAGGTGTGTACCCTGTATCTACGTGTGGAGTTGTGTTATATGCAAATGTGTAGTATTGAATCCAACAATCCCATTCCTCATTTTCCGTAAAGTTCAATAAGTATTCGTTTAGGACTCTGTGATTTCTTTCTAAGGAACCTATTGTTTGGTGGTGATAGGGATTGGAAAATTTCTGTTCTATTTTTAACATGTCGCATATTTCTTTCAGTAATTGGTTAGCAAATTCCGTACCTCTGTCAGATTTCAAGATTTTAAAAGTGCCATATTTAAGTATGCATTGTTCCACTAAAACTTGAGCGATGCTCTTAGCTTCCTTTGTTTCCATAGGATAGGCTATAACATATTTGCTTAAATCGCATTGTAGCGTGAGAATATATCTATAATTATTGGATAACCTAAGTGGACCTATCGTATCGATAGAAATTATTTCAAAAGTATTATCTGGTGTGTCAGTAATTCGCATTTTTTCTTTTATGTTTCTATACTGCTTATTCTTTAAGCATGAATCACAATTATTAATGTATCTCTTAACCATCTTGTTCATATTTTTCCAAATGTATCTTTGTTTTAATCTTAATATGGTCTTTCTGATTCCTTGATGTCCTCCAATTGGACTATCATGATATTCTTTAATTAAATTTAATTGCATGTCTTTATCTACTATTCTCTGCAAAGGCTTATATAAAATAATATTCAAATAAAGATTCTTTAATCTTTTCAACATTTTATTATAAATAGACGTGTAGGTTTCTTTAAACCTTTTCATTGACACGTGTTCAAATATTTCATTATCTACTGATAATGCGAGATCTCGTATCCGATTTTTATTCATGTAAGTAATTAATTTCTCCATAATCATGTCTAGACATGTAGGATTATCGTTAAAACCTATGATAAAATCATCTTGAACTTTATTAATTTGACCGAATTCTAACTTCATAGAAAACATCATTTTGTGCACATTGTTGACATCTGAAATGGACGTACATTCCCATATATGAATATCTTTGGTACTGTCTCTATTTTCAGGAATTAAATTTTGCCTTGCTTGCATACTTCTTGTGATGGGTAGTAATTTCTTGCTAACTGCCTCTTCATCACATGTGGGAATCATTGTTTTTAATATATCAGAATTAATTTGAATTCTCGATAAGGCATCTGCATTAGTGTTCATGCAGCCCTTTTTGTAAACTATATCAAAATCGTAATCACATAAATCCAATCTAATTCTCGTCAGTTTAGAAGATGGGTTTTTATGTGAAAATAGCGAAACGAGTGGTCTATGATCTGTTACTACTGTAAATTTTCTATCGTACAGGTATGGTCTGAAAAAATTTATGGACCAGTGAATAGCTAGTAGTTCTTTTTCTATTACGGATTTGTTTAAGTCGTGTTTTTGAAGAGATTTACTTGCGTATGATATTGGTAAATCGTTGCCATTGTTATCTTGCGAAAGTACAGCTCCTAATGCATAGTTTGATGCATCAGTGGTAAGCACAAATGTTTTTGAAAAATCTGGATATTGCAAAACAGGTGGGTTAATTAACTTCAATTTCAGTGTTTCAAATGATTTTTGGCATTCGTCAGACCAGACAAATATTTGACCTTTCTTTAACAGATTATTCAAACATTTAGTTAAATCTGCAAAATGAGGTATAAATCTTCTATAGTAATTACAAAATGCCACGAATCGTCGAACTTCATCCGCATCTTTTGGTACGGGATAATTTTCAATTGCCTTATGTTTTGCAGGATCGGTTTTTATGCCGTCTTTGGTTATTAAGTGACCTAAATAAACGACTTCAGATTTTAAAAATACACATTTACTTGCGTTTAGTTTAAGATTATATTTTCTTAACCTTTCAAAAACATTAATTAGGTTTTCATTATGATGTTTTAAACTACATCCAAAAATAATGATGTCATCTACGTAAAGAAAAGCTTTGCTATCTAGACCTGAAAGTGCGATAGTTAACATTCGCTGGAAACTATTCGATGAAATTTTTAATCCAAAAGGTAATCTTTTAAATTGATAGTGACCATCTGCTGTTGAGAAAGCGGTATGATGTCTAGAATTTTCATCTAACATTATTTGATGAAAAGAGCTAGTCATATCTAAGGTTGAAAAATATTTCGCTCTACCCAGTTTGTCTAGTACATCTTCTAATTTTGTTAATGGAAATTTATCGTTTACTAATTTTTTGTTGAGTTGTCTAAAATCAACTACAAGTCGCCATTTCCTTTTATCTCCATCGTTCTTCTTTGGAACAACAAGCAATGGTGAGTTGTAGGCACTAGTAGAATTTTCTATTATATCGTCATCAAACAGTTTTTTTACCTGTTGATTAATTTCCTCTATTTGTGTCTGTGGCAAACGATAATTTTTTATATATACAGGTGTTTTATCTGATACAGTCAAATGTTGAGTATAAAAATTATTAGCTGATAGTTTGTCTCCTTCTAAATGAAAAATGTCAGAATATTCTTCAATTATTTCATTTAGAGAATTTTTAGCATAATTATCAATACTATCAATATTCAATGTGTCTAATAATTTCTCAAATCGTTTTCTATCTGTACTAGTAAAATTCCGTTTGTTTCCAGTTACACAAATATAATTAGAAATTGGTTCGACGTTAAGTTCAATATTCCTAAGTTTTACATCTCTATCAGTTGTATTAAGTATTTTTACGTGAGCAATTCCCTCCTTTGGAATGATGCAATTACTTAGAAATACTCCTTCTTCTAATTGTCTGTTTAGAACTAAACTGTCTTCCGTTAAATCTACGTTAATTTGATGTATGACTTCGCTACGTTTGGGTATAGTTATGTAAAAATCTCTTAAGACTTTTGATTTCATAGGTATGGTATATTCTTCATTCTCAACAACAAAAGTTATAGTAAAAGTTTCATAGTCTATTTTAGCTAATAGTTTATTTAAAATATCGCGACCTATTATTCCATCTGTTATAATTGGAAAATCGTCTTCTATTATTTGGAATTCGTGTGAAATACTTTTATTAAATATGCTAAAATGCATATCAAGTGTACCTAACGAGGTAATGGATTCATTTGAAATGCCTGACAACGTACAACAATTATTTTCATTAATTGTTTCACTTATATTAAGAACATTCTTTTTGCATAAAGATATGTCAGCGCCAGTGTCCACTAGGAAAGTTAAATATTTGTTATTTAATTTATATTTTAATTCTATATAATTTGTAATGTTATTCGTAATATTAAATATTTTATGTTTATTATTTCCGGAAGGTGCATTTAATTGTTCGCTTGAGTCCCCTCCGGACTCTGGGAGTTTTCCTGTAACACGTGTATGTTTCGTGAACTATTGTTATAGTTCCTTCGATTTTGGTTATTATGTCGATTTTGGTTATTTGAATTATAATTGCCATTATTGTTATTATTTCTATTCGAATTATTATTGTAACGGTAGTTGCTATTCGTATTGTTTCTATTTGAATTATTATTACTGCTGTCTGAATAATTATTGTTAGGATGTCTATTTGAATTGTGGTAATATCTACCCGTGTTATTGTTTCGTTGGTTATAATTGGAATTGTTACTTCCCTGATTGTTCCTTCTATTTGGATTATTTCTGTTAGGATTGTTGTAGGTATTGTTCCTGTTTCTACTAAAAAACATAACTTGGTTTTCTACTTGACCTTCTATATTTAATGCTAAAGTTACTGCTTCATTTAGTGTTTTTGGTTGTGCAGCAAATATTGTACTTATATATTTTTCATTCAAACCTTGTTTGAATATATTAAGAGAATATAGTTCATTTATTTTTTTCACGTTGTGTATTTCTGTTTCATTTTCTAACTTTAACTCTTGTATTTGCACTTCGTTTAGTTCGTCAATTAGTTTCAAAATTTTATCACTATAGGTTCTTATTGAGTCATTTCGTTGTTGAAATCTAGAAAGTAGATTTTGTATTTTACTCACTGTTCGATTAGTCTTATACCTATTTGTGAGCAATGTTTTTAGGGAATTAAAATCTGTTAATGGGTCGGAACCAATTGCCGTTCTAACCGTTGAGCTACATTTTACGTTTATTACGAAATTTATTAAGACTGGTTTAGATGTATCATTCAAGGTGTCGTATATTAATTTTATTATTGTCAGAAATGGTTTAAGTTCTTGAAAATTACCTTTGAATTCAGGGATTATCTTGAATGCCGTTTCTAGATTAAAAGACGCATTGTTCGTATTGTTTTCTATTTCTGTTTCTAATTCTGTTATATGTGCTTCTATTTTTTCTTCTCCCTCTGGTTGGGGTTCTTCTGTTTCCATTGGTCTTAATAGTTTTGTTATTTCCTTCTCTAGTTTTACTAATGTTTTCAAAATGTTTTCCCTTTCTTCTAATTTAGTTTCACTTATTATTTCCTGACTAATTTCCTTGACTACTTGTAATTTAGCTTTAATTGTTTTTTGTGTATATCTCCTATTTGGCTGTTTTTTAAATTTTTTAAAAGTTCTTGTATAATATTAAATTTGTCCATTTAAGGTAAAATAATATTTGTTTTATTTAACTAAAGTATCTAATTTTTAAACATTTGCGGCGCAAATCCTAGATGCCGTTTTAATAGCATATTTCTTATAGTGCTGTTGCACTTTGTATAAAATAATTGCAAAAAAAATACAAATTATTACTAATATTATATGTAAGGTGTGGTCATCTTCTTCGATTGCTGGAGTCGGTGTACGTATTGTCACGAATTTCTCGATTATTATGTGTTGTTTGTTTTCCGTTGTCTATTACGTTGTTTGCTTCATACCCTGCCAGCATGAGCATTATTGATGTTTCTAGCTTTTTCCAGAAACTCATCCTAGTCTAATAACCGTAATTGTTGATAAAATTTATGTTTCTGCTCCCCTTGGCTGATTGCGATAAGTCTTCTTAGCTCTTTTCGCTGTTTGTTTGCCTTGGTTTTCTTGCCGCCCCTTGATCTTTTCTTTATTGGATTAATTGATTGATGATGTAGACAGTATTGGTTTTCGCACAATTTATCTTTGCAGGCATCTATATAGTGGTGTAGTTGTTTACAGGATCGGTGTTTGCAGGATCGCCATATAGTGTAAAAGGCAGGATCGCCATATAGTGTAGGAGAGACGCCAGCTAGGATCACCAAATATTATAAAAATCGCTGGACCGTTATATAATGTATGCCTTGTAGCAATCTACGTACATAGTGGCATTTAAATTTAATATAGTGTATGTATGGGGGCAGGATCGCCATATAGTGTATGAGGAGGCAGGATCGCCATATAGTGTTAGCTTGGCAGGATCGCCATATAGTGTAAGAAGGGTGTATAAAAGGACACTAAGATTGGGTGAGAACCGGACCAATCTCAGGAGGAATTTTGTCAAGTGCTTTCCTCAAAGCAGTTCCCGCGTGCACGCTAGATGCACTTTTTTATACAGCACGTAGGCAGATTATGCCAATGTTTGAACCCTTTGGCAGAATATGCCAGTAAAAAGAGAAAATCTCTGTTTGGTTTTAATTATAACCCTTTCAAATCAGAATTATAATTGATTATTTATTTTAAAATGCTGGTCTTTTATATCATTATAATTTAATATTTTTACTTAATTTAAATAATAGTCTTCTCTTTTCTTTACATTCGCATATTACAAATTCATTGATTTTTGAACGTTGGACTCAATAGCCAATCAGAAAACGTTCAATAATCAATTTAAATTTTTCCCCTCAAAATTTGAGTGACATTCCTATTTGTCGTGGGTTATTGACACAATTTGAATTTTCACAAATTTGTCATTCTGCATTCCAGTGATATTTAATTACACAATAATTTATTGTTTTGTAATTCAACCCTTTAACCAAGGTTAGTGTACTTTGTGGTATGTGTTGAATGAAAAGAAAAGATATGCAAAAAAAAATAAATAAATGTAAACAAATAATTACAAATAAATATGTGCATGTGCATATAGTAAACAAAAATAAACAAAAAAAATATAAACAAATAAAGATGAATAAATGAAATAAATAAAGATAAATGAAGATGTGTGTAACATCATCACAATATCTTCAGCCAAAAAAATTAATAAAAATCAGACTCAAATTTGGTTTTTGCTTATTTTCTATTTCCAGTTAGTTGGGCCTAAGTGATAGGGCATGGTATAGGGTATCTTATAGTCGGTTTAGACTGACTATAATTTTCTTACTTGTGTTATATAGCGTTCTGACCATATTTCTGAGACTCAATTGATGTTTTCTGAAATACATGTGATATTTTCTGAAATACATTTAATAATTTCAAAAATACATTTTATGTTTTCTGAAATAAATTTGATGTTTTCTGAAATACATTAGATAATTGTTGAAATACATTTGCTGTAGTCAGCTGCACCTCGTAAGCATGTAAATGCAAGTCTTTATGCATAATGTTCATCAAAGACGAGCGTAAGAGGTGCAATTGTTGGGCACGACGACGGGTTGAGGTGGACGGCTCTTCAGCTACACTATCGCGAACAGCATCAATATTTTCTGCAGTACGAGCTGTACAATCACGCACTTGTGTTTCCACATCTCCTACAGACCCGGTTTGCTCAAACTTTTACACGATAATGCCGATCGTACGCACATTTGGACGATTTAATTGACTGAAAAAATCAAGAAGTGCACGACATTAATTTTGATTTGAACGCCCATTTTCATAATAAGCCTGAATAACTTTAGCACGTTGCTCTATTGTGCATCTTTCCATGGTTCAAATTGAGTTAGTCTGAAATTGGGAAAAACTTGACGTTTAGCTGTGGTTCACATTCAACATCGGCCCTTAAAATTTAACCACACTTTAGATATTATGTTAATAAGAACTGATATCATACGCATTAATCTAATAATAAGTATTAGCTACAATTTTGCTAAAAAACTAAATGACAAATCATCAATTGTTCTTGAGTTATAGATAAAAAGCTAAGCAACCAAATATCAAAGTAAGGAAAAAATATAAAAGGTCATTAATACAAGATTAATGACTAATGCAAGATTAATGCTCCTTTTAGGAACCACAGGACATAATATATAATATATATATAATACAAGATTAGCCTGAGTACGTCAAACCCTTTGGATGTCTTACTACACTGGCCTAGTACTTTGACTCTAACCTTGAATGCCTTACCCGTAGGCAATAGCCCTAAAAATATTCCACAGTGTTATTAATATTTTTATCTCTTAATTTTTTTAGAGCAAAGGTGAAAAATGTAAAAGAAGCAAAAAAAAAACTGATTTTCTATTCCTTCTTTCTTCTTTTACATATATGAGATTTCATATGGATACATTCAAATGAAACATTTGCTAACAATTTAAAAGTTAAATGTTGGCAAAATTTTGAAGTTAGCTGCTGTCGTAATTAATTTTAAGAGAACATTTGCTATAGACCCCAATATATAAGATTTTTTTATATTTTTTTTTATTTATATATTTAATTCACTAAATTCAATAACAATTTTAATAATATGCCCCAGCGCCAATTACAGCTTTAAAGAGGCTAATAAAGTTGACAACAATCAATGTATTAATACATTAAAACTCAAGATTACAAAGAATTGAAAAAAGAGAATTATAAAAAAAAAAAAAAAAAAAAAATAAATAAATAAATAAATAAATAAATAAATAAAAAATAAAACCTATTTACATATTAACAAATTTCATTGAGGTTATTATTAAGCAGATAAAAGCATTTCAGCGTTATTTAGTAAATATTGTTTTAAGGTAGACTTAAATAATTAAACCGAAATATTTCCCAAATTATCAGTTAAAAGGTTATATTAATTTGCACCAGAAAAGTAACTTTTTGTTTAGTTAGCTCAAGAGGACATTTTACCACATTAAAATTTATAGCCTGTCTTGTAACTCTATGAGTGTAAGTAAAATTTTGATTAAATATTATTGCGATCCATAACATTTTAAACATTTAAATACGTATAACAATAACTGCTGCTTATGTAATCCTTGTATTGCGGAATGGTTTCTGCAAAACTTGCAAATAAAACATTTGTACTAAACCTTAACGGTAAGTTGAACACGATCTTCACAGTTTTATTTTGTGCCGATTGTAGTGATTTAAATACAGAGCTTGTTTTAAAACCATAAGTCATAGGGAGATAAGTTAAGTGTGAATGGATTAGGGATTTGTATAATAACATTTCTGTTACAGCGTTCAATTTGTTCTTAAATTTGTATAAAACACCAATTCCAGATGAAACTTTGGACTTCAACTGGTTGATGTGATTTTCCCACGAAAGATTGTTATTTATATTTACTAGCAGATTCCAGCCCTCGAAATTCGAGCGCAAATTCTGGGAAATTTTATTTTTTCATTAAATAAACACCCTAAAAGTATGCTAATCAATTATAGCCAATTCACAAATCAACACATAAAACAAACTCATTTTTATTACAAACACATTAACAAATTTAATAAACACACACATAGCATCGTATAATTTTATGTATGTGTTAGTAGCAATTTTAAATGCAACTTACTCAAAAAAAAAAATAAAAAAATTTGAAAATCTGTAAATCTGCAAACCGGCTAAAAATAAATGCCTTTCAGATAATATACGTTTGGTCAGAATTGGGATAAAACGGTAGAACAAAATATCGGTCACAAGAAATCGCCTGGCCTATTAATATTATAGATTTGCGATTTATTGTTATACTGTTTGTTAACATCCATTACGCTGCGTTCAAGTCTCGTGGCCATGTCGATTTTCAAAGACAGCAACTTATTTTTCAGTTTCGCTTTTAAGCAACTTCTTTCGTTTTTGTATGCTTCATTATCTAACTCAAATATATTTCTGGATGTAACTGCTGGGATACCAAGTCTACCGAAGAGTTGATTCGTAATGACCTTGAACGCATCTGAATCAAAAAAGCAAATGGTAATTTTTCTGTTGTGACTAAATCATCACACGGTTTCCTCATTTCTTCAGGGGCCATTGTAACTGAAAATCTAACTTTTTTTAATGGTACTTCACATTTATTCTCCTCATTATTCAGTTTCATGTTGTATTCCTGTTTATGCTTGTTGATTAGTTGACGCTTTAATTTGGTAACATGATCACCTTTAAAAACTCATTTACACAGCCGGCATACATGTGAATTTTCAACTTTTTAAAAAAAATTGCGACTCGTAATGTCGGAATTATGACACATATTCACGATTTGAACTTATAGCGGAATTAAAATTAATAACTTTTAATTATTAATTAAAAATTCAATAAAAATATACGCGTGGCACTCACGCACTTACCTTACTATAGAAAATAATTTTGTATAGAAAACTAATTATCTTGCAATTATTATTTTTTACAATCAGAAGACTCAAAAACAATCAATTTAATAATACAATCTAGCAGATTCCAGTCTTCGAAATTCGAGTGCAAATTCTAGGAAATTTTATTCTTTCATTAAAGACCCTAAATGTATGCTAATCAATTATAGCCAATTCACAAACCAACACAAAAAATTAACTCATTTTTATTACATACACATTAACAAATTTAAGAAACACGCACAGAGCATTGTATCAGTTTATATATGTGTTAGTAGCAACTTTAGATGCAATTTATTCAAAATAAATGAAAAATTTTTAAAATTTGTAAATCTGCAAATCGGCTGTAAAGAAATACCTTTCAAACAATATACGTATGGACAAGAGCGGGATAAAACGGTAAAACAAAACATCGATCACAAGAAATCGCCTAGCCTATTAATATTATAAATAATATTTATACAAATAATATTTAAAAATATTTTTTTTATTTGGGTGTATATTTATGTAAAATTACTTTTATTTTCTGACAAAAAAAAAAAACTCCTCAAAAGAGTTTTATTTTATGACGGAAGAATAAAATTCTATTTTTAAGAGTTTCATGCGACCTTTTTTAACTTTGAAAAATAACTGTTTTAGATGCGGTTTTTTTAAACTCACAAAATAATTTTCATAAAAGAAGTATTTTGATGTCACTTATAACCGTTATGGTCCCTGTGTAAAACTGATTTAATCGACTTAAAATAACTTTATAATTTATTTCGTCCAGACAACGTGAATGGAAAATTTGTAAAATCAGACTTTTTTTATTTTTATAAATATTCTAGATGAACGTCACCTTTAAGTTACATAGTTCAATTTATTTATTTGTTAAATTTTGTGTTAGTCAAGTTTTCATAAATTGATACAACAAAAATCTTTTCTCTTTAAACCATATTAAATTAATCTAAAGCTCTTCCTTTTGCACCTCCTTCCTCACAATATATCATTGTTATGCAAAAAAAAATTGTTGGTATACAACAATATTTCCAATATATCTTTAAGCCAAGTAACATAAATAATAAATCCAAAACGAAAGTCATATTTTATAGTATTAGGTATCTAAAAAGATTCTGGATTTCTTTTTATGCAAGATACAATAAATTTGTCATGCACAATTCTGTTCAGGTAAAAAGGTAAGTTTTGTTAAAAAATTAAAAATCTATTGGTTCTAATCTCCTCGATCGATTCAAAACAGTGTCCTCGAAGTGATCTTTTCAGTTTATTGATTTGCCAGATGTCACAGGGTGCTAAAAAAAAATTTGGTTAACACGGTTGTTGTGAACCGAAAAGGGTAGAATTTTAGAATTTTGTGTGAAATGGTTTCGAAGAACCACTAGAGTGTGGGCCACAGCGGCCTCTTTTTCAAATCGGCTTCTGCAAATTACTTACAACACTTACTGTTAAAAGTTTAGCACAGCAAAAGGAACTCATAATCCTTCGCACCATGGTAATCGAAGAAAACTGTTAAAATTACCTTGATTTTTGAACGGATTTGATGTGATCTTTTTGGTCTTGCTTCACCTTTTGCATGATATTCGCTTGAGAGCTTGAGTATTTCGGCAACGTGGGCATTGCTCCAAAACCCGTCACCTGAAATGATCCATTTCATTTAATTCTGGTGGTCAGAGAGCATTGTTTCGGGGATATTCATTGTTTTTGAAACCAATCGAAATTTGAGTCGAAATATCTGGGGCCAAATCACCGCATTCGATATCGAGTAAAATCAATCGAAATTCCATATTTTGTTTTATTATTTGAAGAAGACGGACAAAAGCTTGACCACGATTCGCATTTATTCTTAACCCGAGGGCATAATTCTCCAACTGTGAGAAAGAAAAATTATTCTTAACGTTTTATTTTGGGAAATAAAAAAATGATTTCGATCAAAAAATTTCGATAACGAATGCGGTGATTTGGCCCCTGATTCTTTTGAAATGCCGAAGGTGTCCGCGAGATCTCGAATTGTTAATCGACTATTAATGTGTTTCTTATCCAGAAATCTTTTTGTTTTCAACGCTTTCTGTACCTTCTTTTTCAATACCTTTCTCATCGAAGGCGTTCTGCAGCATCCTTGTCATTTCTCTTGAGGAAATTTCTTTCAGAGAACCGTAATGGAACTTCTTTGTTCAACAAAATCAGACATTGTTAAAAATCGTTTTATTCAGTTTTAGTTGTTTACAATCACGAGCGTCATTATTTTGAAGATATTGTAGTAAAATGAAGATATTGTAGTAAAATTTGACACAAATGTTAAAGACAGTATTACCAACCTCTAAACTAAATTATTTGGCTAAATTAAAAAAGAATTTTTGGGCACAGTATCTTTATATATTGTTAAGCTCATCACTGACTCGGTTACTGTGTTACGCTGTAGTTTTGTTTTAAAAGAAAACAAGTAAGAGTGTTATATTCGGCTGTGCCGAATCTTTGATACCCTCCAACTCGGTTTGAGTATTGATAATAAGTGTAAATAAAATATTTGAAAAAGTAAACAATTTTTTAAACTTAATACCAAATTATTTCAGCAAATTCTTTGGTTTGATCTGGATTTTTGTTTATTCCAAGAGTTAGTGTATAAAGCTCTCTCACATTAGTAATTCGCGCTCCAACGAGGAAAAATCGTTTTCGTCTTTTCTATTATTTCGGATAAAAGAAAACACGTTTCGGTGTTTGCTTTTTGGTCATCGTGGTTGCATGCGTTTCCGGTTATATGACATAATTAGTTAATTAATTTAGTTTAAGCTTTTGCAAATTAAATAGCTCGCCCTAACCTCCACTGCGAAAGTAATGGTAGTGTAGGGTGTCTAGACGCATTAAATCGTGCTAACTGGATATGGCTGTATAGTTTGTTTTAACTGGCCAAGTAATTCTTCATTGCGGCCGTGTACGTCGGATCGAGTAACAAAATAATAACTAAAAAAAGCTCTCTTTTTTTTTTTTTTTTTAAATATTGACATATTTGGAAAATAATTTTTTTTTACATACTAAAAGGTAGTTTTCACTATTTACACAATACAATACAAAATCTAACCCAGTGATGCCAACTTTTGATTTTGAATTAAATTATGTTAATAAAATATGTTTTCATTTATTGACTCCAAGTACTTCTACCTGGGAATTATCGAACTTCAACGTTTTGGGATTTAACTTGCTTACCATAAAGTCAAATTTAGAAGTCATCATGACAACAGGTTCAAATTAGGGATGCCAAACGCAAAAAACCAAATGTCCCAAAAATTTTAAATAAAATAATTTCTTATCGTTATTTTCTGTAAACTTAAAATTTTCATTTAAAAAAATTGTGAAAAATAATATGTAAATAACATTCTCATCAAATTGCGCTTTATTATCATTTGAGGTTATCTAAACTTCATTGAATTTAAATTAATATTTTCTTATCCTGAAATACTATTAAGTCTCCTCAATCTTTATATTTTTTTTTTTTAAGTTTCAGTGGATTTTTAAATGTAAACAATATATTTGGTGTTTTCTGAATTTCAATTTATGTTTAAAGAATAAAATTTTATATTTTAAAAATTCAATTTCTGTCTTCTAAATTTCAAGTTATTATTTCCGACGTTTTCATATGATTTTCTGAAATTCAATTGACATTTTTTAATTTATAACTAGAGGACCCCTGCTGCTCCGCAGCATTATTTTATATTATATTAATTTTTATAATATAATACCAAAGTTTGCCAAGAGAAGTTAACGTACAGTAATGCCAAAAGATGCCAAGATAAGTTAACGTATAGTAAAAGTTAAGTTGATTCTCCACGCATAACTTTCCTCAAACCCAACGAATTTAAGCAGTTAATAGATCAAAAGAAGGAGCTTGATCCACTGAGTGTTCTCAGACCTATGTCAACAGCCTACGTTAATTAGAACTCTAGTTATAGAGGTTTGAGAGAAGAAAAATATTGAAAAAAGTCTTGAATGCAAAGTTTATTCATAAATTCTTTTAATATATAAGATTGGAAATCTGAATACCTGTTTTTAGAATTGATATTTTATTAAATTTGAATGGAAAATGTAAAAGGTGAAATTTTGTATTTATGTCAATAGTAATGATTTAGTAATTATCAACAATATTTAAAAATTATATGTAATCGCAATCAGATATTTTGTGGGCAAAGCAGAGTAATAATTTTATTTAACTATGTAGAACTGTTTTGAAAGCAAAAAAAACTCATTGATGAACTCGGTAACTCCATTGTGTAAACACAGCAAAAAGTTGATTTGCCAAACTTATGATCATATTTGTGAGAGAATAATGGTATACTCTTAACATTGTTGTGTTTGATATCTAATTGAAAATGTTGACATTCATGTTAAAATAGAAATAACGATTGCACAGCTAATTAGAACAAAAATTGCGGCGCCATCTACTGTGGCATAGTCACGCTGAGCAAAATGACATTCTTTTAATGCAAAATAAATGAATTTTCCCTAAAACGAAATACATATTGGAGAATTTTATATAAATAAAATAACCGATTTATTTCTTACATGCGGTTATTATGAATATATTTACGTATATATGTATACTATTTTGTTATTTAATATATGTATGTAAATATTACACACAAAAAATACAACATCAAAAGTTATTGTCTTATTTTTCTTTAAATAAATTAATACATAAAATTTTTTTTGGTAAATTTACATGGTTTTTTTTTTTATTAACAACTAGGTGGTTTAACATTATTTACTTTAGATGTTGGTGAGTTTTTACTTCATTTATATTAACTCGTAGTGTCTGCTTGTCGAAAAAATTTTTATTGATGTTTAACCCCTTTCCCGTGGCCCAATCAATCTGAAACTTTGCAGACTGGCCGTTTCGATGACGGAAATGAGATTTTTTAGTGATGCCAAAACAATGGAAACTATAAAATTTTTCTACCAGTGTTGATAAAAAAATGTACAAAGCGTTAGTTTCTACAATATTATTACCACAAAAACAACAAGTCCAGCTATGACAACAATACAACATTTAGAATAACAACAAGAAATATATAGAAACATCATATTTTTCATTTTTTTTTTACTTTTTCAGAGATTTCCCTGGACCCGTTCCCCCGATTTAAATGATTTTTGAAACAGAAGACTTCCTATAAACTTGATGAATCATTATCACTTATCACGCTATTGAGGCCGTGACCATGACAAGAACAACATAGAAAATCATATTTTTTCAAGACTTTTTTTAGTTCTTCATTCAGATCTCGGGCCCTATTCAACGGATTTGGACAATTTTAAACAGCAAACTTTTCAGATTCATTTTTTCAACGAATCATTTTTTATGCAAACGAGCATCCTAGCTGCGCGATGGAAATTGTCATCGTGATTTCCACAGACGGACAGACGGACATCGCTATATCAACTCCGCTTGTTATAAAGATCACAAATGTATATATTTGTTGGGGTCCAGCATTTTTTTTCTAATTATTACAAATGGAATGATAAACTTATATATAGCCTCTGCACCCTGGGGTGGAGGGTATAATAGTTTTTTATAAATGTATGGCATATCGACCGTTTTAAATTTAAAGAAAATCTCAATATTGGACACACACAAAATTGCAAAGTCTCAAAAGGCGGAATATCAAAATTTACAAAAATGCTAAATCGCAAATCATAAAATCACAATAATGCAAAATCGCAAAAACCCAAAAAGACAAAAATGCAAAGCCACATTAACGTAAAAACGAAAAAATTCAAAAACAAAAAATTTAAAAAATGTAAAATCGTAAAAATTAAAAAATCCCAGAAACGAATAACTCCGAAAACACTCAGTTATAAAAACGTAAACCGCATAGACGCAAAATAAAAGAAGCTTAAAATAAAATGTAACAGAAAAATGCAAAATCGCAAAAGCACAAAGTAAACACAAACGAAAATCGCAATAACGCAAAAACCGAATGAGACAAAAGGCAAAGCCGCTTAAGGGTAAAATCGAAAAGATATAAAAGCGCAAAATTGCAAAATCTTAAAATCGTAAAATTGCAAAAATTTACAGAAGCGTAAAACCGCAAAGACGCGAAATAAATAAAAAGTAGCAATAACATAAAATCACTAAATTGCAAAAACGCAAAATCCGAAAAATGCAATAACGTTTAGAAAAAAAAATTGGGACTTTAGTCGCGTTACATATTTGATATTTGAATTTTGAAAAAATCCCGACTAAAAGTTATTCCACTGTAAGAATTCCAGTCTCTGACTATACAGCATTTTTGGCCATAATTGGATATAAAAGCATTTTTGAATAACAAAGTACTTATTAATATCATCACAATTGTCACGAAGCCATTACCTATTTATTGCCCTAATATAGGTAAGGTAAATTTTATCCTTAACAGTTAGGCTATATTTATACATGCCGGTCGTATACACATATTCTCTAGATATTGGCACCTACTATACCTTGCTGTATAAGTAGCATTTCTATTTCTTCAATTCTTTTTTTGTATTCAAAATGCTGCACTTGTACTGCTACAAGCATTGAATACGATATGGTTTGTAAGAAAATCGATAATAGAATAAGTGCAAATTCTAGCCAAGGTTTGTTAGTGGTATTATTATTGTTTTTTTTTTTTTCTTAAAATGGGTCTGCATTTTAATGTTCTTCATCTTAGATAAAATATGAAAAGACAATGAATAAATTTCTCGTTGAAATCTTCAAAGTAAATTTATGATATTATGACAGAGAGACTTATCATTAATTTTTATGGTTGAGTTAACATAATTTTTTTAAATTTACTAACTGAACAAAGAATTTAAATAGAAAGATTAGATAAGTGTAAAACCATTTTATGGCCTTTATATAAATTTGAATAATAATAGATAGGAAATTTTATGAAGATCAAAGTGCTTTATTTTAAACAAGGAAAAGCTCTTGGAACCACATGTTGTAAATTGAAGTACATGAGGGATGTATATTATCAACACTGATATTGGGAACCGAGGAAGTGAAGAATGGTGGGTCAATTTTTTTTTTAAATAGACATATAGCAAAAACGTAATCTACAATAAATTCTAAGAAAACTTGACTAAGAAACTATGGGTTTAAAATCAAAACGTAGCTCCCGCTCCCGAGAGGTATAACATCATTTCGGAAATGGGGGAATCTCGTTTAAATTTGACAACAGTGTTCTGACATAAATGCTGCTTGTGTGGTATGCTTGCAGTAAATGGAGGCTCAGATACTATGTTGTCATTAGCTAAGTCGACTATATCAATACAATCTGTGCAATTGAAATTAAGGGGATGCTTTTTATAAGCCCTGAGTTAAGTTGAGTCATACAGTTGTTCACGACAATACAAACTTTTGTTAATGGCTCTTTCTCGGACAGATTTCCTATCGTCGATGAATTGAGAGAGGCGTATGAGGATTATTTTGTAAGTGATGGTAAAGATGAAGATTCAAGTGAAGATTCGGAGCAGGAAGACGGTGATCCCCCGCAAGCTGTTGCACTTGATGAAAATGTTCAAGACTTTAATATTGATGACATACCAATAAGTACCTAAAGATAATAATAATATTATATAGGTAATTATTTTGGTTACCTGCATTTTTAGGAAGGTAGGTATAATATTATTTATACCAACTAAACCGAAAAAAGTCTTGGACTTTTTGAATTTGCCTTCACCAATAAAATAACCTAGGTACCTACTTATTTATTTTTTTTTACTTTTTTGTTGTAGGTCTTAGTAGTTAGTCCAACTACCGATAATAGCCTTGACAACATTCTAATTGAAATTGTCGACATGTAAAGAATCTGCTGAAGAATCAAATATTATTGGGGATAAAAATGATGAGCTAGATGATGAGGTGCAATTGTGGGTAAGTTTTGTTTTTGGTACCTTTAGCGTTCCGTGATCATCCAGTACAACTGTCCACCTCCACTCCCTACCGTACTTACTGTTGTGAAAAATATGGAGTGGGGGTGAACAGTTCACTGGACGATCTGGGGCTCTATAGTTACCAGCTTAAAAATAATCCGTTTTCTATCAAAATAAATAGGAATATTATAATTTTTTAGGTCTGATAAGCGAAAATCGTTTTCTCTGTTTGCAGGAACCAGTTTCTGGTTAGGATACCAACGCTGTGGACGATGCTACAACTGGGCTGCTGCTCAAAAAGGTGTATAAATTGTTTTGATATTGAGGAAATTTTAACGATGTTTATAGACAGCAGAGCGTTGGATTATAACACTGACGGGACAAATTATCTAGATATGGTAATTTTAGGACAACTTAGGTCATTATGCAGATCACAGAATATACTAAAAACTGGAAAAAGATCAGTGGAAAAAAAGAACGAAAACGACTGCGAGTAATTTACATATTATCAGGAGTTGATGTATGCGAAGCACTGTTTTTGTTTGCGAACGGAATAAAGATAAAGCGTTTTAAACGTATTTCGGAACATTATAAGGAAGAGGGACTGGTACTGCTGACCCACAAAAATCAAAAAGTTACGCCTTAACATTCTATCTCTCAAGAGGATGCGGAACATGTGATTTTTTTCATTCGAAATTATGCAGAAGATGCTGCGATTTTTATACGGGCGTCTAGCTAATCAACGAAATATTGTCAAACTTCTGCCATCGTCCGATACAAAACCAAACCTATTTTTAAAGTACAAACAGGCTGCTGAGGAATCAAATAAACGGGCTTTGCGTTTAAGTAGTTTAAAAAATGCTTGGAACCAATTTTGTTCAGACGTAGTCATTATGCGCCCGCGAACTGTGCGCTATCTGCCAAAAAGTACCGAGGTGCACAGTAAAATAAGAGGGTATTCTGAAGAAGATAAAGAAGAATTTTTTAAAAATTGCCAAGAACATATTAATCAGGTTTATAAGAAACGGTGCTATTACAAAAAAATTGTTTAAGACACTATTAAAAATTTCAAGCAAGATATTATAAAGTATGCTGAAAACGGCAAAGTCCCATATCCCTCAAGACTCACAACAACCAGGTCCGATTTATTTTTTAACTCCGTATAAAATCGGAATATTTGGCACCATGAATGATACAAATAAAATACAGCACAACTTTTTCATACCTGAGTCCGTGCAAGTTTCTAAGGGAGCTAACGCCATAGCCAGTTACCTTGATTTTTACTTTGAGTATCATGGTATTGGCGAAACAAAATTACATTTGCGTGCAGATAATTGCTTGCTCAAAACAAAAACAATATTGTGATGGGATATCTGATATGGCGAATTTTAAAAAACCTCAATGGCAGCATTTCCCTTTCTTTTCTACCAGTTGGCCACACAAAATTCTCATGCGATCTTGCATGTGGCATTTAAAAAAAAATTTAGGGTAAGCAAGGCAGGTTCCCTGAAACAAGTGGAGGATTTTGCACATTCATCAACTCCCACCAGTGGCCTAAACAAACGTGTAGCAACAGGGACCAAGGAAGGAAATTTGCCCACTGTACGACTGGCAGTGTTATTTCAACAAGAAAATGTGGAAAATAATCACAAATATTACAAAAAATAGTCATTTTGATTTTTCTTCTACTGATAAAGCAACTGTTCTCACCAGAACAACTATTGATGCCATTTCCATGCGACATATAGTTGCAAGCGACGCCAACGTGATGAATGAAATTTCATATTTTCCAGACCCAATCATTTCAGCTGGTTTATCAATTCAGAGAAAAAAGTATTTTTAATAGCAGACTACTAAAATCTCTCGGCGGGAACTAGGTTTTCATTTTAGACCCATGCTTTCTTTGGCTGATTTTTTTTATATATTTAATTATCTAGAGTAACCCTGCCCGCGTTGCTGGACAACACAATAATATACATTTACGCCTTTGCATTAAAACTGAAATATAGAAATAATTGATATTTTTCTGAAAAGGAAGAACAAAACAACAAAAATTTTTTTTTAAAGTGAGAACATCAAAAAAGAAAAAAATTATTTATTGTGCAAATACAGGAACTTCTAAAGTTACGCTGCAAACTTCCAACGACTGACCTTGAGCTTTTTTAATAGACATAACAAAAGCCAAATGAGCGGGAAACAGTAATCACTGAAATTCAAATGGCATATCAGTGGGAATTATTATAAAGCGTAATATTAGAACATCTTCGCCATTCAATCTCACATTTAAAATTATTGCTCCAATTACATAATTCATTAATTTTTGACCGCAAGTATTATTCCGTTGCATAATTTGGGTGGATTTATATTACGAAGCATAATGAATGGAGATTGGATTTTCAATTGTAAATTATGCTATGGCATTCCAGGTAAAGCAAGAGAATTCAAATATTCACTTGGATGATATAATACGTCTTCTTTATTCATCGCAGTATCAACAGATTAATATGTGATCAATTCGCCAACTATTTGATTTTGAATGATGAAATTCAAATCATTGACACCCTTATTTTTTCCTGCCAATGTATGTAGCTTTTTCGCTCAACAAAGCATGATTATGGGAAACATTTTTCAATTAGTTCTTCTTTTGTTTGTGCGAATATGCAAAAATCTTTCGGAATTGCATTGAAACCATCATTATCAATCAGCATTTTAACATGACCCTTAACAGCACTTGCTTTGATAATGTTGCAGCTGATGGAACATTTTGCAATCGCACGCATACATTGGTGGTGAGTCTTAACGTTTTAATGTATCTCCATAGATCTGATAGCTTCAATTACGCATTTATTTCGTCAACTGGTGTTGATTTTGAGATAATACGTATATGTCTGAAGTCTCCTGCTAACAATATCGAAGCACTACCGACAATATTTTGATATCCACGGAAATCTTTGATTGTGCAATCCGAAGCTTCAACTGATTTCTTATGTCCCATTGTGAATGCATCGCACAAAAAAATATCAATTTTTTTTTAAAATTCTAGCCATGCCAGAGGTTTTTGATAAATGGCATGATGGTGCTTCATTTATCGTCAATTTCAAAGGCAATTTTAGAACTGAATGCGCTTTCCTACTACCATCCAATAAAGTGGCTACAACTCCATATGATGTCAGTGTCAAAGAAATTCTATCACGTGCTCGCACACTTGCTAAAATTAAAGTTATCAAAAAATATTTTCTTGTACCACCAGGTGCATCCAAAAAGACTTCAACGAAGTTTGTCAATATATTTGGATCGTAATTCTGGTCCCGAGAAAATTTTGATTAAAATGTTCTTTCTTGAACGATTTGTTGATTTGGTATACCCAGTTGCGCCAAAGCTTCACTCGCCATTCCGAAACACATATCCTCATTCAATATCAATGTATTATTATACATTTCCGCTGTATAATTCAATTGAATATTATAAGTTAATGTGCGAATTCGATGTAGAATATCTTCCCTCATATAACCACAATATCTCATCCATAAATCAGATGTGTTAGCCGGATTGCAAGTTCAGATAATGGTAGAAAATAGAATTGTAATTTCTTGTGGATATGCTGATACCAACGCATCAGTTAATGTTTTTTCCCAATGTGTATCGTGTTCAAGCAATCGTAATTTTTGACGTGCTTCACGATAAGTGGCGCATAATTGTCCAGCATAATTGCACCATGAGCACTAGTGAACTATGTAAATTCGACTTAAATCATCAGTTTCAAACACATTTGGATGACCTTGAAAAGGTTTGCCTTATTTTCGACGTTGAAATTCGTTTTCTGATGCATGCAAAATATAGTATGATGGAACCTGAGCATAAAGGAATGTCCTTGCAAATGAATCTTCTTGCCACAATACAAAAAATGCGGTCAATGTTGCATTTGGTTCAGTGATTGCTCTATTTGTGCTGAATTTTGTTCATTAAAGAAAATACGCTGACCATTTTCCAAATGAACAGCTAACTGTTGATCGGTCGGGTATTTTTCATGTATTACAAAATAGAGTATACGCCATACCACTTCATTACCAATGATATATTGACCAGTTCGATGATTTGTTCTTTCATATTTTTCAACAACACTACCTTTGGTTTTATACTTACAAATATATTTGATCGTTTTAACTGAATTGCCGTATTTAATGTTAATGTGAGCGTTAAAAGTTTTTAATAAAATTTTTGAATATAGGAAAATCCAACAATTGACGACCCCGTTTTGTTGTGTTTCCACTTTGACAGTTGTTTATTTACCATTATCTTGTGTTGATGGTCGACGATATTTTGGATACTCATCATTTCTAGTAATAATTTCCATCTTGCATAGATACTAAATTCATATTTGTAGCACCGAATGATCGACGAATCACGTTTTTGGTAACAATTTCATGCAATTCAGGATAAATTTCAGGATCAAGAATTTCTGCTGCTATAATGCTGTCAGTTTGTCTTGGTGTTATTTTATCAATCATCCTAATTAAAATATGAGCGCGCGGTGGTCATCTCTTTTGTCATTCAATCGAATACATCCAGCAACATATTTCGCCAAATAATTTTAATTTTATCAGCATGTCCATTAACGATTCCATCTTTTGCCTACATACGCGTGCAGTTGTATTATGTCGGTCTGTTGGCCCTTGACCCTCAAATAAAAGTTCTTCAACTTCATTCCATTGCGGATTGAACGTGAAAGTTATAAAAAATCAGGTCTTCCATAATGACGAACATAACACATTGCATTTTGCGCGTATTCACACATATGTCGTGGTCCACCAATATGACGGTGGTAAAATCACCATATTGCCAATATCATTAGGATCCACATCATTGTTTATAGCAATATGCAAAAGAATGTATTCTTCCGAACGCAGTTTTAATTGGTTATATTTGATGTAATTTAAAGGTTCAGTTTGAACAATGTATTGATGCAAAAACTTATGGCAATGCAAAATTTGATTGTATTCATTTTGTCATAGCGCTTACCTTATTATCAGTTACCGTACCTGCCACAAAAAGTAATAAAAATAAATTCCATTATGATTTCACACATTTTATATGGGAAAAACACACCGTCACACAAGTGAGCGTAAAAGGCATACGCGTTGATATTTTTTGGTGTTCTTTCCTTTTAAACCATCAGTGAAAATAGACCTTTCCAACTCATACATTGGTTTGTAAATCGGTTCTCGGATTTTAGCGTTTGATTTTTATATATATAGATAGAAGATTTATTAAAAAAAAATTTCAAATACATTTTTTTTTGATTTTGCCTCAACGTCGTATGACATTGTTGAGGCGAGTAGACGTATAATTTTAATCAAAAATAATATGTATGTGTATAGTAGTATCTAGTTTTAAAATTCAATTGAAAAGTTAGAAAATATAAAATACAAAATTTATAATAAAAATATCCAAATACAAACTTTCTATCTTAAATACATATCCAGATTGTTTAACAAAAAACTTTTTTAAAGCTAATTTATAGGTCGAAATTCTGACAAAATTCTTTAAACTTTGTGGCAAATTGTTAAATTCTAAACACCCCTTATATTCAATTCTCTGCTTAGTAGTTTCAAGTCTACATCTTGCTACTCTAAGGTTCGATCCGCTTCTGGTGTTGAAAACTGTTTGATTCCTTACAAAGTTTATTGTGTTGTGGCCAATATTCTGAAATGTATTAAATATAACAAATAAGAGAATTATAGTTGTTCTAGACCGACTATACGATACCCTATACCATGGTTTAGAGACCCCATCTTTTCGGTCCAACTAATTGGATGTACAAAATTAGCACATTTTTGGACTATTGATTAATGGATCTATATGATAATTTGGATCTTATGGCAATTTATGTCGATTCCATAGGGGTCATTTGTATGGGGGACTAGATCTGAACATGGACCGAACTTCAGCAATTTCATTAGAGTTCATCCTATGGCCGATTAAAGCTTATATACTAAATTTCATCAAATTATGTTCATATTTGCGACCTGTAGTTTGATTACAAGGCTTACATGGACACACAGACGGACAGACGGACGGAAATCGATCGGTATAACAAAAGATGTTTCTAGGTGAAATATTTTTGGTAGTTACAAACAGGGTATGGGGTATAAAAACAACTTGACGTATTAGCCTAAAAGTCTATATTAGAATCACCCACAATTATACAGGGCTTTCGACCATATACTTCCATCAGATTTTCGATAATATTAAAAATATCATTGAGACCACATTTTGGAGATCTATAATTTGATATTATTTTAAGAGGTTTTCTATTAATTTTGAAGTTGGGCAAAGATATAACAATTCTCTCACAAAATATTAAAAAAAAAAAATCAATGTGAGTCCAATCACAGGGGAGATGTGTAAATATCTATACCTTTTCCAATTGTATTTCAGAAAGTATCAAACGTATTTCAGAAAGTATCAAATATATTTCAGAAAGTATCAAATAAATTTCAGAAAACATCAAATGTATTTCACAAATTATCAAATGTATTTCATTAAATATCAATTGAATTTCAGAAAATATCTATTGAAATTCAGACTTAAAAAGTAGTTTACCGTACAATATCGAAAAGTTATTATTGTTTCTATTGATTTGGAGTCGCAGAAAATGTCTAGCAATATTTAGATTTATTAGTTATGCGCTGGAAAATAAACTATCAAGGGCGGTCTTTTAATCGAAAGAAGACGAGGACTTCATTTGTTAATCAGCTACAATATAAACACAAGGATAGAATTTTGACCGATTTGGAAGTCATCATTTTGAAAAAAACACATTTATATCGTCACCTAAAATGCAAAAGGCCGTAACTAACAAAAAGCTTAAAATTGACTTTTTGTATTGACTTTTGTCTTGTACTTAAAAACTACTGTTTTACCATAAATTGGTTTTCATAAAAAAAATCCACCTTTATTTTTCAGTTTGATTCTAAAATTTGGGTAATAAGTTTAAAGTAGTTTTTGTTTTATGATGTTTTTTGCTTTTTCTGTAAAAAAATAAAAATATTTATTACGGCCTTTTGTATTTTAGATGACGATACGTAGTTTTCAAGAAATATTACAAACCCAGTGTAATATTTAAAAAAAATATATTTTTATATAGCGTGCTGACCATTTTTCTGAAACTCAATTGATGTTTTCTGAAATTCAATTGATATTTTCTGAAACAAATTTAATAATTTTTGAAATACATTTGCTGTTTACTGAAATACATTTAAAATTTTCTGAAATACATTTGATAATTTCTGAAATATATTTTATGTTTTCTGAAATACATTTAAAATTTTCTGAAAAGCAGTTGATATTTTCTGGATTATATTTGATAATTGCTGAAATACATTTGATAATTTCGGAAATATATTTAATATTTTCTGAAATACAATTGATTATTACTGAAAATCAATTGATGTTTTTTGAAATACAATGGATACTTTCTGGAATATAATTGATTTTTTCTGAAAATCAATTAATATTTTCTGAAACACAATTAATACTTTCTGAAATTCAATTGATGTTTTCTGAAATACAATTGGAAAAGGAGTAGTAATTAAAAAAAAAAACACCTAAGTTTATTTTCGACTTCTTCAAAGTTTTCCTAGTATTTAGATTTTGAAACCCACAGCACACCTAGCGGTTCTGCTTACTAAAAAGTTCTGTCAATAGCAAATATAGAGTATACTTGAGTATTAAAGAAAACAACTCTGTAAGTTTGTGGATATGTTAAACTCACAGCAGACCTAGCGGTCAATGGGTTGAATATTTAAAATTAACTAAAAAGATTTGTAATTTTGCTAAACAGACAGCGAACTCGGTGGTTCTGCTTACTAAATACACCAGTACACTTACATATACCACACACCGATTTTCCCTTACGCTGTTTTGTGATTGCATTGTGAAATTGGATTTTACCCCCCTGAGCGCATAGATTTTACACATCAAAAAATGGACGATCCCATTGGAATTGACTTGAGGATGTAATAGAGTCCACCTGGCATTACGTTTTTGTTTGGCGTGGGCGTGGCACCTCTCGTATATGGTAAATACATATCATCATAATCAACAACAAAAATATTCACTTGAAATAATTTATAACGCAAAACAACGTTTGCCGGGTCAGCTAGTTACAAAATATAACAAGAGAATAACAAACACATTGAATATTTTTATTTTTTCACATTTTCATGCATGTCTCGTGATCTGTTGGACCAAATTTTATGATTTAAAATAACGACTAGTTAGGGACGTCAGTGAACGATTTTATGTAAAAACGAAGAGTCTGAGTTAGTTGTTGAGGATATAATCGTGACACAGACAGGCGGACAAACGGTAATCGCTCTAAATTTTTTTTTTATTAGTTATCTTAACTATAAATACCTAAGATAACTTAAATATAGCAATGGCAGCTATGGCCTTCAGCTAACGATTAATATATAAAATATGGTAATGGCAATAGTGGTCTTCAGTTAGTGCATAAATATAGGATATGAATATAAATATTTACATTTGATTTTAGAGAGAATCGCTATACATATATGTGTACATGGTTATTAAATATCCTTATATATATTAGTTCTTATTAGGAAATGGAGTAATATTTCGATGTTATTAAGGGAAGGGTGGGAGAGCTATTCGATGGGGTTTCTATTGAAGATTTGATTCCGAGTTGCGTCAAATTTATTGCAGGTGTGTAATATGTGTCTGATCGAGATGAAGTCTGTACCACAAAATTGGCATATGTTATAAGTTTGGATCTGTAATGTGTTTGTGGGTAAGATTAGAAAGTCCTAATCTTAATCTTATAAATTTAGTTAGATTTTTGTTGCTAATGAATTTGCCATAGTTAAAGTTTAAGTAGCTTTTATTATTGGTTTTGTCCTGATTAATTTCTTGATACCAGTTGGATGTTTTCAACCATTTGTCCGTTTCTAAATTTATTTTGTTTTTAATGTGATTAAGAATATCGTCAATATTTAGGTTATCTGTTTGGATAAGTGGAGATTTTAGGGATAATTTTGCTGTCGAGTCAGCGAATTCGTTCCCAGGAATTTTACAATGACCTGGGACCCATAGTATTCTGACTTTAGGATAGTTATTAATCAGAAAATTTCTGATGTATGTGGAGTAATAATTGTTGTGGTGGGGGTTCTTTATTGATTCTATAGAAGAAAGTGAATCGGTGCAAATAATTGTTCTCGTCATGTTATTTTTTATATATTTTATTCCTTCAAATATGCCTATTATTTCTCCTGAGAAAACTGTGGAAAATGTAGGAAGAATAGAAGTTTTAATTACGGAGTTTAGGATTGTTAAGCTATATGTGACACTATTGTTGTCTTTGGAACCATCCGTGTATATAATTCTATAGTTGTAAAAAGTTTCCGTAATTTGTTGGAAACATTTCTTATAAACAACAGCTGGCGTGGATGATTTAGGAAAGTCGTTTAATGAAGTGATTAAATAATCCGGATGAAGGTGCCAAGGAGGGTACGAAGATACTACCCTATTATTTATAGGTCTAAATGGGAGATTATTATTTCTAGCAAAGTTGCTAATACGACTTAAGACCGATTGCATTTTATTTAAATTTGGTTTGTTAGCTAACTTATTAGTTATATTGAATATAGGACAGCCAGAACTGTTTAAAACATTTCTTAGTAACTTGAAGGTAATAATGTTTTTTGTGGTTTCGAGTGGTTCAATTCCAGCTTCGTGTAGCATATTGTAAATAGGTGTGGTTCTAACAGCATTGAAGTTAATTCTGATTGCTGAGTTGATTATCGATTTGATCTTTTGTATTGAGTATTTAGCAGCAAATCCGTATAAATAACAAGTAAGAAAATTATAGTCGGTCTAGACCGACTATACGATACCCTATACCATGCTAACTGGACATAGAAAATAAGCAAAAACCAAATTTGAGTGGGATTTTTATGAATTTTTTTGGCTGCAGATATGAAAAAGTTCATATCGGATGCTATATCTATATAGGGACTTGGTCCAAAAATGGACCGATCCTGATCATGTTTGGTAAACTCTCGTGTATTTTGCAAAAATATATACAAACAAAATTTGAGTAGAATCAGTGCAATATTTTTGTTTTTTAATAGATTTAACTGAAGATCGGGAAGCAGCTCTATATGGGGTCAAAGGGATCATTTTTGGACTACTCATTAGTGGATGTAATGAACGCATACAAACCCAATTTGAGTAAGATCTATATGACAATTTGGATCTTATGGCAATTTATGTCGATTTCATATGGGTAATTTGTATGGGGGCTAGGTCTGAACATGGACCGATTCTCACCAATTTCAATGGCGTTCATCCCATGGCCGATGAAAGCTTATGTACCAAATTTCATCAAAATACATTCATATTTGGGACCTGCAGTTTGATTACAAGGTTTACATGGACACACAGACGGACGGACGGACGGACGGACGGACGGACGGACGGACGGACATTGTTAAATCAACTCAAAAAGTGATTCTGATTCGATCGGTATAATTAAAGATGGGTCTAGGTCAAATATTTTTGGTTGTTACAAACAGCAGCACAAAGTCATTATACCCAAACCACATAGTGGTATAGGGTATAAAAACCATAATATATTTTTGATAGAAGTAGTGCCTTGATTGCCGAGGTTATTGAATATATATTTCAATTAAACTTTTTGTTTGATAAACATTTGATTATGTTTATTCTTCTTGTTAAATCAGTCAAAATGTATTGGATATGGTCATTCCAATTGTACCTTTTGTTGAGTATTACACCCAATATTTTAAGGGAATTGGTATTTTCTATGGTAATAGAGCCCGCAGAGACGTTGGGGATGCAAGATATTTTTCTGCAAATATGTAGATGTTTGCATTTCGATAACGAGAGCTCGGCACCTGAGTAGTTGCACCAGTTGTTTATGTAATTTACTATTGGTTCAATATTAATAGTTTGATTCTTTTCCTTACCAAGTTTTTATACCCTATACCACTATGTGGTTTGGGTATAATGACTTTGTGCTGCTGTTTGTAACAACCAAAAATATTTGACCTAGACCCATCTTTAATTATACCGATCGAATCAGAATCACTTTCTGATTTGATTTAACAATGTCCGTCCGTCCGTCTGTGTGTCCATGTAAAGCTTGTAATCAAACTGCAGGTCGCAAATATGAATGTATTTTGATGAAATTTGGTACATAAGCTTTTATCGGCCATGGAATGAACGCTATTGAAATTGGTGAGAATCAGTCCATGTTCAGACCTAGCCCCCATACAAATTACCCATATGAAATCGACATAAATTGCCATAAGATCCAAATTGTCATATAGATCTTACTCGAATTGGGTTTGTATGCGTTCATTACATCCATTGATGAGTAGTCCAAAAATGATCCCTTTGACCCCATATAGAGCTGCTTCCCGATCTTCACTTAAATCTATTAAAAAACAAAAATATTGCACTGATTCTTCTCAAATTTTGTTTGTATATATTTTTGCAAAATACAAGAGACTTTACCAAACATAATCAGGATCGGTCCATTTTTGGACCAAGTCCCTATATATATATAGCATCCGATATGAACTTTTTCATATCTGCAGCCAAAAAAATTAATAAAAATTCCACTCAAATTTGGTTTTTGCTTATTTTCTATGTCCAGTTAGTTGGGCCTAAGAGATAGGGTCTCTAAACGCATGGTATAGGGTATCGTATAGTCGGTCTAGACCGGCTATAATTTTCTTACTTGTTTGATTATATAGAAGTCGTCGGCATAAGCGCAAAAATTATATTCCCTAAGTGATAGTAGATGTTGACTTAGTTTGTTATACGATATGAGAAATAATATTACGGAAAGAGGGGATCCTTGAGGAATCCCATTATGTAGAGGGTATAGTTTGGAGTATTGGTTATTGATTTTTACTCTTATTTGTCTATTCGTTAAAAAATTCTTAACGTAACATATTATATTAGGTCCTAAGCCCCATTCTTTGAGTTGTTGTATTATAGTGTGTATGCCTATCTTGTCATAAACTTTTGAAAAATCTAATGAAATTATTGAAGAGTGGTTTTTATGCGATAAAGAATCGGTAATAAGGTGATTTATATATAAGTGTACATCCGTTACTGATTTACCCTTCTTGAAACCTAGTTGGTGGGAACAAAGAAGTTTATTTGTAGTAACAAACCACCATAGGCGATTAGCAACTATTTTGTCTAAGAGTTTAGGTATGCATAAATTTAATGAAATGGGTCTGTATGATTTCAGTTTGGTCTTATCCATGTTTGGTTTGGCGATCGGTGAGATGGTGCTCATCTTGTAAAATTGGGGAATGTGGTTGTTCATTATTTGGTTGTAAATGTTGAGCAGTCTATGTTTGGTTTTAATATTCAGGTTTTTTATCATCGGATAAGATATCCTGTCTATGCCGGGAGTATTTCCCTTCATTTTGCTGAGCGCGAAATTAAGATCTGTTAGAGTTATATTGTCCTCAATTACTATAGCCTTATGAGTTGGGTTAATTCTCGTGTGATTGTTTATTGTAAAATATTTATTTGTCCAAAAATTGGTTGAAAAATTTCGGTCATGTGATTCAGAGGACCAGTATTTTCCAAATTCTTCTGCTATAGATTGCTTGTTAGTTAAGTATTGATTTGTGTTATCTAAGTATTCAATGGTATATATAGTTTGTGGTAAACTGAGACCGCAGAATGTTCTAATATTGGACCAAATTTTGTTTGTTGGTGTTTTGGGGTTAATTTTCGCTGTATAGGTTGAAATTGACTTGGATTTTGCAATCTTTAGTTCCTTTCTGAACTTGGCAGCTGATCTTTTATAGTTTATTATGTTATTAGTGCTAATGTTTCGCTTAAGAATGTGCTAATATCTGTTTTTATCCTTTTTTAACTCATTTAGGTAATTACTCCACCATGGTACTGTTTTTCTAATGGATGGATTTATTTGTGGGATTGAGGAACTAGCGCTTTGAAGTATAATTTTTTGCATGTTCGATGCTTCCTTATTAATATTGTTACTAATCGGGCGAGCATTGTCAAATTTTAATGTAAGTTCATTAAATTTTTTCCAGTCAGCTTTGTTAATTATGAATTTTGGTCCTGGTTTAGATGATATTTCGTGAGGAGGAATGAAGAGATTTATAATGATAGGAAAATGATCACTACCATGTAGATCATCTTCAGTTTTCCAATTAGATTGAAGGTGTAAACGGGTAGATCCAAAAGATAAGTCAATGTGTTAGGGAATGATGAGAGCTATAGTGGGTTGGGGAACCATCGTTAAATATAATATAGTTTGATTGATTAATATAATCAGCCACAGTGTCACCCCTTTGGTTATTATTAGCAGAACCCCATAGGGGTTTTAGTAGGCGGTATGTATGTATTTATAATTGAAAATTTAGTTTTTGCTTGTATAGTTGCACAAATGGTATCAAAATCGTTGGGAAGTGTGTGGGCTGTAAATTGGAGAGAGTTATGGATTAGGAGTGCAACTCCCCCGTAAGAGTGAGTTGCCGAATTTTTGAAGTGCATTTTGTAATTTAAAGGAATAGGAAGACCAACAAGGGAGTGAAAGTGTGTCTCTTGAAGAGATATTATTTTTGGGTTGTATTTTTTTAGTAGTAATTGTAGTTAATTAAAGTTGTTAGTATATCCCCTAATATTCCATTGAATGATATTGATACTCATAATGAATAAGATAATTTAAGTAAGTTATTAGTAACTAATAGATAAATAATTAAAATAGTGTAAAAAGAGAACTACTTATGAATAACAACTACTTACAAAGATCCCACCCAACAATACCCCCGACTGCACCGAGAACCCCCTCCCCAAAATTTATTAAAATTTTGTAAAGGGAATCCCTCAGCACCACCGGGGGACAGCCTAGATAGGATCACGCAAGCAGTCTATTGTTGCATCAGCTCTTCTTCAACGATAATATCAATATTATCGTTTTTGAGTTTCTTACTGGTCTTACTTTTGGCTTTTAACTGTCATTTTAAACGATTGGATATATTTCTAGGAAATATTTGAGTAGAAGTACGAGGTCTCAAAGTATAGCCGGATGTTGTAGGTTCTATAATGTTGGGTTTAGGCTGGCTGCACGTGTGAGTACTACGGCCATTATCCTTGTTTGTGTTGAGAGCGGCTGGGTTATTATCGGTGTTGTTTGTTGTTGAATTGGATGTATCTTTCAGTATTGGCTCATCATTGCTTATCAGTTGTGCTCGGTATGGTGTTGAAGCAGTAATGGATGAAAATGATTCGTGCTTTGTTAGTTGCCTTTTGTTGTAGATTTTTTCAGCTGTTTTGAGACTTGTTTTTTCAATGACTCTGATTGCCTGAATTTCTTTGTTTTTTATGAAGATTGGGCAACTTTTATCCTTGGCGGAATGTTTAACGTCATTTAAGTTATTTTCCTTACAATTAATGCAACACATTTCATTAGTACATTGCTCATTAATATCAACATTGGTATGATTGAGATTGCCACAGTTGTAACATAACTTCTGATATTCACAGGTTTTTTGTACATGACCGTAGTGTAGGCAGTTATTGCATCTCATTGGTGTCGGTATATATGGACGTACGTAGATCTTCTCGTATCCCATGTATACATATTCTGGTAGATTAATGGATGAGAATGTAAGTATTAACAGTCCAGTTTCAATTAATTTTTCATTTTCTTTCCTTAAATTTTTTTTTACTTCTGCAACTTTTTGAATAGACATGTTGATTAGAATTTCTTCCTCTGGGACTCCAAATAAGTCAGATGAGTAAATAACACCTCTAGAAAAATTTAGGAATTTATGCTCAGAGACGTAAATTTTGATGTCGTCACTGATAGTTGTGAGCTTAATAAGTTTACTTGCTTGAATAGTTTTGACAAGAATAGTTCCATTACGAAGTTTTTTACATTCCGCTACTTCACCATTACAAGTCGAATCGATGACTTTTTTTATTAGAAACGGAGAGACATTAGAGAGATCACTTTTGCTTTTTGTCCTTGTAATTACAAGGTACATAGGACCATTTGAATTTAAAGTATTTTTTTTTGAAAAATCATAATCTAAGCCTGTTGTGTAATTAAATTTTTGTTTTTAAACCTCAGGGGGATCAGGTGGCATCATTGTTTTAAGTTTCCCTTCACTGTTCTTCTTTTTAAGTCTTTATGCTTAGTTGTTTTTATATATATTTTTTTGTGGTATTAACCGTTAAGTATTATTGTATTATATGCGTGTCACTAGTTTAAGTATATTAAAATCAAAAACTCCGCTCATACGATGTTGTCAGTTCGTATTAACATTTGTGACTGCTCTAAATTTAATCTAGTGATAACTTCCTTTGATCCTTTATATTTAAGAAAATATTAATAAATTCTTCTTAGGTTATTAACACGGAATATTTATATCATGTTTTTATGAAATTAAAGAGAATAAAGTCTAAAACTTGTATTTATAATGGAAATAATATTAAATTATTAAAAATTCATAAAATATAATTTTTCTGGAATTGTTAAGCAGCCTCCCACTTCCCACCACCAGCCATCAAATAATGTATATAAAATAAATTGTTATTTTTTCTATTAAATGACACAATACGAGTATACATACATAAATAATAAAACCTTTTAAATGTATGAAATAAAGAGAGCATGCAATTTTTAAAAATATATATATATATATAAACATTATAGTTTGAATTGTATTTTCTTGTGAAAAATAACACAATTCTCTATGGAGTTTTTAAAATAAATTGAAACTGCAATTGTTTGTGAAATTGGCAACAAATATAAATGAACCTATGAAATGAATTTCATTAAGTGAAACTTGAATAATTAAATTTCTCAAGAAATAAAAGGATTCAAATGAAAATTTTCATTTTGAATAATCATGTATGGGTAAATAAAAAGTCAACATTTTTATGGCAGTTCTTAAAAGCTATAGATATACAATCCACAGACATATCTACATACATACATAAATATTTAAATGTCGCCTTAAAATGCAAGTTAAATTAAATAATATAAACTATGTTAAAGTTCTGTTAATAACACATTCATTCATTTGAAATTCAAAGTAACATTTAAACTCTAAAACGTGTGCATGTTCGTCAGTCATAAAAAGACGCATTGGATGAGAGAAAAAGTAGTTTCGTTATGAGAACACTAATAATAAAATGTAGAAAATCAAGTTTTGCATACGCTTTAAGTTTGAGGAAATTGACAATGGCTTGACTTGTGGTTTTGACGATCGAAAGACTCGGTCGAAATATTGGGGTTAATAATAACAAGTAAGAGTGTTAAATTTGGCTGTGTCGAACCTTTGATACCCTCCACCTCGGTTTGAGTATTGATAATAAATATAAACAAAATATTTGAAAAAGTAAACAATTTGTTAAACTTAATACCAAATTATTTCAGCAAATTCTTCGGTTCGGTCTGGATTCTTGTTTATTCCAAGAGTTGGTATATAAAGCTCTCTCACATTAGTAATTCGCGCTCCAGCGAGGAAAGATCATTTTCGTCTTTTCTACTATTTTGCATAAAAGAAAACACTTTTCGGTGTTTGCATTTTGATCATCGGGGTTGCTGATCGGCATGCATTTAGGTTATATACCAATATGCATGCGTTTCCGGTTACATGACATAATTAGTTAATTAATTATACCCTATACCACTATGTGGTTTGGGTATAATGACTTTGTGCTGCTGTTTGTAACAACCAAAAATATTTGACCTAGACCCATCTTTAATTATACCGATCGAATCAGAATCACTTTCTGAGTTGATTTAACAATGTCCGTCCGTCCGTCCGTCCGTCCGTCTGTGTGTCCATGTAAAGCTTGTAATCAAACTGCAGGTCGCAAATATGAACATATTTTGATGAAATTTGGTATATTAGCTTTTATCGGCCATGGGATGAACGCTATTGAAATTGGTGAGAATCGGTCCATGTTCAGACCTAGCCCCCATACAAATTACCCATATGAAATCGACATAAATTGCCATAAGATCCAAATTGTCATATAGATCTTACTCAAATTTGGTTTGTATGCGTTCATTACATGCACTAATGAGTAGTCCAAAAATGATTCCTTTGACCCCATATAGAGCTGCTTCCCGATCTTCAGTTAAATCTATTAAAAAGCAAAAATATTGCACTGATTCTTCTCAAATTTTGTTTGTATATATATTTGCAAAATACAAGAGACTTTACCAAACATGATCAGAATCGGTCCATTTTTGGACCTAGTCCCTTTATAGATATAGCATCCGATATGAACTTTTTCATATCTGCAGCCAAAAAAATTAATAAAAATCCCACTCAAATTTGGTTTTTGCTTATTTTTTATGTCTAGTTAGTTGGGCCTAAGAGATAGGGTTTCCAAACGCATGGTATAGGGTATCGTATAGTCGGTCTAGACCGACTATAATTTTCTTACTTGTTTAGTTTAAGTTTTTGCAAATTAAATAGCTCGCCGTAACCTCCATTGCGAAGGTAATGGTTGTGTAGGGTGGCTATACGCATTAAATCGTGCTAATTGGAGACGGCTGTATAGTTTCTTTTAACTGGCCAAATAATTCTTCATTCCAGCCGTATAGTTCGGATCGAGTAACTAAATAATAACCAAAAAAAAAGCTTTCTCAATTTTTTTTGTTATAATATTGACATATATTGAAAATAAAATTTTTTTACATACTAAAAGGGAGTTTTCACTATTTACACAATGTAATACAAAATCTAACCCAGTGATGCTAACTTCTGATTTTGAATTAAATTATGTTAATAAAATATATTTTCATTAATTGACTCCAAATACTACTACCTGGGAATTATTATCGAACTTCAATGTTTTGGATTTTACCTTGCCTACCAAGAAGTCAAATTTTAAAGTCATCATGAATACTGGTTCAAATTAGGGATGCAAACAACCAAATGTCCCAAAAATTTTAAATAAAATAATTTGTTATCTTTATTTTCTGAAAAACTTAAAATTTTCATCCAAAAAAATTGTGAAAAATAATATATAAATAACATTCTGATCAAATTGCGCTTTATTTATGTATCAATTTTTATGTTCGCAATTGTTAAACATCATTTGAGGTTTTCTAAACTTCATTGAATTTAAATTAATATTTTCTTATCTTGAAATGTGTGTTTATATCTTATTGGAAATGTTGACATTCATGTTAAAATAGAAATAACGATTTCGAAGCTAATTAAAACAAAAATTGCGGCGCCATCTACTGCGACATAGCAACACTGAGCAAAATAAAGTGACACACTGTTTGTTAATACAAAAGAAATGTATTTTCCTTTAAACAAAATACATATTGGAGAATTTTATATAAATAAAATAATATACCGATTTATTTCTAACATGCGGTTATTATTAATATACATGTATAGAATATATGTATATTATTTTGTTGTATAATATATGTATGTATGTACATATATGTAAATATTACACTCAAAAAATACAATATTAAAAGTTATTTTCGTGTTTTGCTTTAAATAAATTAGTACATAAATTTCTTTTTGGTAAATTTACATTGTTTTATTTTTTATTAACAACTAGGTAGTTTACCATTATTTACTTTATATGTTGGTGAATTTTTAATCCCTTTATATTAAACCGTAGTGTCTGCTTGTCTGCTTGTCGAAAATGATCTAACAAATTTTTCTTGCGATGCCAAAACAATGGAAACTTTTAAATTTTTCTACCAAAGGGTTAGTTTTTATAAAATAATTACAACAACGACCACAAAAACAACATGTCCAGCTTTGACAACAATACAACATTTAGAATAACAAAAAGAACAATATAGAAACATCATATTTTTCATTATTTTTTTTTAAATTTTCAGAGATTTCCATGGACCTCTTCCACCGGTTGATCTTGTTGAATCGTTTTCACTAAAAATGATCCCATTGACGCCGTGATCGTGACAAGGACAACATAGAGAATCATATTATTTCAAGACTTTTTAAAGTTCTTTATTTAGAACTCGGGCCCTATTGAACCGATTTGGACGAATTGAATCGCCACACTTTTAAGAAAGTCAATGAATCAATTTTTATGCAAACGAGCACCCTATCTACCGGATTCAAGTTGTCATCGTGATTTCCACAGACGGACAGACGGACATCGCTATATCAACTCCGCTTGTTCACAAATATATATATTTTATGGGGTCCAGAATTTTTTTTTCTAATTATTACAAACGGAACGACAAACTTATATATACCCTCTGTACACTGGGGTGGAGGGTATAAAAATAAAAATAATTGTTAATAATAGACCATATTATTAAAACTGTCTCCTCCCTTATGCATATGAGTTTTGAATCTCTCCGTGACTATGGAGTCTATGGACAAAGTATCAGATTTATTGGGTGAGGGGAAATGGGTTTTAAATCACTCCGTGATGATGCGTGACTATCGTTGAGTTCATATTTGGTGACAACAAGTCTGTGCACCAAGTTTCAGATCGATCGGATGGGGAATATGGGTTTTAAATCACTCCGTGACTGTGCGTGAATATGCGTGACTGTGTGTGACTATCTTAAAATTAACCCTTGGCCACAACAAATCTCTGGACAAAGTTTCTGATCGATCGGATGAGGAGAAGTGGGGCTTAAATCACTCCGTGGCTGTGCGTGACTACGCGTGACTGCATGTGATTTTTTTAAAAATAATCCTTGGCTACAAGTCTATGGATAAAGTTTTAGATCGAGCGGATGAGTGGAAATGACATTTAGATCACTCCGTGACTGTGCGTGAATATATGCGTGAACGTGCGTGACTACCCCAAAATTAATCTGTAGTCACAACAAGACTATGGGCCAAGTTTCAGATCAATTGAATGAGGGCGAATAAGGTTGCCCCATGGCATTCAGACAGACAGAGAGTATGAGTTAAAAGAAAGTGTTTAAAAGAGGATTTCGTTGACTTAGTTTTAGAAGTAAAGTACTCCAATCCATAATAGATCAGTTGTGTCTCTAAGTTCATACTCCTCGCTTTCTTTTTTATTCTTTTATATATTTTTTTAAATAAAATTTAAAACATCTTCAGTGATTTTTGGGAAAAATGTTGTTCGTGCTGAGTAAAGTACTTTTTTTTTAGCGCTTTCAAATTGGTTTATAGCTCTTAGCTCGTAAATAAGAGAATTTGTGATTTTAATTACAACGGAATTTTTCTGAAATATAGGAGACTTTGTTAGCCAATTATGAGTCTCTTTAACCAAACAGTTTAAATTTGGCGGGAAGTTGTTTAAATAAATAAAATATTGCTTAGAGAACTGTTGCATTGAAAATGCGCTTAAAATACCAAAACAAAAGAAAAGCGGCACTTTAGCGCGTTTATTAAAAGTTGCATAATGATAAAAATGCACCTTTCATGTAGTTAAAAGACTCTTAATCTGGTGCGAAAAGCGCTAAGTTGGCATCGCTGCATGGACATGTACATTAGGGTGGCCCTTAATAAAAAAGTATTCAAATTCTGCGTCACAACCACTAGAAATATGCGAATAGCAAAACAACTGAGAAATACAAAGTTTTGGGTCAATCAAAAATCATTTAGAGGTGGCTCAATGCGATTGAAAATTTCAAGTGTGTTTATATGAAGAACATATGACTTTTTTTTTCAGATTTTACGAAAATTTCGTTCTATAGTTTAAGTTTTCCGACAAAGTGTTATATAATTCATAATTATTTTATGTATAAAAACTATCTATATTATTCTTAATAAAATAAGAAGACCCACAAATGACCCAAAGCTAATAAAAGACATTTTATTCAATAGAATATGGAATCTATAATATTAATAGGCTAGGCGATTTCTTGTGACTGATGTTGTGTTCTATCGTTTTATCCCGATTTTGACCAAACGTATATTATTTGAAAGGTATTTCCTTTTAGCCGTTTTGCAGATTTACAGATTTTTAAATTTATTCCTTTATTTTGAGTAAATTGCATTTAAAGTTGCTACTAACACATACATAAAATTATATAATGTGTGTGTTTATTAAATTTGTTAATTTGTTTGTAATAGAAATGAGTTTGTTTTTTGTGTTGATTTGTGAATTGGCTATAATTGAGTAGCATACTTCCAGGGCCTTTATTTAACGAAAAAAATAAAATTTCTTAGAATTTGCGCTCGAGTTCCCAGGGCTGGAATCTGCTAGTATAAAATTAGTATAATAATATAAAATTAAAGAAAAGCAATACTTATTGCAAGTCGTAAGTGATTAAAGAAAACAATTTGAGTCGCACACAAAATCATCCCTAAATACACCAGAATAAGGAGAATTCATTTTATATTTCATATTCTTATTTTATTCAGAGAAATATAGATATTTTTATACATAAAGTAATTTTATAACAAACTTGGTTAAAAGTTGTTTTAATTTATATTCGCGAGCAATAAGCAGATAATTGCACCAAAGATATATCACAACGGATTATATTGATCCCTGGAGCACTAAAGGGTTAAATAAATAAGAATTAACCGAATTATTTTTCTTAAATTCTAAATAGTGGTTTCATCGAGTTTAATAGAAAGACTCGTTTTCGGTAATTTTTGTTTAAAAATATCTTAAAATCCAAAGCTGGCCTTGGCAAATTATAGGTTAACGTTCTCGGAGTTATCCTAAATTTTAGGAGCAGATGTTCTACACATTTAGTTATTATATTTTAAGCGTCGCATCTAAAAATTCAATAGCACTTATAAAACAATTTAATTTTTTGAATAAATTTTTATTAGCTTGGGGTCATATGTGACCCCAATTCCAAAAGGGATAATGGGGTCATAACATTTTTTTTCCCGAAACCCTAGGCTATTAAGATAAAATATAATATTTAAAAGTAAAGAGGTGATGAATTTTTAATACAAAGTATTTAGAAATAGTACATTTACAGAATATTTTAAAAAATCCAATTTTTCTCGAAATCCGCAAAAATAAAATTCTTGTCAAAAAAATTCTGAGATAGGGATTGACCTAAAAATTCACGCGGTTAATCTCTGGTATACGTTTAACAAGACCTTGAAGAGCTAGATCATTTTTTTCAGTTTTGTTTAAGAAAATTTTTCAAAATTTGAAAAAGGAGTTTTCAAAATTTTATCAAAAAAGTGTTCCATTTTCGGTCTCAATGCGCAGTACTTCATATCTGAGGACTCACACGTATAGAGACTAAAACAAAATGTTGGCTTTAGTTAATTTCTTGAAGCTGAAAAAAATGCCATCAAACTTCATGACTTAGTTTTTTTTTTGCCCAAAAGTGGTCTGGGTCATTTGCTATTTCTTGGCGAGTTTTTATTCGATTTTGAAGTTTTGTAGCTTTTTGGAAACATAATTTAATAGTGATCTTGAATTGGTTAACAGTTTGTCGAAAAAATTAAAATATAGATCGAAATTTTTGTATAATATGAAAAAAGTCATATTTTCCCCATATAAAACACACTTGGAATTTTCAGTCGCATTGAGGCACCTCTAAATGTTTTTTGATTTGCCCAAAACCTTATATTTCTGAGTTTGTTTTGCTATTCGCATATTTCTAGGGGGTGCGACCGAGAGTTTGAACTCTTTTTTCTCCATGTAATGAAGGGCCACTCCAGTAGACATATGGACAGACGGACGACTCAGCAAATAATTCTGAGTCGACCGGTATAATAAAAAGTGAGTCTAAGTCAAATTATTATGATACTTAAATACACTAACTACGCAGATGACACATGTTTAATGGCTCATCGCTTTGCGGATATTATTAATAAAGCACGTACCGCCTAGGGTTTGCAAAAATACCGGATTTTTCAATACCGGTATTACGGTTTTCTTTTTACAAGAATACCGGTATTTAAAAAAAAATCTGAAATACAATAATAGAAAGAGCTAAACGTATACAAAACTTTATTAAGAACATAAAAATGATTCAATAAAACAATAAATTCATTAAAACAATATTGGCATTAAATAATATTTTATTGTCAAAAATCTTATTCCACTTATTTTTAGTGAAATATGCGTTTAAAAAACATCATGTGAGTAGGGATTTATCGCCCAAGCGTGACCTTATTTTTGTACAAAACATCCCAGCTACAGCTCTTTCGGAATCTACACTTGTTGGCCGAATAGATTTTAGACTTTCAAAAACCATTAATTAATATTTACCCTTATTCCGTCTTCTTCAAAAAATAAAATTTCTCTTTTTACAATTTGCGCAATATCTCTTGGCTACTGGGTGATTTTATTTTCAAGCTCAAGCACCTGTTTAGACTTTTCTACTAAAACCAATTGTAATTTTTCCTTCATAGATATATTTGATGTTGACGGTTGCATCCGTTGGAACATTTTCATTTATTGTATTATTATTACTAGAGCTACAATCTGGTGCAAATTCATTTTTTGTAAGACGTTTAACAATTTGAATGATATGTTTTGTTATAGCAGGTTTACTGGTTTTGCGAAAAATTTCGTAATCATCCTCAGCACTTGACGTCTTCCGATCAAAAAAATATGCTAAAATGTCTGAATATACTGTGCGTCTTTCTTTTATTCTAATAACAAACTCTTCTTTAAGCCGGTTTCTTAAAATTATATTTTGCTCATTTAACTCGTTAAGCATAAATTTAAGAGTTACATCTGGTATATACAAGTTAACATTTTCGCAACATAATGCTTCCACTGCTACTTTAATTGGTTGCAAACCTAATATTGTATGTGATAGAAGTTCAAAATCATTTTCAGTGAATGTAATGTCCGTTTTTAAATCAATTAGGCTTTCTCTTACACAAAGCTTTAGTTCAGAGAACCTCTCCAACATTGACAGCAAACTGTTCCATCGCGTACGGGAATCTAATATTAAGCTCCGTTAATTTACCAAATAATTTACCAAATTCTTCTTTGACGTATTTTTGCAATATGGCATCATTTTTTTGTTGGAGATCTTCGAAATAATTTTATTACATTTCGAATTTTTAAAACTGGGGGTGCCAAATCCGTATATCGAAGTTGATTAGTTTCCGATCCAGATGAGTTAAGAATACTAAAACCTTCGGCGAATTCATATTTGTCTTCTTTTACGTCTGAATCAAATATATATGGTGTTTCTTCATTTATGGGTTCTTCTTCATAATCGGCAAAACTATTATTGGTTAAAAGTATTTTTTGAATGGCCAATTGTATGCCATGGGCCAAGCATAATTGATGAATCATTTTGATGCTTCTAGCTACCTTTTGCATAACTGATGCACCGTCCGTGGTCATAGCAATAACATCTTCGAAAGAAATGCCGAACTCTTTGATTTTTCTTTTTAAATAGTATAATACATTTTTCTGCTGGTAGATGTCCAGAAACACGCGTTAGACCAATATTCCAAAAATTGTCAGCTGCATGAATATTTATATTCATATAGCGCCGATTTCTAATGATGAATTTTTTGTAATTTTCTGTTTTGAAATATGTTCTGTAACCATTTGCGCATTTCTTCGCCGTATTTCAAAATGATTTCTCGAACTGTGTTCGAAGAGGTTGGAACATTTTGATATTTATTCGTCAAAAATTTCCGCAAATCATAGGAACTACAAATTTTACTAAAAGGTATACCATCACGAGCAATCAATCGAGAGACAACAGCAGGAAATGAAACATCCACTGCACTTTTAAAATAACTTGAAATATTTGAAGTAGAAGCTTGACTATTTGCTGGATTATTTGTTATTATTATTGATGAAATTTGATTATCAGCAGCCTTTCCTCGTTTAAACAAATTAATATCACGACTAGTTCGTAAATGTGTATGGAGTCCGCTCGTACTTCCCCCAGTTGCTTTTATTATTTTTGCACATTTTTTACAAGGCCTACATTCTGTTCTATCAGAATAATACCACCGCGAATTCTTTCAGTTTTTTGCATACTAAACAGAAAAAATTAATTTCATAAATTTTACCTATTTATAATAATTATTTTAGTTCACTTATTCTAAATTGTTATTGAAAATTATTTTTTAACTACCTGTATACAACAATTTGTATTTATCTTATATAGTAAAATCTTCTCTCGCGGTGTTTGTGGTAAAATTCCGCCGAAACGGCTCGACCGATTCTCATGAAATTTTGTGCGCATATTCGGTAGGTCTGAGAATCGGACAAGGTCTATTTTTTTTTGATAGGGCAACTGGGAGGGGTACCCCCATACAAAGTGAACTTTTAAAATCAGATATCTGGAGTACTATGATAGCCATAAGTGCCACGCCCACTTGAGATATCAAAAAAAAAATACCTGTTGTCCGTTTCTGAGACCCAATATCCAAAATTTCATGAGAATCGGTCAAGCCGTTTCGGAGGAGTTCGATTACAGAGACCGCGACACGAGAATTTTATATATAAGAAGTTAAACTCCTTCTTTTTTATTTTTTTATTATTTTTTTTTCATAAGAAATTTTTGTATGTATAAATGGACCCGATAGGTGGCGCTGGGGTAAAGTTATTACGAATATTCTTATTTACGGTGCGATTTTACTGAAACTAAGAATGTACATATATGTATGTTAAATGATGCCAAAAATTTTTTTGTTGGACCCGGTAGATGGCGCTGGCGTTCGAGTAATAATGAGTTGTCAAATTTATTTAAATTTTACAAGTTCCAAAATTCACAAACGTTTTTATATACAAATATTCTAACCAAAAAGGAAGGAAAAATTGCATTAGCTATTGCTTTATCCGGAATAGCCGCAATATTATCGCATGGTGGTCGTACAGAATGCCGTATGTCGAATGAGAATGCCGCATGTAATATAAAAAAATATTCCGGTATGGCAAAAGTTCTGCAAAAATGCAATATTATTATTTGGGATGAATATAACATGCCTTACAAACATTCCTTAGAAGCACTACATAGAACTTTAAAAGATTTGAAAGGCAATGAAAGACTTCTTGGTGTAGCTCTCATTTTATTATCCATGATCCAACGGCTAACCAGTCTTCAAAACAACTACTTGGTTAAGCGAAAGAACTATTTAAGCCGCAAAAAATTTCGATGTGGATAATATTAATGTTATTATTCTGGACATGATTGATTCCGAAAGTGTTATTTCACATCTATTGATGGTGTTGTTGAAGAAACTGAAAAAGTCAATTATCCAACAGAATTTTTGAATTCACTTGATGTGCCCGATCTACCTCCACATTTATTAAAATTAAAAGTTGGCTCTCCAATAATTTTGCTACGTAACCCCAACGCTCCGAGACTATGTACTGGAACCAGGTTAATTGTTGAGAGAATAATACCCAATGTTATTGAGGCTACAATTCTCAAAGGCAAATTTAAAGGAGAACATGTCTTGCTGCCAAGAATTCCTATGATTCCTACCGACACACCGATAACATTCAAAAGATTGCAATTTCCGAACAGATTGGGCTTAACCATGACCATCAATAAATCTCAAGGACAATCATTGCAAATATGTGGTTTGGACCTCGAAAACAGTTGTTTTTCCCGTGTCGGAAAGTCAGCAAATTTATTAATTTACTGCCAGAATAAGGAAACTAAAAATATTGTTCACTCTTTTTAGAATTTAAATGATAGAAATATATTGGTCGTTCTTATACATGTGCATGTTACAATTAATATCTATTTTAATTTTCATAAATAAAACATGGTTTTTCTTTAACAGTTTTAATATTAACAAATGCAAAACATTTTTTTATATAGGTATATACAGATTCTAACTAAAATTGAAAATTCATTGAGGACAAAACAACGTTTGCCGGGTCCAGCTAGTATTAATATATATATTTATTCACTTATTATTATTAATGAAAAAGACAAAAAAAAAAAATTATATAAACTTAACAAGCTTAGAATGAAATTTGTATTTTTACTTTATTATGCAAATATATAAGGAATTTTCTTTAAATGTTTGTTATACTATAAATACTAACTCTTCTCTATACCCACTAGAAAAATTTTTGTGCTAAGTTCATTGCGAATATTTTTTCTTAATATAAATTATTTTAGAAAAAAAAAAAAATTATTTCTGTATATATGTTTAGTGCCTACTACAATTTACGGTATTGGGTTTTTTTTTTTAATATTATATATAAAATATTAAGAATAATTATGCACAATGAATTTTGCAAAAAAAAATCCCTTAAAATTTAATTTTTATTTATTTAAAAATTAAATTTTAAGGGATTTTTTTGCAAAACTCATTGTAAATAATTATTCCTAATATTTTATATATAATATTAAAAAAAAACCCAATACCGTAAATCCCGGTATTGAAGGGCATGAATACCGGTATCATAGATTTCCTATTTTAGTTCAAATACCGGTATAGCGATATACCGGTATACCGGTATTGCAATCCCTAGTACCGCCTTCCTCAAGCTACATAAAGTCTGGCGCGCTAGGAACATTTCTAAAAAGACTAAATTACGAATATTCAACTGCAGCGTAAAATCAGTTTTACTGTACGGATGAACTACTTGGAGCTACACGAAGCTCACACTAAGGAAGATCCAAACAATTATAAATCGATGTCTAAGGCAAATATTAAACATCTTCTGGCCAAATTGGATATCAAATGAAGATCTTTGGCAGCAGGCAGATTGCTGTCCTATCGAACTCGATATACGAAGACGAAAATGGACTTGGATCGGTCATATTCTCAGAAGACCACAGAACGATATTGCTAGAGAAGCTCTTGATTGGAATCTTCTAGGTCAACGTCGACAAGGACGACCTCGCAACACATGGATACGATGCACAAGAAAAGAACTCGAATCAGCTCATTCAACATGGAATCAAATTAAACTACTTGCAAGAGACAGAAATAGTTGGAGAAAATTCATTAACGCCCTATGTTCTTCGTGAACATTATATTTAAGTATATACTTGTTATATTAAGGTATATGCACTGTACATATTTAAATAAATAAAGGACATATATATATATATATAAATATAAATACACTAATAGATTCCAGCCCTCAAAATTCGAGCGCAAATTCTAGACAATTTAATTATTTCATTCAATAACGACCCTAAAGGTATGCTAATCAATTAAAGCCAATTCACAAATCAACACAAAAAACAAACTCATTTTTATTACAAACACATTGACAAATTTAATAAACACATAAAAATTTAAAAAACACACATAGCATTGAATAATTTTATGAAGTTAGTAGCAACTTTAAATGCAATTTACTCAAAATAAAGGCACAAATTTAAAAATCTGTAAATCTGCAAAAGGCTAAAAATAAATACCTTTCAAATAATATACGGTTAGTCAAAATCGGGATAAAGTAGTAGAACAAAACATCAGTCACAAGAAATCGCCTAGCCTATTAATATTATAGATTAACGCAAACTAATTATACTTGACTACATAGTCTAATTGGCGACATTTCGCGTTTTGTCAGACTTAAATATTGAGTTATAGTCTAATCATCTTTATGCAACACAAAAGACGATTTTTCATGATTTGTGGTCCACATTGTAAAAAGGAAGTCAAATTATCAGTTAAATATTACTCTGAGCTTTATTTTTTTTATTGATATGTCCGCTATGAAATTTCACGATAAATTTTTTCGTATTTTTCCTGCCAAAACAAAAAAATATAAAATCTAACAAACCTGATATCTTAAGCTGTCAGTTATACTAGGGGTCGCCGAAGACTAAAGCAGACTTTATCTCTTCTACAGTTGAATAAGAATCAAAAAATCATAATTTAAACTTTTTAACTTTTAACAAGAAATTCGTTTTTGTCTTAACCAAACATACACCTACAATTGTAGAAATGTACATCAACTTTTGCTCACATTAGTTTCATCTATCTCAATTCAGACATTCATTCATTTGTACGTCTCCTGCATGCTTTAGCTGAGAGTACAGTAACGTGAAGTAAACAACAACCCAGTAAGATATTATTCCTGCGTTCAAATGAAAAGGTGACTTTCGTTAAAAATTACAAAAATGTTTATTTATTCTTTGAAATCGATTTCATTGCCTTCAAAGTAATATGTCTCCGATACAATGAACTTACAGCTACGTAAAAAAAAAACTCGAAACAGCTGTTAAAGTCGATTCCTGATTGGCCTTTAAAGCGCGCTATGATACGGCCTTGATCTCCTCAATATGTTCAAACTGTTGTGACCGGAGTAGTTTTTGGAGTTTATCGGCAAATTAGTCGATTATGTGAAAAGTTTAAATTGAAAAGACACCTTTTCATTTGTAGAGAATATTATGTCCATTATTGAGATTTTGTAGTCCTTCCAAGTTCGGCTTTCAGGAGAAGGTATTAAATGAATTCCCTTGCCTTTGCTAAAGTGCTTCGACTTCAAATCCTGTTACAAGGAATTACCGGTTGCATTTCTCACTTATTTTGTCCTGACCATGTAGAGAGTTTCTGCTGATGTTTGTAACTACTACAAATATTTGACGTGAATACACTTTTTATAATTTCGATCGTCTCAAAATCCGTGCATCCATCTGTCAGTGTGTCCATACAAATCTACGCGCAGAAAAACGATTCGTTGGATCTCGGTTATTACTAGAAAAAATTATTAAGATAATATTAAGATAGTAATTTTCATCATAGCTAGAGGACCCCTGCTGCTCCGCAGCATTATATTATATTGTATTAATTTTTATAATATAATACCAAAATTTGCCAAGAGAAGTTAACGTACAGTAATGCCAAAATATGCCGAAAGAAGTTAACGTACAGTAAAAGTAAAGTTGATTCTCCACGCATAACTTTCCTCAAACCCAACCAATTTAAGCAGCTCAAAAGAAGGAGCTTGATCCACTGAGTGTTCTTAAACCTATGTCAATAGCCTACGTTAATTAGAACTCTAGTTATTTAGTTATTTATTTGAGAGAAGAAAAATATTGAAAAAAATTTTGAATGCAAAGTTTATTCATAAATTCTTTTAATATATAAGATTATTTTATTTTAAAATACAATAGATTTTCTTCTATAACTATCGTTTGAATACAATTACAGTGTGGAACAAATTCAGGTTAGCAAAAATTAATTCGGGGTGAAAATAGAGGCTAAATTAGAAGACCCGTATCGCGGTGTTTGTTTATGTTAGTTCCAATTTTTTTTTTAATCGACCTTAGAACTTTGCAGTCCAATGCCGATTTTCAGCATATTGTTTATATGGTTTTTTGGCTATAACTCGCCGACTAATTGATATTTTTATACCCTATACCACTATGTGGTTTGGGTATAATGACTTTGTGCTGCTGTTTGTAACAACCAAAAATATTTGACCTAGACCCGTCTTTAATTATACCGATCGAATCAGAATCACTTTCTGAGTTGATTTAACAATGTCCGTCCGTCCGTCCGTCCGTCCGTCCGTCCGTCCGTCCGTCCGTCCGTCCGTCTGTGTGTCCATGTAAAGCTTGTAATCAAACTGCAGGTCGCAAATATGAATATATTTTAATGAAATTTGGTATATAAGCTTTTATCGGCCATGGGATGAACGCTATTGAAATTGGTGAGAATCGGTCCATGTTCAGACCTAGCCCCCATACAAATTACCCATATGAAATCGACATAAATTGCCATAAGATCCAAATTGTCATATAGGTCTTACTCAAATTGGGTTTATATGCGTTCATTACATCCACTAATGAGTAGTCCAAAAATGATCCCTTTGACCCCATATAGAACTGCTTCCCGATCTTCACTTAAATCTATTAAAAAACAAAAATATTGCACTGATTCTTCTCAAATTTTGTTTGTACATATTTTTGCAAAATACAAGAGACTTTACCAAACATGATCAGGATCGGTCCATTTTTGGACCTAGTCCCTTTATAGATATAGCATCCGATATGAACTTTTTCATATCTGCAGCCAAAAAAAATTAATAAAAATCCCACTCAAATTTGGTTTTTGCTTATTTTCAATGTCCAGTTAGTTGGGCCTAACAGATAGGGTTTCTAAACGCATGGTATAGGGTATCGTATAGTCGGTCTAGACCGACTATAATTCTCTTACTTGTTTCAATCTGTAAAAGCCAAATTATTGCTAGAGTCCTGTGCAACAACTGAACTGAATTTTCAGTTTTTAAATTAATTCACTTGTACGAAATAAAAAAGAAATCGCCACCAAAAATCTTTTAATGTTTTAACAAATATTATAATAAATATTTGGTGAAAACACTACAAATAAAAGTTGTATTATGGATATGACTAAAGCCGTTTTTTTTCTTATTTGCACTTTTTTGGAAAAGTGTATTTTTTTATATATTCTGAATTAAGAGCAAACTTATCTTATACATCAGTGGAAGGGTCTCAAAATCTAGCCCTCGTAAATTACAAAAATTTGAGCCATCGACTTTTTTAAGGTCATAATGTGAGAAGTTTTCCCCATTGTTCCCCTTTTTGGAATATTTTCACCCTATGACTTCAAAGAGGACAATAATTAAATTTTTTTTATTGTATGGACATAGCACTTTTAGACCTTACGATTGATGTATAATATAATATAATGATGTATAACTCTGAATATATATAAAAAATAAACCTTTCCAAAAAAGTGCAAATAAAATGCTACATTTTTTGTCAGAAAAGAAAAAAAAAATGAGATCCTCAGACGTCAGGTATTTTATCCAAGTAGTTGGCTTGGCGATTTAAATTTCATGCTGTTTGTACTTCCACGCATGTGTTGGGGTAATAAAAGTCTGTAAGGCGGCACATAACATGGAAGATATGATTAACCCCAAGTTCGTATAATATAAAAACTCACAAGATGGACGCTTAAATCGCAACACGCGATGCTAGTGACCAGATCCAAGATTTACTAAATATTTGACATATTATTTCTTCTCCTGGTTAGCAGATCGCGTGATAAATTTTAAGACTTTAGTGGTTTTATGTGACGACCTCTTAGTTCTCTAGTAAAAGATTAAAAATTTTGCTTGCAACGTAACAAGCAGTTCGAAATGAATATAAAACAACAAACTTATGAACTTAGTTTAAATATTTTTCTGTACTGTAAAACACAAAGTCAATCAATTGTCTGACGGTATACGATTGGGTTAGAACTGATTCTATATGATATTTTTTGTTGTAATAGTCAGGTTATAATGAGTTTGCGCTCGTGCTTATAACTAACTAACACATAGGAAGATTGTTGTAAAAATAAGCGATTTCAAGAAAGAATAAGGCATATTATTATTAACCAACACTCAGGGTATGCCCCATACAAATGCAGAACATTTTGTTTATTTCAGGAAAATAGATTTTGAAAAGAGGGAGTAGTGTTTGTGAATATTTGACTTAAATATTATTAGATTATAACTGTCAGGTTGGACTTGTGCTGGGAGTTTATTCTGCATACGGCTAGTTCGACTCATAAACAAATTTTCTCTCTAGTGCATTGTGCGGTCAACTGGACAATAGACTACAAAGGGATGTGCTATACTAGAGAAGGGGGTAGAGCGAACTGAAGCTCGAGTACTTGGAATGAGTTCGCTAATTTCCGGAAAACATTTCCCATGGTAGTATCTATAGAACAGTGTTGCACAACCATATTTCGATGATGTTCCAGCAAGCTAATAGATTTACACACCCTACTGCCAATGAGCATCAACGCCACCTTTGTCACCAATAGGATCGACCTCAGCGGTCATAAGGTAGTGCTAACAGGTCTTCCGTAGAACGATTTCCATGGAAGACATACTGTCGTTCATTAAAAAATCAGCTGCCCTCTATGTAGTTGACAAGATGGTAAATGGTCATGGGCAATTGCACAGAACATGGGACAAGCATAATTTTTTTTTCTAGGAATACATCTCACTCAGTTCTCAGTTTGTTGTACATAGATTGAAGTATCTAAATATCGACTTGGGAATATTTAGAACAGCTTTTTTTTTCTAGCATCACTCCATTTTGTATGAGCACACATGGAAAAATTATTTATGAAATTTTGGTTCAACTTTAAAAGTTTGCAAGTTTGCAAGTTTTATTGTTTTATTGCAATATTGAAATATTAGTATATTTTCTTGAAAGAATTATCTAAATAGATTATATTAATGCAGTTGTTTTAATTTTACAAGTTAAAGTAAACTGTCAGTAGTAAGATTTGTGGACAGTAAATTTTTTGTAAGGTGAGTCACAAAAATGTGTTTTTTTTATCTTGAAAAGAAAGTAAGAACATTAAATTGATTTTTTTCATATTTTCTCCTTCCTAGAATCAAATATAAAAGAACATGTATGTTTGGTGGTTAGTTGTTCTTTTATACTTAGCAAAAACATGCATTCTTTTTTGTAAGGTTAGTCACAACTAGCATCTACAGGAATTAATTGTTTTAATGATTGTCTAAAGACCAAAACACTAACTTTACTTCAAGCTATTGTTCGAAAACTTTTCAGCAGTGAATGCAATGTAGAATTGGCTTCATCTTTTGATTTGCCAAAAACTGATCAAAAATCTTCCCCTCTATGTCCAGACGTTGTAAATAAAATTTGTATGTTTTATGAGAGAGGTGATATAAGTCGGATGGCACCCGGTCGTAAAGATGTTGTTACGATGTGGAAAGATGGAATAAAAATGAGAATGCAAGCCCGACACCTTACCCGCACATTAAAAGAAGTGTTTCACCTTTTTAAATTAGATAAACCAACTATCGTTGTTGGAAAAAGCAAGTTTTTTGAATTACGACCAAAGCATGTTCCTTTAAGTTCCCAGTTGACTCATAATGTATGCATGTGTGTTTATCATTAAAATTTCATTATTGCTGTCAATGCATTGCACACATATGATAAGGATTTTCCAAGTTATTCACATTCATTCCCCGAAGGAATAATTTGCAACCGTTCTTCTAAAAGTTGTTGGCTAAATCAATGTCAACAATGTAAAAATGCAGAAGGATTTTATCAGGCATATCCAATGCCAGAGATTAATGAGATTAATATTAAATGGCTTTGCTGTAAGAAAGGTAGTAATTATGATCCACTTCAAAAGATAGAAAAGGTTGGCTCATTTTCTGAACTTTATAATTATATCTCAGGCATAGTTCCACAATTTTTAGATCACTGTTACATAAAACGTCAGTAAGCCAACTCGTACAAAGTATTGCTCGAATTGGTGATTTGAAAGGATTTTCCGAAAGATATATGCATGATTCAAGTGGATTTGTTTGGAACACTATACATGCATATTTCAAGATGAAGTACAAAGTCCCCACTGGAGCCAATATCAAGTGAGACTCTTTACCTGTGCAATGTATCATACAGGTGTCATCCATCCTCTCATTATAGTTTTTGATGTGTTGGACCACTCAAAAGAAACTGTGCTTGCATATATTTCATATGTATTAGAGGATATGTCAAATGAAATACAAAAAGTTGTAATATGGACGAATGGACCTTTTTCACAGTTTAAGAACAGGTTTGTTGCAGGTTCTTTGTCAACCTTAGAAAAAAATTATGGTTTTTTAATCACTTGGAACTTTTTTGACACATCTCATGGAAAGGGACCTGTTGATGGTATTGGTGGCAGTTCAAAAAGGCAGGTATTTGATCAAGTTAAGAAAAGGAAATGTATCGTAAATAATGCTGCAGAATATGTTAAAGCAACAGAGATAGCTGGATCAAATATAAGAACTTTTGAACTTAATGAAGCAGATATAAAAAAAAAGATTCCCAACTTAACTTGAGCAATGTTTGGGACAATGCACCTTTACTACAAGGCATAAAAAAACATTGCATCAAAGTCATTAACGAAGAATCCAAAGGATTTTTACTATCAAGAGGAAATTTTGCCTTTCCATCTTAATTGCGAATTTGAAAATTAATAAAAATAATTTCTAAGGATTTGATTTATTCGAATGTCGTTTCATTCGTATACATTCTGAAATTGTTTTCTGTGGGTTTAAAATATATGTATTTATTGTTTATTAATATTACTAAAATTGGTGTTAAGATATGTATAATATACAACAGGAGGAAGTGTAAGGTGAGTCACAAAATTTGGTAAGGTGAGTCTTACTTTAAGCTTATACAATTAACTGAACTCACTTTTGTTTTTTTTTTTAGCTATTTATCATAACTGACGCCTCTTATTAATGCTTCAGAATATTTTTTTAAATGTGTAGTCTATATAAGAGGAGAAATTTAGTATATAACATTGCCTCTAAAACTTGTGTCCAATTTGTTGTAAGGTGAGTCACAGCTGTAAAAAGAGCTATAATTGTCACAAAAGTCTACTTTAGGTTAAAATTGCAACTAATTCTGAGCTATAGATTATCTGTTAGTGTATAAACCAATTTTTGTAAAAATTCTTTGAATATCTTCAGAATAAATTGATTTTAAAAAATGCAAAAAATGTCAAAGTGTAAGGTGAGTCACGTGGAATTGCCCTCATGCTCTCCATCACATTTCAGAGCACAGAGCGGATTGCAATTGTACGATAATTTTTAGATTTAGTAGCCTCAGCCTTTTTAGAGCTTGGTTAGATTTTGACAACCCTCCGGAATTAGGAAAGACTCCCGCACGGTACGAAGTGCTGAAAAGCTGAACGCTTCCTCTCTGGATCTGACTTCATTTTTGCAGTCTGTTCACACCATTTTTGCAGCAGCATAAACACATTTATCTAGGAAGCAAAGCTTGTGTTTAGCTCGTCTAAACGTGCCTTTTCGTAAATGAAAACTAAGCGCTTCATAGCTGCTACTGAAATACTTTGAAGTACAGAGTACTAAAAGGAGGCTGATGGTGGAGTGATCCAAATTGCGGAGAGGTGCAAATATTTTCACTTCATACTTATCAGGTGGTGAAATGAGAAAAAGATCAAGAGATCAATGCACGGAATGTAATTTGGTTCGCTTGTTACGATAGGTGGTTATTAGGCTGTCCCAAAAAAAAAAAAAAAAAAAAAAAAAAAAATGGGTGCCCAAGCACTTTTTGAAAGCTCATAGGGTAAAGTATTTTTGTGAATTTTTTCAGATTTTTCGGAAGAGGTTTAGAGGTCGCTAAAGTCGAATTTTACCCAAAAATCTGGATTCCCGGACATTTTTTGAGTTTTGCTTTTTACTTGCCCATAACCACGATTTTCTTTGTAACAAAGTCAATATCTTAAAAGAAGAATGTTCAAGCTTTACTTTTCTGTGTAGAAATCGTAAGTTTCGGTATTTTTTTTTGCTCATTTGGGTCCCCTTAATGACATTTTTTCATAAATTTTGCATCAATTTTGAAAGTAATGCTTTGTAACTTTTAAAATTTCTATCATAGTTAAAAAAAACTAATAAAGCAGTTTAAAATGTGGATAAAGGCTGAGTCATTAAAAAAAAAAATTTGAATTTGCTTTCACCGTTCCAAAGTTATACCCTTTTTACGCTTTGTACCCATTTTGTGAAATTAAAAATATTCTAACGTGTTTTTGCCAGTTATGCATCGGATTTGTTTTAATGTTAGTTTTAATTTTTTCTTTTCAAATATTAAATATGGGTGGTTCTGTTGCAATGAGAGTCAATATGGTTGATTTTGAAATTTTTTTATGCAAAATTTACGAAAAATGTCATTAAGGGGACCAAAATGAGCAAAAAATTACCGAAACTTACGATTTCTACACAGAAAAGTAAACTTGAACATTCTTCTTTTAGAATATTGACTTTGTAGCAAAGAAAATCGTGGTTATGGGCAAAGTAATAAGTAAAACTCAAAAAATGTCCGGGAATCCCGATTTTTGGGTAAAATTCGACTTTAACGACCTCTAAACCTCTTCCGAAAAATGTGAAAAAAATCACAAAAATACTTTACCCTATAAGCTTGCAAAAATGCTTGGGCACCTATGAAAATCGAAAAATAAGTTTTTTGGAACACACTAGTGGTTATGCGTTACGAAGAGCTCAACAAAGTTGGATAAAAGACCCTCTCTCGAGACGTGTGGTATAAGATATCGTATACTCGGTATAGACCGATTATAATTTTCTTACCTATTCTCTAATATCATTTCATACAATACGTTTAGGTTGAATTTTAGTACAAACCAGAGATTACTATATGGTGAGCCATTAAGTTGGAAGTACAGAACACGTTTTTTAATGGAAACACTTTTCGAGCCTTCAGAGCTTTTTGCGCTTTCAACACGGAAAGTTACAAGTTTGTCGGCATTTTTTTTCTTTTTTTTGCATACACAAGTTTATGTTTTTTATTTTTATACCCTATACCACTATGTGGTTTGGGTATAATGACTTTGTGCTGCTGTTTCTAACTACCAAAAATATTTGACCTAGACCCATCTTTTGTTATACCGATCGACTCAGAATCACTTTCTGAGTCGATATAGCGACGTCCGTCCGTCCGTCCGTCTGTGTGTTCATGTAAACTTTGTAATCAAACTACAAGTCGCAAATATGAATGTATTTTGATGAAATTTGGTACATAAGCTTTTATCGGCTATGAGATGAACGCTATTGAAATTATCGAAATTCAGTTCATGTTCAGACCTAGTCCCCATACAAATGGCCCTATGAAATCGATATAAATTGCCATAAGATCCAAATTATCATATTATCATTAATCAATTTAATTAATTATCATTAATCACTGGTCCAAATATAATCCCTGCAGGACAATTCTTAGTCATTGGCCCCATATAGAACTGCTTCCCGATCTTCACTTAATTCTAATCATTAAATCTATCAATTTTATTTTTTCCAAATTTGGTTTGTATATATTTTTTCAAAATATAAGTGACTTTACCAAATATGGTCAGGATCGGTCAATTTTTCGACCTATTCCCCATATAAATATAGCACCCGAAACCTTTTCGTATCTGCAGCCAAAAAAAAAAGTAATAACAATGCGACTCAAATTCGGTTCATGCTTATTTTCTATATCCAATTAGTTGGACCGAAGAGTTAGGGTCTCTAAACCATGGTGTGGGGTATCGTATAGTCAGTCTAGACCGGCTATAATTATCTTACTTGTTGCTATTAGATTTTCATTCATACTTTCAGAAATTTGTTTTAATTTTACTGTATTTCACATTCATAAATAAACACCAACAGCTGATTAGCTAAAATGAGGCCTTGAATGCATAAAAAAGGTAAAAGTTGGTGAACTTTTTTCGGCATACGCTTTTTCAACTTTTTTTTGACAATCGTCCAAAAACACTTGAAGCATAGAGAGCGTGCTCGGTCCTTTTCCTCTATAAATTTGCTTATTTTTAAAGATTTGGGTCTTTCTTTGCTGGGAATTGATGGTGAATTTTATAAAATTAACACAAGTGTAAGTAATAAGGTTGATTTCAAAAGTAAATGTTTATGTTTTTCGAGTAGAGGAATGAATGTGCAAGTATGTGTTTATCTACATACACTCAAGTGCGAGTGCTATAGATAAATACACAAACGCACATATGTATGTATATACTTATAACACAAAATAGTAATAGTAGTCTTATAATTGCAGTGCAAATGTATTTATGTATTTTTTGTGTTTAAGAATGTGTAAAGAAGTTTCTATGTTTTTTTTTTTATTAAATTTCTCTGTAATTACAGACGCAAAAAGTTACAAATTTTGTTTGAAACATGAGAAACATATAAAAGAAAAACAAATAAAAACAAAATAAATCCCATAAAAACTTGAACACATTTTTATTTACATTTCACTTTTTTTTTTCTTTACTTTCATTTTTATCTGCTTTTGTTAAAAAAAAATAAATCCCAAAACTTTTTCTTAGAATAATAGGAAAGAAGAAACTGGTCTGTAGTTTTATTTGTATAAAATTTGTGTACATTTGAGTGTAAACATTTATTCGTTTAAATATAAAAACAAAATTAATTAAACTTGGCTTAGACAATCATTGTGTAAACTTATTAAAATTGCGAGTATTATCTTCTTTGCCCATTATAGACAACGTCTCTCTTTTACGCTGAAGAATTTCTATAAATGTATTTCAATTAAAAGGCCAGAAAGTAAAAACAAAAACGAAAAAAGAAGTGTTGCCCTAAATTAACGTATGTACCATGTCTCAGATTTCGTTCTTAATGTTAGATTAAAACAACATACCAAACTCATTTAGAACGTATGACTGATAAATAATGTGTAGTAAAGAAGAAAGTTGTCATACGCTGTGGTGTGAGAAATTTATCCAGACAATAAGATTGGTTAGATTTTGTGTCTAGAAGAAAAATAACGAAAAAATATTGAAAATCTATTAGCTTGGGAGATAAAAAAAAAGAAAAGTTCTATTAAAGCGAAATAATAACCAATTTATGAAAATATAATTATGTGTGGAATGGGCGCAGCTTCGTGATTTAGAAAATTCGTTACAATTAATATATGCTTACATGCAATTGAGCACACATCAAAAAAAACTTCTTTAGCAGACGGAAAAATTTGATGGAAAGGTAATTGCTTGACATGATATATTTGAGATGAGATTATCGTGATAGAGAATAATTCGTATTGGGCTATTAGTTTTACTTTTTTAACCAAAGACTTCTGACAAACGACTAGCTGTGTGCTAGAAAAAAAATTAAAAAATTAAAAGAATTTCTTTGGTGAAAAGGGACAATCGTATCAAAAATGTGTTTTAAGTTTCAACGCGTCACGTTGTTTAGCATTTTTTTGAGCCATCAATGGTAAATGATTTCAGTGAACTTCTAAAAATGAAAATTATTGGTCACTATTTTGTAATTCAGCGGCTGCAGATATGAAAAAGTTCATATCAGATGCCATATTTATATGGCTATTGGGTCGAAAAAAACCCGATCCTGATTCTGACTTATATTTTGAAAAAATATATTCAAACCTAATTTGAGAAAAATCTGTGCAAGATTTTTGTTTTTTTTTAAATAGATTTAAGTGAAGATCGGGAAGAAGCTCTATGTGGGGCCTATGACTAAGAATTGCCCTATAGGTATTATTTTTGGACTGCTGATTAATGGACGTAATAAACATACACAAACCCAATTTGACCGAGATCTATATGATGATTTGGATCTAATGTCGATTTAAGTCGATTTCATATGGGTCATTTGTATGGGGACTAGTTCTGAACATGGACCGTATTTAATCAGTGAAAGCTTATGTACCAAATTTCATTAAAATATATTCAAATCTGCGACCTGTAGTTTGATTAAGAGTTTTGTATAGACACACAGATGGAAAGACGGACGGACATCGCTAATTCGACTCAGAAAGTGATTCTGAGTCGATCGGTCTTATAAAAGATATACGTCAAATATTTGTGGTAGTTACAAACAGCAGCACAAAGTCAATATTCCCAAAACACATAGTGGTATATGGTATAAACAGCAAAAATCTGTGATTTTCTGGAATAACAGCGTATGTCCATTTTTGTCAGTTTTGAGTTAACGATGCCAAATATATTGATTTTTAGTGCTCTTTACATGTGTTAAATTTTTTTTTTTTTAAATATTGACCATTTATGAGGTTTTTCTTTAAATAACGACCTAACTTAAATGTTTAAATTAATTTACGACACATAAGTTTGGATTATTTTTCAGTTTATAACCACTTATAAAAATTTGTATATTTATTTCTGTTATTTTTTGTCACTATTATTCTTGATACGTTGTTATATTCTCATCCCAGGTCCCGTTAACTTTTTCTTTTTCAAAGAAACTTTTTTTTTTCAAAGAAAACGACGTTTGTCGACATAAGTTGTTTTGTCTGCACACACTTTAAGTGTTATTTACATATTGTTTTCTTCGTCCTTCTCTAGGATCTATTCCTCTGAAGATTTTTGACTCAAAATTTTATATAAAGTATTTATTGCCCATATATACAGGACTGTTAAATAAAAAGCTCTAAAAACTTTATATCGAGCCCATAATTTCAAATATAACGTTTTTTGGCTTCCCTGAACATTTTGATTTTATGACATACGCGGTTATTCTAGAAAACCACAGAAATAAAGACTATTTGTAGCGAACAAGTTACACGCACACAAACCAGACTAAAATGGGAAATTTACTTTTTTTGTCTGAGCTTACAAATCATTTTCATATAAAACAAGTAAGAAAATTATAGCCGGTCTAGACCGACTATACGATACCCTATACAATGCGTTTAGAAACCCTATCTCTTAGGCCCAACTAACTGGACATAGAAAATAAGCAAGAACCAAATTTTAGTGGGATTTTTATTAATTTTTTTGGCTGCAAATATGAAAAAGTTCATATCGGTTGCTATATCTATATAGGGACTAGGTCCAAAAATGGACCAATCCTGATCAAGTTTGGTAAAGTCTCTTGTAGTTTGCAAAAATATATACACACAAAATTTGAGAAGAATCAGTGCAATATTTTTGTTTTTAATAGATTTAAGTGAAGATCGGGAAGCAGTCTATATGGGGCCAAAGGGATAATTTTTGGACTACTCATTAATGGATGTAATGAATGCATACAAACCCATTTTGAGTAAGATCTATATGACAATTTGGATCTTATGGCAATTTATGTTGATTTCGTAGTGGTCATTTGTATGGGGGCTAGGTGTGAACATGGACCGATTCCCACCAATTTCAACAGCGTTCATCCCATGGCCGATAAAAGCTTATATACCAAATTTCGTCAAAATATATTCATATTTGCGACCTGCAGTTTGATTACAAGCTTTACATGGACACACAGACGGACGGACGGACGGACGGACGGACGGACGGACATTGTTAAATCAACTCAGACAGTGATTCTGATTCGATCGGTATAATTAAAGATGGGTCTAGGTAAAATATTTTTGGTTGTTACAAACAGCAGCACAAAGTCATTATACCCAAACCACATAGTGGTGTAGGGTATAAAAAATGCAAATGGAAGCGATACCAACTGTGTATTGTTAATATTAAGAAATTTTCTAAAGTAAACTGGGTTTAGTTGTTATAAAAATTAACTCTTAAATTGTTTTAAGCAAAGTTAGTACTCACATTCAAATTAAAAATTTTATTCTAAATTTTTTGATTTTTTATAATCTGTACTAGAGTAACCCTGCCCGCGTTGCTGGACAACACAATAATATACATTTACGCCTTCGCATTAAAAATTAAATCTGGAAAAAAATGATATTTTTCTGAAAGAGAAGAACAGAAAACAAAACAATTTTTTATAAAGTGAGAACATCAAAAAAGAAAAAAATTATTTATTGTCCAAATACAGGAACTTAATTTACGCTGCAAACTTCCAACGACTGACCTTGAGCTTTATTAATAGACATAACAAAAGCCAAACGAACGGGAAACAGTAATAACTGAAATGCAAATGGCATATCAGTGGGAATCATTGGAATGCGTAATATTAAAACATCTTCGCCTTTCAATTTTCCATTTAAAATTATTGCTTCGATTACATAATTCATTAATAACTTTTGACAGCAAGTATTGTTCCGTTGCATAATTTGAGTGGATTTATATTAAGAAGCATAATGATTGGAGATCCGGTTTTCAATTGTAAATTATGCGATGGCATTCCAGCCAAATCAAGAGAATTCAAAAATCTAGTCGGATAATGTAACACCTCTTCTTTATTCATCACAGTATCAACAGATTAATGTGTGATCAATTCGCCAGGTATTTAAGTTTGAATGATGAAATTCAAAACATTGATATCCTTATTTTTTCCTGCCACTGTATGTAGCTTTTTCGCTCAACCAAGCATGATTTTTTCAAACATTTTTCAATTAGTTCTTCTTTTGTTTGTGTGAATATGCAAAGATCTTTCGGAATTGTAATGAAACCATCATTATCAATTGGCATTTTAACATCACCCATTAAAAGCATTTGCTTTGATGGATCTTTTTGCAATCGCACGAATACATTGGTGGTGAGTCTTAACATTTTAATGCATCGTCGCAGATTTGATAGCTTCAAATATGCATTTATTTCGTCAGCTGGTATTGATTTTAAGATAGCAGGTAGTGTTTGTCTGAAGTCTCCTGCTAGCAATATCAAAGCACCACCGACTACATTTTCATTTCCACGGAAATCTTTCATTGTACAATCCGCAGTTTCAACTGATTTCTTGTGTGCAATTGTGAATGTATCGCACAACAAGATATCATCAATTTTGTTTTAAAACTGGAGCCATGCCAGTGGATTTCGATAAATTGCATGATGGTGCTGAATGCACTTTCCTACCGCCAACCAATAAAGTGGCTGCAACTCCAGAAGATATAAGTGTCAAAGAAATTCTACCACATGCTCGTATACTTGCTAAAATTCAAGTTATCAAAAATTTTTTGCTAGTACCACCAGGTGCATCTGAAAAGACTTGAACAAAATTTGTCAATCGAGTAAAATTTTGATAAAAATATCATTTCTTGAACGATTTGGTGATGGTATACCCCACTAAGCCAAAGCTTCACTCGTAATTCCTAAACACATATCCTCCTTCAATATCAATGTATCATTATACGTTTCCGCTGTATAATTCAATTGAATATTATAAGTTAAGGTGCGCATTCAATGTAAAATATTTTCCCTCATATAATCACAATATCTCATCCATAAATCAGATGTGTTAGCCGGATTGCAAGTTCAGATAATGGTAGAGAATAAAATTGTAATTTCTTGTGGATATGCTGATACCAACGCATCAGTTAATGTATTTTCTCAATGTGTACCGTATTAAAGCAATCGTAATTTTTGCCATACTTCACGATAAGTGGAGCATAGTTGTCCTGCATAATTGCACCATGAACATTAATTAACTATGTAAATTCGACCGTACTCATCAGTTTCAAACACATTTGGATGACCTTGAAAAGGTTTGCCTTAATTTCGACGTTGAAATTCCTTTTTTGATGCATTGAAAATATAATATGATGGAACCTGAGCATAAAGCAATGTTCTCGCAAATGAATCTTCTTGCCACAATGATCAGGAGGACGTATATTCACGCAATTAATATCTTCGTCATCATCATTCCAATTGGCTATTATTTCATCCAAATCCATCATAGATAAAACTTTTTTACGTATACAATTATTAAGCAATGCAAAGCACCAATCAAAAGAATCAGTGCAATACCAACAAAATACCCGAAATTCACAATTTTTTTGCATATAGTATATGAAATATTAATCTCTTCTTGCAAAAATTGATTATAAATTGTAGAAAGACTCGATAAAACAAGAATATAATGAAGAAGCCCGTCTTCACACATACCATGTATCTAAAAAGAATGAAAAAAATTCAGCTAAATCTACTCGCGAATTAGTAGGATAGGCGCCAGCATTCGAAATTTCGGATATATGCGGGGTCATGCAAGTACATTAGGGTGACAGCCTTTTTTTGGAATTTCAAGACGTGCAAGCCGTATTATTGTGACACTGGATCTAAAGCTTTTGAGCCAAATCGGGCAACATTTTCTGGATGCGCACTGAGTTCAAAATTCAAGTATGCATGTAAAAATTATCAAAAAATAATTTTTCTCAAAAATTTTGATATTAATAATTGCGTTTCAATTAAATCAGTTAGTAAACCTTAATCTAGAGAAAATCATCTTTCTAATAAAATATTAAAATCTATTATCGGTAAAAAAAACAGCCAAGTTATATCAAGTTCCCCAGGCAATAAATGCGGAGCAGATCACTTGATTAAGAAAATCGAGCTCACGTTTTTACATACATTGAAATAATTTACAACACCAACAACATTTTCGCATTCCTCTGATCACAAAATGACCTTATGTGAAGTATTTTCATCTCGTTCTTAATTAATATCGAAATGGTACGTATTTCTTAGCACTATTTCAAAATCTCCAATTTTACTTTTGCAAAAATCAACGACTGGACTTTAAGGTCTTATTAAAAAAATATATGTGATTAAAAATGCCAAGTATTGTAGGTATCCTATTCTTAATTTGGCTAGGGCAGCGTTTTTATTTCAACGGATTTGAAGAAAAATTTGATTTTTCATACTTTTTCAACTTTTAGGTTAAATCTTTTTGGTGTTTTCATATTTCAAATCTCTTTTGTCCAAATATTATTCTGTTTTATATAGATTCTCAATCTTGTAAATTAAGGTTAAATTTAAACACTACAAAAGTCAAATTTAAGGAAATTTTTATTTTTTTTAAAACAAAATATCGAAAGAATATACATTTGTGGAAGGGTTTCGATAAAACTTGTTGATAATATTTTAATAATTGTAAAAGAATAATATTCTAGACTTATCTTCTGATAAGTATATAATTTTTTTTTTTTTATTTTTTTTTACTAATGCTTTTTTCGAGTAATTACATTTCATTATTAATATAACCTTGCGAAGCCAGTACGGCTTGTCTGCAGGTAAGGCTAATAAAAAGATTAAATTATAAAAAAAATAGTATTTAAAGTAAAAATAATAATAATATTTTAATAATAATTTTCAAAATAAGTATAATAAAAATAATTATTATTATTATTTTTATTATTATTATTATTATTATTATTATTATTATTATTATTATTATTATTATTATTATTATTATTATTATTATTATTATTATTATTATTATTATTATTATTATTATTATTATTATTATTATTATTATTATTATTATTATTATTATTATTATTATTATTATTATTATTATTATTATTATTATTATTATTATTATTATTATTATTATTATTATTATTATTATTATTATTATTATTATTATTATTATTATTATTATTATTATTATTATTATTATTATTATTATTATTATTATTATTATTATTATTATTATTATTATTATTATTATTATTATTATTATTATTATTATTATTATTATTATTATTATTATTATTATTATTATTATTATTATTATTATTATTATTATTATTATTATTATTATTATTATTATTATTATTATTATTATTATTATTATTATTATTATTATTATTATTATTATTATTATTATTATTATTATTATTATTATTATTATTATTATTATTATTATTATTATTATTATTATTATTATTATTATTATTATTATTATTATTATTATTATTATTATTATTATTATTATTCTTATTCTTATTATTATTATTATTATTATTATTATTATTATTATTATTATTATTCTTATTATTATTATTATTATTATTATTATTATTATTATTATTATTATTATTATTATTATTATTATTATTATTATTATTATTATTATTATTATTATTATTATTATTATTATTATTATTATTATTATTATTATTATTATTATTATTATTATTATTATTATTATTATTATTATTATTATTATTATTATTATTATTATTATTATTATTATTATTATTATTATTATTATTATTATTATTATTATTATTATTATTATTATTATTATTATTATTATTATTATTATTATTATTATTATTATTATTATTATTATTATTATTATTATTATTATTATTATTATTATTATTATTATTATTATTATTATTATTATTATTATTATTATTATTATTATTATTATTATTATTATTATTATTATTATTATTATTATTATTATTATTATTATTATTATTATTATTATTATTATTATTATTATTATTATTATTATTATTATTATTATTATTATTATTATTATTATTATTATTATTATTATTATTATTATTATTATTATTATTATTATTATTATTATTATTATTATTATTATTATTATTATTATTATTATTATTATTATTATTATTATTATTATTATTATTATTATTATTATTATTATTATTATTATTATTATTATTATTATTATTATTATTATTATTATTATTATTATTATTATTATTATTATTATTATTATTATTATTATTATTATTATTATTATTATTATTATTATTATTATTATTATTATTATTATTATTATTATTATTATTATTATTATTATTATTATTATTATTATTATTATTATTATTATTATTATTATTATTATTATTATTATTATTATTATTATTATTATTATTATTATTATTATTATTATTATTATTATTATTATTATTATTATTATTATTATTATTATTATTATTATTATTATTATTATTATTATTATTATTATTATTATTATTATTATTATTATTATTATTATTATTATTATTATTATTATTATTATTATTATTATTATTATTATTATTATTATTATTATTATTATTATTATTATTATTATTATTATTATTATTATTATTATTATTATTATTATTATTATTATTATTATTATTATTATTATTATTATTATTATTATTATTATTATTATTATTATTATTATTATTATTATTATTATTATTATTATTATTATTATTATTATTATTATTATTATTATTATTATTATTATTATTATTATTATTATTATTATTATTATTATTATTATTATTATTATTATTATTATTATTATTATTATTATTATTATTATTATTATTATTATTATTATTATTATTATTATTATTATTATTATTATTATTATTATTATTATTATTATTATTATTATTATTATTATTATTATTATTATTATTATTATTATTATTATTATTATTATTATTATTATTATTATTATTATTATTATTATTATTATTATTATTATTATTATTATTATTATTATTATTATTATTATTATTATTATTATTATTATTATTATTATTATTATTATTATTATTATTATTATTATTATTATTATTATTATTATTATTATTATTATTATTATTATTATTATTATTATTATTATTATTATTATTATTATTATTATTATTATTATTATTATTATTATTATTATTATTATTATTATTATTATTATTATTATTATTATTATTATTATTATTATTATTATTATTATTATTATTATTATTATTATTATTATTATTATTATTATTATTATTATTATTATTATTATTATTATTATTATTATTATTATTATTATTATTATTATTATTATTATTATTATTATTATTATTATTATTATTATTATTATTATTATTATTATTATTATTATTATTATTATTATTATTATTATTATTATTATTATTATTATTATTATTATTATTATTATTATTATTATTATTATTATTATTATTATTATTATTATTATTATTATTATTATTATTATTATTATTATTATTATTATTATTATTATTATTATTATTATTATTATTATTATTATTATTATTATTATTATTATTATTATTATTATTATTATTATTATTATTATTATTATTATTATTATTATTATTATTATTATTATTATTATTATTATTATTATTATTATTATTATTATTATTATTATTATTATTATTATTATTATTATTATTATTATTATTATTATTATTATTATTATTATTATTATTATTATTATTATTATTATTATTATTATTATTATTATTATTATTATTATTATTATTATTATTATTATTATTATTATTATTATTATTATTATTATTATTATTATTATTATTATTATTATTATTATTATTATTATTATTATTATTATTATTATTATTATTATTATTATTATTATTATTATTATTATTATTATTATTATTATTATTATTATTATTATTATTATTATTATTATTATTATTATTATTATTATTATTATTATTATTATTATTATTATTATTATTATTATTATTATTATTATTATTATTATTATTATTATTATTATTATTATTATTATTATTATTATTATTATTATTATTATTATTATTATTATTATTATTATTATTATTATTATTATTATTATTATTATTATTATTATTATTATTATTATTATTATTATTATTATTATTATTATTATTATTATTATTATTATTATTATTATTATTATTATTATTATTATTATTATTATTATTATTATTATTATTATTATTATTATTATTATTATTATTATTATTATTATTATTATTATTATTATTATTATTATTATTATTATTATTATTATTATTATTATTATTATTATTATTATTATTATTATTATTATTATTATTATTATTATTATTATTATTATTATTATTATTATTATTATTATTATTATTATTATTATTATTATTATTATTATTATTATTATTATTATTATTATTATTATTATTATTATTATTATTATTATTATTATTATTATTATTATTATTATTATTATTATTATTATTATTATTATTATTATTATTATTATTATTATTATTATTATTATTATTATTATTATTATTATTATTATTATTATTATTATTATTATTATTATTATTATTATTATTATTATTATTATTATTATTATTATTATTATTATTATTATTATTATTATTATTATTATTATTATTATTATTATTATTATTATTATTATTATTATTATTATTATTATTATTATTATTATTATTATTATTATTATTATTATTATTATTATTATTATTATTATTATTATTATTATTATTATTATTATTATTGTTATTATTATTATTATTATTATTATTATTATTATTATTATTATTATTATTATTATTATTATTATTATTATTATTATTATTATTATTATTATTATTATTATTATTATTATTATTATTATTATTATTATTATTATTATTATTATTATTATTATTATTATTATTATTATTATTATTATTATTATTATTATTATTATTATTATTATTATTATTATTATTATTATTATTATTATTATTATTATTATTATTTATTATTATTATTATTATTATTATTATTATTATTATTATTATTATTATTATTATTATTATTATTATTATTATTATTATTATTATTATTATTATTATTATTATTATTATTATTATTATTATTATTATTATTATTATTATTATTATTATTATTATTATTATTATTATTATTATTATTATTATTATTATTATTATTATTATTATTATTATTATTATTATTATTATTATTATTATTATTATTATTATTATTATTATTATTATTATTATTATTATTATTATTATTATTATTATTATTATTATTATTATTATTATTATTATTATTATTATTATTATTATTATTATTATTATTATTATTATTATTATTATTATTATTATTATTATTATTATTATTATTATTATTATTATTATTATTATTATTATTATTATTATTATTATTATTATTATTATTATTATTATTATTATTATTATTATTATTATTATTATTATTATTATTATTATTATTATTATTATTATTATTATTATTATTATTATTATTATTATTATTATTATTATTATTATTATTATTATTATTATTATTATTATTATTATTATTATTATTATTATTATTATTATTATTATTATTATTATTATTATTATTATTATTATTATTATTATTATTATTATTATTATTATTATTATTATTATTATTATTATTATTATTATTATTATTATTATTATTATTATTATTATTATTATTATTATTATTATTATTATTATTATTATTATTATTATTATTATTATTATTATTATTATTATTATTATTATTATTATTATTATTATTATTATTATTATTATTATTATTATTATTATTATTATTATTATTATTATTATTATTATTATTATTATTATTATTATTATTATTATTATTATTATTATTATTATTATTATTATTATTATTATTATTATTATTATTATTATTATTATTATTATTATTATTATTATTATTATTATTATTATTATTATTATTATTATTATTATTATTATTATTATTATTATTATTATTATTATTATTATTATTATTATTATTATTATTATTATTATTATTATTATTATTATTATTATTATTATTATTATTATTATTATTATTATTATTATTATTATTATTATTATTATTATTATTATTATTAATATTATTATTATTATTATTATTAGTATTATTATTATTATTATTATTAGTGATGTCAAAATTACTATATAAAATAAATGTCTGTGCATGATTTCTGATAAAACTTGGTATCGTTTTTTTTAAATTTTTTTAAATTATAAGCAACTGTATTCGAAAAATGCTAATTTACAATCCCTATGGTTTATTAATTGATTTAATTGAAATTGTTAATACTAGCAGATTCCACCACTCGAAATTCGAGTGCAAATTCTTTAAATGCAATTTACTCAAAATAAACGAAAAAATTTTAAAATCTGTAAATCTGCAAAACGGCTAAAGAGAAATACCTTTAAAATACTATGCGTTTGGTCAAAATCGGAATAAAACGGTAGAACAAAACATCGGTCACAAGAAATCGCCTAGGCTATTAATATTATAGATGTCCATTAGGGTGACAGCCATTTTTTTTTTCGAATTCCATAAAATAACGAATAAATTTGAGGAATTTTATGAATACATTAAATTTGTTTTATTAAAAAATAAATGCTGATGAAGACAATATTTATAGATTTTCATAAAGGGTCAAATTGACATCAAGGGTACCGTGGCGTTCGTTTCAGAATATAAGTCCAAAGTATTATTTTTTAGAATTATTAAAATATTATCAACAAGTTTTATCGAAATCTTTTCACAAACATACATATTATTTCGATATTTTGTTTAAAAAATGTAAATCTTCTACCGTGAAAACGGTATGCAATGGGGAAAAATGAGTGCGTTATTCGGATTCCGGAGGTCATTTCACATAAGAATCAGCAGGAATAATGCCGGGGCCATTTTTCTTGCAGAACAGTGTAATCAATACATCGTCAATATAAATTTCATACAAAAATTATGTAAAAAAAATGTATAAACATTTAATTCAGTTGAAAACTCGTGGAGAAAATAGACACCATGTTTTAGTAGATAATTAATTTTCAATATTAAATAGATGAAATCGACACACCGTGCCTTAGTAATTAATTTTTAATAAATAAATAACGTAAACAGTAAATAAAAAACAATTTTTCTTTTAATTATTCAATAACGAATAAATTAACTTGTATGTAAAATAAAAACTAAAACTCTTTACATGATGATTGGTGTAGTAGCAACATGTTCTGTTATAAAAATGTATAGAAACATCACAGCTTCTGTTATGGCATACTAAATATAAAACAAAAATATTTCTCTTTCTCATTAGCCTGAGTAACAACAAAAACCACGCGTTGCATCCTTTGTGAGAGCAAACTTTATATGACATATAAAACACCGGTTGAGATGTTTTAAAAATAACCCGACAACAAAATGAAATAATAACAACAATACTACTATGAACACGAAACACATGTAAACAAAGACAGCCAGCATAAGGAAATAAAGCGCAACACAACTTTCCTATGGACCATTTCGAGAAAACAAATTTTAGTATTAGCACGATAGTCGAGTGGATAACACGGTTGTAACGGAAGCAAAAAAAAAAATAGCTTTTAAAACAAGACAAAAACCAAATCTAAAAGATTTTATGAACACAAAAAATAAACTACAAAAAAATATGAAATAACGTTGAATACTTTTACTAACACATACTTACATATTTATACTATAAATATGAAAGTATTTGAGTAGATGGAGTAAAGAGCAAAAAAAGGTAAAAAAAAAAAAATAAACGTTTCTAATCATAATGGAATACGCGTGTGAATAATAATAAAAAAAGAAACAAAAAAGCAAAGTTAAGTGGAAAACAAATACACCAAAAAACAAACAAAAATCAAGATAGAAAAATTTAATATGAATTGTGTAAAATAACTAATGAAGTGCAATGAATTGAAAGATAAAATTATATGATGAAAAAAATTAATAAAAAAAATTTAAAAAAAAATACAATGATTTAGTACCAATAAATAGAAAGAAAGAAAATTAAAGCAAGAAAAAGAAGCAAAACAAATAGGAGCACTGAATAAATGAATGAAGTGTCTACGAAATAGAAATATTTCAAAATTAATGCATAATTACAAGTTGAAGTGGCTACAAAAGAAAATAGGAAAATTAAAAATGAAAATTAATACTTGAGATCGAAAACTATTGAGAGCTACAAATGAAGACATACACATTTAGTGTAAAACTGAAGTGAAATATCGACAAATGTCTGCCAATGACATGTTCAAATCTAGCACATGTTGTTTTTCAACAATAAGTCGGTGTTATACAATTTTGCAATCCTTTCGGGTTGCCTTAATATCTTACATGTTACAGTGGTTTTTTCTATTTTAATAAGCATTTTGGAAATATTGCTGCTATTTCATTTTTCAGTTAAACTACATATATTTTTTCATTTTAAAGTCTTCCTTAATTTTGGGGTTGTCACGCACAGTCACGGAGTGATCCAAATGTCATTTCCCCTCATCCGGTAGATCTGATACTGGGTTCATAAAACCTCATTTCCCCTCATCCGATCGATATTAAACTTTGTGCATAGACTTGTTGTGGCCAAAGATTGATTTTAAGATAGTCACACACAGTCACGTACAGTCACGCACAGTCACCCACAATCACGGAGTAATTTTTTTTTTTGAAACTTGCAAGCTCGGTATTTTTATTTATTTATTTATTTTTTTTTTATTTATTTATTTACATCAGCTACAGTAATAATAATATAATTAAAATATAATAATAATATTGATAATAAGTAATAATAATAATATTAATAATAATAATAGTATTAAAAATTGTTATTTTAATTGAAATGACTAACATTATTAGTAATCAAGTAAGAAAATTATAGTCGGTCTAGATCGACTATGTGATACCCTATACCATGCGTTTGGAGACCCTATCTCTTAGACCAAACTAACTGGACATAGAAAATAAGATAAACCAAATTTGAGTGGGATTTTTATTAATTTTTTTGGCTGCAGATATGAAAAAGTTCATATCGGATGCTATATCTATATGGGGGCTAGGCCCAAAAATGGACTGATCGCGACCATGTTTGGTAAAGTCTCTTGTATTTTGCAAAAAATATATACAAACAAAATTTGAAAAGAATCCGTGCAATATTTTTGTTTTTTGATATATTTAAGTGAAGATCGGGAAGCAGCTCTATGTGGGGCCTATGACTACGAGTTGTCCCATAGGGATAATTTTTGGACTACTGATTAATGGATGTAATAAACACATACAAACCCAATTTGACTAAGTTTTATATGATAATTTGGATCTTATGGCAATTTATGTTGAATTCGTAGGGGTCATTTGTATGGGGGCTAGGTCTGAACATAGACCGATTCTCACCAGCGTTCATCAACAGCGTTCATCCTATGGCCGACACAAGCTTATATACCAAATTCTATCAAAATCTATTCATATTTAGTTTAGTTTAGTTTATTTTTATTTGTTCTTCCCATACAACAAGATTTACATCTTTTATATTATAGTATGGGAATTTTTAAACAAAAACAAGTTACGGTATACAAAAATATTTAAATAAATTGTATAATTATATAAAGTAAATAAAAAAATAAATAAAATAAAGAACTAAATAAATGAATGAGTTTGACATAATTTAACATAAAAGAATCAAATGGTAAAAATTTTGATTACGAAAAAAAAAGAGAAAAATGGTTGAAATAACGTAGATATATTAAAAACAATAAGTGACAAACAATTTAAATTTGCATTGAAAAACTAGCAGTTATTTTGTTTTTGAACTGTATTGCGTTGTTGATTTTCTGTGTTTGATTTGGTAGTAAGTTCCAGAGATTAACGGCATTAAAATAGAACTGCCATTCAGAGATTTTACTATGATATCTTATCGGTACAAGCTTTCTCCCTCTATTGGATCTTGCAAAGGTTAAGCGGTTGAAAAGGTATGATGGTTCCTTCTGATATATAATTTTGTGTAATAGGACTAGCACCTTTAATTTTAAAATATTATCAAACGACATACCATATAGTCTTGTTGAAAACGAGGAAATACGATCCATAAACATACCTTATAATACTATTGAAGGCCACATTTAGTTTTCTCTTACTAGTTGAGTCACATAAAGCAAAAATTTCACACCCGTATAATAAAACCGGCATTAGGTAAGATTTTGCAAGTATTATTCTTATATTTAATGGAGTGCAAGGTTGAGTCGCCCAAAGCGTCCGAAGCATACCATACGTTCTCCCTACCACAACGTTTACATGGTTGTTCCAACTAAGTGTGTCATTAAAAACAATACCCAGATTTTTTGATGAGGACACAATTTCAATTCTCTGATTGTTGAGAACAATATCAAAATGGCTAAAAGACAGGTAAGGGCCTCATCATTGCTAACACATTGAAAATCAAATGGACTATCATTGTCAGAAATAACTAGGTTATTGATTGTATTGTATGCAGGAGGTTGACATTGAACAGTGGGTAAATTGGTAAAAGCTGAATTAAGTTCATCAGGAGTGAGTTCGCACGTTTTCCTATTACTAGTTCGGCCAATTCCAATTTCCCGAATAGTTTTCCATTTCCGTTTGGTGTTAATTGCATTTTCAAAACGGTGGCCATAATATTCAGACTTTGATCTACGAATTTCACGAGTAACTTCTCTTCTAAGATTTCGATATTCTTCTTTAAGTTGAGGTAACTTAAATTTTTTCCAACGTGAAAACGCATTATCTCTTTGACCAATCAGTTGTTTAATATGTGCTGTAAACCACGATCTTGTATAGGTCCTAAAGTTCTTCGTTATCTTAGGTACAGTAAGATCAAATAAGTATGAGATATTATTCTCCAAGAAGGACAACTGATGGTCAACAGAAGTCATATGATAAATGGATGCCCAATTTACTAAAGAAATATGTTCTGCCAAAACATTGTAATTGATATTATTAAAGTCACGATAAGTAACTGATAGTGTTTCATTATTTAAAATAAAGTCATATGTCGTGAAAATTAAGTCGTGTTTCGAGAAACATGAGGCCGATAGTTGGTCGTACAACAATACTTTGGTTAAATCGTTAACAAAAAAAAGGTCAAGTAAAGTACTTGCTGTTGATGTATAGTGTGTAGGCATCGTGTATTTTAATGAAGTGAGACCAATGGTTTCTATGTTTTCTGAGACATAAGTGTCACACAGAAGATTACAATTAAAATCACCTGCAATTAACAAATCCATGTAGGTGATCGTCAACCTCTCTAATACTTCCATAAAAGAAGTGATCACAGTATCACGGTGTGGCCTGTATATACATGCTATAAGCATTTTGTTGTTTTTAGAAATAACCTCTACAAACAAATATTCGATTTCATCAATTACCTCACCTTCATTAGATCTGCATTTAAAATTACATTTGCGACCTGCAATTTGATTACAAAATTTACATGGACAAACAGACGGACGGACGGACGGACGGACATCGTTAAATCGAATCAGATAGTGATTCTGATTCGATCGGTATAATAAAAGATAGGTCTAGGTCAAATATTTTTGGTAGTTACAAACAGCAGCACAAAGTCATTATACCCAAACCACATAGTAGTATAGGGTATAAAAACACTACAAACATAAGTTCAAACGTATAATGAAGTAAAAGTAGAAGAAATAGACAGAGCAGAGGTAGAAGTAATGCACAGCAACATCAGGGCGTCAGAACATCAGGAACATAAACATCAGGAACTTCAAAACATCTTGAACATAATTAGCATGTTCTGAAACATCAGGACACCAGAAACATAATTAAATTAGGACTTCAGAACATGAAGAACATATTTATATAGGTCCCGAACAACAAGAACATAATTATATTGCAAACGAATATCAAGACAAAATATCATCAGAAACATCATTAGATTGATAGGGAACATCACGATATCAGGAACATGAAATTGATAAAGAACATTAGGATATCAGGGACGAAATTAAAGTTGACATAACAAGAAACACATAACAACACGGTCACATTACAAAACGGACACATTACAACACAGAGAGATTACATATGCAGGTAGACACAAAGGTAACAGAGGTGAAATAAATACAAAACAAAACAAATAACTTATAATAGCCAGCAAAGTAGAATAGTGATAAGGAACCTCAGGAACATAATGAAATTGATCTGGAACATCGGGGCATTCGAATATCAGGAACTTAGATAAATTGATCAGGACCATGAAGGCATCGGGAACACAAATAAATGTGATCAGGAACATAATTAAAATTGACAGCAGGGTTACTGCAAAAATTGATAAAACTATAATTCTCTAAACATTTTCGCTATAATTTCCATATCAAAAATAACTGGAGGCGGTCAGAAAATTCTAACACACAAAAGAAAATTCTGACATCACACTACAGATATTGTAGTTGTAGTTTGCAACCAATAATCGAATATTACGCAAGTGAGATTTTTTAATTTTATGAATTGGGTCGGAAAATGAAAACAGATCATAATAATCAATACACAATTTACACAGGACACGTATTGGATTAAAAAGTTCATAGTTAGATCTACAAAACGATAATTTCAATCGTATATATTAGGAATGTTAAAATTTATTTCATTAATAAGACAACTTGAATTTATTTCACCATTAATTAATTTTACCATAAATTTAATATTTAACATCATTTTTCTAGTTTGAAGTGTAGGAAGATCTATAAGTTTCAATCTGTGCTCATATTGTGGCAAATCAATGTTATTACTCCAATCCAGGCCACGCAAAGCAAATAAAAGAAATTGTTTCTGAACTGATTCGATACTATCACTATAACTAGAATAATTAGGTGACCACACAATTGATGCATACTCAAGGGTAGGCCTAACGAGGCTGGTAAATAAACGATTAGTAACATAAGGATCATCAAATTCCTTAGACCACCTTTTAATGAAACCCAAAAGACATAAAAGCATCTGGCTAGCATTAATCTTGCCAAAGAATGCATGAATTGGAATTAGTATACTATTGGCGAATAGTGTTGTCTAGAAAATTATATATTTAAATGGCCATAAAACGGCTAAACGCTTCGGGAGTTTTACTGAAATTAATTAATACAGTCGTTCAGTATAGGAATCATCCACCCTCCAAGATCATGACCATCATTTAATTCCACGGTGTTATTGTATAGTAAAGGTTTCCATTGCTTTGTCAACAGAATAAAAATGTTAACTGTTTCTGAAGTTATGTTAATATTTCTTCTTTGTTAAATAAATAAACCACACAAATATGTAAATTAATAAAAGGGTCCAAATCGTCAAAAATATTTATTGTGAAAGGTTACCATCGTATTGTCACTCACACTATGTTTTTTTTATTGGTTTTAAATATTACTATGGTTTAAATAATTAACATAATAATAATAATAACAACGTAGCGGGTATACTGCTAGTACGTTTCTATTGTGAAATTTTTGTCATTTTACCGCAAAGGGTTGTTGAATTGGTTGAAACAATTTTATATTTTATAATTTTTTCACCAATACAATCATAAGTCACACCGATTTGCCTTACGTCGCACAGCGTAACATGTGAGCTTACATGTGATTGTATTGCGCGTATAGATGCTTACACATCAATAAGAATAACGATAGTTATTTATTTAAATAAGATATTCTTTTAAGTGTGAATATACCTTTTTCTCTCTATGTAGTGATTATATATGATTGAGATGAGTATTATGATCTTTTTATACCCTATACCACTATGTGATTTGGGTACAATAATTTTTGCTGCTGTGTGTAACTACCAAAAATATTTGACCGAGGCCCATCTGAGCCGATTTAGCGATAGGGTCTCTAAACCATGGTATAGGGTATCGTAGAGTCGGTCTAGACCGAATATAATTTCTTTCTTGTTAACTTTGAATTATGATCTAGAAAATGTGGAAGAAACAATTCTTCAGTGAGTAATTTTGGTGTGTGGAAGTGGAACTTGGTGCGTATGAGTATTTATTTGTTCGAAATATTAATTACCTTTGTCCGCCAGTATTGGAACTAAATTACATAAAACTGGATGACATGGTTATTAGGGTGGGTCGCTGATGTATGGGACAGAAAAAAAAGTGATTTGATCATATTATAATAGTGATATTTTACTGTCTTATTTCTAAACAAACAATAATTGGCTAAAAAAAATATAATTATGTCATATCTTTTGCCCGCGCAAGAATTTCAAAATTTGAAAAACAAGAAAAAAAGGTTATTCTTTTAATTTTAGTTTTTATTAAAAAATATGAAGTCTTATGTAATATATCGTCGCTGCTCCGTTATGTGTTTCCTTACAAGTTTTGAGGAGAGCAAAAAAACTGTTTTATTTCTTAATTACGCGAAATTTTTTGAAGCCACTCGTTTTACAGAATCCCTATCTCAATTACTTTATGTGTGCCATAAAAAAAATTCAGATTATCTTGCCATTAGGGAGCTGTAAAGGAATTATACAAAAAACTACACATAACTCATTTTGTTTATAGCATTTCTAATAAAAATATTTTTTAATTTGGAATATTTTTACACATAGCCGTTTTGGTTCATAGAATTTAGCTTCATAATTTAAATAAAATTCCAGGAATTTATTATAAAAATAAGTAAATGGGCACTAAGTACTCATTATGACTAACTATATTCATCGTTCTATATTTAATAAAGACATTACATGGATCATATGCACTCATATTATTACCTTTTTTGCAGACATTATATAATTAACGTTTATGAAAAGTTTGCTAAAAGCCATATGATTTAAACCAGTGGCTGGACTTTTAAAATGTCGTACTTAAAGTCACCATATGGATATAAAATATGAAAACTAAATTTTATTCAATATTTGATTTATAGCAAAAATTATAATAATAATAAAAATAACAAATTAATAACAAACAGATTAGTAATGAATATAATTTAATATAAATTAATAACAAACAGATTAGTAATGAATATAAGTATCTAAAAATTAGTAATGCAGACTATCATAAAATGCATGGAAATCTTTATGCATATATGTTTTTAATTATTGCAGACTCCTGTATTTAGATTCGTCTATTTTAGGTGGCGTCTCATACAAAAGTTTTACTTCACCTAGAGTCTTTTTATTTCTCTTTTGTTGTAAGTTACTCCAGTCATCTGAGTGACGTATTTTGTATTTTACCTAGTTTTCTTCATATGTTATTGCACGTATACTGGTAACAGTGTCTTCTCCTGGTTTTATTGACTTAAAATTTCCCGGAACTTGCTCAAAAAAATTTTCTAAATAATTGACTATATATGGCTGAGATGGCCTTGCCTGTTACATGCGGCTTATGTGATCCATTGGAGTATATATTTGAGGGTAAATGTTCTTTCTAGTATTGAGTGAGCACTGTTTATCTCCATCATTCTACGCCCTTTTTCCAAAATCAACTGTTCTATTATTATACCTGTTTCTGAGTTTAGGTTTAACAAGCGCTCGAAAGAATCTTATTTTTATTTTGGTATGCACACCCATCGGATATTAACACAACTTTGGTGTACGTTAGGCAATGTTCCTTTAAGAAATCAATTACGCTACTAGTAATTTTGTTGACCGTGACTCCTCCTTCGCCTTCATGCCATACGTAAAGATCTTTTGTATTTTTTTTTGCATAAAATGTGAAATTATGGACTGCTAACTTTGATTTATAATATTGCACGGATACTTGCAACTTTGGGCATAGCAAAACACTTTGCATATCCATTGTAACTACCATTATCTCTTCTTCATTAACGCTGCTTTCTGTATGACCAACACATACATCGCATTGATCCTTTCTCGGTTTGAAAATGGAAATCTTCTGTTCTTCCAAAACAAAATATATTTATATCTTTTTTTTTTTTTTATTTATTTATTTTATTAAAAGTATTTGCTTAACCTAATGTTATCACACAATTTACAGAGTTTTAGTTGTTTATTAACTTTTCATCGATAATATTTATTAGTTATTGAAAATAACATATATATTTAAGAATAAAAATTTATTTCAGAGGAAAAATTCATTATAAAAAACCTCTGATTTAGTATAAGACAGACCAACTCCCCAATCATACAGCAGGTCTACAAAACACAGTTTTACGATTCTGCAATATGCCTTGTGGGAGCCTGAAAACAGTGAAGTTAGGTTTAAAAGTAAACAAAAAAAAAACATAAATATTATAATAATTATATTCCAAAAATTTTATAGAAAAATGTATTAGAATAATTATAATTATAATGAATAATTATTATTTACAGAAACATAATTGATTTTAAGAATTATATGAAATACAACATCAAGTCACAGCCCAAATACCATAACTTAGTTAAAGTATCTGAGCCGTACATAGATGTTCAATCATACAAGCTGGAAATAAGTGGATTATCTGATAATGTGCAGAAAAATTTAAAGCGCTCTGTGGTAGAATGTATTCTATCACGTATTAAACTAATATTGTTATTGTTGTGAAGATCTTTGGTGGAGAAGTGCCATGGCAGATTTAACATCATTTTCAGCAGTTTGTTTTGACAAATTTGCAATTTCTTGACATGCGACATAGCCCAAACACCCCAGACTGGGTTTGCATATAGGATAATAGACTGAAATATGACCTTTGCTAAAATAATTTTGTTAGCAATACTTAATGGAGATCCACGTTTTATAAGAGGGTATAACATGTTTCTTGCAATGTTAAATTTTTCTATCTGTTTCTTTATATGGAAATCAAAAATTAGTTTTCTATCCAAGTATACCCCTAAATATTTAACATTATCGGCCCACGGTACACGAGTCCCATTAATTTCCAATTGGCTAGTAGGATAAAAACAAGATTTGCGCTTTCGGGTGAAAAATACAGCTTGAGTCTTGTCCTCATTAATTCTTATCTTCCACTTTTGAAAATAAGCTACCAATAAGTCCAATGCGCACTGCAATTCAGTCACAACATCTGGACCAAACTGGTGCGAAAAAAATATGCAGGTGTCGTCAGCATATGCTGCACACTCACATCTGTTCAGATCTGGCATGTCTGAACAAAATAATGTATATAATACTGGGCCCAGAACAGAGCCTTGTGGGACTCCAGCTGGGATCTCAAAGAGATCGGAATAACTATCATTTAGACATACACAATACAATCTATTTTTTAAAAAGTATTCGATGGTCTTAACAAGATAAAGTGGAAAATTTAATTGGATCATTTTATACAATAATCCATTATGCCACACTGAGTCAAATGCTTTTGCAATGTCCAAAGTAATAAGAATTGTCGAATTTCCAATTCCAAAACCAGTATTTATATGGCTGTAAATCCGTTTAATCTGGTGAACGGTACTATGAAATGGCCTGAACCCAAATTTATTCCTTGGAATAATATTAAATCGTTCCACAAACTTCCAAATTCTCACTTTAAGAACTTTTTCCAGTACTTTACTTAGGCTACTGAGTAAACTTATTGGTCTGTAGCTTCTGGCTGAATTTGGGGGTTTATTCGGTTTCAGTATTGGTACAACCTTAGCGGTTTCCCATATTTTCGGAAAATATTGCAGTTTTAAACAACAGTTTATTATAAAGCACAGATATATAATTGAAGACTTTGGTAATTGTCTTAACATAAAGTTCTTAATACCGTCTAAACCAGAAGCCTTCCTTGGTTTCAAGTCTCTAATAATATTTCGAATCTCATTAACATCTGCAAATTCCTCCCTAGCCGTAAAGATTTCTAGTGAAGAGAATCTATCAATTACACTATTAACCATTGAGATATGTGTTTGAGTACCTAAATCTTCCGAAACTCGATGGTTTTTCAAAAAATTTAACGCGAGTTGATTCACCTTATCCTCATCACTATAATATGTAGTAGAATTTTCCAGTAAGGGTGGTATAAACATTTTCTTTTTTCTTAAGCATTTTGATATATTCCAAAAAGGTTTTGACGCTTTATCCAAACCCCTTATTTTGTTATTCCAAGTTTTATTCCTCAATTTTGAAATTTCATTACGAATTTTTATGCAATACCCCTTCATAGTTTCCAGGTAGAGCGGAATCCTGTATCTAATCCATTGTCGACGGTAATAATTTCGTACACTTATCAATTGTCTAATATTGGGTGGTAATTGGTTTGTCCTTAGGTCCAAATTTAGCTTTGGAACCGCAGTATCAACAGCATTTAATATGCTTTTAGTCAAAATATCGACACTAACGTCAATTGTGTTAGTGTTTGTTACATTGCCCAACTCACAAGGTAAATGGGAGACTGACGTATCAATTGAGGATTTGTAAAGTCCCCAATTCGCCCTTGTATAATCAGGAATCAGTTGTTCTACACGCGAAATCCCTAAGTTTAATTCAAAAAAGACAGGTAAATGATCAGACCCTAAAGTGTTCATTGTTATAGGGTTTGTAACGTATTGAGGGATATTTGAAATTACAATATCTAAAGTTGAAGGACTTTTGTTACTTGAAGTAGGAATATAAGTCGGTGTTGCAGGATGCAAGACAGTGTATGGAAGTATAGACACTGTTTCGGAAACAATGTTTCCCCAAACGTTAGCACCATTGCAATTCCAATTTCTATGTCTACTATTCAAATCTCCGCATATCAATATTTTGCTGTCGATTCTTAGAATTTTTCTTATGTCTTTTCTAAATAAGCCTTTCGTTACAGAATTTGCAACGCCGCCTGGAAAATACACTGAAAATAAGTTAAATTCTCCTAAATCAGGGATATTTATACATATTCCTACATTCTCAATTAGTTTTGTATTCACAAATATAGGTCTAAAATTTTTTATATTTTTCTTCACAAGAATAGCAACTCTTCCACCACTTCGATCTGTTCGATCACATCGTATAAAATAGTATCCCATTTGTGGAATATTTACAGTATTTATCAACCAAGTTTCTGTAAGAAAGCATAAATCTATATTTTTACTATTTAAAAAATCATAGAGTTCTAAAAATTTATTTCTTATACTTCTACAATTCCAAAATATAACATTTAATTTATTGGTTGCCATTATGATTTACTTATTATTATACAAATATTTAGTAGCTAATTGTGTGATTACATAAAATTGTTCTTCTTTACATTTACAATCTTTTAATTTGTTTAAAACATCTAAAACAAGTTGACTTTTCTCTTCTGCTGTGAACAGATCATTTGAATTATTAGTGTTTCTCTTAAAACTACTAAATTGAGGTTTTGGCCAAACTGCTCTCTTATTTTCAACTTGACGATTAGCTTTCGGTAAGCTAGGAAATTCATTATTTTCTAAATTATTAATATTTATTGCTGAAACATTGTTATTACTTCTGCCTTGGGTACTTTTATAAGTATAACGATTATTTCTTCGTTGAATATTTTCTCTGAGAAGAAGAAATGATTCTCTTAGTGGACAAGAAGTGTCATTTGCCGTGTGAGCTTCATTGCAGTTTGCACATTTGATTTTTTCTTTATTTGGACATTCGTTGGTTTTATGTCTACCAGAGCAAAACGCACATTTTGTTTTTATTGAACACCCCTTCTCTCCGTGTCCATACATTTGACAATTATAACATTGTACAGGTTTATTTTTTAATTTTCTTTGATAATCCCATCTGATTATCATGTGGAAAAGAGTTTTGACGTTTTGTTTTAAATCTTGTAGTTTAACTGAACCATTTTCAAAGTAATCGATGTAAAACGTATCAACACATTCATTGTAATTTTTTTCAATTTTTTTGACGTCTGTACATTTGTACTTGAGTGAAATCATTGCTCGTTTTACTTCTTCAGCTGATTTACCATCAAGACCGAATAAGACAAATCTGAAGGGCTTACCATGCTTTGATTCATGAGTAAAAAACTGACAATTGTGTTCCTTTAGAATTGTAACAATCACGTTGAATGTTTCTATTGTTTCACTAATTATTTTTATTCCAATTGAAATTTTTTTCAGGCTATATTTAGTCATACCTTTACTTTTAAACATTTTATGAAATGTTTCACAATTATGCGAGAGAACTTTAATGGGAGAAATATAGTCTTTTTTAACATTTTGCACTTGCACTTGAGTGTCTTTATTTTGCGAATTTTCATCATCTAAAGCTTGTAAAGGAGTCCAATAATTAAATCGCCTCATTTTGCAACCTGAGGAATTTTTTGAGGACCTTTGGTCCTCAGGTGTAGCCAATATTTTGGAAATTTTGTTTTTTTTATTACTAATTAAGTGATCAATTATACACAGAAGCGAAGTAAAAGACACGTCAATTACGGCTGACTGTTGTCAGAGGACTGAGCATATATCTTTTGCATATTAGTTTTGTACTTAAATTGATCTTCTACGTAACTTCATTTTGTATTGGATCTACAGAAATTGCTTGGAAGTTTGGGAATTGTATCCAACCATTTAAGCACGGAGTCGGCTTTTTCCGATGTTATATTACTCATGCCACTTGTTTATTACTTACTTTAAACCATGTTTCAAAAATACTTTTGTGCAGACTTAAAATTTGTAAAAAAAAAAAATCTTTACATACTCTTACTCGTGTCCCATCTCCACCTGGAATGTAGCAATCAAATTGGCGTTTCTTTTTAAAGTTTTTTGACGTTGATCGTCTCCGAATAGGACTACTACGTAATTGTACTAAACTTTTTACGTACTCTTTTTTTTAGCATCCCATGAGGTAAACTCCAAAAATAGTCAAATATATTATTTCGATCATCTTCGTCTACGACACCACAGAGAAAACTTCTTTCTGATTTCTTCTCCGCTAAGTGAGCACAACGTTTATCCTTAATAGCCCTCGACATTTTTCCTCCATATTTCTTGCCCAATAGCCTTTGTTGCTTGTTTATCTTTTTTCTTTCAGTTTTTAGCATCGCTTCATCCTCGTACTCATATTCGTCACTATCGTTTATTACCTCAAAAACTCCCGTTTCTTCATTCAAAATTTTATTTGGCTCATTTTCCAGTTCTGTTGTAAAATAAAACTATTGGTATAAGAACTTTTATTAAAATCTGAAGTTTACCTTTTATTATAATCAAATTCGGTTGCTTCAAAAATCGGTGCAGGAAATACGCGATTTTATTAGACAAATTTTATTATGTTTTGTACATATTTGAAAGAAAATAAAAAGGTTACTGAGACCAACAATTTTTTTTGACAGAAAATCGAAGGCAAAGTTTGCTAAATTCCATTATGAACCAAAATAGTTATGTGGTGTTTTACACATAATTTTTTTTGTTGCAACATTTTATTGCTGTTTACACATAGCCGTTTTGGTAACTTCTGAACCAATCAAGATATCTATGAACGGTTTGGTGAGCAGAAGTAAGACCACTAAAGGTTTCAAACGGTGCAATAAAAAAAAAGTCACATAACCCATCACGTCAGAGAAGCGACGATATAATTAAACAAAAATAATGCATAAAAATTAATATTTAAAAAAAAACTATGTAAAGGTTATAAAAAATTAACAAAATCAATTTATTCAAATTTCAGGTCAATAAAAACAACAATAATTATAATATCTATTGTACAAAATCACGCTTTGTGTCAAATTTTGGCATATATTTTCTAGAGGCCAATTTAGCCAGGATAAAACCTTCTCTTGACTTTTTATTACACAATGTCATCGCTTCTTCTGTCACAACCTTAACTGTCCGCTCTACTGCTTGTATGTTCATTAGATGTTGTCATTTGCATTAAATCTTCATTTGAATAGTTGCGAAGAATTGGTGGGTCAAAGTCAATTTCTGGCCAATGTATGATTTCATTGTAACGGATTGCATTAAAATTTATTTCCGGAACTTCGAAAATACGTGGCTTATATCCTGTCACAGGCGAATTTCTTGCATTCATTATTTTATTCACCGCTAATTTTGTCCAACACTGTTGTTCATCGGTTAATAAAGATAAGGGCAAATTCTCTGTGTGCGCAAAATAGGCATTTCGCTGAATTACAGGATCAATGACAACTTTCAGTTCAGACGGCAGATATCTTGAATTCTTAATTAATTGAAAAAATTTCGGGATCCACTCTGAAGAGTTGGGTGTGCTTTGACATGGAACCATACGTTGTGTATAAACTTTGGCAACGTAGTGAGATAGTTGTATTAAATTTTTGGTTGGTTTTGATGTTGAAATATAGAGGCGTAATATTCTATTGGTTTTAGTCAACCACCGAGCATGAGATAATTTACCTGGTGATTTATGTGCCAAATAGTCAGGACATTTCTGCATTTCTCATTACTGCAGTACATATTTTATACAAATATTTCTGATCTGTACTTAAATCATCTGCGTTGATCACTGGTAGTTGGCCGGATATAGCTACGTAATCAACAACAGGCTTTGTTTCACACTTTTCCAAGAGCCTATGTATAGGTCCGTTATATGAACCCGGTCCAGAAGTTTTTCCATCTCATTTATTGATTAAATGCCTTAAAGGTAATTTATTTAAATGCAGCATACAGATAATCCATTGTAGAGGACGCTTCAACCTCTCTTCAAATAGTCTTATTATTCCTCGAAATTTTCCCGTGTTTGGTACAATACCGTCACAACCAATTGCCAATATATCATCGGTGCAAATTTTGTTAGGTTTAAGAAGCGCATTTATAGCCCGCTCGATGCTATTGGCAGTACCTCGAAAAAGAGTAGCGTATCCTATGTACAGGGAGCCCGGCTCTTTTAAGACAGATATATGTTCCTCAACTACAACTTTCCTATATTTCCTGTTATCTTTGCTCACTATTTTCAGCATTTTGTCTTTACGTCCATCGAAGAATAACAGGCATATTTTGATTACATTGTTTTTTTAAAAGTTCATTACGTGTTTTTTTCTTTATTTTCTGATTTGTCTATAACTTCAATGTCAGAAGATATATCATGTAATACTGCCGAAGTAATTGCTGCAGCTGCTCTATCAGATACGCCATAACGATCGGATGTTTTAGCTACTGTAGGAAAGCTGCGAATAGTCTTTTTTGCCACATGCTGTGAAGTTGAAGGCCTAACAGTTGGCGGTGACGGAATACTTTCTTCGCTATCACTTGTAGAAAAAGAAGGTGTATGATATTCATGGTAATTTTTGTTCTGTTTAAGCCTCAATGATGAACAACTTTTCAGGTTTCGAGAAAGCTTCTTTTGTAATACTATTGTCCTCTTGCGATCGATGCCACTTATCATCATTGTTCGATCATTTCTTTATTTTTTTTCTTTTTTTTTTATATTTATTCGTATATTGGTCTATGGAATTAATCCTTACAGACTATTTACAAAGAAAAACACTTTAAAATTAATTTTAGTACATAGATATTCATGAATTTAGAAAGCATATTATTTTACTTTTAATTAGATTAGTATTTAATGAGAAATCAATAAATCTATAAAGTTCATTAAATTGAATACACATTCTCCTGAGAGGGTCTGCATTTGCATAATTAGCTCTATAGAACTGTACAGATAAAGGTGAGAAGTAACGTGTTGGTCGTTGAGGAATGTTGAATGATATATTGTTAATCAAAAAACCGGAACAAACATCACCATTAATTATATTAAGAAGAAATGAAACATTTAGCATAGTTCTCCGGCTTTTTAAAGTTGGTAGCTTAATAAGGGCAAGTCTGTGGTATAGGATGGAAGATTACTTGGATTGAAGTTTAAACTTCGAAGACAAAACAAAAGGAATTGTTTCTGCACAGATTCCAGACTGTCGGCATGAATTTGGTAGATTGGGTCCCAAATTATAGAAGCATATTCCAGTATAGGTCTCACAAGTGACGTATATAAAGTTTTGGTGACATAGGGATCATTAAACTCTTTAGCCCAACGTTTTATGAAACCAAGTACACCTCTAGCTTTGTTGACAGTAATTGTTATATGAGGAACAAAGGTCAGTTTATGATCCAATAAAACACCAAGATCTATAAAGTTATCTACTTTATCGAGACAATAATCACCCAGCATATAGTTGACAGATATCGGCCTCTTTCTGACGAAATTTAAATTACACCAAGAATAAAATGAATTCAAATCATTTTGGAGAAAGACATGATCAGAGTGTTGATTATAACAGAAGAAAATTTTGACATCATCCGCATACATCAAGATGTTTGAAAAACGAATAACATTCGGAAGATCGTTTATAAACAAAGAAAAAAGAAGCGGTCCAAGATGGCTGCCTTGTGGTACTCCCGACATTACATCTATCGGCTTTGAAGTAACATTTTTAAAACAAACTTTTTGTGTTCTATTGGTTAAATAAGAATATATCCACTTTGCGCAAAGATTTGAAAATCCCATCATATGTAATTTCTTAAGAATAAGCTTATGATTGACTTTATCAAAAGCCTTGCTGAAGTCAGTATAAATTGCATCTGTTTGTTTGCGTTCAAGAAAACCACGGTTGACAATTGTAGTAAATTGTAATAGATTTGTAGAGGTTGAACATCTTTTTTGGAAACCATGTTGGAAGGGAGAAATTAACGTATTTACTTGATGGCATAGATAAGCCGTTATAATGAGTTTAATATGCTGTATGACTTTATTGATTTTAATAAAAGTTTGGATATTGTGAGAAGAGATATTATATTACACTTAAATGCATTAAATCAACTGAATTAAATAAATTTTATATATCAATTTTGTTAAACGTTTAATTATATATATAAATTATAATATAAATGTACATATACTTTAAGTAGTCTGTAAGGATGATTCCATAGACTGAATAAATAAATAAAAAAAAAAAAAAATAAATAATTTTTTCAAAAATTTTAGGTATAATACTTAGTTTAGCAATTCCACGATAATTAGTAATATCAGCCTTGTTACCAGATTTGAATAGCGGAATAATGAATGAATCCTTCCACATAATGGGAAAATAACCGTATTTAATTGAGGTATTAAACATGAGTCTTAATGGTACAGCTAAAACTTCAACACATTTTATTAAAATACAGGACGGAATTTTATCTGGACCACTGTTGCAGGAAAATTTAAATTTTTTCAATTCATTAGAAACCACAGATATAGCAAGAGAAGGAATGGTTATAATTTGAGTAGCAGTCAGTGAATATGAGCAGACATTAGAATCATCAAAAGTTGCATCGGAGTAAGTAGTAGAGAAGAAGTCAGCAAATAAATTGCATACAATAGTATCATCACAGGATTCATTATGTAGAAAATTCATAACAGCAGGAGAGCCCTTAGTTTTTCTCTTAGAATTAACAAATTTGTAGAATGACTTCGGATTTCGTTTAACATTATTTTTCATTTTGTTCAAATAGTTTAAATAACATGAATTATTCAGAGTATTATATTCGGCACGACAAATGGAGTAGTTTCCATGATCAACAAGAGATCCAGTTTTCTTATATTTTTTTGTAATATTTATTTTTTTTATTCTTGACACTAGCCAGTTTCCTAGTATTCCAAGGTGGTCCGGAAAGGTTTTTCAAAATTTTTTTAGGAACACATGACTCAATAAAAGAATACATCTTGTTATAGAAAGCTTCAGTCATTTGATCAATGGCACGAGTTGTACCAGTAGATAACGATAATAAATCATGCCAGTTTGAATTATTTATAAGTTCATTAAACATAGTGTAATTCGTTTGAGCGAAACAAAAAACTTTTTTTAGGTGTGTCTACAAGTCCAGATGGAATGGATATATTTACTTCAATAGTAGGGTGATGTCCATCTTCAGAATAGAAATAGGGTTTGATCGCTTCGTAAAACATTCAGTAACTTCATTAACAAATATTAAATCCAATAATTTTGAATGATCATTAAGAATTCCATTTAATTGAAAAAGATGTAAATCAAAAAAAATATTAAAAAGCTCATCACATTTATCATTTGATTTAGTCGGAACAAACTATTTTTCATCAGGTAAGAACTTCCACGAAATTGAAGGCAAATTGAAATCTCCAAGAACAATAACAGAGTCATCCGGATTAGCAGAACATAGAACAGATTTAAGAGCTTCTCCATGTGTAATATATAAAGACTGCGGAGACGATGGAGGGATGTATGAGCAAGTAACAAATATTTTTTTATGATTGTATTTAATTAAAACTGCAACGAATTCGATGTTTAAAGAGGAATCAATTAATAAAACCTCAGATGATAAGATACTTGAGACAGCAATAAGAACGCCACCGCCATTCATCTTATTGCAACGGTCACGTCTAAAAATATTATATTTATTACAAAATATTTCAGTATTTAAAAAGGTATGATTAAGCCAAGTTTCAGTAAATACGATAATATGATGACTTGTGTTGAAACTTTCAATATATAAAGTTGACAGTTTAGTTCTCAGACCACGAACATTTTGGTAAACTAATGATATATTTTCACCAGTAAGATCTTTTAGTTTTTTGGAACGTTTGAATCAGTTTGATGAAGGCGGCCAATATTGTTAGAATTTTGTCTAAATATATATTCTCGAACCAATGTATTTTCAGGCCAAAAGTTACGATCAATAATACGGTCAAAAAGATCATAAGAAACGGTAATTTTAAAGGATGTGATAGATCTAGGTTGAGAAAAAACGAACCTATATGTCGAAATTTCTGCTTTTTGGCCCAACTTAGATCTAACAAAGGCATCGACATCTTCAGCAGTAGTTTCAATCGCTAAACGCGAGATAAAAACAGTTTTTTTTTGGAGGAACAGCTCTCAGCGAAACAATTTGACCAGCATTTATCACAGGACAAGTATTTGTAGAAGGCACAGGTTCATTTAATGGCACTTCAGCAAAGCCTACAGGCAAATCAGCATTACAATTAATTACTGAGGCATCAGATGTTAGTGTTACTGAACTCGTAGGAACAGCAGGAAGAGTATCAGATTTATCTTTATTTGTATTTCGTGACGATTTATGACGTTTCGGAGAAGATTGAGGTGGAGATTTTAAATTATCTAATGATTTATAATCATCAAATAATTTGCCATAACTAGATATAGACATCGATAATTTAGCTACCTTTTCCTGGATATCATTGAATTCCTTTTGTGTATCATTGAAAAAACGGTGGAAATTCACTCCGATTTTCCGGCATTTATTGCAACACCAATGTAACCCTTTATTATTATATAAAGCATCAGCAACTAGTCCAGAAAGACCACTACATTTAGTATGACATAGCTCATGGCACAGCCAACAAGTGATCATTCTTTCCCCATCACCTTTAATGGTACAATTATTCATCAAACAAGCCATTATTATTATTAGCAATGTGGTAACACTTATTGTATTTAACAAAAAAAAAAAAATGAGATCAGATGTAATGTTTAAAGTTGTTTTATTGTGTATTTATTGTTATACTGAAAATTTGACTATTTCTTTTGCGCTTTGTTTGTTCTATTGGAGTATGTACTTATTTTGATTTTTATTTTATTGTTATTGTTGTTGTGAGATAATTTTTTCGTTTTCTTTTTATGCTTTGAGTTTTTAATGTTTGTAATATTATTTTTATTTTATTTATACTTTGTTGAATTGTAAATAAGGAGTATGCACTTGTTATTTTGATTCTTAATATGTTATTGTTGTGATGTAAGAGAAATTGTCGTTTTCTTTTTATGCTTTGTTCACTTAGTTTAATGTTTTGTAATTTTATAGTTTTTTATTTGTGAAAATTAAAGATTTTAGATTTAGTTTTGAAAAATTAAATGATTATATATAATTTTTTTGAACTAATTAATTTGCAATATTGTTGCTATAAGTTTAAGCTTTCATTTAATAAGTATAAAAATCACTGTAGCAGTTATATTTAAAAATTCTTATGAAAAAGTACAGAGTAAAAAATTTTATGACCGAACTTGACGACAGTTAAACAGCATTGATCGAATAAGAAAGGTTTTTCTTCATTAGGGACTTTCTTATCTCGAGAGCAACTGCACAGTTGTAATGAACATTTTCAAGAACATATATCAAATAGCGCTTCACTTTAACGCAGAAAATCAGTTTTCTTATCTTCCGACAATCTTTTTAATGACTTCAAATGATTTTTACATTTAGCAAGGAAAGCTTTTAATAATTGTATTGTCCTTGTATGAGTTACAGTAGGAATCGACGCCTTTCTCCATATATCTTCAACATTTTTAGTCACTATGTCAGCTATTTCAGAAAATGAAGGCTCTTTTTTGCTTTGCAGTTTGGTTGCGTTGCTAATTTTTTTGTTTTTTAATTGTTGTCTTTCCCATTCGTAGCATTTTATAACGTCTTGGTACGTTGGTAATACGTTGGTTTTTCAATCACCAATGCTTCCAAATATAGGGCATCTATACTTCTGCTTTCCATACTGTTACAAAAACACCAATCACTGTTGTTATATCACATCAATAATATAATAAATTAAATTGAATACTTACGCAATATAAATATGTTTTAAATATTTATCACGAATAATATTAGATTAGAAAAGGTCTGACAATTGACAAGAACTGATTTCTCTGTAAACACCGACAATAACTAAAGCACTTTATGTTGGAAATAATCCAGCACTCTGCTACGGCATATAACGGTAAAATTATCAGTAATTTACTTATTTGATTGAAGTCGCAAACAAAACAACAACAATATTTCTTGGTCGCCTTCTACAAATCACTTGTACAAGAATTTTTAAATATATTTTTTAATATATATTACCGTACTCCATATTACTTTTAAATCGCATACTTGATTTTTATTTCGTGTATTTTTTACAAGAACAACAAATAAAATTGAGTATTTTAACAAACCAAGGAGAAACGGTTAATTTCGGTGCGCGGGCTCTTACATTTAAAATATTTCAATAAAATTTTAAAGACTTCTATTTGAACTAGTAACAGAACAAAATTTTGCTATTAGAAGACGATCTTAGACAAAAAAAAATTTCACCCCACCCTAATGGTTATGTTATTGTAATTCTATTTTCACCCTTCTTTCAGGTTTTTCCATGTGTTTCATGAAAATTTGAAACTGGGCAATCTGTTGACATGGCTGTGTGTTATTTTTAGATAACATAGATTTCCCGGGAATTCCTCAAATACGATTTTACTCCTTATCTCGAGAAATGTTTGCAGAATGTCAAATCTTAAACCCTATAATAATAAAATACATGATCTGAGACATAAGTAGTTAATGCAATGTTGGGCTTTGTATTATTTCAAAGTTATTACTCTGATTATTTTACTAACCGGACAGACATACTCATACTTTTCGCTGCATCCGAATCTGAGAAATCATGTCCTAAAAATGTTAAAAACACTTCTTTCAAATACTTGGATCTTTGTTGCACAGTGACTAATTGTTTTTACGAAGATCTGCAATTATTACTATCCCGCTTTAAAACCCTTTTTTGAATTTTTTCTCGATCAAAATTTCTGTTCAGTCTTTTTCAAAAATAAAAGTAATCTATTAAGTTCTAAACACTGGGACCAAAATACACTTCCCAGAGGACTCTTGGGCACAGAATCATAATATTAACTCAACTACCTTAAATATATTTAAATTTTTTCCCCTATTTTTTATAACTAGCTGATTCCAGCCCTCGAAATTCGAGTGCAAATTCTAGGAAATTTATTTTTTTCATTAAATAAAGACCCTACAGGTATGCTAATCCATTATAGCTAATTCACAAATCAGCACAAAAAACAAACCCATTTTTATTACAAACACGTTAACAAATTTAATAAACCCACACATAGCATTGTATAATTTTATGTATGTGTTAGTGGCAACTTAAAATGCAATTAACTGAAAATAATGGCGAAAATTTAAAAATCTGTAAATCTGTAAATCGGCTAAAAGGAAATGCCTTTCAAATAATGTACTTTTGGTCAAAATCGGGATAAAATGGCAGAACAAAACATCGGTCACAAGAAATCGCCTACCAAACAGCAAATTTTGGAACAATTTTCTTTATTTCTCGACATAATCCCTTTCTAGCTCGATTCGCTTTTCCCAGCGATGCTCCAATAGCTCCAATTCCCTGTTTATAGTATGAACTGTTCAGGTCCTTAAATTAGCCTTTTAATTTTTGGCAAATCTTTTGCTAGTGAACCATTTTTTCCAGTTTGGAAACATAAAATAACCCAAAGGAGCTAAATCTGGCGAAAAAAGTGCGTGGATGGATGAGTGTATGTGTGAACTGGTGCATTGTCTTGATAAAACAACACTTTCTTTTTTGCCACATATGACATTTTTTCCTTAGTATCATCATTTAATCGCTGCAGTAAGTTAACATATTACCCGCCGTTGATAGTTTTTCCCTTTTTTAAGCTAATCAATACAACCCTAAAAAACAGACGTCATACCCTTGCCTGCACTTAGAACTGTGTTCGACTTCAGTCCGCTGTTTTGATGGATCCTTTATTTCAGATGTGGTGGACCTATAACTAATTCATCGTTATGAATATATTTTACTGCGGTGAAATACCGCTAAACACTCTATAGGAACATATTCACGACGTTTCTTTGTTCTATTGAGGGCAATGAAGGCGTTGCCACATCAATTGCGCTACCATCTTGGCAGCTCGAATGGCCTCGTTTAAACTCTGTCACCCAATATTTCATAGACTCCCCTAGAGTGGAATCTATCTTGAATTTAATATTTGTTCGCCAAATTTTTCCATGCGTACAAGACCAATTATCTCGTTCGCTTTTAAGGGCTAGAAAAAAATATTAAATAACTTTGGACCTTTAAATTTACACCATAGTTTTATATGGTTGCCACTTTTCACCAACGTATTCTTGATGTTTTGAGACCGCCCTTATACATACTGTTCATATTTTGTATTTCAAGTTGCGAAACTGCTCCGGAATATCTGTGGTAAAACTTAGACCATAGAAAAAGAATAGTATGAACAGGAAACCATTCCATGCGAGTGCATTTAGCAACATCGGGTCATCCTGTTCATTTTAATTTTGTTTCAGGCAATTATAAATCATTTCTTATTGATGGTTCCTAAACAATTTTCGCTCAGTATACTACACGCATTTGCGGTCTTTTTAAACCCTTTCTTTAACTCGTACTCTCTGTCTGTCTGTCTGTCTTTCTGTCGTTGGGCAACCCCATTCGCCCTTATCCAACATAGTCTTGTTGTGACTACAAATTAATTTCGGGGTAGCCACGCCTAGTCAGATACGCATATTCATTCACTGTCACGGAGTGATCTAAATGTTATTTCCTCTCATCCGATCGATTACACTTGCTGTGAAAAAAAGATGAACTTTTACTTAGTCACGCACAGTTACGCATGGTCACGCACAGTAACGGATAGATTTAAAACGGATTTCCCCTCATCCAATCAATCTGAAACTTGGTCGATATACTTGCTGTAAAGGAAGATTAGCTTCGACATAGTCACGCACAGTCACGCATAGTCACGCACAGACATGGAGTGTTTTAAAACCCCTTATCCGATCGATCTGAAAGTTGGTCCATACACTTGCTGTAAAAGAAGATTAACTTTGACATAGTCACGCATAGTCACGCATAGCCACGGAGTGATTTAAAACCCATTTCCCTTTATCCGATCGATCTGAAACTTTGTCCATATACTTGTGGCCAAAGGCTAATTTTAAGATATTCACACACATTCTCGCATAGTCAAGGAGTGAGTTAAACCCCATTTCCCCTAATCCGATCGTTCTGAAACTTAATTTTGAATTTTTTAAAAGTCACGTAAAGTCACGCTCAGTCACGGAGAGATTCAAAACTCATATGCATAAGGGAAGAAAGAGTTTTATTAAAAACTTTGTTTTTATGGTTTAGATCATTTTAATATATCAGCCGCACAGTGGACCATTTGACGGGAAGGCGGTCAAAAATCTATAACTTTTGATTGGATTGGAATTTTGATATGCGTTTTTTTTTATTTGGTAGGAGAGACTTTAGCCTTTAAGTTTTGCTCTAAAACGTAATTCTCGACCGAAAATCAAAAAAGTTACGGAGTTGAAACCCTCCATTTTCATTTGTAGTTGAATTTTAGTACAAAAGTGAAGTGTTAAAAGGTAAAAAAGGTTTTTTTTAAATATAATGTCTTATTTTTTCTGTTAGTTTTACAACTACTTTTTAACAATTTTTTAAGTTAATTTTTTCAGAAAATGCCAAACTTTGGCCCCCGTAAACTTTTAGTCCTAATGTGCAGAAGGGCCAAAGGTTGTTTTTTTTTTTTTTTTGAAAAATCCCGAGTTAAAATATAATTTATTAAGCAGCGTATGTAAAAGTTACCTTATATTGGTTCAAGATAGAGAAGTTTCAATGAAAAACTCGTATGTTTTTGCTTTAGTTAAATTTTTTTTTTATTGTCTTTTTAAATATTTCTATATCAATTTTTTTTGGTAAATTTATGAAATATAACAATTTTTATTGTAAATTTACAAAATATATAAATTTTTAAATCAAGAAAATTTTTTAACTATATAAAAAAAAGTGTAACTTATTGTTAGTGTAATGAAAAAGTACTTTAAATCAACCAATTTTAGTAAAAATTTCTTCTAAATAGCCTTGATTTTCATCTTCTAGAAGTTGTTTAGCTTCTTCGTAGGTAGTTTTCCATTTTTGACGAATGTTGGACATATATGGATCTGAAGTGCACAACAAAATAGTGATAAGGTCTTCATTAGCATAACATCTGGACATTTTCCTTCTGTTGTGCTCGCGAAAGAATCTGTAGCATTTGTTCCTTTGTTCTTGCGCTTCTTCAGATAGATATCCTATTGGTAGCATATTGTTTTGAATTATTTGTTCCCCATGGTACAAAATGTTACGAAATGTGGATGGCATATATCTCCAAGAGTATTTTTCATTATAAAGTATAGCTGTTTTATTGGCGTACTCTCCAAATTTTTTTGCAATTATCTTTCTGCTGCATGCTAGAACTTGTAATATGATTTTGAATCGTCTTATTAATTCATGATCTACACCTGTGATAGATGCTGCAGTTTCCGGATCGGAAAAAAATCTCTTTGCAGTATTTCCATCATTTGTGTTTCCTTCCCTCATTTGGTTGCTCAATTTAAGAATATGCTCCATGAAACGTATTCCAGCATGAAGAGGGGACATTCCAAATTCGTAGGCTTCCTTAAATCTATCGTCTTCTGGTGGGGGTTGGCTTAATTCACTTGATGTCTTTTAGCATATAATGCAGCTTGACGTTGACTTTGTTCCAGTTAAAGCTTGTGCAACTTTTCCATCAATCATTGTGAGACACATTTTAAAATGTAGTTCAATGTCTTGGTCATCAAATTTAAATATTACTGGTTGAAGTTCCTTAATTTGATCTTTTATTTTTTGAACTTCTTCAGTTATGACATCTTTGGTTTCCTTTTTGAATGCAAATTTTATTGGTCTTCAATACTTTGTTAAAGAAGGAATTTCATTTTTCCATACCTCAATTTCTGTTGCTCTACTAGTTGACGGCTCTAAGATGCTATGCCTTTTTGTTAATCGCAATGGAACGAAAGATACCATAAATAAAATAGCATCTGATGAACTTTCGGCATTAAATTGCTTGTATTGTTTCTGACCAGAGGATCCATCACATCCCCATTTAGAAATTAAAGTAATGCTGCCATTACCAATTTTTTTTAAATGATCAGTATTTAGCGTATTTAGCAATCGTTCTGCAGTATGTTCAAGGAGATCTTGCAATTTTATTTCTGCTGATGTTGAAGTGACACTAATAGCAGAAACTAAATCTCGATACTCTGGAAAAATCCCACAATTCTTTTCATTGGTTCGCTTCTGCAATTCCTTATATTGATTTTTGGTCAATTTCAAATCCAAAAATAGGGCGAACGCTTCTTCCGGCGTAAATTTATTATCTTCAATTGGAGTAGCGGTGCTTTTCAAAATCCTCTTTGTACGCCTTGGGCTCGCTTCTACTATTTTTTCAATTATTTCAATTTTATTTTTTTATTTTGGGTTGGTTAAATATGGTGCAAAAATTAATCCTTAATAATTCTTTGAGAAATTTCTTCATTGATATTCTCCAGCATGCGCCTTCGAGATCTTTCACTACATCCGTCAATTGGTTTTGCTCGTCGACCCTTTTTTCCACATTCGTTAGCAGTTTTAGATGCACTCTCAAAAATAAATTCCATTACTAACCAGTCTTGGTAACGTTTGTACATCTTTGCCTTGCTATGAGAGCATTCAATGTACCGTCTTTTCAAATTCGATGCAAAATTAGTAATTTTTCCTTTGTGCATTTCAATGTCTTCTAGGTTACAATTCTTAAAGAAGTCGTTGCTCACTATGTGCAAAATTACATCGTCTATATCATTTCGTTGAAAATAAATATCTGCCAGATCTCTGTAACAGTACTTAGCAATTGCACAAATTGTAATGAATAATAATTGTGGAAACATTATTATAAATACTCTTTCTTGCAATTATGCAAAATAAAATTTTTTATCTTTTATTACCACTTTTAGAAGCATAAAAAACTCACACCCTAACCCCTATTAAAAGGTGAAGCATACCTGCTCATATCTTAAAGGGCTATGTCGCAATAGTTTTTTTTTTACCATTTACCTGTTATTTAAATTGTTTCCCATTTTGTCAGGTATTTAAACTATATAACTCTAATTCAGACTATTAATGTTTTTGAAAGATACCTACGTAAATGTACCTGTAACAATTAAGCGCATTATATCTCAACCCTTTTTTATAAGTATATAACAACTCCTGACAACTCTACCGACACGCAAAAAAACCACCGCGGTGCACCGGTACGACCAACTTTTGTATTCATAACACTCAGACGGAGGGACGGACATCGTTTAATCGACTCAGAAAGTGTTTTTGAGTCGATCCGTATAATAAAAGATGGATAAAGGTCCCATATTTTTGGCAGTTACAAACATCACCTCAAACTTAATATATGCTAACCACATAGTGGACAACTTTTGTATTCATAAATTTTGCAGAAAATATATAACCTTGGGTCAGAAAAATTGTTCTGGTGCACACGGGCGGAAACTGGCGGGTGTATAATGGGATATGGAAGTATAGGGGAGGGTTCGTACTATAGAAGAGTGCAAGAGTTTTTCTGACTGCTTTTGACTGGCAGGAGTTATGCTCTATTAAGTAGGAGATTTTTGGAAAAGTTTTACCTTTTTTAAAAATTTTTTTTTTTATATTTCGGAATGACTCAGTGATTTTACATTTTTAACATTAATATTATTGAAGCCGCAAAATTAAAAAAAATTTATCTCAGTTCAAAATCTTTTAAACCAAAAAAGTTACGGTCATTCAAAAATAAAAATTTACAAAGACATTTTTAAGTTTAGCAAAATACTGAGAAAGCCCATTTTCGAACACCCTGTTCGCTGTGATGTAGTTGAAATAGAGTCGCAACTTTTTGGCTCCCGAGGTTTACTAGTATTTACTTTCAAATAAATAACATAACTTTAAAAGCGGTAGCAAAAAAAAAAAAATGATTTTTGGCCGCCTTCTCAAAATATGGTCCACTGTGAGCCGGCTAAGAATCACCTTCTGAAACCATTTAACAATATTCACCTATCCGTCTGTCTCAATTTCTATATAAACCTTGTAATCAAAGCACGGGTTGCAGATATAATTATATTAAAATGAAATTTGGTCCATATACTATGATTGATATTATGTTAAAAAAAATCAATTAATGTTCAGACCTATCCGCTATAAAAAAAAGTCCCTATGGAGTCGATAATCATAAATATTTTAGAAAAATTTTAGAATTGATTTGCTGTTTTTGTTACATTAATAAATTGTCAGTCCAAACATAATGTTTATAGGGTAAGTTAGGTTAATGTGGAAATCCAATTTTGACTTTCTTATTTTCTGCCAAAGCAATAATTAACAAGAAAATAATAATTGGTCTAGACCTACTATGCGGTACCCTATGCTTTAAGTGCCATGGTCTTAGGTCTAACTAATTGGGTATAGAAAATAAGCATAAATCCAAGCTAATTGAAATTTTTATTAATTTTTTGCCCGAACATATGAAAAAGTTCATATCGGATGCTATACTTATATGGGGAATAGGCCAAAATTGGACCGGTTCCGACGATATTTGATATAGTCACTTATTTTTTTGTAAAAACATATACGTAAAATATTTTAAAAAAATATTTGCAACATTTTTGTTTTTTGACAGATTTAAGTGAAGATCGGGAAGCAGCATTATATGGGGGCTGTGACTGAAATTTGCCATATAGGGTTTACTTTTGAACTATTGATTAATGGAGGAAATGAAGCACATAATCCCAATTTGCTCCAGTTCTACATGCTAATTTGTATCTTATGGTAATTTAAGTCGATCTCATAGGGGTCATTTGTAGAAGGGCATGCACCGATTTTTATCAATTTCAACAGCGTTCGTCACATGGCCGATAGAAACTGGTATACCAATTTTCAACAAAACTAGAAAACTAAAAACTTATTAAATAATTGTAATTAAATAATAATCAATTACAAATAGTTTTAATTTTAATTTTAATATGAAAACGCAACATAAATTTACACCACGAAAATAGTCGCGAGAAAAAGCCTAAATTACTCAAAAATTATTCCACACTAACGGTTCTCATGAACTTACAAGTAATCATAATATATTTTTATATGAGCCCAGATGTCCAGATGTATCAAAATTTAGTTTTTAAGAGAAAGTGGTCCACATTAACCACATATTCCACAATATCCGAACTTAGTCTACGACCATTTCTAATCGAAACTGCTTTCCGGTATTCAACTATATCTTAAATCTATTAAGATTATTAGTCAACATAGATGTTTCTTTAATTTGGTTAAGAAATAATTTTAGATGATAAAAGTGAAAACAAAATATGATCACGATTAGACCATTTTTGAATTAATCCCCATATAATATTCACACCCTATTTTGATATAAGTAAAGATATCTACACTTTGGTTTTCGGTAATTTTCTTCAGTCAATTCAATTCAATTTAAGTATATCAATTTTATATATCGTATCTAACGTACTTTTTTTTGCCAGCTATTTAAATTATTATTTCTTTTTTTTGTGTATATAAAGACAATCTGAACCACTGTTTTTGTGATTCAGATTATCATTGTTTACATACTGTCTTGGCTGTACTCTGTTGTTGTCGATGTTTTGCACATATGCCACAGCACATTTTCCAATTTTTCGTCGTCTTTGTTCTCAATATGCTTCTCTCCTGGTTGATGGGATGCTGTTGTTTTTCATACAAGCGACGAAATTTATTTTTTGTGATTTTCAGTGGCTCTTGTACTTGTACGTTGTCTTTCCTCTTCACACTTCTGTCACTAAAAGGATTTTCAATTTTTAAACCATGTGTCCACAAAAACAATAATGAAAAAAAACTACTCCTTTGTAGTCTGGTTAAAATGTCACTCGAATGCCGATGATGGCTTGAAGATGAAAAAAATCTCTCGATTTATGGTCGCCATACAGCAACATAAATGCATATCTACTCACATATACAAACATATATGGAGAAAATATTCAATTATGTGTATATGTAAAAGTACTTTATTGCTCTTGACTATTGAAATCTTCAGCACACTCATACAATCACATGCACTTTAAAAGTCACATGCATTAACACCCGCATATTCGACTTGTTTTGTCTATAACTGTGTATATGTATGTATTAGGGTATGTCAATTGTATGGGGCCGAAAAAATTTCCATAAGTTTATCGCGATTGTGCAATTATGGGCCATAACAAGCAAATTTGGCCAAGGAACCATACTTGTAAAATCATTTTTGAGCCTGCCAAAATTTCGATGAAGATAATTCCATGATATTTTCCATAATACTCATTCAAATGTAAAAAATTATTGACAATGTATATACCGGGCGTTTTTGCGACGGGATATCCATTCTTCACATTTATTTTTATTTTTAACAGCCCCTGGGTGGCGTTTTCGTGCATTTTTATGTTTTTTTTTTTTTACCTTTTTGGGGAAAATTTAAGAAATTGTTGCACAAATTGACTTTCCCATATTTAAAATACCCCAAAATATTCAGCGCTGAAAATTGTGAGGGTTAGCCATATACGAGCTATATCGATTTCATCCAATTTAAGTCAAAAAAATTTGTTTTATATATTTGTTCATTCAAAGAGTAAATAAAACAAGTAAGAGTGTTAAATTCAGCTGTGCCGAAGTTCTTGATACCCTCCACCTGACTCTTAAACTCTATATTACACCCAATGTTGAGTACGGCTACCACTTTTAAACTTTTTCCGATACTGAAACATTAAATCCGAATACCAAAATTCGAATGATTCTTGGCTAGAAATTATTATTATTCATTTTTCAATTTCCATTTTTCATTTTCAATTTTCATTTTCCATTTGCTATTTTTAATTTTTCAATTTCCATTTTTCATTTTCCATTTTTCATTTTTCAATTTTCATTTTCTATTTTTAATTTTTCAATTTTCATTTTTCAGTTTTCGTTTTCTATTTTCCATTTTTCGTTTTTCATTTTTCATTTTTAATTTTTCATTTTCCATCTTCCGTTTTTCATTTTTCATTTTCCATTTTTCATTTTTAATTTTTCATTTTCATTTTTCATTTTTCATTTTTCATTTTTCATTTTTCATTTTTCATTTTTCATTTTTCATTTTTCATTTTTCATTTTTCATTTTTCATTTTTCATTTTTCATTTTTCATTTTTCATTTTTCATTTTTCATTTTTCATTTTTCATTTTTCAATTTTCATTTTCCATTTTTCATTTTCCACTTTCCATTCTTCATTTTTCAATTTCATTTTCCATTCTCCATTTTCCATTTTCATTTTTCATTTTCCATTTTTCATTTTCCATTTTTTGTTTTCATTTTCTGTTTTCTGTTTTCTATTCTCCATTTTTCATTTTCTGTTTTCCATTTTACATTTTTCGTTTTCCATTTTCCATTTTTCATTTTCCATTTTCCATTTTCCTTTTTCCATTCTCCGTTTTCTATATTCCATTTTTCATTTTTTAAATCCATTTTTATTTTTAATTTTTCAATTTTCTTTTTTCATTTTCCATTTTCCATTTTTCATTTTCGATTTTCTATTCTCCATTTTTCATTTTCTATTTTACATTTCTCATTTTCCATTTTCCAATTTTCATTTTCTGTTCTCCATTTTCCATTTTCATGTTTCATTTTCCATTTTTCGTTTTCATTTTTTCTTTCATACATATTGGCGATTTTTTTTATTATAATGTGATAACGATAAAAAAAAAAATATGTGGCATGAGCTATGTTATTGTGTTCTTCGTATTGTTAATATATGCATAAATTTTTTGTGGCTTATTTTTATGTTGTCGTACAATTATTATGTTCAGCCACTAAACTGTTACAACAAACAAACTGGGTTTTATGTTTTTTTAGAGGTATCTACATATTTTTGCACGTATCTTATCACAGCGATGCCCGATTTAGCCCATTTTCAATAACAACCTGTTGGGAATTATGGCAAATGATATTATTGTAACCTTATTCAGTTAGATGGCTTTTTTGTGAATGAGCGTGATTTCAACAGACAGACGGACATCGCTATATCGACTCGACCTGTGATAAGAATCAAGAATATATATACTTTATGGGGTCGGAAATTAGTTTTTCGATGCGTTACAAACGGAATGATAAACCTATATATACCCTCTGCCACTGACGTGTGGAGGGTATAAAAACAAAGTAAAATTGCAAAAAAAAAAAAAAATAAATTATATTATTAATTTATTTAAAGAAAACACAACAATAACTTTTGACGTTGTTTTTTTATGTGTAATATTTACATATACATACATATATTAATATATTAAATAATAAAATAATAAACATATATACTATATAATTATGTATATCCATAATAACCGCGTGTTAAAAAAAATCGGTATATTATTTTATTTATATAAAATTCTACAATATTTTGTTTTACGGACTATGCCGCAGTAGACGGCACCACAATTTTTGTTTCCATTTGCTTTGCAATAGTTATTTCTATTTTAACATAAATGTCAACATTTTCAATTAAATGTCAAACACAACAATGTTAAAAGTATACACAGGGCTCAGTAAAGCAGAATGAATAAGTTTTTTGCTTTCAAAACAATTCTACATAGTTATATAAAATTATTATTCTGCTTTACCTATAAAATATCTCATTGCGATTACATATAATTTTTAAAAATTGTTTATAATTGCTAAAGCATTACTATTCACATAAATACAAAATTTCACCTTTTAAATTTTCCATTCAAATTAAAGAATATGTCAATTCTAAAAATTGGAATTCAGATTTCCAATTACAAATTAGAAAATGTCAATTGAATTTTATAAAATCATATTAAAACGTCGTTTTCACTACCAACCTGCTGGGAATTATGGCAAATCATATTGTTGTATTCTTATCCAGTTAGATGGATTTTCTTGTGAATGAACGTGATTTCAACAGACAGACGGACAGACGGACATCGCTATATAGACTGTGGCTGTGATAAGGCTTATGGGTTCGGAAATTAGTTTTTCGATGCGTTACAAATGGAATGACAAACCTAAATATACCCTGTGCCACTGACGTGTGGAGGGTATAAAAAATTATTTTTTGACCTAAATTGAATGAAATCGATGTATGGGAAAGGCAAATATCGTCGATTTGTGCAATAATTTCTTCAATTTTCCCCAAAATGGTGAAAAAAAATTCAAAAAATGCATGAAAACGCCCACTGGCGGCTGTTAAAAATAAAAATAAATATAAAAAAATGGATTTCCCGACCCAAAAAACCCCCGGTATACATACTTTCAATAATTTTTTTACATTTGAGTGAGTATTACGGAAAATATCATGAAAATGTCTTCATCGAAATTTGGGCAGGCTCGAAAATGATTTTAGAGGTATGTTTCCTTGACAAAATATGCTTGTTATAGCCCATAGTACCAGAATCGCGATGAACCCATGGAGTAAAAATAACTAACCCACTCTAGTATGTATGTATGTATGTATGGCTGCAAATAGTTAATACATTATCACCTTCCCACTAATGTTATATGAATATGTTGTACGAGTATGTGTATAGCAGCAGTAGTGATCTGCGAATGGCATTACATGAGATAAAGACAAAAGACGAAAAAATAAAGTATCGCGTAATATTTTTGCTTTGTTTTTTTTTCCGAACCTATGAATTGTAGCACATGAATGCATGTTTGTAAGTGCATGTGTGTTTGAGAATCTGAGCTTAATTTTAATTAAATATTGCTGTCGAAAGCAAAAAAAAACTTATTATGATATTAATTATACTTAATATAATATAAGAATGTGACAGTTCTTTTATTGCAGCAGTGTTTTTAATCTGTCTCTAATTAAAGAAAAATTCTCTGCTACTGGAAAAAAAATTTTAATTTTCTTATTGCATTACTGTATTTATTTCGTATAATTTTTTCACTATATATATATATATATATATATATATTAGGGAGGGTCGATTTAAAAATCGCCCAAGTGACAAGGAAAATCTGTTATCCCGACTTTTGACCTGTCTGTCTGTGTGTTTCACTTTGACCCATTTAGAGTGCCCCAATCGAGTCCAAGTACATAGTCGACCCCCACTTACTTTGGAGGGCCGACCTACCCATGCCAGTGGCACACCCCATGGAACCCCCTTAGGGGTTCCCATACAAACATTTCAAAAAAGCACCATTTTTTGTTTAGAATTGGGCTGACATGTTTGATTTAATATTAAAATTAACACTCATACGTATACGTATCTTCTACTCTTCCAATAAATAATAATCATACGCCTTGACCATGTTATGTTATTCAAAAAGATTGAGGTATGGTTCCTTGGGCAAAGTTTCTTATTTTGATCCCTAGAATATGATTTTTTATTAATGATAGGGGGTTTAGCATTTTTCAGAATCGGAACAAAACAAATCAGGTCTAGAAACTCCAAGTCAGGGTGAAAATTCTAAAAAGCGAACAGAGTTCTCAGGCCAAACCATTTTTTGTTATGGTCCTTTATATTTTTTCCTTATCTTAATGTTTGTTTGCTTAACTTTTCAGCTATAACTCAAGAAACATTTGGTTCTTCAGCAGGTCAAGCCAGACTAATTTTATAGCATGACATCTTCAATATGTTGAATTTTTTCCTAAACAAATTTTTTTAGTCACAACGTATTAAGGGCGTGTGAATACCATTTGTTTTTATCCCTTATACCACTATTTGTATTTGTATTTTGTATTTATTTATTAGATTTGATTTTCCATTACAACAAGACCAGTATCATATAAATTACAGTAATAAAATCAGATCAGTTAGTCATAATATTTAATCTAAATTTTAAATATTATAAGTAACAATTTCAAAAGTAACAATTTAAAAAAATCAAACAAAATCAATTAAAGTATTGGTATAGTAATTTACTAAACCCTATTGCGTTGCTTGTACTTTGACAACATTTGGAAGCTGGTTCCAGAGACGAACAGTTAGAATAAAAAATGGACATTCAGAGGCATGATCCCGGTATTTAAATTGAATTATTCGATTCCCTCTGGAAGATCTTGCGAACTTCAATCGTTCAAAAATATATATGGGAGCCTTTGTTATGATAATTTTATGTACAAATATAATGTTCTTGAATTTTTATGTAGTTGTCAAAATACATGTGTAAGACATGACACGAGTATGGGGATACATGATCAAATTTTCTTAATCCAAAGACAAAGCGAAAAATGTTGTTGAAATTGCAGTAAGTTTTCTGTTATCCCTAGAGTTGCACCCTGGGAAAACCTCAGATGCATATAGTAATATTGTAAAAAGATATGTTTTAGCAAGTAGCAATCTTATTTTCAATGGAGTAAGGTGTTCTATTAGCATCTTGGTTTCCATTGTAAACCAAAGTCTATCTTAATGTTTAACAGTTTTCGTTTTGATGAGGAAATGTTTGTTGTAAATTCCTAAAATTTTACCATTAAGAAATGACAATTGTTCTCCAACAGTCGGTAAATAGAAAATTTGATCACATGGAGTGGAGCAAATCTCATATTCCAAAGCCAATATTATCAAAATCACATAAGCAAATGTTTGGGGCGGGGTTTCTATTGCAAAATCGTATGATAAAAAGAGTAGATCGTGCCTCGAGAATGCTTTACGTCTATCGTTAGCCACATTATATATACAATTTAATTTACATGAGTTATTATTTTTTATATAAATCAGAACGAAAGACACAGTACCCCTTCAGTTCATAGATATTGTCGCTAACATTATCACAGAACCATGTCTCAGAAACACATATAGCGTCAACTCCCGATTTTTCAAATAAAAGTCGTAACTCATCAAGTTTATTGCATAAACTTTGTGCATTTATATGACAAATACTGAAACCCAGTCTATGATTAGCCAGGATACGTACCATGTCGTCAGGTGTATTGATTTTGTACTGATGTTTTGTAAATACCATAAATGTTTTACGATGAACGGTATTGAAATTGTTTCATGTTCAGACTAAGTCCCCATACAAATCGCCCCTATGAGGTCGACTCAAATTGCAATAATATCCAAATTATCATATAGATCTCGGTCAGACTGGGTTTGTGTACGGTTATTACATTAATTTATCAGAAATCCAAAAATAAGCCCTATAGGACAATTCTCAACCAAACCCCCATACGAAGCTGATACCCGATTTTTCTAAAATTTGGTTTGTACATCTTTGTGCAAAAAAAGTGATCTAACAAAATTTAAAAAGGATCAGTCCATTTTTCGACCTAGTCCCCATATAAATAGAGCATCCGAAAAAATTAATAACGATGCCACTCAAATTTTCGTTATGCTTATTTTCTATATCTAATTAGTCGGTCTACTTGTTTTTAATATTAAATTAAACGTACATAAGCATGTTTTATTCTATTTTTTACATGGATAAGGATATGGTCTAGACGATACACTATACCATGCATTTAGAGAATTGGTCTTACGTCCAACTGATTGGGTACAGAAAATGAGCATTAAACAAATTTGAGTGAAATCTTTTGCTATTTTCAAAATCGGGTAGCAACTCTATATGGGAACTAGAGTAACCCTGCCCAGGCTGCTGGACAATACAATAATATGCGTTTACATTTTTGTATTAAAAATGAAATCTTCTAGAAAGATTTGACATTTTCCTGTAAAAGAGGTGCAAAAACTTCGAGTTTCTAAAGTGAGAACATCAGAAAAGAAAATCACGTACTGCAGTGCCTGGTGGTAAACGGCATTATAAGTATTGCCATTTTGACCATGCGAAAATACAGGAACTTATAAATTTATACCGCAAATTAGCAACGACTGTCTGTGAGCTTTATTAAAAGTCATTGAAAAAGTCAAGAGACGGGAAGCTGTAACCGTTGAAATTTAAATGGCATATTAGTGGGAATCAGTGGGATGCATCTTCGCCTTTGAATTTCTAATTTAAAATTGTTGCTTCAATTATACATTATTAAATAATTTTTTGACCGCAATATTTTTCCCATTGCATAATTTTAGTGGATGTATATTACGAAGCATAATGCTTGGAAATCCGATGTTTGATTGTAAATTATGCTATAGAAGTCTTGACAAATCAAGAGAATTCAAAAATTCAGTTGGATAATGTACGACGTCTTCATTATTCTTCACAGTGTCAACAGATTTATATGTAATCAATTGAATGATGAAGTCCAAATCATTTACATCCTTAACATTTCCTGCCAATATAGCTCTTTCACTCAAACAAGCATAATTTTTGTATTGCTGTTGTATATTTGGGAAGACTTTTTCAATTAGTTCTTCTTTTGATTAGGTGAATATGCAAAAATTCCTTGGAATTGTAATGGAACCATCATGTGGCACCTTATCATCTCTCTTTGAAAATATTGCAGCTGATGGATCATTTTGCATTGGTGGCGAGTCGTAGAGTTTTAACGTATCTCCATTAATTTGATAGCTTCGAACACTCATTTATTTCATCAGCTGGTTTTGATTTTGAGATAACCAGTACCGTTTGTTTAAAGTCTCCTGCTAACATTAGCATAGCACCACCAAATAAATTTTTGTTTCCACGGAAACCTCTCATTGTTCGATTTAAAGCTTCAGTTGATAACTATTGTACCATTGTGCATTCATCCCACAATAAAATGTTAATTTATTTTAAAACTAGGAATTCCCAATGTTTTTGTTTTTATCATCATATTCGAAAGAAAGTTTTTCTACCACCGTCCAATAAATTAGCTGCAATTCGAGAAGATGCGAGAGCCAAAGCAATTCTACTACGTACTTTACCTTTCGTTTGATGTATAAGATCAGGTTGCTCTTAATCAAAATATATAAAAAATACATTTTTCGAAAAAGGTGCAAAAAAAATGCAACATTTTTTTTTATCAGAAAACAATATGGCATAACGCAGAGCGTTTAATTTATATATACATATATATAGATTTTGACAATGTTAACTCGCTAATAAGATTTAATAGAAGATATGACTTAATTAACTTTTTAAATACCCATAATCCAGATATAGTATTATTAAATGAAACAAAATTAAATATAAGACATAAAATTAACATTAAAGACTATAAATTTATAAGAAAAGACAGTGCCAATGCTCAAACGTGTGGCGGAACAGCAGTATTGATTAAATATGACATAAAATATAAAAATTGTAATAACAGTATCATTGATATTTACATTTAAATGTTTGGAAACATGTATTATAAAGATACCGTTTATTTCATACAAAACTCTGTATATCATATCGGCATATTATCCGTCTGGCAATAATAATAAATATTTTAAATCTGAACTGCTACAACTGTTTCAATCATTAGATTTTCGTTCTCGCTGGGGATCTAAACTGTAAGCATATTGATTGGGGTAATGATTCATGTAATACAAAAGGCAATATGTTAAAAGAATGGCTTTCATGCAACGAAATACATTATAGATGTAGATTTTATGCTTCTGTGTCACCATCATTTTCACGTTGTGGATCTTATTTAGACGTATGTATCGCTGACACTCGTTTCAATATTTATAGAGAAAACAACACTCTAAATTGTTTAAAAACACTAGATTATGACAGTGGCCATAATGCAATTCAAGTAATTTATATAAATTATGAAAATGACCATTTTCTCTCGTTTTTGAAAGGAACACCTAACCTCCAATTAAACTATAAGAAAACAAATTGGAGGAAATGCATAAACATTATATTAAATGAGTTTATTAATAATGATAACATTCCAAATAACAGGAACCTAACAAACTCGAAAATAGATTTTTAATTACTTAAATTAAATGCATTTATACTTTCTGCTATGGAAAGATCGGGTTCTAAAGCAAAAAGCAGCGATTCAATTTCAAAATTTACAAACTTAACTATAAAAAAATTACAAAGTGAAAAAATAAAAAAACACAACCGACTACAATATTTGTTGACCTACACAGGACTTAATTTATTGAAAACAAAATTGAAATTAATTAACAAACTCATTGACGAAAATTTTAATCTCTCTGTAAACAACCATTTTAGAGAAAAATTATCAAAAATGGACCCTAAGAATTCAGCAAATATGTTTAATGAAGTTAAAAACCTATTTAGACCAGTCCAATTGCTAAATATTGATGTTATAAAAGCTGGTCCAGATGAAGTAAGTTTGCTTAGAAATGCTGGAATGACATCAGAAGATTTAGAAATAGAAGAAAGTACTAATAAATTCATAATAAGAGACCATGATAAAATACTAAATATAATTGCCACTTTTTTGGAATCAGTTCATTCTTTTAAAAATATAGATATTAATAATTACTTAAACATTGATGTTGCTAACTGTTTGTCCAGATTCTTGGAAACAAAAAATGAGTATGAAAGCAATCAATCAATCCTTACTACGTTTACTGAAATAAAAAAACCAATGATTTAAACGTTTTTCTCGCAGAAGATTATTTTATAACAAAAGAATATATTTATTATATATTTCATAATTTAAGAAAAGAAACTTTCATCAGGTGTAGATAATATTCCAAATATAATATGGAAAAATATACCAAAACAAATTATTCTTGAATACTGTACACTTTTTAATAATATGCTTAATAACTCATATTTTCCTCATCCATGGAAGATCGCAAATGTCGTTATATTGCCCAAAAAGGATAAGGCTACTAATAATCTGAAAAATCTCCGCGCGGTATGTTTATTACCGAAGATTAGTAAAGTCTTTGCAATGTGCATTAACAACAATATACTAAAATTTTGCAAAAAAAAAAAAAAAATAAATTAGTTAATGATAAACAGTTCGGTTTTAAATACAAACATTCAACTATTCATGCGATAAATCTATTAACTTCCAATATCTACTGGAATTGGAACAAATCCTTATGTACAGGAGCTTGTCTGATAGATTTTGAAAAAGCTTTTGATAGTATATGGATTCCAGGCTTAATATATAAACTAATATAGTATAAATTTCCTCATCATCTTTTAATACTTATACACAATATGCTATGCAACAAAAATCAAATAAGTACAAGGCAATTTATTATAACTAATGGATTACAGCAAGGCAAGGTGAATTCCCCTATTCTATTCAATTTATTTATCCTTGATCTTTTGGAACAAATCGATAATATAACTGGATTTGCCGATTATATTATTATTTATCATTCGGATAACAAAATTCAGGTTATCAATGAAAAATTGCAAAATTACTTTAATATTATAGAAAAATATGCCTTTAACTGGAAAATGGAAAATAGTATTAGTAAACGCGAAACTATATTTTTTCGACCTCCAGTGGGAAAAGCCAATTGTCAAATACTTCGGTATTAATCTGGATAAGTTTCTATATTTTAATAAGCATATAAATTTACAACTAATTAAGGCGAAAAATGCTTTTTTTCTCAAAACATATTAATTCTACGGTTAAGGTTTTATTATATCAATCCATAATTAGACCAATCTTAACCTATGGGTGCCAAATATGGTTTAATGTATCCCCTTCCTATATAGAGAAAGTGCATGTACTGAAATTTGATGGCATTTTTTTCAAGAAATTGATAAAAGCCATCATTCTTTTTTGGTCTCTATACTTATAGGTACTCAGATATGAAGTATTGTTTTAGTACCACGTTGCTAACCTATTGCGCATTGAGACCGAAAGTTGGAAATTTTTTTGATAAAGTTTTTAAAACTCCTTTTTCAAGTTTGAAAAAAATTTTCTTAAACAAAATTTAAAAAAATGATTATATCACTTTAAGGTTTTATTAACTACATGTTGCAGATTAACGGTGTGAATTTTTAAGTAAATCCCTCCGCCAGAATTTTTTTGACAAGGATTTTATTTATGCGGATTTCGAGAAAAATTGGTTTTTTGTGAAATATTCTGTAAGTGTACTCTTTCTTAATATTTTGTATCAAAAATTTATCACTTTTCTACTTTTAAATGTTATATTTTATCTTTATGGCCTAGGGTTTCGGAAAAAAATAATATGACTCCATTAACCCTTCTGTAATCGGGGTCACATATGACCCCAAACTAATATATGACAATTTATGCAAAAAAATCAAATATTTTGTAAGTGCTGTCCAATTTTTAGAGGCGAAGCTTAAAATATAATAACCAAATGAATAGAAGTTACGTTCCAAAAATTTGGGATAAATCCGAGAACGTTAACCTGTTATTTGCATTGGCCTTAGCAAATAAAGGTTAACGTTCTCGGATTTATCGCAGATTTTAGGGGCGGAAGACATCTATATTTGGTTATAATATATTAATTAACGCTTTTTAAAATTCAACAGTATTTGCAAAATATATCATATGTGATCCCAATTCCAAAAGGGTTAATGGAGTCATATTAATTTTTCCGAAATCCTAGGCTATTAAGATAAAATATAATATTTAAAAGTAGAAAAGTGATGAATTTTTGATACAAAGTATTTAGAAAGAGTACATTTACAGAATATTTCACAAAAATCCAATTTTTCTCGAAATCCGCAAAATAAAATCCTTGTCAAAAAAATTCTGGCTTAGGGATTTAGTTAAAGATTCACACTGTTAATCTGCAACATATATGTAATAAAACCTTAAAGTGATATAATCATTTTTTTAAATTTTGTTTAAGAAAATTTTTTCAAACTTGAAAAAGGAGTTTTAAAAATTTTATCAAAAAAAATTTCCAATTTTCGGTCTCAATGCGCAATAGGTTAGCAACGCGGTACTAAAACAATACTTAATGTCTGAGTACTTATAAGTATAGAGACCAAAAAAGAGTGATGGCTTTAATCAATTTCTCAACGTTGAAAAAAATGCCATCAAATTTCATGACCTAGTTTTTTTTGAACAAAAGTGGTCTGGGGCATTTGCTATTTCTTGGCGAGGTTTTATTCGATTTTGAAGTTTTATAGCCTTTTGAAGGGATAATTTAATACTGATACTGAATAATATAACAGCTTGTCGGAAAAATTAAACTATAGAACGAAATTTTCGTAAAATCTGAAAAAAGTCATATTTTCCAAATATAAACAAACTTGAAATTTTCAATCGCTTTGCGCCACGAATAAACGTTTTTTGATTAGCCCAAAACTTTGTATTTCTCAGTTTTTTTGCTATTCGCATATTTCTAGTGGGTGAGACCGACAGTTTGAACACTTTTTTTATTAAGGGCCACCCTAATATATATACATAAAACACTACAAAATAGATATGTTCCACCCGAAGCCTTTTTATACCTTGACAATCAAGGATTTATCCAAAATGAGTTCGGCATTCCTATATTCTATTATCATAGAAGAGCCACTAAAAAGTGATACATTGCAATCAACTTACTACAGAAAATAAAAGATTTGACACAAGTGTATACTTTAAAGACAGTCAAACATAAACACAACAAGTAAGAAAATTATAGTCGGTCTAGACCGACTATACGATACCCTATACCATGCGTTTAGAAACCCTATCTCTTAGGTCCAACTAACTGGACATTGAAAATAAGCAAAAACCAAATTTGAGTGGGATTTTTATTAATTTTTTTGGCTGCAGATATGAAAAATTTCATATCGGATGCTATATCTATAAAGGGACTAGGTCCAAAAATGGACCGATCCTGATCAAGTTTGGTAAAGTCTCTTGCATTTTGCAAAAATATGTACATACAAAATTTGAGAAGAATCAGTGCAATATTTTTGTTTTTTAATAGATTTAACTGAAGATCGGGAAGCAGCTCTATATGGGGTCAAAGTGATCATTTTTGGACTACTCATTAGTGGATGTAATGAACGCATACAAACCCAATTTGAGTAAGATCTGTATGACAATTTGGATCTTATGGCAATTTATGTCGATTTCATATGGGTAATTTGTATGGGGGCTAGGTCTGAACATGGACCGATTCTCACCAATTTCAATAGCGTTCATCCCATGGCCGACAAAAGCTTATATACCAAATTTCATCGACCTGCAGTTTGATTACAAGCTTTACATGGACACACAGACGGACGGACGGACGGACATTGTTAAATCAACTCAGAAAGTGATTCTGATTCGATCGGTATAATTAAAGATGGGTCTAGGTCAAACCACATAGTGGTATAAGGTATAAAAAAATACTGCTGGTTGACCTAAACAATATTTACAACATTTTCGTTTTGTTTTTTATTTATTTTCTTAACTACCTACTACAGGTGTTTCCCGATTTAATGAGTATTCGTTTTTACGAGAACTCGATATAACGAGCACCCAAATTTCTTCTATTGAGTACTTTAAATAACGAGATTTTTGACACTGGAGTACTCGAATTAACGAGCAAAATTACATATTTTTGTTTACCAGTTTAAATAATAACGTACGTTCCTAAAACGGGGAATCACATACAAAAAAAGAAAAAACAAAATAGAGAATAGCCAAATATTACATAGTAAAACGCAAAAAAAAAGAGAATAGCAAAATATTACATATGTAGTAGAAACGCCGTTTCTTTAAAAACATGTACTAATAAAATTTTCGCATCATCAGTTCATTCGTGTAAAGTGTAATAAAAGAAAAATGAGTGCCAGAAAACGATTATATTTAAAGACAAAATTAACAATTATTGATCTCCATAAGAAGGGAAAACGTGTTGCAGATCTTTGTAACGAATTTCGGTTAAAATCATCAACCGTATGCACAATTTTAAAAAATAAAGATAAACTTTTAAGAAATGTTGACTACATGTGCTACACCTCTAAGAAAAGAAAAGCCGTGAAGCCTGGTGAATTCCCAAACATGGAGAAAAAGCTGTATTCTTGGTTTCTGACACAACGAAACGCTGATATTCCCGTCACAGGAGCCATAATAAAGCAAAAAGCTAAAGACTTACACAAAAGGCTGTATGATGGAAATTTTAAAGCGAGTCATGGTTGGCTTACTCGTTTTAAACAGAGATTTGGCATACGGCTTTTGAAGCAATGTGGTGAAAAATTGTCAGCCGATTAGACACAAGTAAAGCCATTTAAGAAGGATTTTAAGGAACTCATCGCTGCGAACGCTTTATCAAAGGATGCAATATTTAATGCTGACGAAACAGGGTTATTTTGGAAAGTTTTACCGGATAAAACATACGTGTGCAATGATGAAAAAAATGCATCTAGAAGAAAAGTATTGAAAGAGAGAGTGACTGTGCTATTGTGCAGCAACGCTAGTGGCACCAAAAAGATTAAGCCTTTATATATAGGCAAATCGCTAAAACCACGGGCATTCCGCAACAAAATTGTTCCAGTTCATTATGCCGCCTCACAGAGCGCTTGGATGACTTACAGCATATTTAAGGACTGGTTTCTCGAAAAATTCATTCCTTAGGTAATTATCACATAGAATTATGTTTTTAAAAAATTAAAAAATTATGCTTTTAACAGGTTGAACACTTTCTACGTGAAAAAAAATTGCCGCTTAAGGCCTTGTTGATTTTGGATAATGCAACATCTCACCCGCCGGCGGAAGACCTTTTCAAGGAAACAAGTGATGGCAAAATATGGGTTTCGTATATGCCACCAAATGTAACACCACTTTTGCAGCCTATGGACCAAAATCGTTTGCTCAAGCTGCATTATAAAAACAGCCTTTTGTCAAAGCTTTTCGCTAGTCAGGAGAGTGATGTTGCTGCTTTTTTTAAAAGTTACTCTCTTTTTGATGCTGTAACCGCAATAGCAATGGGTTGGAAATCGATTTCTGAATCATCGCTTGCTAAATGTTGGAATAAGCTCCTTGAACCAGACGACCACTTTGATGGAGAAGACGATCTTCCCTTATCTTCGTATTTACGGCATGATGATGACACCTTGGCGATGAGAAATGGGGTGCAATTGTTAAACACAATTTTTCCAACGGTAATTTTAAATTGTAAATTTGTAAGGAGATCTTTTTTTACATATGTATGTACATATTTTATTTTTATGTTTTCGATCAGCGACTTTAACTTATGGATTGAGCGATCTGACGAATTTACCGGCAATATGGAAGAGAACGAAGATCAAATTGAGGAGGAAACTGAACATGAAGAGCCTAAAATTAAACATGTTGATGCCATAAAAAGCTTTGATGCGTGCATTAAATGGGCCAAATGTGGACTCTACAAAACTGATTGCTTTGACAGAGCTCCAGGAAGATGCAGTAAAAAGCAGTTTAAGCCTTCCGAAAAAGCAAACAATTATTCGCAACTTTTTTAACTAAACTTTTTTTTTTAATTTAACGTATTACATAATTGATCTCAAAGAAATTGTTTTGAATTGTTTCTTTTCATTTTTTTTTTTGCTTTAAACTATTTTCTTATAAATAACAAGTATGAACAATATATTCGGTCTAGACCGACTATACGATACCCTATACCATGCGTTTAGAAACCCTATCTCTTCGGCCCAACTAACTGGACATAGAAAATAAGCAAAAACCAAATTTGAGTGGGATTTTTATTAATTTTTTTGGCTGCAGATATGAAAAAGTTCATATCGGATGCTATATCTATATGGGGACTAGGTCCTAAAATGGACCAATCCTGATCATGTTTGGTAAAGTCTCTTGTATTTTGCAAAAATATATACAAACAAAGTTTGAGAAGAATCAGTGCAATATTTTTGTTTTTAATAGATTTAAGTGAAGATTGGGAAGCAGTCTATATGGGGCCAAAGGGATAATTTTTGGACTACTCATTAATGGATGTAATGGACGCATACAAACCCAATTTGAGTAAGATCTATATGACAATTTGGATCTTATGGCAATTTATGTCGATTTCATAGGGGTCATTTGTATGGGGGCTAGGTCTGAACATGGACTGATTCTCACCAATTTCAACAGCGTTCATCCCATGGCCGATGAAAGCTTATGTACCAAATTTCATCAAAATATATTCATATTTGCGACCTGCAGTTTGATTACAAGGTTTACATGGACACACAGACGGACGGATGGACGGACGGACGGACGGACATTGTTAAATCAACTCAAAAAGTGATTCTGTTTCGATCGGTATAATTAAAGATGGGTCTAGGTCAAATATTTTTGGTTGTTACAAACAGCAGCACAAAGTCATTATACCCAAACCACATAGTGGTATAGGGTATAAAAACCAAGGTTCAGAAAATACACACATGAAACACACAATGTTCTGTTCAAAAGCAGCCAACACATATCTTTATTTTCATATCAATTATGTGCGGTTCTAAATTTTCTACGGTGCCCAACACAACCATGACTGTGTTCGTTTTAATATTTCGTTATTTACACGAACATTTTTGTATCACGTACTTTTTGTTTCAATCACACATAAAGCATACATTTTTGAGTGTTGCTTTATTTGAAGTTCATGTTCTGGTACGTGTACTGAAAAAAAAAACAGAACATGTACAATAAACAGGTTCGAGTTCAGTTATATTTTAAGTTCAGTTATATTTTAAGCCGTGTTGTGGCTCGTGTAGTAAGAAAAAACAGAACATGTACAATAAATGTACAATATATGTACATGTTCTGTTTTTTCTTACTACACGAGCCACAACACGGCTTAAAATATAACTGAACTCGAACCTGTTTATTGTACATGTTTTGTTTTGTTTTTCAGTACACGCACCAGAACATGAACTTCAAATAAAGCAACACTCAAAAATGTGTGCTTTATGAGTGATTGAAACAAAAAGTACGTGATACAAAAATGTTCGTGTAAATAACGAAATATTAAAACGAACACAGTCATGGTTGTGTTGGGCACCGAAGAAAATTTAAAAACAAACATAATTGATATGAAAATAAAAATATGTGTGTGTTGGTCTAAGTTATGTTTGTTTACATATATGTACGAGTTTTTTATTCAGTGTGTGTTTTTTTCTGAACTCTGATAAAAACCCTTTAAAAACACTATTTTATTTTCGTTTTTTGTAAAAAGAGGTCAATTTACTATGGTACTCGATTTAACGAGAATCGCTGACAACGATGGTGCTCGTTAAATCGGGAAACGCCTGTACTTTATTTTTCACATATATAAATGTATTTTTACACAATTTTTCTTCACATTAATTATATACATTTACCCATTTATTGTATCAATATAAATAATATTAATTTCACAAAAAGAATATCCATTTTATAAATGTTAAACTTGAGAGCCCGATTAAGGGACAGTGTATATTAAGTTATATTAACTACTGTTTGTTTATTTATAGTTAAATTATAATAAATTCTGTTAAATAAACGTTAAAAAAAATATATATATAGATTATGACTACGTATGGTCCTATTGTTTTTTTTTTTTTTTTTTGGTTTACAGATTAATGGGTGTGAAGCAAAATTTGAAGCACGCTCTATATGATAATTTAGATTCTAGGGCAATTTTAGTTGATATCGATGGGGACTAGGTCGGAATATGCATCGATTATCACCAATTTCAATAGCGATTGTCCTATGGACGTGAAATGATTACATACAAAATTTCAGCAAAATATATATATTTATAAGGTTTTCACGAACAGACATCAGCACAATCTCATGATACCACAGAGTAGTATAGGGTGTAATAAACAAACAGACAATCACACAAAAGGCTTTTAAATATTTATAGGGATGTTTTGTAATTCTCAATTGTTTTGAAATCTAAAATCAGTTCTAATTGATTTTCTATGTCAAAACAATTCATGTTACATTTGTGATTCTCTTTGTCTGTTGTTAACTTTTTGATACATTTCCAATAAACAATTCAATATAAAAAAGTTTTTTTTTTATTTATTTTTGACTGATAAAAATCATTCCATTTAAAATGTAGGATTAAAATGATTTTGCTTACATTGTTTGTCTGTGTGTGATAATTTTTTGTTTTGTAACGAAAACAAAAGTTTTGTCTTTATAACTTTCAATAAAGTACTGTAATGATAGCTTTACTTATATAAATAGTTAAGCTGTTCATCTGAAATATAAGCACGAAACTTATTTTTGATGTGTGATATTTAAAATAGGCGAGATAACAAAACAACATGGACTTTGAAGCCATTCATAAAGATTTGGGGGTGGCAAGACCTAGTAAAACAATTGGACATGTGCTACCGCGTCAAAATTTTATAAATTTTTTTAGTGGCATAAGCTTCGATATGATAAAAGTTTGGAGTGGAAAATCTTAATTAGAGGTGGGAAAATATTTTTAAGAAAAATAAAATTTTTCTAGGAAAATATAGTTTTGGGGTCTCTTATTTAAAAAAGTATTGCAGTTAAAACTAAAAGACCGAAATTCAATTATTGTATAGATTTACTGATTTTACATGACTTCCTAAGTACTGGTTAAAATGTAATTAAAAGGCTCCATAAAAAATAACTTCCATTGGTGGTGATTTAAATTTCACCACCATCTAGATCTTAGTGCTGTAAATTTATTTTCTTAATGAGTAATAAACAAAATTTTTGTATTTTTTTTTAAATATACTAGTAGTTTGGCAACACTTTTTAATTTCGATACAAATAAATAATTTTTTTTTATCGAAAAAGTTTCAAAAGTCAATATCTACGGTGTTTTTTTTATAGTGATGAACAAGTATTCCATAGCAATTTTTTTCAATTATTTGTCAATTTATTATTCATTAATCTGTTGGAAAAGTTAACAAAACAATAATTGGAAAATTTATAAAAAGAAAAGTTTTCTAAAGCAAAAAAAAAAAAAAAAGAAAAATATATATAAAAAAAAGTCTATAAGTATCAATGTGGATTATCAGGTTGCATTATACAGTGGGTGACTGAGAATACATTTGACACTTGTAGAAAATTTCACTGTTCTGTAGAGGTTGTAAGTTTATGAACTTTTTTGTACTGTACTATATGGTTTTCCATTGAATTAAATTAATCTTTAGAATATGTTTCATTGAATAGGTCAACACAGTTCTAAAAGCTGCCAGTGCATTTCTTCATCACTGTCTGTAGCCACAACAGACACAAATGTATAGATATGTAGCAGTTTTATATTTTCAGTTGTAGATAATAAATTGATACAGATATTGGAAATGTGTATGTATGTTTCTACATTAATACTATAAAACTGTGCTTCTATAATCCTTTAATATACAGAATACACTTTGAATGGCATTGATTTACAAATAGTAGCTATTATTCAGAAAAATATTAGGGTATTAAATCGATAATCGGTTAACCGTTCAAATATATCCAAATGATTAACTTTACGCATCGCTAAACAAGTAAGCAAATTATAGACGATGTAGACCGACTATCTGATACCCTATACCATGCGTATAGAGAATTGATCTTATGAGTGATATCTATAATATGAATCGGCTAGGCGATTTCTTGTGACTGATGTTTTGTTCTACCGTTTTATTCTGATTTTGACCAAATGCATATTATTTGAAAGGTATTTCTTTTAAGCCGATTTTCAGAATAACAATCTTTTAAATTTTTTCTCTTATTTTGAGTAAATTGCATTTAATCCTTATGTGAGCGACAGGGTACCCGGGTGCCCATTTCGTTTAAAGTAGAAATAATTTTTGGTTGCAGATGGTTTACAAAGCCCAAACCTTATAAGGACTCTTAACTTTTAGCTGTTTTTATATTTTCATTGGTGTGGGTGCATTTTATCCCTTTGGAAGGGCGTGGAATATCGAAATTTTTTACACCTTTAAGAGATTGACAGGGTTACCCGGGTACCCTACAGTAACGTATACGAAATTGCATCAAATTGCATCTTCGAAAAATGTGCAAATTTATTTTGGAAAAGTAATAAAATAAATTTGCGCGCTACTAACTATAGGTTTTAAAGCCCTTAGGAACAACATACATAGCCACTTTGTCTTTTTTATGTTATATCATGTTTTTTATTAGTTTGAAAAATAATAGTTTTACAATAAACAAGTAAGAGTGTTAAATTCGGCTATGCCGAATCTTTGATACACCCCACCTAGGTTTTCTTGCACTATTTGTAACAAATGTAAATAAAATATATGAAAATGTAAACAATTTGATCAATTTGGTAATTTATTACAACAAATACTATGAATTTTCAGCACTTACGGTTAACAATTTTAAAGTCAATAGAAGATAGTAAACAAAATATAAGTTTTAATTTCGGATCTTTTTCGGAATACTTGTCCATGTCTTATATTTTAAAAGCACTAGCGTTAATCAGTTTTATTTTTCCGATCTTATTACATCAGTTTGTCATTCCATTTGTAACGCATCGCTAAATGAATTTGCGTCTATGTGTTTAATGCAAAAGAATTGTAGGGATTAAATTGTAGGGACAAAAGTAGGGATTTTTCGCAAATTTTTTTTTAACAACTTAATATTATATATATTTCAATTTTAAACTTTAAAATTAAAAATATATATCTTTTTTTAAATCTGGTAATAACTCTATAATATGGAGAAAGTAAATACAAGGCTTCTTTAATAAGAATGACAAGTAAAAAACACTTTTGTGCAGTTTACTTGTTTTGTACATTTTTTTAATACATACATAAGTGCGCCATCTTTGTAGATCTCTTCGATTTTATTAAGTAAGTTTGTAAATAAAAAGAACATTAAAATATTATAAATGTAAACATAATTCATTTTAGAAAAATGTCCGATTCGTTTTTCGATGATGCTGAAGACACATCAAAGAAATACAGAAAACAAAAGTTTTACTCAAGTTAGTTGAGAGACGAAAAGCTAATGAGATAGAACAGATCAAAGATGACGCCTTTAAATACAGATGCAAGGTTTGTGAAAAAATATTAAATTGCGATAAATCAGATCTAAGTATACATGCTAATAACCAATGTCTTTAAAAAAAATATCTTTTAAAACCAACAACCAAAATTCTGTTTACGTTATAAGATCCCATTTGCAAGCCATTTTAATTAATTGTGTAAATTTTAAATGCACATCTAGCCATATAAAAGATGAATTATACAGAATAGTAAAAATATTTTTTTTATAATATCTGTTGGTTTTTTATGTTGGTTTTATGTAATTCTAATGATATTCTTATCTTATTTTTTATGATATTTTTCTTCGTTTCTAACAACAACAATTTTTAACAAAATAAAAATAATTTTTTTTTTTTGAAAAATTGAAAAAAAGTAGTGTAGGGAAAAATGTAGAGAAAAAAGTGGGTGTAGGGAAAAAAAGCGATTTTTTTTCAGTAGCGTAGAGATTTCTGTAAAAATCTCCTGGCATCACTCGTACCTATTAAAAAACAGTGTAAGATTTCACAAAACAATGCGACGTATATCTGCTTTGTTCAAATGCTTTCATAAGACTAAATGAAATTGTTACTTATGCATGAAACACATAGACGACAGAGGCTCCACGAACACACGACTACAAATGCTGTTGGCTGCAATTGTAGTCGTGTAGTCAACTACTTATTTTAATAAAAAACGACAGCAACATATAATAACAATATAAACAGCTGTTTCTATACAAAAGCATTTTTATTCCAGTAGTTCCGATTATATTTTTTTTTACTTTATTAAAATAGAAGAACTTGTATGGATTCTATATAAAATTGTCTTAAATATATTACTTATTTATAATGCATTATTATAACGTAAAAATAAATAAATAACTTTACTTATTAATAGAATTATTATAGCATTTCATTTTGCGATTAATTTTTTCAACAAAATAAAATATTTCATGGCACTAATATCTTTTACATATGTTGTTATATTGTCAATACTATTTTTATTTTGTAGCCAAAAAAAAATAGAAATTAGCCTAAGTTGACTACAGCAGCAAAAGTGGTCATGTAGTCGTGTAGCTGTGTTGGTGTCAAAATAATCGTTTTCAAATAAACGTGTGTATTTTATTTTTGACAGGCTGTAGTCGTGTAGCCGCTGTCCTCTATGTGTTTCATGAGAGAGTTCGGCTTACTGGTGCCATTATGTATATGTGTAAACAAAAATATACGATATCCCAGCAGTCATTTCGAAGAATGTTTTAACAAAAATCATTTACTGTGCCTTCTTCGAGCACTTTTGATGATTAAAAACTGATTAATCACATGCGGTATTAGAAAAAGACTAAGAAATGTTTTTTGCTTACGCTTAAAAAGTGATTTATAGAAAAACGACATTAAGTACGACTCAAAAATAAGTCGAAACTAATCAGTAAATTGGATAAAAAAGGTTCTCAAGAAGAGTCGGGGGTATGGTAATATTTCCTCCCAACAAAAGAATATTTTGTTATCCGCAAAAGAGCGCATTTGTGGCTGTTTTAATAGCACAGAGTAGTCAAAAAATACTCCACATGATCACTAATTGCATAAAATATTTACTGGGATTTTATTCACTATCTGTAGAAACAGTTTTTTAAGTAAAACAAATCTGCACACAATTTCAATTTTATTTCGTTCACAATGATACGACCACTTTGTTTACTAGTAATATAAGAAAATAGTATTATAATACAGCGTAATGATGAATTATACTTCTCAATTAGTTTATTTTTAGTGTGCCATAAGAAGTTCGGTTTGTGCCAAGAAATTAATGAATACATGTTTCCCAGGGCGAAGCTTGATCATTGCACTTTGATTGAGTTGAGCTCCGCAACTATTCCTGATGTGGATAGCACGTGCTTACAATTTTTGATAGCTGGGAATGGCGTTTGTGCAAAGGAAAGCATGAACACATGTTTCCCAGGGCGAGGCTTGATCATTGCACTTTGATTGAGCTTAGTTCCGCGATTATTCCTAATGCAAATAATTCGTGCATTAAATGCTCGGTAGTCCGGGAATGGCGTTTGCCTGCGCCAAACATTAAATAATATATTTTAAAAATGTATTATAATTAAATATTATTGACATCTATATTATATTATTATCATCTGACAAAAAAAATTTTTTTTAAGCACCAATTTTTTACAGGGTAGATATTTTATGGTTTCACTACTACTTTTGAATGCAAGTATGTACTAAAAGTAGAACCCTTAAAATCATACTATTTTTTGCAACCCTAAAAATTGCAGTATTTTGCATAAATAAAATAATTTATATTTATATTATTTTTAATATGCGCTTATTATCGATATACATATACGGAATATATGAATGTTATTTATAGTATTTTGATATTTGCAACAGTAGTATGTATGTATCAATTTGTAATATTTTGTGATCGCAGAATATTGATATTGATTTTATATAGTTTCTTTTATTAATTAACTAACTTAAATATTACACCACAAAATGTTGATATTGGTGAATTTTTATATTATTACCACAACGATCATAAAAACAACAAGTACAGCTGTGACAAAATACAAAGTTTAGAATAACAATATAGGAAAACATCATATTTTTTTAAGTTTTGAGTGATTTCTCGGCATCTATGAAACCTATTGCCACGATTTAAAAAACAGAAACCTTCTCACGATGTTGTTGTATCATTCTCACTAACAACAAGCGCCCTAGCTGTCCTACTGAGAACGTTATCGTGACAAGAACAACATAGTCAAATCATATTTTTTCAAGACTTTTTTTACTCCATCGTTCAATTCTCGGGACCAGATAAACCGATTTGGACGATTTTAAAAAGCAAAATTTTTCAGGATGTTAATGAATCATTTTTTATACCAGCGAGTAACCTAGTTGCCCGATTGAAGCCGTCATCGTGATTTCCACAGACGGACAGACGGACAGCCGGATAGCCGGACAGCCGGACAGACGGACAGACGGACATCGCTATATCAACTCCGCTTGTTATAAGGATAACAAATATATATATTTTATGGGGTCCAGATTTTTTTTTTCTAATTATTACAAACGGAATGACAAGCTTATATATACCCTCTGCACACTGGAGTGGAGGGTATAAAAATAAAATAATGCAAAGAAAAATTCATTTGAGGCTAAACAAAGAAATATATATATATATATATATAAAAAAGGAACTTCAAATAAGAAATCATTGGTAATCTGGCAAGCAGGCGTCGCATATCGGACGATTGATTGAATTATCACTACAGACAGCGTTCGAGCAACTTGCACAAGCTTTTCGTATCTTTCTTCTCTTTTGATCTTGTTGTCTGCAAATATAGCAACTTCCTACAACTGCAATACGACCACTGGCGTCACGATTTTGTACGTGGGCTATTTCTTCTGTTACATTACGCCGAATTTCTCGTCCAAGAACTTCTTGTATTGCTGATCGAGTGAGCAATTTTGCACATACCTTAGGATTTTGAATACGTTTTTCTATATTTTCTTTACACACTTCAAAGCTTAAATCTTTTAAAAATTTCCTACGACGCACAGTAGCGCCCGTAGAGCAAACGAGGTTGCAAAAATCAAAATTTTCATGTGCGCCGACGAAGTTTTGAGTAAACCCACGTTATAGGAATCTTTTCAACGATTTCAAATATGCTACTCTTATTAATATCACATTTTTAGTTTAGAAGATATAACCGTTCAAAGTTGACCGACTTTCGGTATTCAAAAAAACACACAATTTTTAGTCAATTTGTTGCGATTTCAGGTGTAATATCACGAAAAATAGGTAACGAATCGCCTTATTTTTTATTTGTATTGATTGATGTATTTATTAAATGTATAATGATAAAAAAAAAATTAACTGTTTGCTTTGTGTTTCTCCTGGTAAATCACTATTTAAAAACTATCCGTTTTTTCACTATTTTTCAACTTTGACGGAAAATAAAAAAATCTATATTTTTCTATATTTGCCATATTTCCAAAACATGTTCTTTGATTATTTCTTTACATAATTCAAAAGGTTTTATCTGCCCGTACGTGCCCGTTTGGCTTCTAGAGGTAAAAAAGTTTAAAAAGACATGGTTGCAGAAATTGTATGGCGTGCATCCCTTACATGTTTTGACTGACAGTAGTTTGATCTAATAGTTTGAAAATTGCATTTTAAGTCGGTTGTCTACCTGTGAGCCTCTGCCAAAGTCTTCTCCCAATATTCTGTTACAGACACAGGATGCACAAAAAACTACTCATTGAAATTCGCAGGTACGCAACTCACTTAAAAATTACTTTGGAGTACAAATGGTCAAGAACAATATTGACTTATGGTCCCTCCAGGTAGGCACAAATCTTATTTAGACACGAGCATAATATCAGAATTGCATAATTCAGCCTAAATCCATATGTATGCAGGGAACAGGTAAATTCTTAGGCATGGTAGCATAAGCCTATATATTGCAAAATAAGCATAATGCCTGGATTAGTCTACGACTGAAAGTTGGCGCAACAAGTACTGAAACCATGGCGTTAAACAATTTTAAATTATTTGAACTGTTTAGAGGGTCAACCACACCAAAGTTTTTCACGGAAACTGCTTTAGAAGAACTTGATATCTGATACGGAAATATTGAGAGAAGCGAAATTATAAAAAATAATTTTTACCTGATATATGCAAATATAAAGGCAAAATGGGTGAAACCTAATCGAACCATTCAGAACTTCAACTCCAAATACGAGGACTGGCTTAATGAAGACACCATCCTGGATATATTGGCAGTAGATAAACCCACCACATCAACCAGAGGAGCAAAAGGAAGTCCAAAAAAAAGTATTGAGGAGTGTTAAATTTTCACAAGAAAGAGGAAACTTGCCGATGCCACCAATGACTTGACCACGAAGCATTTATCGGACGCGCTGTCTATTAAATATACAAGGGATAGTGAAAGAGTTAGGTCGCAGATTACAAAATCTGTTGCTGATGAAAGCCCACTGCGACTAAAAAAGGATTAAGGAAAGCATTCCCACGCCCACAAACGCACACATTAAAAAGTATGTTCCGAAGAAGTATTGGCCTTGTTTATGGACTTACAACTTTCCAAAGAAAAATATGAGATACTACGGGCATCCTTGATGCAACACGGGGCTGACGTTTTACCAGGATACAAGCATATTACGCAAGCCAAAATAAATTCACGACCACTGCATACGGAGTTTACGGAAGTCTCTGTGAAAGCCAATCTGCAGGATCTCATGGGCCATACAGCAAAACGGTTGTTGGAGAGTCTTTCTGAAAATGAGGTGAAAGTTCTTCCTGAGAAACTGACATTGATCAGCAAATGGGGCTGCGATGGATCATCCGGACAAGGCGTTTATAAGCAAAGGATATCTTCCGATGACGCTACAATATCGGACGGAAATATGTTTATGGGATCTGTTGTTCCTTTGCGGCTAAAATCTGATGTTTCCCTACACTGGAAAAATCCACGTCCGTCATCACTGCATTATTGCTGACCAATAATGTTTCAGTTTGCAAGGGAATCGGCAGAAGATTAAGCCTACAAAGCTGCAAATTGGAGAAGGAAAATATATTGAATGCAATTACGAGTTCCACCTAACCATGGTTGACGGAAAAGTCGCAAACGAACTGACAGGAACAACCTCAACATTGTCATGCCCGATTTGCAAAAAGAGTCAGAAGAACTTTGGTAATTTAAACGATTCTACAAAGGAGGAGAATTACGAATATGGAATGTCACCATTGCACGCAAGGATAAGGTTTTTGGAGTTCCAGCTAAAACTGGCGTATACCCTACCACAAGAGGAGGAAAACTTCGATGAAAATACATCAATAAAGGATAAGAAAAAGATCAGAAAAAAGCAAATACAGGATGCTTTTTTAAACAAGTTGAACTAAAAGTAGACTGTCCCAAGCACGGATACGGTAACTCAAACGATGGAAACACTTCTAGGAGATTTTTTGAAAATGATGAAGCAGTAACTAGAATCACTGGAATTGACAATCAAATCGTGAGAAGATTGGGAACGATCTTGAATGTTTTAAACTGCAAAGAAAATGTCGATTCTACAAAATATGGAGAATATGCATCGAAAACTGCATCTCTTTTAGCAGAAATGTATCCACTGAAGAAGTTGACCCCGACTGTCCATAAAATATTGGCGCATGGCAAAGATATAATTGAGTACCAGTCTTTGCCAATTGGAGAGCTTTCTGAAGAAGCACATGAGTCTCTTAACAAATTTTATAAAAAATATAGATTGCAGAACACATTCAAAGCATCAAGGGTAAGGCAAAATGAGGACCTCTTCAACATGTTGGCAGCATCTTCCGATCCACTTATTTCTTCCCTGCGGCATGTGAAGTCACGCATAGAGTTAGAAAATAATTATAGTTTAGAAATGATTAGTCTTTTAGATATACCTTCTCTTACGAATTGTGATGAATATTTTACAGAAAATTGAAAAAATAAATTTAAAAAAGAAGTAATTTTTTTTTAATTTGTTGGGTAATAATTTAAAACATAAAACCCTAAAGAAAAAAAAAATAAAAACAATCTAAAAATGTAAAAATAATTTTTTTTAGTTAACATAAAATTGATTTTTCTACAAAAATCAGCGTAGCACCCTTTCCAAACGCTCATTTCATAGGCTGAACAGTTATCTATCATATGCTGTTTAAACTGTTCAATTATGTTATTCGGTTCAAAAGATATGATTTTTGCAATGAAAAAACTCAAATGGCGCCACTGTGCGACGGTCAATTGAGGTAAATTGTGGATTGTGTTCCATATAAATTATGTGTGCTGCCAATGCTGTAGAATAAAGCTAATGCCATCGGCTTGTTCTGCGTTTAGTAGTATATTCTGCTAATAACTTATCTATATTGCCAACGCCTCCTTTAGATTGGTTGTAATAGATTATAATTTAAGGTTTAGCAGTCAAATTTGGTTCTGTTTTAGGCTTTGAATGCATCGTAGATAACATAATCACAGCCTCTATCTTTTTTGGAACGTAGGAGCACAAAGTTGCCTCTTTACTGAAGACGAAATTAACAGAATTTATTTGCCTAAAATAATATTTTTCAAAAAATAAACTAATGTTCTTCATACATATGAATATATTTACCTGTCTCTATGCGGTCTCATGTTTGATGGCAGAAACCGTTTGTTCTTTCGTACGGTTCCAACTAGTATTAAGTTCCATGTATTCAATGTCCGAGCCAATTGTAGGGAAGTCAAGAAATTATCTGTTGTCACATTTATTCCCGAATTTTTATATGCACTTACAAGGTTTAAAACTGTTCTTTCACCAACGTTTGTTTGACGATCGCCTCCCGTTGGCTTACCTGTGTATAGCTGACTATGAAGAAGATATGAATTCTTTGAATCACATGCCCAAAATATTTTTTGAATTTCTGACAAATTTAATATTTTTGGAAGGACTCTGTCATTTTATCAATTTCAATTCACTTATATCGGGCCACAAATCAATTAGGAATGAAATTGTAATGTCAGTGTGTCGGTGAATGTGCTAAAACTCATACAAAGGGGAATCACAAAAATAATATTGAGTTCTGTTCAAAAACTATGACGTCAATATAGCGAGTAATAAATCAAAATTCATAAAAGAGGAATACCCAAATTCGTATTCAAGTTACAGGGATTCCCACAATAATGTTTTTGTTTCGTATATTAATGCTCGCGGTTGTTAAATACATTTTTGTGCTGAAATCTTATAAAAGGGGAAAACCCAAAACATATATAATATTATAAGGAATCCTTTAAAAAAATCATTTTATGTCAATTTTACGTACAGTACGATGGAGAAGGTGTTTTTTGTCACTCACAGAAGGGTTAAAGTTGCTACTAACACATACATAAAATTATACAATGCTATGTGTGTGTTTATTTAATTTGTTAATGTGTTTGTTTTTTGTGTAGATTTGTGAATTGGCTATATTTTATTACCGTATCTTTATGGTCTTTATTCAATGAAAAAATAAATAATCATAGAACTTACACTCGAATTTCGAGGGCTGAATTTGCTAGTTTATATTAATATGTCTACCTGCAGATTAGAAAAATTTCGTATTGAATGCTATATTTTTATTGGCACTAGGTTGAAAAATGGATGGATCCTGACCATATTTAGTAAAGTCATTTCTTTTTTGCACAGAAGTATACAAAACAAATTTGAGAAAAATCTGTGCAATATTTTTTGTTTTTGATAGGTTTAAGTGAAGATCAGGAGTCAGTTAGTTTTATGTGTGGGCTATAACTAAGAATTATCCTATAGGTTTGGTTTTTAAACTTCTGGTTAACGGATGTAATAAACATACACAAAACCAAATTGAACGAGATCTATGTAATAATTTGGACCTTACGGAAATTTAAGTCGACCTCACTTGTTTGTGGCTAGGTCTGAACATGGACCGATTTTCACATATTTTACTAGCGTTCGTCCCATAGCCGATAAAAATTTACGTAAGTTTCCTTAAAATATATTCGTATTTGCGACTTGTAGTTTGATTACAAGGTTTCCATGTACTCGGATGGACGGATATCGCTAATTAGACTCAGAAATTGATTCTGAGTCGATCGGTATAATAAAAGATGGATCTAGGTTACATATAACATCAGCATAAAGTCATTATACCCTAACCATATAGTGGTATAGTGGTTAAAAATATGATTATTCCGTTCGTCCGTCTGCTTTTCTATTGGTCTATGTAAACATTTTAATCAAACTACGGGCCCCAAATATAAATATATTTCGACGAAAAATGGTATATCTGTGGTTTTCTAGAAAAACCACGTATGTCATAAAATCAAAATGTTCAGGAGAGCCAAAAAAGTTATATTTGAAATTATGGGCTCGATGTAAAGTTTGTAGGGCTTTTTATTTAACAGTCCTATAGATATGGGCAATAAATTATAAAAAATTTTGGGTCAAAAATCTTCATAGGAATAGATCCTAGATAAGGACGAAAAAAACAACATGTAAATTACACTTAAAGTGTGTGCAGATAAAACAACTTATATCGGTAAATGTCGTTTTCTTTGAAAAAGAAAACTACCAGTGCAACTACATATTTAGACATAAGTTGTTGTTGCTTGAAAAATTGATTTTTTCTTTCGTCAACAGAAAGTTAACGGGCCTTGGGGTGAGAATATAACAACATATCAAGAATAACAGTGACAAGAAATAACAGAAATAAACACAACAGTTTTTATAAGTGGTTATAAAATGGAAAATAATCCAAAATTATTTTGCATTTTTTTTCATTAATAACAACGTATGTCGTTATGTGTCGTTTTCTGAGAAAATTATTTGTCAGCGATCAAGCGTTGGTTGGCAGACGTCGTTAGTGCTGCAAATTAATTTAATAAACATTTAAGTTACGACGTTATTTAAAGAAAAACTCAGAAATGGTCAATATTTTTTTTTTAAATTAAACACAGGTAAAGAGCGTTACATATTATTATATTTGGCATCGTTAACTCAAAACTGACAAAAATGGACATACGGGGTCATTCCAGAAAACCACAGATATAAGCTTATATTGGGTATAGGACAATCGTTATTGATATTGCTGAAAATCTTTATATGTTCACATCTAGCCCGAATGCAAGAATCTCTATTAGATTGACTTAAACTGCCGCAAGATTCAGATTATCATACAACTATTGGTCAAAGGTGAAATATTTTCGTTTATTACACATAAATCAGTAGTCCAACCAAGAATCATATATATATAGATGAGGATGTGCAAACTGCAATTTGGTCATCATGAAACTGATAATGCAAGAGTGGCAGATCTCATAATGTGCATTTGAACATCGATCACAGTTATGAACAAGAGTGGCAGATCTCAGAATGTTCATTTGGCCTAGCATTGAACATGGATCACAGTTATGAAGAAGAAGTTACAATAAGCAGCCATTTTCAGAGATTACAAATATGTACTAAAAAGAGTTTAAAAACGTAATATCGAAAAATTTTTTAGGAGAAAATATGAAACTGGAATTGTTTAAAAAAAAATGCAATATATTATATATTATAATTTGGAATAAAAACTAAAATTTTTTTTAAGGGTATACAAAGTTTTTTATTTATATTTAGGAACTTTTTGCTTTTAAATAAATTTATCCTCAAAATCATTGCCTTTATTTCATTAAAAAAAATCAGTAACAAAAAAATCTCTTTTTGAATCTATGTAGTGGCCCCGAAAGGGTCCTTTTTATATTTTATAGCCTTGAAAAGGCCTTTTTAATATTTTAAATTTTTTGGCCATGAAGAAGGCCCTTTATATGTTGAATTTGGCAACGTAGCAGCAACGGCGAGCTTTTGTACCTTCCGTCATAGCATGGTTATCCCAAAGAGCTAAATAGTGAATAAAAAGAAAAGTAAATATTTTATTAATAATATTAGAAAATGTGCTATCATTTATAATCGCGCTGCATTTCTTTTTTTCTTTCCAAAACCAATTTGTAATTTTGTGGTAAGCTACATTTTTTAAGAAATTTATTTTTTTAAAAAAAAAGGTACTATTCTAAGAAAATGTACTTTTTAACAAAGGCAATTTTTTAAGAAAAGGTATTTTAAAAAAATACTTTTTCCAGAAAATATATTTTTTAAGAAAAGGTATTTTTAAGAAAATCACATGTTTAAAGAAAAGGTACTTTTTAAGAAAAGTTACCTTTTTTTTAAAAACTAACTTTTTTAAAAAAAGATAGTTGTTAAGAAAAAGTACTATTTAATATACTTTTTAAAGAAAGGTGCTTTCTTATCAAAAGGTACTTTTCTAACAAAATATATTTTTTTAAGAACAGCTACTTTTTTTTAACAAAATTTCGACAAAATATAAACTTAAGAAAATATGCTTTTTTAAGAAATTCTATTTTTTTAAGAAAAGGTACTTTAAAAAATACGTTTTAAGAAAATGTATTTTTAAGGACTATTTTTTGTATATACTTATATACTTTTTAATTAAAGGTACTTTAAGAAAAGGTACTTTTTAATAAAAGGTTCTTTTTAAGAAAATGTACCCTTATAAAAAAAAGTACTTTTTTTAACAAAAGTTACTTTTTTAACAAAAGGTTATTTTGTAACAAAAAAGGTACATTAAAAAAATGTTTTTTTATAAAAAGTTACTTTTTTACAAAATTTTTTAAACCCTTTTAACTCTCTCTGTCGTGGGGTAACCCCATTCGCACTTGGCCCATAGTCTCGTTGTGGCTACAGATTAATTATGGGCTAGTCACCCACAGACACGGAGTGATCTAAATATCATTTCCCTCATCCGATCGAACTGAAACTTGGTGCATACACTTGCTGCGAAGAAAAAATTAACTTTCACTTATGCCGTTTTTTTTTCTGACAAAAAATGACGCCCTTTTTTTGCCCTATTTTCGAATTGCGTATTTTTTTATATATTCTGAATTAAGAGCAACCTTATCTTATACACCAATCGAAAGGCCTCAAAGTCGAGCCCTCGTAAATCAGAAAAAATTCCAGCCATTGACTTCTTTCAGGTCATAGTATGAGAATATTTGTTCCCCTTTTTTGAATATTTTCGCCATATGACTTCCAAGAGGATAATAATAAATTTTTTTTCGCATTTACCAACACAGCACTTTGAGACCTTTCGATTGACACATAATATAAGGTTGCTCTTAATTCAGAATATATAAAATATTACACTTTTCTAAAAAAGGGCAGAAAAAGGGCGACATTTTTTGTCAGAAAAGAAAACGGCATTAGTTAAGCACAGTCACGCATTTATATTTTAAATTTACTTTAAGTTTTTTTTATAAAATAAAATTTTTGAAAAAATTATACATTTCTATTTCCTTATTTGGATTTTAAATTTGTTTTCAATTTCACATATTTTTTCAACCATGTTTGACAAATTTCACATAAAAAAAATGTCTTATGAAATTTTTCAAAATAGCTTTCCTTGATAAAATTAAAACTGCTCAAAAATTGAAACTATTCAACTTTTTCGCTTTTGAAATTTGTTTTGTTTTCTTGTATTAATTACTAGCTGTAAGCCGATGCGCTTCGCTACACCCCTCGTAACGAAATTAAAAGCAGGCAATACGTTTTGTAGAAAACTATTGTTTTGTATAGGAGGTGCCACACACATTAGTCTGATTCCGCCCATTTTTTGGGCAACTGCTCACATTGATAACTTATGAACTCAAACAAAGTCGCAAGACTTTCATTAATACAGTAATCTAGTTATTTTATATTAAATACTTACTTTGTATGGGAGGTACCACGTCCACTGGTTGAATCTCACCCATTTTTTTTATGGGACTACTCACATTAATAACTCATGAACTCAGACAAAATTCCAAGGGTTTCACTATTACAGTACTTCAGATATATGACATTATATATTTAATTTGTATGGGAGGTACCACGCCCACTGATCTGATTCCGCCAACTTTTTTTCTAGTACTAACGTTGATAACTTATGAACTCACACAAAGTCCCAAGACTTTATCTATAACAATACTCTAGATATATGACATTTAATATTTACTTTGTATGGTGGGTACCAAGCCCATTGGTCCGTTCACGCCCATTTTTCCGCAACTCTTCGAATTATTTATATATGTACATGTACAGAGTTCCCGAACTCTTGTTGTCGTAGTACTCCAGATATTATATGTTAAAATTAGATGTTAAAAATTGACTTTGTATAGGAGGTGCCACGGCCACTTGAAAAGTCAAAAAAAAAAAAATATAGCCCATTTTTCCTTCCGGATAGGCAGTTACCTACTGTAAAAATTTCAAGACGATCGGTCCAGTGGTGTAGTCTCCTATAAACCACAAACAAACAAACAAACAAACACGCAAACATACACAACTCAATTTTGATATATAAGATATGTGTATGTGTTTGTTGTTTCTTAGGCTTAGTCTTAGAGCCAGTTTTTGGGATGTAGTTCAACCTTGTTTATTGGTTTAACGAAGTTTAAACTTAAAATGCTGTTTTTGAGATCAAGTTTATTTCATTTTAACTGTAGTTTAACCGGCCAAGATTGGCCGTTTAAACTAAATTTGGAGTTGTCGAAACATAACAGCTGTGAATGAAAATTATACATAAATAAAACAGCTGTTTAGAAAGGTCGAAAACAATATTTAGGAAATTTTTGAAAATGTTTTTTTCCTCCGATGATGAGGATTATAGCGATTCGAAAATCTACGCTAATTTAAATATAACCATAATAAGAAAGCCAAGAACAATTCGAACGCGTCCAAATGATTTTCATTTATATAATGATTTGGAGTTTTATCAGCGATTCCGCTTGCCCAAATCATCGGCTTATATGGTGTTGGAGCTCATAGGACCACATATTAAAAATCCAACTACTTGGTACGTATTTCTATTCAGTTTTATGGACTTTTAAAATTATTTAACAAATTATTTTTAGGAACCATGCTTTGTCGGAAGAACAAATGTTATTAATAACATTGCGGTTGTATGCAACTGGGGGAATGTTAATGACGATTGGGGATCTTAATGGAGTATTTAAATCTACCATTTCAAAAGTAGTTACGAAAGTTTCTCATAATATTGCCCTTTTAAGGGCTACTTTTATAAAGTTTCCCGAATCACAACAGGAAATTTTAAAATGCAAAAAGGATTTTTATAAAATTGCTAAATTTCCAAAAGTGGTTGCAGCTATTGACTGCACTCATGTTAAAATTATTTTAAATATTTTTACTTTAAACTATTTTACTTATTTTAGGTGGGAACAATGCGGAGATCAATCGCAACAGAAAAGGATTTTTTTCCATTAATGTGCAAACGACGTGTGATGCCAATCTAAAAATCACAAATATAGTAGCTCGTTGGCAAGGATCAGTCCATGATTCTGATTCGGAATTCTAAAATCTATTCCCGATTTGAGAACGGAGACTTTGGTGATAGTTTAATATTGGGAGACAGTGGATATCCAAATAAAAAATATATTATGACTCCTTTATTAAACCCCAAAAATGCAGAAGAAAGTCTGTATAATGAGTCGCAAATTAGAACACATTGCTCTGTTGAAAGAAGCTATGGCGTTTGGAAAAGAAGATTTCCCATTTTATCTTTGGGCCTTCGTTTAAACTTTAAAAAAGTCCAAAGTATAATTGTAGCTACAGCTATACTTCACAACATTTGTTGTATTAACAATGATACCAATTTGCCAAATTTAGAAAAACATTTGGAAGAAGCTGTGGATTTTGTGCTTTCAGTACCTAATAATAGAGATTCCAGCCATGATTCAAACAACTTAGTACGACGTGTTCTAATAAATGATTACTTTAAAAAGCTGTTGTAATCAAATTGGGTACAAATTAATTTTAGTGACGCCCTTACAAAATGAATGAACTCTGTCAGTTTCAGAAAAGACCAAGATGAGTCCAATGGTGCCTAATTTAATAACCATAACATAAAAAACAGTTGTACTTATTATGCATATAGTTTTTATTAATATTTAAATCAGTATTTATAATAAATCCTAAAAATATTTTAAATGTTTGGCATATTCGTTTTTTTAAAGCAATTTACATACAGCTGACAAAAAAATGAGATCTTTTCATAAGACTATATTTTAAAATAAAATAAGAAATGATAGTATATAAAGGTAAAATTAAATCAATTAAAAATTTTACTATTATAATTTGAAATTAGTAAAATTCCAAATAATGTGTAGATACTATAATAAATAAAATTGAAATTTTCCATTTCTTTGTACTTTTTTCTTTTAGTTTACTTTTCTACACGTTTTTTATAACTCTTCCCCTTTGTATATCTTACGGTCTTTTTTGTTTTGTTAATTTTTTTTTAATTGGCTTATTTCCAACTCGTATTTTGTTTTTTTTTAACTACCATTCTTCCTCAATCACATTAATTTCAATGTTAAGTTTTTTCTTTTTTAATTCACCTACTTCTGCCCAAATATCTTTTGTGTTTCGCTTTTCTCCTGTATAGAGCGCTTCATGTTTTTTAGACTTGAGCAGTGTAGGCGAATATTTGACCCATTTAGGGGTTTCCTTTGGTTTTTCCTTTTCCTCAATTAAACATTCAATTGAATCTTCTAATAAATACTCCTTTGCAATTTCCATCATCTCAAGATCTAAAACAAATGAGTTTATGAAAATATCAAGTGTTAATACTTAAAAAACATAACTTACTTGGTGGCGATACAAAGTCATCGTCGTAAATAGACTCGTGCCCAACCATCTGCTCCTCGTGTACAATTTTAAGTATGTTTTCGGCGAAAGCAGACACTTGTGAAGGTGGCTTTCGACCGCCACCCGTTCTATATACTTCTTGTTTATCTTGTGCATAGTTTTTTTTTTGCAGTCTTCTTTTGGTTTTCATATTTGGTTTTCAAGTTCTTGAAGAATCGAAAATTATCAAAAGCTGAATTAAATTCTGCTTCAATTTCTAACCCTGCATTAATTTTGTCTTCGGAAGAGGTGCGATCAGTTTTTTTGCACTCGATTGTGTCTTTTTTTTTATCCACCAATTGAATTAAAAATTTAATTTCTTTTGTTGAAAAATTGGTTGTCCGTTTGTTGCCTTCCATCTTAACATTTATTTCAAAGTCCATTTCATATTTAATAACAATAGAAATATTTAATTATTGGGCACAAAAGAAACCTACTTTTTTTTCGCGCGTTTTGTTTATTCTTTTTTGACATTTGCAAGTGTTACCATATTTATTTTGAAAATGGCATTACTTTTTTTTGGTGTATAATATGGTAATCTTATTTAATTTGAGATTTCTTAAACCATCACTGATAAACAGCATGGCAGTTTAAAAGCAGTTTATATTTTATTATAGTTTAACTAAACAGCAGTAAAACTAAGTTTGATCGTCCTCCCAAAAACGAGCTCTTAGTGTATGTGTTTGTTGTTTCCCAGTCAGCATTTGAAAGCTTGTTTAAACAATCTCGCTTGAAGATCGAGTCATAAAACCGTGTCATAATTTCATTACATCAATAATCATAGATATGATTCTTGGTTAAATGCTAACTGGGCTTTTATGTTCTTGCTTCATAACAATGTGTGCGTTTTGTCAAGTAAATAATACGTTTTTTTTCGAATGATCTTGCTTATTAGCAATGTGAACGAACATAGTTTGCGTAACAATGTGTGTGTGTGTTGTGCAAAGTAAAAACTTGGAACTTAAAACTATTTATACAAATTTTTATATCGTACATGCATGATCATAAATTTTTGAATATTCTCAGATCTGCCACTCTTGCTTTCATGATCCAATTGCAGTTTGCACATCCTCATCTATATATGATTCTCGGTCCAACAATAAATCTTTCTAAAATTTGGTTTGTATATGATCCTGAGGAAATTAAGTGACTTCGTTGACTATGGTCGCGACCGGTCGATTTTTTGAGCTCTCCGCCTTAGAAAAATAAAATCCAATATGAACTCTCACAATTCCGCAGGATGCAAATTAATAAGAATACCACTCATCTTTGGTTTATTAGTACTCTTTATATCGCGCAACTCTTGATAGAGGATTGCGTATAGCCGGTCTCAACCGACTTTGATTTTCTTACTAGCTTTTATACCCTATACCACTATGTGGTAAGGGTAAATGAGTTAGTTCTGATGTTTGCAGCTCCCCAGAAATCCAGAGATCGAAAATATGAATATATTTTTATGAGCATTGTTGTATTAGCTTCTATCGGCCGCAGGACAAACACTATTGAAATTAGTGAAAGTTTAGGCATGTTCAAACATAGTTCCCATATAAATATAGCATTCGGTATGACGTTTTCCATAACAATGCTACTTATATTTGGTTAAGCATATTTTCTAAATCCAACTAGAGTAATCCTGCCCGCGATGCTGGACAACACAATAATATACATTTACGCCTTTGCATTAAAACTGAAATCTAGAAATAATTGACATTTTCCTGAAAAAGAAGAACAAAAATAAATTTTTTAAAGTGAGAACATCAAAAAAAAAAATAGTGTAGTGCTTTGTGGTAAACGACATATTTATTATCGCCATTTTCAGAAACAATGATTAAAGACGACAGGAAAAGACTGACCTTGAGCTTTATTAATAGACATTGTGAATGGGAAACAGTAATCACTGAAAATCAAATGGCATATCAGTGGGAATTATTGGGATGTGTAGTATTAAAACATCTTCGCCTTTGAATTTCCCATTTAAAATTTTTGCTTCAATTACATAATTCATTAATTCTTGACCGCATGTATTGTACCGTTCATAATTTCACTGGATCTATATTAAGAAGCATAATGATTGGAGATCCGATTTTCAATTGTAAATTATGCGATGGCATTCCAAGCAAATCAAGAGAATTCAAAAAATTGGTTGGATAATGTAATGCGTCTTCTTCATCACAGTATCAACAGATTATTGTGTGATCAATTCCAGTTTGAATCATGAAATTCAAATCATTGCCATCTTTATTTTTTCCTTCTAATGTATGTAGCTCTTTCACTCAACCAAGCATGATTATACCCCATACCACCATGTGGTTTGGGTATAATCACTTTGTGCTGCTGTTTGTAACTACCAAAAATGTTTGACTTAGACCCATCTTTTATTATACCGATCGAATCAGAATCACTTGCTGAGTCGATTTAGCGATGTCCGTCCGTCCGTCCATCCGTCTGTAGGTCCATGTTAACCTTTTAATCACAGGTTGCAAATATGAATATATTTCGACGAAATTTGGTATGTAAGCTTCCATCGGCCATATGATGAACGCTATTGAAATTGGTGAAATTTGATCCATGTTCAGACCTAGTCCCCATACAAATGAAATCGACATGAATTGTCATAAGATCCAAATTATCATATAGATCTCAGTCAAATTGGGTTTGTATGTGCTTATTACATCAAGTAATTAGTAGTCCAAATAAAATCCCTATAGGAAAATTCTTAGTCATAGCCCCATATAGAGCTGCTTCCCGATCTTCACTTAAATCTATAAAAAAAAACAAAAATATTGTACAGATTTTTCTCAAATTTGGTTTGTATATATTTTTTCAAAATATAAGTGACTTTACCAAATATGGTCAGGATCGGTCCATTTTTCGACCTAGTCCCCATATAAATATAGCAACCGACATATACTTTTTCATGTCTGCAGCCAAAAAAATAAATTACAATGCCATTCAAATTTGGTTTATGCTTATTTTCTATATCCAATTAGTTGTAGCGAAGAGATAAGGTCTCTAAAACATGGTATAGGGTATCGTATAGTCGGTCTAGACCGACTATAATTTTCTTATTTGTTTTTATCTTGATTTCGAAATAAAGCAAAATGAATCAACATCTAGTTTATCTTATCTTGACGCCATTTTCTAAGTCTGTAATGCGAACGTCTGTTACAGCTGTGATCGGTTAGTAAGCACGTGATAAATATGCACTTTTATACACTTTCGATCTAAGTGCTGACAACTGATCATAAAATCGATAAAATCTTTAAAGCTTCCTTATAGTTTTAAAACAGACAAAAGTAAACTTTAAAATTTACAAGTAAGAGTGTTAAATTCGGCTGTGCCGAATCTTTGATACTCTCCACCTCGGTTTGAGTATTGATAATAAATGTAAACAAAATATTGGAAAAATATGCATTCGTTTCCTATATGAATGCGTTTCCGGTTATATGACATAACTTCTCGTTTAATTTAGTTTTTGCTACTTAAATAGCTCGCCTTAACCTCCATTGCAAAGGTAATGGTTGTGTAGGGTGGCTATGTGCATTAAATCGTGCTAATTGAAGATGGCTGTATAGTTTCTTTTAACTGGCGAAATATTTTTCATTGCAGCCATGTAGGTCGGATGGAGTAACAAAATAATAACCAAAAAAAAGGTCTCTCAATTTTTTTATTAAAATATTGCCATATTTGGAACACATAGAGAATAAATTTATAATAATAAATAATTAAATTAGGGATTCCAAACGCAAAAAACCAAATGTCCCAAACATTTTAAATAAAATAATTTGTCATCTTTATTTCTGAAAAACTTCAAATATTCATCCAAAAAAAAATTGTGAAAAATAATATATGTATGTATAAATAACATTCTCATCAAATTGCGTTTATTTATGCAACAATTTTTATGTTCGCAATTATTAAGTATCATTTGAGGTTTTCTTAAATTCATTGAATTTAATTTAATGTTTTCTGTAGTGCGAATTCAACGATCCGACAGAATTTCAACGATCCGACAGTCGCAAAATATATCGACAGCTATTGTTGTTGGAACTGAGGATTAAGTGATTCACTAAGTACAGACAGTCGACAAATCTATTTTTCTATTTATTTAAATTGTAAACGAGTGGCATCTCTGTTAGAATAAGCGAAAAATACAACGAATAGAAAAAAACAAATTTCTTCGTGTTTGACAGGATGATTTTATGTTTATGTTTAATATCTCTATTTTTTTTACTAATATTTCTGTTAATTTATTTGAAAATGGAATAATGAATTGAATATGCTATATAATTTTTTATTTATATAAAAAAGTTTTTTAATAGAAGCAAAATATTTTCACTATTCTATGATTTTGATTTATGTATGACGACATTTCAACCTAAAAATTTAAGTTTTTATCGATTGAATAAACAACACAAAAATGGTTGTCGTTTAGATAACAACAACAGCTGACTTTAACAATAGCGAATATCGTTTATAAATTTTACTGATAATTTTGCTTTTCTTTTTTAACGATTCGACAATCGTTAAAAGAAGTTACTGGAAAGCTATTAATTTCTCCTGAATGACAATATTTTTTTTTTATGTAAACATTTTTTATATGTAAACATATTTGGTGTTTTTTTTTTGGAATTTCAATTTGTGTTTAACGAATAAAATTTATATATGAAAGATACAATTGATGTCTTCTAAATTTAAAATTATTATTTCCGACGTTTCGATATGATTTTCTGAAATTCAGTTAATATTTTCTAATTTATAATTGGAAATTTTAATTCCAGTTTTTAGAATTGATATTTTCTTAAATTTGAATGGAAAATTTAAAAAGTGCAATTTTGTATTTATGTGAAGAATAATGCTTTAGTAATTATAAACGATTTTTAAAAATTAGATGTAATCGCAATCAGATATTTTATAGGTAAAGCAGAATAATAATTCTATATAACTATGTAGAACTTTTTTGAAAGCAAAAAACTCATTGATAACTCGGTAACTCTATTTCGTAAAGACAACAAAAAGTTAAAATGCCAAGCTTATGTTCATATTTGTAAAAGAATAATGAAAAAACGTATGAAATAAAAGACCAGCCCGTGTATACTCTTAACATTGTTATGTATAATATCTATTTGAAAATATTGACATTCGTGTTAAAATAGAAATAACTATTGCAAAGCTAATTAGAACAAAAATTGTGGCGCCATCTATTGTGGCATAGTCACGCTGAGCAAACTGAAGTGACACTCTGTTAAAGCAAAATAAATGTATTTTCCCCACAACAAAATATTGCAGAATTTTATGTAAATAAAATAATATACCGATTTATTTTTAACATGCAGTTATTATGGATATAGAATATATGTATATTATTTGTATTATTTAATATGTGTATGTGTGTATGTATATGTAAATATTACACACAAAAAATACAACATCAAACGTTATTTTTGTGTTTTTCTCTTTAAATAAATTAGTACATAAATTTTTTTTTGCTAAATTTACATTGTTTTCTTTTTATTAACAACTAGGTATTTTAGCATTATTTGCGTTAGATGCTGGTGAATTTTTACTCCCTTTATATTAACTTGTAGTGTCTGCTTGTCGAAAAAATTTTGGATCGATTTGAACCCCTTTACCGTGACCCAATCGATCTGAAACTTTGCAGGCAGGCTCGTGGCAATGACAGAAATGATATAGTAAATTTTTTTAGTGATGCCAAAACAATGGAAACTTTTAAATTTTTCTACCAGAATTGATAAAAAAAATGTACAAAGGGTTAGTTCTTATTATATTATTACCACAACGACCACAAAAACAACAAGTCCAGCTATGACAACAATATAACATTTAGAATAACAACAAGAACGCTATAGAAACATCATATTTTTCATTTTTTTTTTTAATTTTTCAGAGATTTCCCTGGACCTGTTCCACCGATTTTAATGATTTTTGAAATAGCAATCTTCCCATGAATTTGGAGAGTCATTCTCACTAAAAATGATCACCTTAGCTATCCTATTGAGGGCGTGATCGTGACAAGAACAACATAGAAAATTATATTTTTTCAAGACTTTTTTTAGTTCTTCATTCAAATCTCGGGCCCTAATAGACCGATATGAACGATTTTAAATAGCAAACTTTCCAGGATGTTAGTGAATCATTTTTTATGTCAACGATCACCCTAGCTGCCCGACTGATGCCGCCATCGTGATTTCCACAGACGGACAGACGGACAGACCGACAGACGGACATCGCTATGTCAACTCCGGTTGTTATAAGGATCACAAATATATATATTTTATGGGGTCCAAAATTTTTTTTCTAGTTATTACAAACGAAATGACAAACTTATATATACCCTCTGCACACTTGAGTGGAGGGTATAAAAATGGCAATTTGGTGCTATTAGATATGTAACACCACAATTTACACATTAAAACAACAACCCGATAAGTTTATTATCTCGACCTGTGTAAAAGCTTTGTTTGCATTCTTTTTATAAGTGTACAAATTTTCCAAAAAATAAAAAGTATAATAGTTATTTTTTCATAGAATTTTATTCAAAACTTTTTTGTGAACGAATGGTATCTGATAATAAATATTGCATCTTTCTGTGCTTTCGTTATTGCAATTCGAGATTTATTAATTAAAGCAAAATGTATAAATTTATCAACTCCATATTGTACAACACTTCTTTGAATTTCTAGAAAATTATTTTATCTATTGAAATACATACAGAACGGCAACTTTTGGTGCTAGAAGCATTCTCTGTTTTTAACTTGTATTTTGCTTTTTCTGCATTGTATGTTTACCATTGTTTCCGTGTGTAAAAGTTCAACAAGAATTTTAGCACAAAGTTCATGTTTTTATACGGAAGTTTTCATAGAAGTGTATTTTCTGTTAACATTTATTTTGTAAGTTAACATTTATTTCCGCTTCACAGATGATGATGGATTTAGAACAGATGCGATGTCGTTTGTCTAATAAATTTTAATATTTTTAAGATTCGTAAAACAAATTGAGAAAATAAATTGATGTCAGTTCATAATTTTGTAGTAAATTGGAGTTTAAGCTTGTGGCACTTTCGTAATAAAAATTTATGATACTTTAAAACAGCCTGTGTGAAAAATAACCCATTAAACTTGTACTCAAGTTTTCATCTGTACTAAAATAATAATAATATTATATTTAAAAATGGATGTATGTATGTATGTATGTTTGTCGTTTATAGGAGACTACACCACAAAAACGATCGTCTTGAAATTTTTACAGTAGGGAACTGCCTATCCGACGGAAGGAAAAATAGGCTATATTTTTTTTGGATTTTTCAAGTAGGTGTGGCACCTCCCATATAAAGTGAATTTTTAACATCTGGAGTATTATGACATCAAGAGCTGTGAAACTATGCGCTTGTACATTAGGGTGGCCCTTAATAAAAAAAAGTGTTCAAACTCTCGGTCTCACCCCCTAGAAATTTGCGAATAGCAAAAAAAAAAAAAACTGAGAAATATAAAGTTTTGGGTAAATCAAAAAAAAAATCTAAAGGTGGCCCAACGCGATTGAAAATTTCAAGTGTGTTTATATGGGGAATATATGACTTTTTTTTTTCAGATTTTACAAAAATTTCGTTTAATTTTTTCGACAAGTTGTTATATGAGTCGATATAAGTACTAAATTATCTTTTCAAAAAGCTATATAACTTCAAAATAGAATAAAAACTTGAAAAGAAATAACAAATGCCCCAGACCACTTCTGTGGCAAAAAACTCTAGGTCATGAAATGTGATGAACATTTTTTCAACTTTAACAAATTGATCAAAGTCATAAATTTTTTTTGGTCTCTATACCTTAAGCTATTCAGATATGAAGTATTGTTTTATTACCACACTGTTAACCTATTGCGAAATGAGACCACAAATGGAAAATTTTTTTGATAAAATTTTGAAAACTCCTTTTTTTTTTTAAATTTTCTTAAACAAAATTTCTAAAAATGTATCTGGCACTTTAAGGTTTTATTAAATTTATGCTAGAGAGTAATTGTGTGAATTGGTAAGAAAATTCCTCTGGCAGTATTTTTTTTGCGGATTTCGAGGCAAATTATTTTTTTTGTGAAATATTCAGTAAATGTACTCTTTCTGTATACTTTGTATCAAAAAGTTACAATTTTTTTCTTTTTGAATGTTATATATTATCCTATTAGCCTAGGGTTCCTGAAAAAAAGTAATATTACCCCATTAACCCGTTTGGACATGGGGTCGCATATGACCCCAAGCTAATGAAAGACAATTTATTCAATTTATTTATTCAATTTATACATTGTACATATTCAACTAACTTGAAGAGTTGCGAAAAAAATGGGCGGGATCGGGCCAATGGGCGTGGCACCCACCACACCAAGTAAATATTTAATGTCATATAATTAGAGTACTGTAATCGATAAAGTCTATGGACTTAGTACGGGATCAAACCAGTGGGTGTGGCACCTTCCACACATGGTAACTATCTAGAGTACTATGATGGCCACAGTCCTAAAACTTTCAGTTGGTTGTTAATGTAAGTAGTGTTCCAAATATGAGCACGATTGGGTTAGTGGGCGTGGCACTTTCCACACAAAAAAATTATCTGGAATTTCTGAAAACCCCGACAGTCTTGAAACTAGGTGTGAGTCCACGAATGATGAGTGCTAGCAGTCATGTAAACCAGTCATCAAACCAGTGGGCGTGGCATCTCCCATACATGGTAAATATATATCTTCATTATGAGCGTCAGAGTCTTGAAACTTTCCGCACGTAAATTTGTTGCTAATATAAGTTGTCGTACAAAAAGTTAAAGCGATTGAATTAGAGGGCGTGGCACGTAAGTTATTCATGTGATTAGTCTAACATAAAGTCAGCTTGCGCGGAGCAGACGGCGTGCCACCGCCCACATTACTGGAGCGCTATAAAAGATAAAGCCTTTACACTTTGTACAAGTTCATCAGATATTAATGTGAGTAGTCAGATAAAAAATGTTGCGGGATAGGATTAGTGGGCATGGCACATCCTCTAAAAAGAAGTATTAAGGTTAAAGTGTCAATTTTGAAACTTTTGATAAGCTCATTAATTAGCAATATAAGTAGTCGTGGAAAATATGGGCAGAATCGCCAAATGCAATAAAAAAAAAAACACAATTCTGTCAACTTAACTCAAAAGGGCGCAGCCCATTGCCGGTGATAGTTTGTACGAAGTGATAATTTATTTTCATCAAATTTATTATAATAAATTTTTTTTTGAATTTTATAAAAAAAATTTGAGAATGCAAAAAATTTGGTACTGGCCAACAAATTCAATACTTGAGCCACTGTGAGGCAACATCAATTATTATGTACGGACACAATTTTTTCACCTAAAAAACAAGTAAGAAAATTTTAGTTGGTCTAGGCCGGCTATACGATACCCTATACCATGGTTTAGAGACCCTATCGCTTCGGTCCAACCAATTGGATACAGAAAATAAGCATAAACCAAATTTGAGGGGAATTTTTTTTAATTTTTTTGGCTGCAGATATGAAAAAGTTCATATCGGGTGTTATATTTATATGTGGACTAGGTCAAAAAATGGTACAATCCTGACCATATTTGGTAAAGTCACTTATATTTTGAAAAAATATATACAAACCAAATTTGAGAATAATCTGTGCAACAGTTTTGTTTTTTTGATAGATTTAAGTGAAAATCGGGAAGCAGCTTTATATGGGGGCTACGACAAATAATTGCCATATGGTGTTTATTTTTGGACAAATGATAAATATATGTAATAAACACAAACAAACCCAATTTGACCGAGATTTCTGTATATGATAATTTGGATCTTATGGCAATTTATGTCGATTTCATAGGGGTCATCTGTATGGGGACTAGGTCTGAGCATGGACCGAATTGCACCAGTTTCAATAGCGTTCATCCTATGGTCGATAAAAGCTCATATACCAAATTTCATTAAAATATATTCATATTTGCGACGTATAGTTTGATTACAAAGTTTACATGGGCACACAGACGGACAGACGGACGGACGGACGTCGCTAAAACGACTTAGAAAGTGATTCTGAGCCGATCGGTATAATAAAAGATGGCATGCCATGTCATATTTTGTCTACATAGATATTTTGTTTATACATTACTAAGAATGTAAGTTTAATATAAGAAAAAGATTTAAGATGAAATAAAATTAATCTTATATAAAACATTGAAAAAGTAATTATTGGTGTTTTATTTCAAAATATCTTAACTGTCTCTAAGTAAGATAATAATCTTTTATACCTTCATGTCAATAATTGAATTTAAATATCGTCATAACCGATTCATTGTTCGACCTAGTCCCCTGCAAAAGTAAAATCCAATAGAAATTATGTTTCTCAAATTAGGTTCATGTAAAATTTCTGTAACTAGATTTTTCTTAATAACTTCTAAACCAAAATAACTTTTGAGTATTAATTAACATTTGCAAAAGTGGAGTAAGAGCTTGTTATTGATTTCCAAACCTAGAAAAACTAATCTATAATATTAATAGGCTAGGCAATTTCGTGTGACTGATGTTTTGTTCTACCAATTTATCCCGATTTTGACCAAAGGCACATTATTTGAAAGGTATTTCCTTTTAGCCGATTTGCAGATTTACAGATTTTTTAATTTTTCCTTTATTTTGAGTAAATTGCATTTAAGTTGCTACTAACACATATATAAAATTATACAATGCTATATGTGTGCTTACTAAATTTTTTAATGTGTTTGTAATAAAAATGAGTTTGTTTTTTGTGTTGATTTGTGAATTGGCTATAATTGATTAGCATACTTTTAGGGTCTTTATTTAATGAAAAAATAAAATTTCCTAGAATTTGCGTATGAATTTCTGCTTATTTGACACAGAATATAATTAACTCCAATTTATTAATCGCTGTGTGGCTGGGATATTTTTTCTTAAGTCTAGTTCTGCGAAGGCGAGTGGCTTGTCCGCAGATTCTAATTTTTTGGGTCCAGGGATAAGCCGGATTTGGCTAGTTTTTTTTTACAGCGACAGACCAAAGCCTCTGATGGGAAGCGAACCCACGACCACCGCATGATAGGCGAGCACGCTATCTACTCACCTACCGGGGCACTTATCATAACTATTTCTGAAGCGTCCGTATCATACCGTGTTAACGATTATGGGAATACTTTTTGCACAATTGTCATCATATATTTTTGTAGCTGGTGAAATTTTCTTCAATCTGAATTAAAACGAATTTTTGGAAATATGACTGTTTTTAATATGTTTTGTATTGCATTGCAAAGTTAATTACATATTTTCACTACTAAAAATGGGTTTGTGCAAATGAATTGAATGGAAAAAGAAATAAAATTCTATTTTTAAACTCTTTCTTTTAACTCAATCTCTATGTCTGTATGCCGTGGGGCAACCCCATTCCCCCTTATCCAATTGATCCGAAACTTGGCCCATTGCCTTGTTGTGACTACAGATTAATTTGGGGTAGTCACGCACAGTCACGCGTGGTCACGCATTGTCACGGAGTGATCTAAATGCCATTTCCCCTTATCCGATCGATATGAAATTTGGTCCATAAACTTGCTGTGAAAAAAAGGATTAACTTTGACTGAGTCACGCAGAATCACGTATGGTCACGCACAGTCACGGAGTGATCTAAATGTCATTTACCCTCATCCGATCGATCTGAAACTTGGTCGATATACTTGGTGTAAAGAAAGATCACCTTATACATAGTCACGCACGGTCACGGAGTGACTTAAAACCCATTTCCCCTTATCCGATCGATCTGAAACTTGGTCGATAGACTAGCTTTGAAATAGTATTAACTTTTACGTAGTCACGCACAGTCACTCATAGTCACATACAGTCACGGAGAGATTTAAGCCCCACTTCCCCTCATACGATGGATCTGAAACTTTGGCCATAGACTTGTTGTGGCCAAAGATTAATTTTAAGATAGTCACACACAGTCAAGCACAATCACGGAGATATTCAAAACTCATATACATATGGAAAGAAAGAGTTTTAATTAATACTTTGCTTTTATGAGTTAGATTATTACAAACGCATTAACAAATTTATTAAACACACACATAGCGTTGCATAATTTTATGTATGTGTTAGTAGCAACTTTAAATGCAATTTACTCAAAATAAAGGAAAAAATATAAAAATCTGTAAGTCTGCAAAATCGCTAAAAAGATATACCTTTCAAATAATATATGTTTGGTCAACATCTGGATAAAACGGTAGAACAAAGCAACGATCACAAGAAATTGCCTAGCCTGTTAATATTATAGATAATCAAGCAATTATAATGCGAATTCTAGCATGTTATGCCTCTTAGTGTTGACAACCTTGGTTATAATACTGTGCTTAGAATACGGATAGACGGTATCAAATATTGTGCTCAGGCGAGTTTTCCACTCTTATTTGATCCGCCCTAAATGTGAGCTTGGGCCTAGTTTTCTCTACCCGATACAATATGTCAATTGTCTCAGATTCTGATGTAACGCCTTTCTGGTTAGAAATCTCATGAACATCAAAATTGGGATTTGCTATAGTAATAGGATTTTAAAGAGTTGTCTGCATCTGCTGGTTCTTTTAACTTTTAAAGTCAAAAAGTGTAACATTGGCTCACTTTTGGAAAAGAAATCATAAAAAAGTAAAACATCCCCAAACTGTATGATTTTAATTAAAGTTTTTAATTTAAGACTTAATGTGGCCTTTAAGTCTGGCTATACGAAATTATTGTTATGCCAGACAAAAGATATTTATATAGACGAAAACATTTTGTTTTACTAAAGTTTGATTATATTTTTACAGACTTAAGTAAATAAAATTCGATTACACAAAAAAAAAAAAAAAAAGTAACACCTGTGTTGAATTGCTTTTTATTTTTTTTTTATATTGTAAAGTTGTTACTCGTTTTGCCGTTTAAATAACTCAGTTAATTTTTTTTTATCACAAAATGAAAACAAATTAACTTGAACTGTACTTTTCATGTTTCCTGCTTGTAAATCTTAATTTATCATAATTTGTCTGAATTTTTCTTTTGATTTTCTTTTTTCTCTTTTCTTTGATTCAAATAACTCTTTAATGCAAAATACATTTCGTTTGCATTTTTTTGGATCGTCTTTTTATAATATTGTTAAATGTTGTTTTTTTAAAGTTGTGTCATTTTCAATTAATTTTGTGGTGATGTTTTTTATTTTTACAGGTGCCCCGTCCGATCGGTCTAAAACTTGGTCGATAGACTTGCTGTGAAAAAAGATTAACTTTTAACTTTGAAGCTTTGTCCATAGAATTTTTGCGCCCAAAGATTAATTTCAAGATAGTCAGACATAGTCACGTAGTGATTTAAACCCCATTTCCCCTCATCGAATCAATCTGAAACTTTGGCCATAGACTTGTTGCGGCCAATTATTCATTTTAAGATAGTCACACACAGTTACGCAACAGTGACGGAGATATTCAAAACTCATATGCATAAGGAAAGAAAGATTTTTAATAAAAACTTTGTTCTTGTGTGTTAGATTTTTTTACATAATAAATTAATAAAACAAAATTTAACACAATTTTCATTTTTTTAATTTTTTTAATTTGTTTTAAATATTACAGACCAGTAACACTAATTGTTGACATTATACGTATATCGGTTTTATTTATTGCTTCTATTTCTGAGAAAAAAAAAAATAAAAAAAATTCAACTAGAATTCCAAAACATATTAATTTGTTTTAAAACAATCGAGATGCTTCTATTTTCAATTAGCGTCGTCTGCATGATCAAATTATAGACTCGGTTTTTGGAACTACCTCGACTGGTAATAGTTTATTGTCTGAGATAATAAAAATACGTTCATCTCTGACATTTTTATTACAGGAAGTAATCGTTGATGAGTTCATCCACTCATAGTTTATAAATCAGTAAAACGTGAAAATGAAATACCCCAAATTTAGCATTATTAGGTGTCCAACTATTAAAAAATATTTTAGAATATTAAACAGGCTTTAAAATTTTGTGGAAAAAAAATTTCTATTAGCCAGAAAATAAGGAAAAGTTGCTTTTGAAATAAAAACCACTCAAAAAAAAAAAAAAAATACCAAAAAAATATATAAAAATATTCTATCATTTATGATACTTCATATCTTTCCTTATTCAAGTGCCACTTTTTGATTGTTGATGTGAAATAAGAACTGATGAAAAGTACTACTGTTAGCAACAAAAAAAAAAAAATGTTACTAGAGACATATCTGTCTAAAAAACTTTGAGATGGAATGAAAAGAAGAACAGAATAACATAAAGGTAAACAAACTTTAAGTTATTGTTTAACTGGAAATGTGTTTGTTGGTGGAAACTCTGCACAGCTTTATACATTTCGATGCACGACATGATAAGAACTGAAAAGGGAAGTCATACTGTCATTCCTTGTTGTTGATGTGATGAGGCACATGTCTGTCGTCATGACGCTTGTAGCACTTCGAAAGCCACCATATAAAAAATGAATACATCTTGTAATCGAATCTGAATCATATGTGGTTATAAAAATGAGTGTAAACATTTTTTTGAGATGAGGTTTCTGCCTTTAGGGTTAGTTTTGTATAGATAAATTTTCCCAGACAAGAAATTAATAGCGAGCAAATCGGATGATTGTCAAGGACTGGAAGAAGAGATTATTTATACTAAATTAATGCGAAATAACCCAATAACTTCCTTTTTATACACTGTACACCACTGTAAGTTGAAATAAATTTCTGAAATCTCACAAACCATATATTTTCTTGATCCTTATAACAGCAGACATTAATTTAGCGGTGAATGTCTGTCTGTGTATCCACTTGTGTGTGGAAATCGCGATCACCCTTTCAATAACTTGGCTAGACTCTTCGTTTTTCCATAATATCGTTTAATATGACAATATGAAAATGTGAGTGCAAATGTAAAAAACGCTTGAAAAAATAAAAACGTTCAATGTGTTCGGTGGTTTTCTTAAGTAAGTTATATTTTGTATTTTTATACTCTATGTGGTCAGGTTATAATGATTTTATGCTGATGTTTGTAACTACCAAAAATATTTGACCTTGATCCATATTTTATTGTACCGATCGACTCAGAATCACTTTTTCAATAAAGAAGTGGCTTCTCCAAATGTGTAGGAAGGCAAAAAAAAAAAAATTAATAGCAATGCCACTCAAATTTGGTTTATGCTTATTTTCTAATCCTGGTAAGTTGGACCTAAGGGATAGGGTCACTAAACGCATGGTCGTAATAGTCCGACTATAATTTTCTTACTTGTTTTTTTGTTTTTGCTGTAGTCGTTGTAATTGTGTGTGCAGTTGCTTCATGAGCGTCACATTAGCTTATGCAAGTATTGGCACATATTTTTTCATCGTTATGACGATGTAATGATGAAAATCGCCAGCAAGAAAAAATATGTATTCCCTAGAAGAAGTACCTTTTTAAACAAAATGTTTTTCCTAAAAAGTAACTTTTCGCAAAAATTTTATTTTTTTTCTTAAAAAGCACCCTTTATTGTTCTTGGACAGTACCCTTTTTCTTTAAAAAGTACTCTCTTTTGAAAAAGTTCCCTTTTTTGCCAAAATTACAAAAAAAAAAATCCCTTTTTTAAAGTAACCTTCTTTAAAATAAGAAAATGTTTTTTATTTAAAGGACAATTTTTTTGTAAATTCCCTTTGAGAAATATAAAAAGTTTCCTTAAACTACCATTCTGTTTTAAAAGGTACTTTTTTTCAAAAGTACTTTTTCTTAAAAACTAAATTTTCTTAACAAATATCTTTTCTTAAAAAAGTACTTTTTCTTAAAACATTATTATTATTTAAATAAGTACATTTTTTTAAAAAAGTAATTTTTTTAAATGTTCTTTTTTAAAAAAGGCAATTTTTTTCTTAAAAAAAGTATTTTTTTCTAATTCACAGTTACACCTGTGTATCGGAATAAAAACTTTTGTACTTATTTTGCGTTTTCAAATTGACAACACTATTTTCATGCACTCTCACGTTATTGTAAGTAAAATATTCAAGTATTTTAGAGATGACTTGTGAAGCTGAAAAATTTAAATTGATCAAACGTAAAGTATCTTTAAAAAAAATTAATTTGGTTATGAGGATCGGATTGTTGTGATCTTGTTTAATAATGCCAAAAAAGTGCCAACAAATTACTTTATATACAAGTAGTGCTTTGTTTAATTTGTAAACAAAAAAACATCAGAATAGAATAGAAAATAAAATAAAATTTATATTTCAATAACATTGTATGTACATAAGTACATTAGGGCGGCCCTTAATAAAAAAAATGTTCAAACTCTCGATCGCACCCCCAGAAATATGGGAATAGCAAAATTAAAAATTTCAAGTGTTTTTGATTGGGGAAAATATGACTCTCTACTAACGACAAATAGTCATAGTCGTATGTTCTAATGTTAGATAACTATACTCATTAAAGAAAAATTGTAATACAAAATTGAAACTTAAATAAAGAACAAATTAACTAACTAATATGACTCTTTTTCAGATTTTACGAAAATTTCGGTCTATAGTTTAAGTTAATTATTATATAATTCGGGATTAGTATTAAATTGTATTTTCAAAAAACTACAAAACTTCAAAATCGAATAAATACTCGCCAAGAAATAGCAAATGCCCCATACCACTTTTGTGCCAAAAAAAAACTAGCTCATGAAATTTGATGGCTTTTTTTTCAACTTTGAGAAATTGATTAAAGCCATAATTCTTTTTTTGGTCTCTATACTGATAAGTACTCAGATGTGAAGTATTATTTTATTACCACGTTGTTAACCTATTGCGCCTTGAGCCCGAAAATGGAAAATATTTTTGATAAAATTTTGAAAACTCCTTTTTCAAGTTTTAAAAAATTTTCTTTAACAAAATTTAAATAAACGGAGATAGAACTTTAAGGTTTTGTTAAGTACATGTTAGAGATTAACTGTGTGAATTTTCAAGTAAATTCCTTTGCCAGATTTTTGCGGATTCCGAGAAAAATGGGATTTTGGTAAAATATTCTGTAAATGTATTCTTTCAAAATACTTTGCATCAAAAATTCATCACTTTTCTTCTTTTAAATGTTATGTTTTATCTTAATAGTCTAGGGTTTCGGAAAAAAATAATATGACCCGAATAATCCTTTTGGAATTATGGTCACATATGACCGTAATCTAATAAAAGACAATTTGTTCAAAAAGTTCAAATATTTTGTAAGTGCTGCTGAATTTTTGGATGGGATGCTCAAAATATAATAACGAAATGTGTAGAACTTCCGTTCCTAAAATTTTGGGATAAATCCGAGAACGTTAACCTATTATGTGCCAAGGCCATCTTTGGATTTGGATTTTAAATATAAATTATCGAAAACGAGTTTTTCTATTAAACTGGATGAAAACAATATTTATAATTTCAGAAAAATAATTCGGTTATTTTTTATTTATTTAACCCTTCGGTGCTCCTGGGATCAAAATAATCCATTGTGATATAACTTTGGTGCAATTATCTGCTTATGATTTTTTTTATACCCTCCATACCTCATTGGCAGAGGGTATATATAGGTTTGTTATTCCATTTGCAATGTATCGAAATAAATTCCGGAGACTCCAAAATTATACATTTTCTTGATCATTATAACAATTGATTTAGCGATGACCGTCTGTCCGTCTGTCTGTGGAAATTACGATCACGCCGTCAATATCTAAGCTAGCCGGTTCGTTTTTATATAAAATCGTTTATTAATATCCCAAAGTAGTTGATATTTACAATCGTTAAAATCGATTGAAAGGGTCACGACGTATGAACGAAACTTTGAAAAACCTCTTGAAAAAATAAAATATTTCAGTGTGTTTGTTGTTTTTCTTAAGATATGTTGTATACATATGTATGTATGTTGTATTTCTTCTTATTGTTGAAGTCATTGCAGTTGTGCATATATTAAGACTGCACATGTCACATTGGACTAAGCAAGTATTACCACATATTTTTTTTATCGTAAAAATTAAAAATAAAAAATTAAAAATAAAAATTAAATATTAAAAATTTAAAATGAAAAATTAAAAATTAAAAAATTAAAAAATTAAAAATTAAAAATCAAAAATTAAAAATTAAAAATTAAAAATTAAAAATTAAAAATTAAAAATTAAAAATTAAAAATTAAAAATTAAAAATTAAAAATTAAAAATTAAAAATTAAAAATTAAAAATTAAAAATTAAAAATTAAAAATTAAAAATTAAAAATTAAAAATTAAAAATTAAAAATTTAAAGTTAAAAATAAAAAATTAAAAATTAAAAATTAAAAATTAAAAATTAAAAATTAAAAATTAATAATTAAAAATTAAAAATTAAAAATTAAAAATTAAAAATTAAAAATTAAAAATTAAAAATTAAAAATTAAAAATTAAAAATTAAAAATTCAAAATTCAAAATGCAAAATTCAAAATTAAAAATGAAAAGTTAAAAATTAAAAATTAAAAATTAAAAAGTAAAAATTAAAAATTAAAAATTAAAAACTAAAAATTAAAAATTAAAAATTTAAAATTTAAAATTAAAAATTAAAAATTAAAAATTTAAAATTAAAAATTAAAAATTAAAAATTAAAAATTAAAAATTAAAAATTAAAAATTAAAAATTAAAAATTAAAAATTAGAAATTAAAAATTAAAAATTAAAAATTAAAAATTAAAAATTAAAAATTAAAAATTAAAAATTAAAAATTAAAAATTAAAAATTAAAAATTAAAAATTAAAAATTAAAAATTAAAAATTAAAAATTAAAAATTAAAAATTAAAAATTAAAAATTAAAAATTAAAAATTAAAAATTAACAATTAACAATTAAAAATTAAAAATTAAAAATTAAAAATTAAAAGTTAAAAATTAAAAATTAAAAATTAAAAATTAAAAATTAAAAATTAAAAATTAAAAATTAAAAATTAAAAATTAAAAATTAAAAATTAAAAATTAAAAATTAAAAATTAAAAATTAAAAATTAAAAATTAAAAATTAAAAATTAAAAATTAAAAATTAAAAATTAAAAATTAAAAATTAAAAATTAAAAATTAAAAATTAAAAATTAAAAATTAAAAATTAAAAATTAAAAATTAAAAATTAAAATATAAAAATTAAAAATTAAAAATTAAAAATTAAAAATTAAAAATTAAAAATTAAAAATTAAAAATTAAAAATTAAAAATTAAAAATTAAAAATTAAAAATTAAAAATTAAAAATTAAAAATTAAAAATTAAAAATTAAAAATTAAAAATTAAAAATTAAAAATTAAAAATTAAAAATTAAAAATTAAAAATTAAAAATTAAAAATTAAAAATTAAAAATTAAAAATTAAAAATTAAAAATTAAAAATTAAAAATTAAAAATAAAAAATTTTAGTTTCATTCTTTATTTTTTGTATTAAATAAAATTATTTTAAGATTTCCTTTTTTTAATACTAACAATTTGTTGTAGGCAAGAATTTTTTAATTATCGTATGACTTCTAAGGTCTCAAAACATTCTTATAGGGTGTTATAATGTCGGTTGCGTTAAATAATGAACTTCATTAATGTTCTATGAAGTACTTAGCGAAGTTAAGTGTTCTTCACTGTAGTAATAGAAAAATAATGCAATTTTTCAAATATTTATTATTTATTTATGTAGAAAATACCATCATTGAATTTTATAATAAAAAATTATAATAGAAATGGGCCAACAAGAAAAGCAATTAATTGGTATTCGAATTAAATTAGACGAATCCAATAAATCGAAAAGCATTAAAACCGTTTGAGCCATTCTTTACTTATAATTACTTATTACTTTACTTATAATTATAAATGGTGTAACTAACCCGACTTTGTTTTATACATGCCATGGAAATATGTTTGTGTTACTTACCCTATCAAGTTCAATTATTTGATTCATATTTTAAACATAAATTCATTGTACCAAATTATTGATTTTTTTTTGTTATGCTAATGTTAACTCATTCCATTATTTTAATACAAACATTCATCCATGGATTCCTGAATATAACTTTTTCAACTATTTTAATTACTTTGTATACCCTATTCCACATTGTAGGTATATTGAGTTCCTGTTGGTTTTTGTGACTACTAAAATATACTTGATGCTGCTTGTGTTACAGTCAATGACACAGAATTTATATCTGAGTCGATTTAGCGATGTCCGATAAACATTGGCATCAAATTATTTTTTTTAAATTGTGTTGTTATTGGAATTGTTGGAAATATGTGCATGTTCAGATCTAGTCTCAGACAAGTGTCCTATGACATCGCCATAAATTGCATCTAGTTTATCGTAAAGATTTTGGTCCAATTGAATACAGCCAGTAGTACAAAAATAAACTCCGTCTCTATAAAAAGATGGTACCCGGTATTCAAATAAATATATCTAAAGACCTACTAGCAATACAGAATTTATTTATTGGTTGGTATATCACTTAAAACTTATAAATTTGCTCTAAAAATATGATTGAGCTCTGAACATAACCATATCAGTAGACAAAAAATGCAAGAGAATCTCATCGAAATTAGATTTATGATTATTGTCTACATCCATTAATAACCTGACCCCATTTTGAAACTTATGTTATAGGGTATTGTATAGTTGGACTACAATTGTCTTCCTTATTTTAATTTGCAAACACTTTACTCATGTTTCATATAGTTAGTGTATTTGACATGGTTTCTATACACATTACATATCGTTTTTAATTAATATATGATTATTTGGAAATAATTAACTAAACAATTGATTTCATGTTATTAAAAATATAATTTTAAGTTTAAACGATAAAAACAATTTAAGCACTGCGTTTGACAACCGACTGAAGTTCATGTAAAGTTAAATTGAAAATTTAACCGTTACATAAACTGTGAATTTATAAAGGGTGTACCAAAATGCATGCAATAATTAAATTTACCTCGATTTGTGCAGTAAAGTCATGGGCAACCGAAAGAAAAATAAAACTTTACAGCTGATAGTGTAGGATTAGTAGGAGATAGAACTATATTTAAACAATTTAAATTAAATTAAAATTATATATTTTAAGTAATATTGTATGAGCGTTTTATCAGTTTCATATTGTTATATGAGATATAATGTATGAAGCATCAAATAAAAATAAATAAATAAAATAATAAAAAAAAAAAAAACAGTTAAAGCTTAGCGGCTGCAGTTCGAAAGTATCGTTCAAAATATAGTCGGAACATTGACCTTTCTTCATCAGCTGTGAAGACAGTTATACTTAATACACTATCCATCAAATAACAAGTCAAACAAAGTTAGTTCTACCCACATTGAGTGATAGTGATGTAGACTATATGTAATTCCAACAAGACGGTGCAAGATATCATACAGCCTATAAGACCATTTATATACAACATGAGAACTATCCTGGTTGTGTAGTCTGTTGTTTTGGCATTCGTGTGATTTAGCATTATTGGATTCATAATTTTAGTGTTACTTGAAGTCAAAAGTCTACACCTAAAAGTCCAGAACCTGTCGAGCAATGCAGATTTATATTCAACGCTGTTTTAATGAAATTCAGTCACTTTGGTCACATTGCAAAATAGTGATGGAAAATTTCTATGTGCATATGTACATATGTGCTACCAAAGCACTCTCCTGTGCATATTACGATTCAATAAAAGAATATCACAATATTGAGCAAAACAAGTAAAAAAATTACAGTCGGTCTAGACCTAGTTGGACTTAATTAGATGTAGAAAATGAGCATAAACCAAAATTGTTTCTATTTTTTTTTGCATCATATGGAGGCTATGACTCAGCACTGTTCTATAGGGATTATTTTTGGACTACTAACAAATGGTTATAGTAAATACACGCAAACCAAATTTGAACGAAATCTATATGATAATTTGGATGTTATGGCAATTAAAGTCGATCTTATGGGGGTCATTTGTAGGGCGACTAGGTCTGAACATGCACGGATTTTCGCCAATTCAAAAGGCTTTTGACCCATAGCCGATGGAGGCTTATATACTAAATTTCATCAAAATATATTCATAGCTATGATCTGTAGTTTGATAAAAGTATTTACATGGAGACACAAACGGAAGGACGGACAGACAGACGAACGGACGGATGGACATCTAGATCAATTCAGAACGTGATTTTGAGTCGATAGGTATAATGAAAGATAGATTTGGGTCAAATATTTTTGGTAGTTTCAAATATCAGCACAAATTCACATAGTGTTATATGGTATTTTTATACTAATATTCTAACCCATAAATTATTATTTATTTATTAAAACTCTTTCTTTCCTTATGCATATGAGTTTTTATTATCTCCGTGACTGTGCGTGACTGTGAGTGAGCGGAAGTGGGGTTTTAATCTCTCCGTGACTGTGCGTGACTATGTGAAAGTTAATCTTTTTCACAGCAAGACTATCGACCAAGTTGTAGATCGAACGGATAAGGAAAAATGGGTTTTAAATCACTCCGTGACTGTGCGTAACTATGCGTGACTGCGCCCGACTATATCGACGTTGATCTTTCTTTACAGCAAGTATATGGACCAAGTTTCAGATCGATCGGAAGAGGGGAAATGACATTTAGATAACTCCGTGACTGAGCGTGTCCATGCGTAACTGCGCGTGACTAAGTCATAATTAATCTTTTTTTTCACAGCAAGTGTATAGACCAAGTTTGAGATCGATCGGATGAGGGGAAATGACATTTAGATCACTCCGTGACTGTGCGTGACCACGTTAATCAAATTAATCTTTTTTACACAGCAAGTGTTTGGACCAAAATTATTCTGTAGTCACGACAAGACTATAGGACAAGTTTAAGATCAATTGGATAAGGGGGAATGGGGTCCACCCATGGCAGATAGACAGACAGACAGACAGACAGAGAATATGAGTTAAAAGAAAGAGTTAAAAACTGCTTTTTTTTAAATTCAAATCTGGAGTGAATTTTGGTACACCCTATATTTACTTGTATTTAAATATCCGGTGGTTTCGTCACAGATGTGAGTAAAAATTTTTCTCTACCAAATGTGGCTTTCGTCACATTTTGTTTGAAAATAAGTGGTTTATTCGATTTTATTATATCCTATACCACTATGTGGTTTGGGTATAATAACTTTATGCTGCAGTTTGTAACTACCAAAAAAATTTGACCTAGATTCATCTTTTATTATACCGATCAACTCAGAATCACTTTCTGAGTCGATTAAACGATGTCCGTCCGTCCGTCCGTCTGTGTGTCCATGTAAACCAGGTCGAAAATAATAATATATTTTAATGAGACTTGGTGTATAAGCTTTCATCGGCCATATGATTAACTCTGTTAAAATTGGTGAAATTCGGTCCATGTTCAGACCTTGTCCCCATACAAATGACCCCTATAAAATCGACTTAAAATGCCATAAGATCCAAATTATCATATAGCTCTCAGTCAAATTGGGTTTGTCTGAGTTTATTGCGCCCATTTATCCAAAAATAAACCCCATATTGCAATTCTTTGTCATAGTCCCATATAAAGCTGCTTCCCGATTTTAACTTAAATCGATCAAAAAACAAAAATATTGTACAGATTTTTCTCAAATTTGGTTTGTATATATTTTTTTCAAAATATTAGCAACCTCACCAAATATGGTCAGGATTGGTCCATTTTTCGACCTAGTCCCCATAAAAATATAGCTTCCGAAATGAACTTTTTCATATCTGCAGCCAAAAAAAAAATTGATAACAATGCCACTCAAATTTGGTTTATGCTTATTTTCTATATCCACTTAGTTGGACCGAAGAAATGGGGTCTCTAAACCATGGTATAGGGTATCGTATGGGCGGTCTAAACCAACTATAACTTTCTAACTTGTTTAATTATGAACTGTATTGCAAGTATAAAGTGATCCGTTGCTGCTCGGTTTAATACATTTTGGGTTTAGCTGAAGTGGTTTGATAGTTAGAAGTATCAGCACAAATTATTTTTGCCTTATCACAGAGTTTTGTCAGACATTAGGGTGTAGGAAGTTTTATGGAGCTTTTTTCACTCGATTTTCAGTCTAAGTGAGATCCAATCCATGTAAATAGGCGTACAAATAATTTTACACTGATTGGAGTTTATCTTCAAATTAAAACCGATAAAATAAAAAAAATCCAAAATTTTAAATGTGAGATTTTATTAATCTTTTAAACTATTACTGATAATATTTTAGTTGGTCTTAGTTTTAAATCATTGGAAAGCTTTATGGGTAAAAACATATGAAATCAACCAATGAGTTGACCGCACCTATTTCGAATTGGATGAATTTTGGTACGAAGGGAAAGTTAAACATAATAATAGCGCTTGCCAACGTTCAGTGTCGTAGCTCTCGTATTTTCAGAATTATGGCCATTCCAAGTTGGCAAAAATCAATAAAAATGCACTCAGATGCCTTAACACAATTTTTAATGTCTCGAAAAGTATTCATTGCACGTTAATAATCAAGGGCTCATTTTACAGACTAAAACATGCGCCATTCCAAAAAATTTTTTTTTTCAAATTTTCGATCAAGGATAATGTAAATAAAAAAGGACTAAAATTTCCAAAGGATATTTCTCGAAAATCAATATTTTTAAAAATTTAAAAAAAATATATGTTAATTCTTATTATGTTTTGTACAAGTCTGTCAAATTTCAATGTGGAGTCTTTATTACAACATGAGTTATTAAGAAAAAAGCAGGCGAAGGTTTATGTATTTCATGAAATGTACCAAAATACAAAAAGGTGACAAATTACAAAAAGAAGGACATATCAAATGTAACGGAACTTTTTCGACTTTACAACCTAGACGAAATATTTATTGCCTGTTCACACAAAAAATTTACAAATATTTTATGACCTGTGGTCGGCTTATTGGCAGTAGCAAATTCAGTCCCTATTTAAAAAACATTTTATGACCCGTAGTTCACGCAAATTTTCCAATTCAAGAAAAGCAAGGCGTGTATTTTTTTACCTGTAATCTATTTTTTATACCAAAAAAAACAGTATAAATCGTTCAGAGACTGTAAGTCAAACTTCAGTTGAATACTAGATTTCATAAGTGCTAAACGTCAAAGTGTTATAGTGTTAAAGTGACTTGATCGTTTGAAAAAACAAAAAAAAGAGACTAAATATTTAAATAAATTATAATTATTGTCAATACAAAAAAGTCGTGCACAATTCATTCGGTTGTGGTATTTAAAAAAAAAAATATGCCATTCCATTCAACATTTTGCTGTAATCCTTTTAAAAAATCCGGTCACACTGGGTGCAATAAAAGTTTAAGACAAGTCCAAGAATGGATGCTACAGTATACTAAGGATAAAAACATTACGATCTCACATAAAATTTGTGGGACATGTAGAATAAAATTTTCGCATCTGAAGAAATCTAATAAATCTAATTTGGAAGAAGGTTCAGACATAAACGAAAATGTAGATACTTTCGATGACATTGCGTCAGGCACGGAAGAAGATGACATTGCGTCAGGCACGGTAGAAGTTGCTATTTCAAAATTAAACCAATCTTTACCGTATCTGGAACAATCTCCGATAAAAAAGAAGAAGTTACATCAAAAACGGTACAGAGATGGAAAATTCGGGAAAATAAGTGATTCGATTCAAGACAAAATTATCCACGGTTCAGCACAATCAACTTCTCATATGTGCCCACAATCCGAAATAATAGAACAATTAAAAGAAAAGTTTAAAACATTAACAAAAAATAGCGAGAAAATCCAACTGCTAACAATTTTACCAAAAAGCTGGGCAATACATAAAATTGAGGAAGAATTCCTGGTTACAAACTATATCGCGCGAAAAGTTAAGCATTTGGTTGAAACAAAGGGTGTGATGAGTACGCCTAACCCAAAACTGGGAAGTCCAATTTCACCAGTGACAAGCAATTTAGTAAAATCCTTTTATGAATCCGATGACGTCAGCAGGTGTATGCCCGGACAGAAAGATTTCGTGTCTGTTTTTGAAAATGGTACAAAAGTCAGGAAAAATAAAAGACTTTTGCTTGGAAACTTAAGAGAAATGTACGCCTTATTCAAGGAACGATATGATGGAATAAAAATAGGTATTTCCAAGTTTTGCCAACTTCGTCCGAGGAATATAATTCTAGCAAATGCGAGTGGATCTCATAACGTGTGTGTTTGTACAAAGCATCAAAATGTGAAGCTGATGATTGATGCCATAAATTTAAAAAAATTAACTGCTGGTGTTCCGAATTATCAGCTTGAATGTTACAAAGATTGTTTGAAACAAATGACATGCATTCCAAATTCTTCAAAGTGTCACCTACGTAAATGTAACAAGTGTCCAGGAATTGAAAATTTAAAAGCAAAACTAAATCAATTACTAGAGCAAAATGATATTGATGAAATAACATATAAACAATGGGTAAGTGTAGATAGGGATAATTTGGAGACCATGATTGGCCAAGCCGACGTTTTTGTGGATTCCCTATGTGAAAAACTTGAAATTCTATTACCTCATTCATTTATTGCAAAACAGCAGGCAGCATATCTGAGCGAAAGAAAATCAAATTTGGAAGAAAATGAGTATATAGCAGTTTGCGATTTTTCAGAAAATGCTTCTTTTACTATTCAGGATGCAGTCCAGGGATTTCACTGGAACAACTCTCAGGCCACTTTATACCCAATTGCTATTTATTTTAAATCAGATGGAAAAACACAACATACAAACTTCATAATAATATCTGATTGTCTTGTACACGATTCTGTAGCTGTTCACCTGTTCCATCGCCACCTGAATGTATTTTTGAGAAAAAAGTTTTAAACAACACCGAAGAAAATCACGTATTTTTCAGACGTTAGTGCTGCCCAGTTTAAAAATAAAAAGAACTTTATCAATTTATGTTATCATATGGAAGATTTTGGATGTAATGCTGAGTGGCATTTTTTTGCAACAAGCCATGGAAAAGGCCCAAGTGACGGTCTTGGAGATACCGTAAAGAGAGAGGCACGTCGAGCTAGTTTACAGCGTCCATTACAAGGTCAAATAACTACTCCAAAACAATTATATGAATGGTGCCTGCAAAATCTTTTGAACTGTAATTTCGAGTTTTTAACTCTAGAAGACCACGAAGAAGAAGCACGGTTCCTTCAAATTCATTTTAAAGATTAGCGTACTATTCCTGGAACTCAAAAGCTGCATTCTATTGAACCTGTAGATAAAAAAAAAATTAAATTCAAGCGATACTCGGCATATGCAAATTTTTTAATTGAAATCCTTCAGAAATAAATAAATAAATGCTGTAATAAAGTGTTTAATAATGATAATACATTATGTTGTACTTTTTATTAAAGGTTTAGCAATGGAGAAAAAGAGTTTAAGCAAAGAAAAGTCGAAAAAGTTCCGTTACATTTGATTTGTCCTTCTTTTTGTAATTTGTCACCTTTTTGTATTTTGGTACATTTCATGAAATACATAAACCTTCGCCTGCTTTTTTCTTAATAACTCATGTTGTAATAAAGACTCCACATTGAAATTTGACAGAATTGTACAAAACATAATAAGAATTAACATATATTTTTTTGAAATTTTTAAAAATATTGATTTTCGAGAAATATCCTTTGGAAATTTTAGTCCTTTTTTATTTACATTATCCTTGATCGAAAATTTGAAAAAAAAATTTTTTTGGAATGGCGCATGTTTTAGTCTGTAAAATGAGCCCTTGATTATTAACGTGCAAAGAATACTTTTCGAGATATTAAAAATTGTGTTAAGGCATCTGAGTGCATTTTTATTGATTTTTGCCAACTTGGAATGGCCATAATTCTGAAAGTTCGAAGGCTATATGTCTGAAAATTGGCAAATATTATTGTGCCGATCCATAGATCATGTGTACAAAATCTTATCAAATTTGGAGGTGATGAGGTCACAAATGTTAATATTTTCGGTTGATTTCATATGTTTTTACCCTTATACGTTGCGATATTGCAAAGACAACAATGATCCATTTACGTGTAAAACATCAAAAATTTAAAATGTTTAAAGGCATTCTTTTAAATAAAATAAATGAATGGACAGAAAAATATAAGCGGCCTAAGTGTTTCGATCGGGTACAAGAATAATTAAGCAATTAAAGTGGCACTTTGGAGAAGCAAACATCAAGATCGTCAGTACTTGTAAATATCTCAAAGTTGATATTACATAAAATTTGTCCTTTAAGAGATACCTAAATAATAAATTCGTTGCAGCATGGTTGTCGCCCAACCCAACAAGGGCGATATATATTAATCACCCGAATGTATCGAACCAAAATAAACTAAAAATATTTTAAACCACCTCAAGATCATTGCACATTTATCGCAACACAAGTATGGGGTTTTGAAAAATATGACGAAGTAGAGAAACTATTAAGATTTTTTGTTTTGTTAGATTTATAGTCATTTTTCAGACATATTGCAATTACTACTGTAATTAATATGCAATTTTTTTAATTTTGTTTAAATGGTGCGTGGTAGAGAAGAAGAAAGCATATATTTCAAAAATTCATAAATGCCAGAAACCGGTCCGATTAAGAATACAGTGCAGTTATGAATTTTTGAAATATATGCTTTCTTCTTCTCTACCACGCACCATTTAAACAATATTAAGATTTTTTTTTATCAAAAATATTCTATATTTACCAACAACAACACATGACACAATACATGATATATCTCGACGCTGGTATTAAATCTTTGTACTTTGCACTTTGATTACATCAACAAAATTTTAAACATAGATCACAACGGATTTCCATACATTATAGCAAATGAAATTATTTCACTAAACGTTTACTGGGCAAAAGGGTGGAAGAATCCAAGCTCTACAGTTCACACATGTCAACACAAAGCAAACAAGTCTTAAACTTATTGAAATTAAAAGAACGCGAAAATAATGTATTAAATGCAACGAACTTTCAGCACCATGATATATACACACAATTTAATTTTAACGTGCACTGCTGCCTTCCGTTTCATATTAAAAGTTGCTTTATTTTCTTTTTGTATAATTGCCATCTGTTGTTTTGCACTGCGTCTTAGTTTTTCTCGCTCTCGATGAAATCCAGTTGCGACTTCGCCTTCAATGAGTTCGGTAATGTTCATATCTTCCTTTGTATTCAGAGTAACATTAATCATTAACTCGAATAGAGATGTATCTATTGAATGGTGAGTAGTTTTGTTAAGATACTGCTGTACTACGCTAGCATGTTGGTACCATTTTTCCGGATCATCTCTTGGAACGCCAGTTGTTGTTACTACCATCTCAATGTTTTCCGTCATGCAATGCTCTTGAAATAGTTCTGCTGTAAAAGCACTGCCCTGTCTGAAATTATACGCCTCGAATGTCTAAAAACAGATGTTAGTATCTTTAAGTTAGCTACTGTTTCCATAGAAGTAGTGGATTTAGGCGGAAAAATCCATATACATAAATTTAGTAAAATAATCCACAACCGTCAAGAAGCGTTTATAATTATTGTTTGTTGATGACATGGGTCAAAAATGGTCCATATGCCAATGGTCTAACGGTACATCTCCTTTTGGTATTGGATGTAATAAACCTTGCTTACCTTTTTATACCCTATACCACTATGTGGTTTGGGTATAATGTGTTTGTGCTGCTGTTTGTAACAACCAAAAATATTTGACCTACACCCATCTTTAATTATACCGATCGAATCAGAATCACTATCTGATTCGATGTAACGATGTCCGTCCGTCCGTCCGTCCGTCTGTGTGTCCATGTAAAGCTTGTAATCAAACTGCAGGTCGCAAATATGAATATATTTTGATGAAATTTTGTATTTAATCTCATATCGGCCATGGGATGAACGCTATTGAAATTGGTGAGAATCGGCCCATTTTCAGACCTAGCCCCCATACAAATGACCCCTATGAAAGCAACATAAATTGCCATAAGTTCCAAATTATCATATAGATCTCAGTCAAATTGGGTTTGTATGTGTTTATTACATCCATTAATCAGTAGTTCAAAAATAATCCCTATAGGAAAATTCTTAGTCATAGGCCCCATATAGAGCTGCTTCCCGATCTTCACTTAAATCTATTAAAAAACAAAAATATTGCACTGATTCTTCTCAAATTTTGTTTGTATATATTTTTGCAAAATACAAGAGACTTTACCAAACGTGGTCAGGATAGGTCCATTTTTGGACTTAGTCCGGATATAGATATAGATAAAATTAATAAAAATTCCACTCAAATTTGGTTTATGATTATTTTCTATATCCAGTTAGTTGGGTCTAAGAGATAGGGTCTCTAAACGCATGGTATAGGGTATCGTATAGTCGGTCTAGACCGACTATAATTTTCTTACTTGTTTCTTCTTGGCTAAGATATATGGAACACAGTTTTTCATAACGCTGTCAATTAAAGTTTTCAACTTCTAAATATAAAACTCTTTCTATATAACATCTTCTATTTTTTTTCTGCTTAAAGTGACCTTGATCATGAGCCTTTCTAACAATAAAATATTTCAATGCTTCTGGTACAACATTTCCGTTGTAATTCTTGCATAAGAGTCGGTTCTGCATCACGTAGTTGTCGTAGGCGCGTTCACTTATTATCTCGATGACTGATTTTATGTGTTCATCGTTAGCTTGTGCTGTTTTAATATTGCTTACCAAACTTGACTCTTGAATAAAACATATTCTACTTAAAGCGTCTGTATGCTTTATTTTGTTACCTGCGCGGTGCAGACCTCACAATCGTATTCTTGCAATATTAGTGCCCAACGATATATTTTCGGCACATATTTCTTTCTAATTGTTGCTTCGAATGCCTTGCAATCCGTAATAAATCGATGTCCGAGTAAATATACTCGAAATTTCTGCATATCAATCTGGTCCTCTATAAACGGCATCGGGTATTTGTCTTTGATTATCTTCTGATTAAGCTGTCGATAGTCGACATACAAGCACAATTGGACTAAAATATTCTGAGATACTCAGTCGAATAATTTCATCTGCTAACCAAGTATGAGTCTGCTTTTCTACTTCTGCTTGTTCAACTTGAAGTAATCGCCGCGGAGGCTGTGCCACTATAGTATCATCAGTAAAAACTATTTTCATATTCACTGGTGACTTCTTAGTTGATTGTGGTTTGTATTCGCTGACTATCTTCTTGACCTCATCTCGTATCGATTTGCTCTGATTGTGCTCAGTATCTGGTAGTAGGCTTTCTTCATATGAAATAAAAAAAACATTTTGATTGTTTAGCTATTTCATTTGACATTTCATCGTTAGTTACTGTTGCTGCTCTAATCATGTTTACAACTTCTTGTGAAAAACTTACGATAGCTTGATAAGTCAAATTTGTTCCAATTATTAAATCAATAACTCACACATTCGTTCGGCAGAATATGGCATGGGGTTTGAACCATAAACTTTCACATACACTCGTTAGAGCTTTAATGTTATAGTGTCTCCCCATATTCTCCTAACAAATGCCAGTATAATTTAGATTTGTTATAACGTCTTCCCATATTCTCTTGGCACACGCCAATATAAATTAGTCTTGTTATTGTTGCATTTACGTTTCACAAACAAAAATGCAACAACAACAAAAATCGAATTAAATAAAAATTTCATTTCCGTTCACAAAACGAAAACGAAACTTTTAAAAATACAGACAAAATTCCAGGGAATTTTGAGACCACGAAAGTGGTAAACAATTCTAAAGAATTACTAAAAATCAAAACAAATTGAACTAAATTAAAAATGCATTTCCGTTCACAAAACGAAAATGCAACTTATGACATTTTAACTTCCAGACAAAATTCCGAATAATTTTGAGACCACGAAAAGTGGTAAACAATTCTAAAGAATTACTAAAAATCAAAACAAATTGAACTAAATTAAAAATGCATTTCCGTTCACAAAACGAAAATGCAACTTATGACATTTTAACTTCCAGACAAAATTCCGAATAATTTTGAGACCACGAAAAGTGGTAAACAATTCTGAAGAATTATTGACCACCGAAAATTGACACATTGGCATTTTTCTTCATATAAATATAGGCAAATTTTATTGTTAAGTTAGTCTTAAGATAGATTCAAATAAATAAACTTCCAAAAATAAAACAAGAGTTTTTTTTTGGTCCTCCACTATTAGGAGATTTATAATTGGCGCAGTCGGTAGGATACCCGAGTATCCTTAAAAAGATTTAAAGTGATACGAGACATTTTAATGTCCTAAACGGTACATACCTTACACTTCATAAACAAAAAAAAAAAACATTTTTAAAAAAGTGGGAAAAAAGAAAAACACGCAAATAAAATTTTTAATCTGACTTTACGGAAGAAAAAGAAATATCCTAACTCCAAGTAACTAAAAATATTTTTTCGAAAAACACACAAATAAAATTTTTTAATCTGACTTTACGGAAGAAAAGGGAAATATCCTAACTCCAAGTGACTAAAAATATTTTTTCAAAAAACACGCAAATAAAATTCTTAATCTGACTTTACGAAAGAAAAGGAAATATCCTGACCCCAAGTGACTAAAAATATTTTTCGATATTCTTAAAAAAAAAGGTGAAAAAAAAAAAAGAAAAACACGCAAATAAAATTTTTTAATCAAACTTTAAACCGAGTAACTAAAAATATTTTATCGAACTAAAAAGAAAAAAAAAAAAAAAATTCTAAAATATACAAACAAACTTTTTGATCTGACTTTAAGCAATAATTAAATAAAAATCAACAAACAGAATTTTGAGTCGTCAGGCAACGAATCTTGCTTGAACAGCGGCATTGAAACAAAAGGCAACAGGACAATACAAGGAGAAGAAATACCAGCAACCAACAGATTAACATGACGACCTGCATTTTAATGACATTTTTCTTAACGACAATTTACGCCCGAACTCTAGACATACAGGACCTAACAAACAATAACGGATACATACCAATTAAGACCGGAGAATTAAAGGTAATCGAACGATATGACAAAATCATCCACATAGTTAACGTATCCTCCTACACAGAAACTCTAAACTTAATACATAATAATATAATCACACTGAATACAACTACTACCGAAACAAAAGTTTTACTAGACACGATAAATAAAAATTTCGCCTTATTGAAAGGTAGAATAGAAAACCTTAACCCACACTTCAGATCGAAACGTGGATTGGTAAACGTACTAGGAAAAGGACTTAAGTTCATAGCGGGAACCATGGACAGTGACGACGAAACTCAAATTAATCATTCACTCGAAATTCTTTACGGAAATGAGAAAAATTTGACGGACAAGATGAACCAACTAACTTACGTTAACAATATATTATCTACTCAGATACAGAACATTACCAACCATATAAACCAGAAACAAATATTGATAGGAAACTATCTAAACAGATTCAAAGACTTTTTACAAAATAAAATAGCAACTCTTGAAGACGAAATAACATTTTTGGAACACGTATACCAAATAGATAATGACATTTCACTTTTGCGAGACCATATAAACGACATCGGACAAATTATATTTTCTACCAAACTCGGAATAATTCCTACGGACATATTAACAAAGACTGAGCTGGACTTGATTAATGACTTTGACAGTTACACCAACATCAAAGTAGCCGTCAGACTTCACGATAATAATATCGTAATAATCCTTCTGATCCCAAGATATTCGGACGATACTTATTCAAAAATTTTATTTGAACCAATTCCAAACTTCAGAAACAAATCAATCGCTCTTAAAGATTATGAAGTTCTGGTAAATTCAGACAATACCATTTATAATACTAATGTTAAAGACAATTTAAAGAAAAACTTAATTAAGATAGACGATAAATGCCTTACGAATATATTTAACTTTAAGGAAGCATATTGTAATATGAACAATTTTAATCAGACAATTGTAACAGAAATTATGCCCGGTATCCTCATTTTCAAAAATTTTTTTTCCAAGATATCACATAATTGTAACAAAATAAACATAAAAATTAAAGGAAATTTCCTATTGAAATTCGAAAATTGTGAAATTGAAACATTGAACAAAACTTTTTTAAACATAAAAATTAAAACATACGATAAGTTCATTTTACCAAATGTAATTACAAAAATAAGAGAAAATAATAACTCAATGACAAATATAAAATTAGAATCCCTTTATGTCAAACAAATTGAACATGATAAAACTATTGAAGGAATTTTATACAAAAATAACAATTCTAATGTAATAAGCATAAGCATAGATATAATTATAATTTTTGCTATCATAACCATATCTATATACTTTGTAACAAAAAGAAAAATGTCAATATTACAAATTTCGTCGGAGCCTCAATCTAACGGTGGGGGTGTTATAGTGTCTCCCCATATTCTCCTAACAAATGCCAGTATAATTTAGATTTGTTATAACGTCTTCCCATATTCTCTTGGCACACGCCAATATAAATTAGTCTTGTTATTGTTGCATTTACGTTTCACAAACAAAAATGCAACAACAACAAAAATCGAATTAAATAAAAATTTCATTTCCGTTCACAAAACGAAAACGAAACTTTTAAAAATACAGACAAAATTCCAGGGAATTTTGAGACCACGAAAGTGGTAAACAATTCTAAAGAATTACTAAAAATCAAAACAAATTGAACTAAATTAAAAATGCATTTCCGTTCACAAAACGAAAATGCAACTTATGACATTTTAACTTCCAGACAAAATTCCGAATAATTTTGAGACCACGAAAAGTGGTAAACAATTCTAAAGAATTACTAAAAATCAAAACAAATTGAACTAAATTAAAAATGCATTTCCGTTCACAAAACGAAAATGCAACTTATGACATTTTAACTTCCAGACAAAATTCCGAATAATTTTGAGACCACGAAAAGTGGTAAACAATTCTGAAGAATTATTGACCACCGAAAATTGACACATTGGCATTTTTCTTCATATAAATATAGGCAAATTTTATTGTTAAGTTAGTCTTAAGATAGATTCAAATAAATAAACTTCCAAAAATAAAACAAGAGTTTTTTTTTGGTCCTCCACTATTAGGAGATTTATAATTCTTTAACACACTCGCCTAAAGTCAGGCTTTAATTTAGTTAAATTTTTACTGAAATAGATTTTAATAGAAGGAAGCTTTAATAAAAGGTACTTTAATTTCTAATAATAAAGTTAATAATACGCTACCATATAAATGCGCTATATCTACAACTACAGCTGTTACGCAATAGCCTTGTACACTAATTCTACGCCTTTTTATTTTTCGTTCCATAGTTAACTGAGAGTCATCAAAATGCTTTAATTTTAAAATAATAATGCAATTGGGTAAACAGCATATCATTAACAAAATAAATATATAAATGAAATAACCTGAAAGGTTGCCAAATACATATTTAATTAAAAAAAAAAAAAACAAAACACCCATCCTAACATCAAACTAACAGAATGAGGAATTTCCCAAGAATAATCTGTATATGGATTTGCTGTGTATCGTGTATGTTTGGTACAACACAACTTTCATCATTGGTGCAAGCAGGTAAAAATATAAATGAAATGTTTTCACACACAATAAAATTTTAACGACAATTTAAATAGAATTATTTATTTCAACATTTTATATACATTTATGAATTTTTCGTTCCCCCTCTCTTTCATATTTAGTGCGCTATGAATATTTCGATGATCATGACCAAAGTTTCTATGATTTGGATACCGAACAAATTCAAGCAAAATATGATACACGTCTGCTATCACAACAGCTGCTAAACACAGAAGAACAGCAACAATATTTGGAAAACAAAAAGGGTTCTCAAATAAGCAAAACGGAGGATGGAGTAAATAGTTTAGAAACTAAGCAATATAATCCTGAGGGTCGTTTATATATTACAACAAAATTGAAAAGTAATGATGGCCAGGCTGCTGTGACCAATGATGATTTGCTGGTGGAACGAGCAACAGTAACTGCAACATCAACAGCAATTACCGAAAAAGTGGAAGAACTATATTTACCACGTGCTGCATCATGTTATACGAATGGTCAGAAATATACACATGGTCAAAAGGTAAATTTGAATTATGGTTTGAGTTTAACATTCGTATATGAATAATACAACATACATAAAATATTTTAGATATTCATAAGTTGTTGTATTACTATTGAAATTTGAATTTGAAAATTAATTGAAAAACTATGCATATACATTAGACTAGTTGCTGTTTGTATGGGATTTTTTTTTGAATGCGCAATGAGACCAAAAATGGAAATTTTTTTTTTCGAAATTCGAGTGCAAATTTACTTCTCAACTTAGCCAATTCACAAACCAACACTTTTTTGGTTTATTATTATTGTGAATGAAGACAACAAACTCATTAAAAAACACATTGACAAATTTAATAATCATACACATAGCATATGTATAATTTTTTTTATGTGTTATGCAATTTACTCAAAATAAAGGAAAATAATTAAAAAAATCTGTAAATCTGGTGAACATCTAAAAAGAAGTACCTTTCAAATAATATACGTTTAGTCAAAATCGAAATAAAACGGTAGAACAAAACATCGGTAACAAGAAATCGCCTAGCCTATTAATATTATAGATTCCTTTTTTAAGTTTTAAAAAATTTTCTTAAACAAAATTTCAAAAAATTAATCCGGCACATCAGGATTTTGTTAAATATATGTTAAAGATTAACTGTGTGTGAAGTTCTAAGGAAATTCCTTCCCAGAATTTTTTACAACGATTTTTTGGCGGACTTCGATAAAAATTAGATTTTTGTGAAATATTCATTAAATGTACTCTTTCTAAATACTTTGTATCAAAAATTAAGCACTTTTCTATTTTTAACTGTTATATTTTATCTCAATAGCCTAGGGTTTCGGAAAAAAATAATATGACCCAATTAACCCTTTTGGTCTTGGTGTTACATATGACCCCAAACCAGTAAAAGACAATTTATTAAACACAAAACCGCTTAGATCATTATTTATCAAATTTTCTGGGTGAATGAATTTTCTATTTTTGATTAGTTTCAAAAATATAGCAGAATTTTTTATCTCAACCAATTCACTATTTTTAGGTATTTTTTTTTAATATGTGAAAATTCAAAGATTGGCCTCAACAAGGAATGGGTTAACGTTGTTCGATTTATTCTAAGTTTTTAGCATGAAAGACCTGCACATTTGTTTATTATATTTTAAGCGTCACATCTTAAAATTCAACAGCACTTACAAAATATTTGATTGGGTTCATATGTGACCCCATGTCCAAAAGGGTTAACTTAGTCATATTATTTTTTTCCTAAACCCTAGGCAATTAAACAAGTTGTACAAAGCATTTGGAAAAAGTACATTTACTAAATATTTCACAAAATCAAATTTTTCACGAAATCCACATATAATAAATCATAAAAAAAATTGTAGCTATGGGGTTTACCTAAACACGGTTAAACCCTAGCATGTATTTAACAAAACCTTAAAGTGCCAGATACATTTTTTAAAATTTTGTTTAAAGAAATTTTTTTAAACAAAATGAGTTTTCAAAACTTTATCAAAAATATAACCCATTTTCGGTCTCACTGCGCAATATGTTATAAGTATAGATACTTAAAAAAACTATGGTTTTAATCAATTTGACAAAGTTTGAAAAATTGCCTTCAAATTTCTGGACCTAGTGTTTATTGGCACAAAATTAGTCTGGGTCATTTGTTATTACTTAGCGTGTTTTTATTCGATTTTGTACTTATGCAGCTTTTAGAAAAGACAATTTAATGCTAAAATCTATTCATATAATAGCTTGTCGGAAAAATTAAACGATAGCACGAAATTTTCGAGAAATCTGAAAAAAGTCATATTTTCCCCATATAGACACACTTCGGGTACTTTGGGCTCCATTAGGCACCAGAAAGCACTGACGGATTGAGATAAAAAATAATGACCGCATCTATAACATCAAACCTCATATTTTAGATAACGCATATATCAAGAATTTAAAAAATCTCATACAAGCTGCGACCAGTCTAATGTTTATGTATCGCCAAGACATATCTATTTAGGTGGATCCATTCAGGAAGCGAATTTAGGTCGTTTTACAGAAAAATAATTTACAGAAAAGCAATTTACAGAAACACAATTCACAGAAACGGAGTTTTCGGAAAATATTAATTAATTCACAGAAACGCAGTTTACAGAAACTGTTTCTGTGAATTGATTCTTCTTCAAGATAAGAAAATATTTACAAATTAAAAAAAAAAACAAAGAATAACAAAAAAAAAAATGATATATTTCAATAATTAAATTTTTATTTATAATTGATAATTTAAATTAAAAAATCAGTTATGGCCATTTTCGAATAATTGGATACAATTTTTTGTATTCTTTGTCATAATCACGATATTTTTTCTTTTTTGGTGGCATAGACGTGCCAGCAAAAATTTGTTGTAAAGTTATTCCATTTTTTGATTGCTCCAATTGCAACTTTTCCAAAAAACACCATATTTATGGTTGGCTTTTTAGTGCGAACATCTAATCTACCAACATAATTATCTTCGAAATAGTCTAACAATTCATTGACTGATTCAGAAATTATATTTTGTTCTTTTAGAGAGGACATATTTTTCTTTGCCGCTTTTTCGGAAGTTCAAAAATGTATCGCAAGCATTTCTAATTTGCAGGCATCTTAATCTATATAAAAATAGAGACAAAATTTTATTAAAAACAAACAATTCAAAACTAATTTCATTGAAAACAAACATAACATTATGCAGTTAAATAAAGTAGAATGTACTGTTAGATAAATTAAGTTGCTAAGTTGCACGAAGAAACTAATACACCATCGGCAATATAAAAAAAAAAACAAAGTTCATTTTTAGATGACCTCTAAAAAATTGTTGTGTTGGCCCATTCAAATATCTATTTGTACGTATTCTGTTACGTAAAAATAGTTTTCTCGAGATAAAAGCAAGCAATATTATCCTAATTTCACCGAGGTAATGGGTTCATTTTGTGAATGAGCGTGATTTCAGCAGACATATGGACAGACGGACATGGTAAGTCATGCAAAGACAGTGGTTATCGAAAAATATGAGCTATTGTTTTTGCGAAATGGATTCGGAAAGTCAATGCACTAAGCATTGTAGAACTTAACTTATATTAATGTAATGTATGTAATTCATAATCCACATCGAATAAAACACGATCTTGTTTTTTTTTTTTGTAAAGACTTTCGCTTGAATGGTTCTTTCTTTTGCGTCGTACTTCCAAGTCTCCTCACCTGTAATTCATTGTTCTGATAGCCAGAAAACATTGTCTCTGAAACATTAATGAAAATTGTTTTTTTTTAATAACAATTTAGTGGTTTTTGGAACCAACCAAAATCTGATGTGAATGAAGCATAAAATATCTTTTGTAGATGGTAGTAATTGATCATTTTGAAATGTGAACAGTATCAACAAAAGTAATGCTAGACAATTGAGTGCCTTTCGAGCTAGATTCAGTGCTTTAAACCTACCTAAAAGGTGCGCAAAATTGGTCCTTTTTGTTTCCCTTTTTAATTAATTAAGCACCGATTTTGTAGAATAGTTCATGCTAACCCATTTACGGCCACCGTGCCACTTTGGGAACACTTAGTTATCGATATTAATTATTAAAAAAAATTATGTATTAATATTTACTAGGAGGACCTATGGTTATAAAAAATGTTGAACGAATATATTTGATTTATTTTTAGTGCCATAATAATCTAACTAATTTGGTCAATAATATAGATTTGAAGGTAGGTTTTGGTTAACAATAATTAAAATTTCTGTGTACAGTTTAAAGTCATAAATTCTTTTATTTGATCAATTCAATACATAACGAATCACACAAAATGACTTTTAGTTTGATATTTTATTGATATCTGATTTTATAACACATAAAATTGTGCTGTGCCAATTTGGGTACAATGACTATATTCAAATATACGCAAACACACGAATGAGTAAACGACTAGAAAACGTCAGATGCGTTGTTTTACTGACTATGTAGCCTTAGTTGTTAAGACGGTGGCAGCACTTTATGGTGAAACAAAGTTATCAATTTATGTCCATAAACAGGGAAATCCCCAAGTAAAATCTAAGTGTATTTTATTGTATGTATTACATTCATTAGTTGCTGAAACGTCCACTTTCGCGGTTTAGAAGAATCTGTTAATACGATTATAGAGGATAGCACCGATGGATTTGAGTATGATTTGACCATACTTACACCAGAACCTAGTGTTGTTACTGATGAAGAAGAAGGGTTTGACGACAATATAAATTTGTCAATTTTGCCAAATGACGTTCCTGGAGGAGTCGAGGTTTTTGTTCGCAATGTTGGCACTCTTTTGGATGATGCCGAATATTCCAGTGATGATGAGCCATTATCTGCTAAAAGGTACCGGATTAGAACTAATACGCCACGGTGTGGAGAGCAAGAGATTTCATCAGCATTTAAAGTTCCATCTTGGGAAACTGTCGACCGGTTATTAAGTGAAAGCCGCATGAAAGACACAGTAAAAGTATTGACACCAGTTCGAATATTTGAAATATTTTTCGACGAAGAAGTTTTTGAAATGATCGCTAATTTTAGCCAGTTGTACGCAACTCAAAACAATCGACACAATTTTACGGTCACCGTTGCAGAGCTAAAGATTTTCTTTGGAATACTTATTCTATCTGGATACCACAAACTTCCAAGGGAAAGTATGTATTGGTCTTTAGATGAAGATATAGGAGTAGAAGTTGTGTCAAATTGTATGTCCAGGAATAGGTTTAAAGAAATAAAGAGAAATTTGCACCTTGTCGATAATAATGAAGCTTCAAACACCACTGGCAAAATGTTTAAGTTACGCAAACTTTCAGATGTTCTTATCAAAAAGTTCAACCAATTTGTCACTTTCCATGAAAGTATTTCTATCGATGAGTCTATGGTTAAATATTATGGTTGTCATTCAGCAGAGCAGTTTATTACAGGCAAAGCAGTTCGGTTTGGCTATAAAAGTTGGGTCGCAGCAAGTTCCTCTGGATACTGCTACTCTTTTGATATTTACTGTGGCAGATCAAATAACTCTGTTTCTGAGTCATTGGGTTCTAGAGTTGTCAAAATGCTGCTTGATAAATTATCGACGAACCCCGCCAATCGCAAAATCTATTTTGATAACTTTTTACAAGTTGTGAGTTGCTAAATGATTTATGTAGCGTAGGTTATCGTGCTACAGGAACAATAAGAGATAATCGCACTAAGAAATGTCCCCTGACAAATGTAAATGAGATGATGAAAAAACCAAGAGCAGAGTTTGATTATAGGTTTGATAAAAATAACGATGGCTACCAATCATGATTCTTATGATCAACCAGGATTTGTTAAAAGATGGTGTTCCCAAAAAAAGCAAAAAACTGATATGCGGATCCCATACATGTTTCAAAATTACAACAAGGGCATGGGCGGAGTTGATGAAATGGATCAATCCATATCATTATATAGAATCGGCATTCACGGAAGAAAACACTTTGCATTGACAAAGGGTGCTTTTCAAAATTTCACTCATAAGTAGCCACTGTGCCAATTTGGGTACACCCCTTTTATGTCCTGAAAAAAAATTTTTAATTTTTTTTTTGTTTTCCAGTTTTTTTTTGTACTCCAATTTTATATAAATAAAGAATTTTTCAAAATTTTCCTTGTCGTTTTGGTTTGGCTTTAAATGGGTTAAACAAGATTGTACATAGTTGAACAACTTCTCTCCAAATTTAAACGCTTTAGTCAGAGAGCAAGTAATTTTTTCTTGGTCAGAAAAAGATTTATAAATTGATTAACAAAGGTTCCGACATAACAATAAAATTCCGATGGTCGCACGAACCGGATGGCTTTCTATGCAAGGAACAATCGAATTGAAAATGTAAAGTCGTTGTTGTTAAAGAAGAATCGTTTGAGGCGACGCTGTTCAAAATATGTATAATGATTCTGAAAATTGTATTTATATAACGTACTTAGCAAAAGTATCATAATGCCACCCACATACGCGTAAATTTAATTAATTTTAACCATGAAGTCGATCATTTACTTAATAAAATTTGCTATTAAGGTCATAGTTTTCAGAAGGCCCGTTTTGACAGTAATATTGAAGACAATCAGTTAATAAACGAAATTAATTTAGTTCACAAAATCTCTTATTTACGAGCTAAGATACAAATTTCCACATAATTGTAAAAAAAAAACAAACAAAAACAAGTAAGAGTGTTAAATTCGGCTATGCCGAATCTTTGATATCCTCCACTTAGGTTTGCTTACACTATTTGTAACAAATGTAAATAAAATATTTGAAAATGTAAACAATTTGATCAACTTATTGCTCTTTTACTTTTACTACAACAAATACTCTGAGTTTTCAGCAAGTCAATAATAGATAGTAAACAAAATATATTTTTTAATTTCGGATCTTTTTCGGACTAGCGTTAATCAGTTTTATTTTTCAGATCTGATTACATCAGTTTGTCATTCCGTTTGTAACGCATCCACAAATGAATTTGCGTCTATGTATGTGTTTCATGCAAAAGATTTCTTACTTTTGTCGAATTGTAGAGATTTTTTGAATTTTTTTTTTTACAACTTAATATTATATATATTACAATTTTAAACTTTAAAATTAAAAATATATACCTTTTTTAAGTTTGGTAATAACTCTATAATATGGAGGAAGTGAACATGTGGCTTCTTTTATAACAATGACAAGTAAAAAACACTTTTTTGTGCAGTTTACTTGTTTTGTGCATCTTTTTTATACATAAGTACGCCATCTCTGAAGACCTTTTCGATTTTATTCAGTAAGATTGTAAATAAAAAGAACATTAAAATATTATAAAGACTGAGACTCACAGTCTGAGTCGATTTAGCAATGTCCGTCCATCTGCCTGTCTGTATGTCCATGTAAAATTTGTAATCAAACTACAGGTCGCCAATAGGAACATATTTTGATGAAATTTAGTAGATATACTTCTATCGGCCATACTGAAATTGGGAAAAATCAGGAATAAGGAATATAATGTCGTTGGACACTCTAAATTCTTTAAGAGTTATTGGATATTGACTAAACATTAAAAATTTATGTTGTATTAATTATAAAATTCCAAAACCATCAAATGTTTCTATTAAAGTTAATTGTCTTAAAAAATGTCAAAAATAAAACAATAAAATGGCTTGAAAATGATATAGGAATGTTTTATTTTTAAATCATCTTTATTTATTGAATCTTCACATTGGTTTTTGAACTAACAATAAGTTATTCAAGTCTTAAAACTAAAACTTGAATATCAAATCCACCCAATGCCGGACAAAATTTCATTTATTCTATATACATATGTAATCTAATGATATAAAAGATTGTTAGTATATCAATCCATTTTTCATCCTATGAGATCAGCAGTCTCCCACCTTATTAAGCGTTGGTGGATACGATTGTTGATTAAGTTACGTGCTAGAGGATTCGTGTGAGACTCTAGCTTTTTCAAATAATTTCCACTATATCTAGTGATTTCGTAATTTACTAGAGAAACTTTTAAGTCTCTGTGCAAATGTGAGTTTCTCACGTACCATGGTGCGCCTGTAATCATTCTCAAAATCTTGTTCTGGCATCTTTGTATTCTTTCTGTGTTTGAAACTGAGGCTGTTTCCCATAACTGTATACCATAGCACCAAATGGGTTTGAGAATCGAATTATAAATCAAGAGCTTCTAATCGAGAATTAACTTGAGTTCCTGCCAATTAGCCATGTGAATTAGATTAATTTCAATTTTATTTGTGTCAATTTAGCGTCTATATGACATTTCCAGGTAAGTCGGCGATCAAGATGTAGTCCGAGATATTTAACAGAGGAATGTTGAGGTATAGACTGGTTCCTAATTCGAATTTGAGGGCATGTCTCCCTTCTTAGGGTAAAAGTTACGTGGATAAACCTTTTGTTCATTTACCTTAATCTTCCACATATCTAGCCAATCTTCCAGCTCTTCAAAATGGCTCTGTAAAAGAAGAGATGCTGTTGAGGGGATTTCGTGTACGCTTAAAATTGCAGTATCATCCGCAAAAGTCGACATAAGTGTGTTTTCATTTGTTGCCATGTCTGATGTGTAAAGGATGTACAAAAGCGGGCCCCAGATACTACCTTGTGGTACACCAGCATGAATTGTCTGTGGAGGGCTCACAAAGCTTTTATCTCTTATAGAGAATTTTCTATTAATTATATAGCTTTCCATTAGCTTATGTGTGTTCGGGAGCAACAACTGTTTAACTTTATAGAGGAGTCCCTCGTGCCAAACTCGGTCGAAGGCTTGCGACACGTCTATAAAAAGTGCAGAGCAGTACTTTTTCCCTTCAAAAGCTCTTCTTATGGCACTTACAATTCTGTGAACTTCCTCAGTGGTGCTGTGTTTTCGTCTGAAACAAAATTGATGTGCTGGAATGACATTATTTTGTTCTACGGATATTGTAAGTTTGTTTACCAAAATTCTCTCAAATAATTTTGACAAGGTGGACAGTAAACTTATTGGTCTATACGAATCGACCTTTGTGTGATCTTTACCTGCTTTAGGTATCATTGTAACGAGTGAAACTGTCCATTCTGGGGAAAAATGTTCAAGGCGTATTTTAGCATTAAAAATAAACAGAATTATTCTTAATGATATTCGGGGTAACTCCAAAAGCTGATCCCATCGATCAAAAATAGCCTTTTCACCTCTCGAATCTCAAAACGAAGGGATACTGCTCTATGCTGTGAAGTAACAGGTGGCAGCTCATCAATAGAACAAGGGGTTATATTTGGAGTAAAAACTTTTTTTATATGTTCCACGAACAGATCTCCCTTCTGTTTGTCATTCCTAGCCCATCCTCCACATTCCTTTTTTAGAGGAGGTTTACATACAGAAGATCTTTTAAGATTTTTTGTGGTACGCCACAAAGAGTAATCAGTTTTTTTCGGTTGGATCCAGTTTTTCAAGATAACTATTCAAATTAGAATTTCTTTGTGTTTCAAGCAGCTTCCGTAGGTTTTTCGTGCATTCTTTCAATTGTTGCTTAAGTTGAGGAGATCTGTGCGGTTGCCACTATGTAGAAAACGTGATGCTTTTATTTGAAAATGAACAGGTGTAAGAAAAGTTTTTAACTGTATTTAATTTTTTAATATTTATTATTTAAACGTTTCATTAAATAATTAATGATTTTAAATGCACAAATAAAGTATAAGTTATTTGAAAATTAATACAAATAACTCTTTTTTTTTAAACACACATATAGCGCTTTTTAGGCATCGCCGATCAGCAAGATCACTATGTAATTGTCAATCGACGATTTCTCCGCACCAAATCTTAAATTTTTTGACGTATTATTCATAAGTGGATGTTTTTCTCGTCCAAGAGCTTTTTGCATTCAATGCTTTCTTGGAAAGTTGTGTACCAATCGTAAAAAATTTTTCAACATAGCCCGATCACTGAAAGCCTTCTAAAAATATGTTTAAGCTTCTGCACCGGAAATATCATTTCGGATACAAAATTCAAGAGAAACTCTTTGTTAAACAATATCAGACATTGCTAAAATCGACAAATGAACTTTCAGTTATTCAAGGAAACGAGAAAAAAATGCAATTATTTATATAAAAAAAATTAAATTGTATTAGAATTTAAATGTCAATTAGCGGCTACTATATTAAAATGGTAACCATACCTAAAATGGTGTTCTGATGAAACCACAGGAACACTATGTGATGGTTTTTTTTTTACTAATTTTATGACAATGGTTTGGTTGTCCAAATCAGAATGATCTCTTTATTCAGTATTTCCTTAAATATACTTATTTTGCATTTCTACCTTATCATTTATAGTTGAAAAATATAGTAGAATTTACTCAATATCTAAAAACAATCTATGTACATTTATTCTGTATGGACATTTATTGAATTTAGCTATAAGGCAAGAAACTTCTTGTTTACAAATAAATTCATTGGTAAATAAAACTCATTTGGTTCGAAAATTATCGCAACCTAGCCCAATAAATGTACGTAGCAGTTGTTGTGTATTTATATGTAAACCATAATTTTCTTGTGTTTACACTGCACGCTATGTTCACAAATACTTCACAATGGCTATATCAAAGATTCGGCTCAGCTGAATTTAACACTCTTACTTGTTTTCAATAGAAAAAAATAAATTGGATTTTTTTGAAAAATCATTCCAACAAATTTTACCTTATATCTCGAATACTAAGCGTCGTACAGCAAGCGAATTGATTGAAACTAGCAGATTCCAGCCCTCGAAATTCGAGCGCAAATTCTAGAAAATTTTATTTTTTCATTATATAACGACCCTAAAAGTATGCTGATCAATTATAGCCAATTCATAAATCAAGACAAACACATTAACAAATTTAATAAACACACGCATAGTATTGTATAATTTTATGTAGCAACTTTAAATGCAATTCACTTAAAATAAGGGAAAAAATTTAAAATCTGTAAATCTGCAAACCGGCTAAAAACAAATACCTTTCAAATAATATACGCTTGGTCAAAATCGGAATAAAACGGTAGAACAAAACATCAGTCACAAAAAATCGCCTAGCTTATTAATATTATAGATGTATATTTTGTGAGTATTTCTTCTATATCAAATTAAAGTATTTTCATTTATGCGTCTTAAGCGCCAAACAACTAACAAGTATCAATGATAAATTTCTTAAATTTAAGTGGTCCAGTATGAAAAAAATTATTATTGAAATACTTTAAAGAAAAGAAAAATAGTCGAAAACATCTGGTGCTGATTTTTTAATTGCATTTCTTAAAATTTGGTACAATTATCTGTAATTTTTTGTTTGTAGTATTAAACCCTTTACATGCTATACTATCATCATTACACGCTAGCGGCCATTTTAACAGATTTTGGCATTACTGGCAAAGTAATTGTTATTCAACAAATATTGCCGTACATATTCTTCTACAAGTTAATTAAAAAGTTAAAGCAAAATGTTTAAAAATCCGTACGACTTTGCAACATAAGACATGCAATATACAAAACGGAACTGATTATATTTGGCTCAATCCAGCTTCTGCAAAGGTTTTATTTAACGTTATTATCTACAAACTATGTTACAAAATTGCACTTAGCTTAAGTTATTTTCTAACTGCAGCTTTTTCGCATTTGTTTTCAGTTGACCCTAGAACATTTTTCATTCGAAAAGTGCACAACATGCTGTATTTCGGAAATCTGCTCAAAATAAGAATTTAAAAATTCATTAAAATTAAACTACACAGACACATATTGTCAATAAGCAATTTGCAATGCATATAAGATTGAATAATGTGAATTATTTAATAAAAAAAAATTGAAAATAATTTATAAAAAGAGGCCGCACTATTAAAGCTGGTACAATTCACTTTAATATGATATATCACTCAATTTAAACTTCATTATGGCAAATATTTTCTTTCACGTTGCACTAAGGGGTATTCGTACTGAATAGCAAGCAAAAATCAAATTTTTAAATTGCGTTTTAAACCATGAAATAATTTTAATCGCATAATTAATTAACCATTAAATCATGATAAAATAAAAATATAGTAAATTTTGCGTAGCCGGGAAAACGTTGAAGTTGTGGTTTTCCAATTAATTAATATGAAATTTTTTGATGAATTCAAAAAGGGCAATGTTTACGTTCTTTGAAAGTGCAGTAAACGCTTAAAGATAAGATTTATATTTAGTGTGTTACTTAACTGATTCATAGGTTACGTTTAAGTCAACAAAACGCTTAGTTTTGTACCCTTACTTAAGTTTAATTCCGGTTTTCTTAAGAGCACATAAAAATTGAGAAGTTAAAAAAAATATGCCTGTATGTTGGAACTTTTGTTTATGAGCCCCGTTCCGCCCCATTAAGATATGGATATAGTTTGTAGTTTGACATATATTGTAAAAAATTTCACAGGTGCAGGTTGCACAAACTTGCACTTCATGGTTTTCGAGGACTTCGAAAAAACGGTGCTGGGCAAGCAAAAAGCTAATAAAAATTGAGCGTGTTACGGTATTTGTCGGAAATTTGTTAATATAATGGGTTTGTAGGTCGCTGAATTCGAAACTGGATTCAAAATTTCAAAGATGAAAATGGCCGACACAAAATGGCGGACCATTTTTCTCAAATCTAAGCGCATTTCCACTAAACTTTGTCTTAAGGGGTTTTCGATGCCGCTGATCTCAAATCTGAATTCAAAATTTCAAAAATCAAAACGGCGGACACAAAATGGCGGACCGTTTTTCTTAAAACCAAAATTAAATGCATTTACTTCAAATCTTGTCTTTACGGGTTTTCGGGGTAGCTGCTTTTTAAACTGAATTTAAGAATTTGGGGTCGCAGATTTGAATTTTTCAGTTTTTTGAGGTTCCTGACCTTTCATTTCGAGAAAAACCACACAAATTTGTGCTCGTGGAAGCGTGTATATTTTTTTATTAAAAATTACTAAGCAAATTCATCGAAACAACCGTAATTATCGTCCTCATCGCGATAGTCATCATAACTAACATCATCATGTTCTTGCTCTTCATTTTCTTCTCGATACTCTTCTTCAGATAAAAAAAAAAGTGTTATTGTTTCTGGGTGAAATGGTTTGCTATTCTTTTGCTGCTTTGGTCTAGAGCTCGATATTATTGGGTCAGATGTTAACAAAAGTCTGTTTATCACGTCTCGGTTGCACAATTCTCTTGAAGTTTTTCATGCAAAATTTAGTCTGTATAAGCAAAAATGTTTGTTGCGCGCCTCAGCGGCTTCCTCTGACAGTTCACCTATTGGTAATAGTACGTGGGATATAACAATTCCCCCATGCATTAGAATTTTATGCATTGTTAGTGTCATCGAATGCCAATTATACAATTCTACGTAAAGACAAACAGTTTCATATGCATAAACATTAAACTTTTCCACGTCAAGTTTGTACCCAGATGAAATTGCTTCTAAGATTACCTTAAGCCTGACAATAAGCCTAATATATATACTGGTTATTCGTGAAGAGGCTTTCGCGTCATTGAAAAACCTTCTTGATGTGTTACCGTTATTGCTGTTGCCGTAACCAGGCTTTGGCATGTCCAACAACATCCCCAGCTCTTCTTTAAATGCGTGCAAATTTTTCGCACGAGTGTCAGAACATATTTTCTTTACATCCTCTGTTTTCTTTCCTTGTCATTTTTTTATAGGCAATTTAAAAGACAAGTGAAGCAATGACTCAAAAATTGTATTCCTGCGGGGGGAGGAGGTAGCCCAGATCTAATAGCATCCAAATCAACATTTTGGCCCATGTTAAGACGATTAAAACTTTTCGATGCTTCCCCACATATCACTGTCCAACAGCATTTTTGAACAGAATAGCGACCCTACAATTCTGAAAGGGTATGTTGAGTAGATCATTTTTGTAGAACAAACTTATGGTCCAGCATGTCTGAGTATTTTGTTTACAGCGGGTCAAAGTTTTCATTTTTTGGTCGAAGGGAGCGTTATACTTTATGAAAAAAATGCTGTAAGTTTATGTCTGAGAGAATTCTTATCGTAAGAGTTGTATTGTGGAATTGTATGAGGATTATTTTTGTGGAAGATCTTAACCCTCTAACTGGTCTCTTTATGGGTCAATTTGACCCTTTTTTCGAGAAAATCAAAAAATATTCTTCAAAAAAGGACATTTAAAGATTAAAATATTCTACGAAAATGTTTGCCAAAAAATTTCAGTGGGGGTCACAAAGACACCATTGTTGTAAATAAAGCTCTTTATGCTTAATTAGTAAAATTATACACCAACATATACAAAACAGGTAAAAACGGCGTCATGTTCGGCCGGGCCAAACACAGAGTTCTCGCGTCTAGTCAGCTGTGACTTACAAATCGGGTGTGATATTTATTAAAATTAATAATAAAAAATAAAAGAAAAAATTCAAGCATAATTGAGCTACTAAGCAGTACATATCGGGTGTGATTTTTACTAAAATTAATATAAAAAAAGAAAAATTAAAGCTTAAATAAGCATGGCGGATTCTGTTTGCAAATTAAGAGATTGGTTTTGTTTTATTTGTGGACATTTTACGCACCATCAAAGCAGAAGAAAGATATTGCCTACAGTTGAAGAACCATATTTTCTTTTCTTTGGAATACGATTTTTATCTGAAGCTTGGATACCAAAAACCGTATGTACTACTTGCGAAAGTGGTCTTTTGACCTGGTACAAAGGCGGTACTAAGGCGCTGCCATTTTCTGCGCCTATTACATGGATTGAACCTGAAGATCAAAATTACAAATTTGGTAGAAGCCAAAGGCACTACGCGACAATGACATACGAAGCAACAAATAATATCATTTTGCCAGAAGTGCGCTGTGAAGGTGTTCCGGTGCCTCAACCGCCTACACGTACATTTTCGGCCAATATGACAGTCGCCAATACAGAAATAACAGCGGCGGTTGAAAACATATCAGATATAAGTTACTTGCCTCTTGATGGTTTAAACGTATGTCCTAATTTGGTAGACCAAGCTTATTTTGAAGATCTTGTAAGAGATTTAGGACTAACAAAAGAGAAAGCTGAAATATTATGTTCCAGATTGAAAAACAGGAATTTGATAAAAGCCGATGTAAAAGCTACATTTCCAAGAAAAAGACACGCCTATCTGGAAAGTTATTTTAAAAAATCAGAAGAACTTGTATACTGTTGCAGTATTGAAGAGGTTCAAAAATATCTAAAGCTTCCACTGGACTCTTCCTGTTGGCGACTATTTATAGATAGTTCAAAACACAGCTTAAAAGCAGTCTTACTGCACAATGGAAATCAGCATCCATCAATACCGGTTGCGTATTCCACAAAAAAGGAGGAAACATACGCAAATATTTCAAATCTCTTAAATAAAATTGAATACTATAAATATAAATGGGAAGTATGCGCAGACTTCAAAATTATTTCAATATTGACTGGAATGCAAACAGGATACACAAAATATATGTGCTTTCTTTGTAAATGGGATTCACGTGCTACCAGCAGCCATTATCATATTAAATATTTCGAAGAACGTAAAGAAAATATTATTGGTGACTTAAATTTAATCCATGAATCCCTTGTCCCAAAAGATAAGGTCATACTTCCACCGCTGCATATTAAGTTGGGCGTGGTGAAAAATTTTATTAAAAGCTTAAATACACAAGGAAATGCTTTCAAACGCATTCAAACAATTTTCCCCAGATTATCTGCAGCAAAATTAAAAGAAGGTAACATACGGTTTTAAGAATTAATTTATTTCATTCAATGCAAATTACCTTTTCTAGGAATGCTCGTTGGACCCGATATAAGAAAATTATTACAAGAAGAAGAATTTTATGGCCATCTGTCGGATATGAAAAAGACAGCATTTGACTTTATGCAGCTGGTTATATCAGAATTCCTTGGAAACTCAAAAGCACAAAACTATGCAGAAAATATTGAAAGCATGCTAATCGGTTTTAACAATATTGGCGTGACCAATCGGAACATTCACGTCAAGCTAAATACAGGAAAGCGTATTAAGTTTAATCTTTAATCCATTGTCATACTACTGCTATTTCCCAATTCCCCTTTACTCGAAAATTTGAAGCAAAAAAATAAAAAAAAATTATAATTTTTTTATAGAAGTTGGCGTGTAATTTTGCCAATTAATCGTAAAGAGCTTTATTTACAATAATGGTGTCTTTGGTGACCCCCACTGAATATTTTAATCCTTAAATATCCTTTTTTAAAGGATATTTTTTGATTTCCTCGAAAAAAGGGTCAAATTGACCCATAAAGAGACCAGTTACAGGGTTAAGATCTTCCACAAAAATAATCCTCATACAATTCCACAATACAATTCTGACCATAAGAATTCTCTCAGACATTAACTTACAGCATTTTTTTCATAAAGTATAATGCTCCCTTCGTCCAAAAAATGAAAACTTTGACTCACTGTAAAAAAATACTCAGACGTGCTGGACCATAAGTTTGTTCTACAAAAATGATCTACTCAACATACCCCTTCAGAATTATGGGGTCGCTATTCTGTTCCATTCAAAAAGTCTTAATTTGTTGGACAGTGTATTTAGCATCGCATTGTGTATAACGTATTTGTTGCCAGAGTTTACATTAGAATGTTCTCTACTAAAATATTTCCACTTTTGATGGGTACCTCAGTTTTATTTAAACTACGAATTTGCTGATTGATATATTCAACTTCGTCATTTGTTGTTTTTTTGGTTTCTTTGATAAGGCGGATTTGAATAGGTCTGCAGAGCCTAGGTGAGGAAGGTGTTGGGTTTTGCCACATATCTTTCGATTCGCCATTAATATCCGCAATTAATCGAATTGGTACAAACGAACTTTGAAAAACATTGGCATCATTTTCGCTAGCACCCTGAAATTTTTGGTTGTATTGAATTTGATGCGATCCATCACAACCCCATTTAGAAAACAGTTTAAGGTTGTGTTCACGTTTTTGGAAGCAGGCTACAATTACTTCATTCAAGTACAAGGAAAGCCTTTTAATGGTATGGTCAAGTAATTGCTGTAATTTCACTTCTGCCAAAGTTTCGGTAATAGTGAACGATTCTTCAACGGGATAACAGTCCTTTTTAGCTTTTTGTATCAACGAAAAGTTCGGATTTGAAGTGAATGCGTTTAATTTTGGTTTTAAGAAAAATGGTCCGCCGTTTTGTGTCCGCCATTTTGATTTTTGAAATTTTGAATTCATATTTGAGATCAGCGACACCGAAAACCTCTCAAGACAAAGTTAAGTGGATATGCGCTTAAGTTTGAGAAAAGTGGTCCGCCATTTTGTATCCGTCTTTTTGATTTCGAAATTTTGATTTCAGATTTGAATTCAACGATCCCGAAAACTAAATGGTACTTATATTTACGCGGATCGGAAGACCCGTTTATTTAATGCCAGTTTTTGGGTACAAATACCCCATAGAGACCGTTGGTAGTCCTAGTTTTGAGATTTTTTCCAAAATCCATGTCAATCTCTTATTTCGTTAGTTTAATAGTGTAGCTCATTTCCTTAAATAACTGAAAGTGCATTTGTCGATTTTAGCAATGTCTGATATTGTTGAACAGAGAACTTCTCTTAAATTTTGTATGCGGAAGCTTATAAATATTTGTAGAAGGCTTTCAGGCAATGTCGAAAAAATTTTTACAAATGGTACAAAACTTTCCAAGAAAGCAGAGAAAACATTGAAAACAAAATGCACTTGGATGAGAAAAAAACCACTTATGAATAACACGTCAAACAAATCGATGATTTGGTGCGGATGGATCGTCGATTGACAATTACATAGTGATCTTGCTGATCGCCGATGTTAACTTCTTCCAACCAAAAAGCGCAAAACAATGCACCAAAAATGTCTAAAAATGATATGATATATATGCTTAAAAAAAAAAAAAAAAAAATATTTATATTAATTCTCAAATAACTTATATTTTATTACTTAAAAAAAATGAAATACGTTAAAATCTTTTGTTACACCTGTTGATTTAAAAATAAAAGCACCACATTTTCCGCATCATCTTCAAGCCGTTTTATTATTTTATTATAACATATTAATCCTTTGCATGTTTGAAAATGATTAACTTTAATAGAAACATTTCATGGATTTGGAATTTTATAATTAATACAACATAAATTTTTAATGTTTAGTCCATATCCAATATCTCTAAAAGAATTTACAGTGTTTTATGATATTATTTTACAAATTTCAGTATGGGCGATAAAAGCTTACATACTAAATTTCATCAAAATATGTTACTATTTGTGACCTGTAGTTTGATTACAAATTTTACATGGACACACATACAGTCAGATGGATAGACGGTTGGACATTGCTGAATCGAGTCAGAATGTGATTCTCAAAATCTTGATTGGTCTACGTCAAATATTTTTGGTAGTTACAAACATCAGCTGAAAGCCTTTACACCCTGACCATATAAATACCGACCTAGTAAGTCAAAACAAATTTTTGAGTAAAACGGAATTGAAGTTTCCCCCTCTGTGTTGCATTTCATTATTGAATGTTTGTTTTGATTGCATTTTTACATTACTTTCCGATGTTTTTGAGTCTTGCGAGCCGTTTCGTATGCAAATTGAAGTTTTTTACAATACATGTGAAATCAACCAATAAAAAAATAACTTTGGAAGTTGATATTTCCAATTTAGTTGATTTTTTCTATGTTGATAGTACTAGTTATAGGTTTTTGTTAAAAATCCAAAACTTTGAATTTTTCCAACAAGCGGTTTATGAGATATTGACTTTTGAAATTTTTAAAATTGCGTAATTTATTCATTGTTTTGAAATCTTCAAATGGTTCTATGTTGAAAACTATTTAACATAGAGAGCTAAAATTAGTGTTGTCCTCTTGAGATTTATATGAGGTATAACTTTAGATGAGGTATAACTTGGCTGTATTATAAAACTTGAAAACAAAAAATTAAAAATATTTTTTAAAAAAAATTTCAAAATCTCAAAATCGAAATCTTAAATTTTTTTGAAAAAAATATATTCTATTCCTGCCGTTCTTGAGAACATATGTACCAAATTCGAAGATGGGATGACAATGGGTTCATATTTAAATAAATATTTGTTTATAGCAGTGCATAATAAATTCATTGCTAATGAGATATATCTTGACAAATTTGATTTTTAATAAATGTGCTTTACATCTAAAAATACTACCATAAGCTTGAAGTTTTCAAAATTATTGTACAGTTTTAAGTTTTATTATTAAATTAAAGTCAATTTTGTTTAAAACAAATTGTTTTTAAATGAAAAATATATGGGGGATTTCATGTCAAGTGCACCAACTTTTGAAACCAATGTCTTCCGATCGGGATGAAATTTGCACCAAAGTTAGTCCTATTGGATACTAGTTTAGACACAATTTTTCAACAAGATCGGACCAGATCTCTCTGAGTTAGAGGGGATCAAAATTTGACATTTTGGCCAAACAGGTGTTTTTTCTCATTCATGTAACTTATTACCTATTGTTCTTAGAAAATTTTCTCGCAAAGAGTTTAGATAGCTATTTCTTCAGTATTTCGGAAAAAAATACTTAAAAAAAAAAAAAAAAAATTTTAGACTTTTTTTTTTGCTAAATTAAAGCATTTTTTGCCTTTTTTTTTTTATTTTTTCATAAGAAAGCTTAGGATTTTTCCTTTAAGAGCTTTTTGGTCGCTTAGTGGGATGGGAGTGGGATATCTATCAAAATAAATGTTTTGTAACTCAAGACAACGGTTTTTAAATTTTTCACAAATGCACTATTTTGAATTTTTTCCCATTTGTGTCTAAAACCTTACAAATAAAACTTATACTGAGAAACTAGACAAACTAATCTTTCCGAAGGTATATAACATACCTAACTAAAATTTTATACCCTCGATACTGTAATACTCAGAATATGTTAATCTCAGGAAAAAATCGCTTTTTTTCTATAGAAATGCTGAAAAATTATTTTTTATTTATTTTTAATAATAATTAAATTAATGTATAATAATAATAACATTAAAAAGATAAATAATTTATTAAAATTTAATCTTAATTGCATTAGATCCATTTATATCACAACTATTTTTATACTTAATTTATTTTAGCTGATGAAGTATTTAAGTCTTGTATATTTTTAAATACCCAGTCTTTCATCCAGCTTTTTTGTCGCCTTTATTTACTGCGTTTTTTTTGTCAATCCTTTCTTGGCGTTACTAGGTTCAGCTGTTGATTTCGCTGCTGGTTTATTTGTTGTCTTTGGAAAGAAATCGCATTGAATAGAGGCAGAAAACTTTTTCAACTTGAGTCTTCCATCGACAAGCGGTATAAAAGCATGGTGTTGAGCGGTGCCATCGATTGTTACCGCAGCATCAAATCTGCTCTTCAGTGTTTTCAATGTTTCCTGATGATCATCTTTGCTACTAAAAACTATTTTAGTTTCTTTACAATAATTCTTTGCCCAATGGAATAAAGCAGTCGCATCTAAGATGAGATCTTGATGAGAGCACTGGAGGCTATACTTCGCTGCATTTCTTTTAAGGTTTGCTGCAATACCATCACATGTTCCTTTACCATGAGCAGTAGGATGAAAATGCCACTCAGCTGGCATTCCAAAATCTTTTTCATGGGCCATAAGATTTGCCAAGCTACCTTTGTTTTTAAATTGTTGACGAGCTCCGTCCGAAACGTAGTATAACTTCTTTACTGTAAATTTAGATTTTAGAAATTTTAGCATTCTCTTCTGGTACTCATAAACTGCAACGGTATCATGTTTTAAATCGTCGGATATGATTGCCACAATTTTGTGTTCCACTTTTTCATCTTTCATGTATTAAATAACTACTGTGAATATAGTTGCTTGGTCGTTATTGAAGTGGAATGCTTGTATGGCATCCTGAAGAACATATTTATAGTTTTCTGCGAAATCATATAAAATAACGAATTCACCAGACTTCAAATATATCTTCAAATCCTTGAAGAATGACCATTGCGCTTTGACTAAAAAGTCATGGTTTCTCAAGTTTAGCAATCTTGTACACATTTCTTCCACAAAATCATCCACATTTAAAATGATTGTTTTCAATGTGCATCTGTCAGTCTGAATCCAAGAATCAAATTTGACCTCCTCTATATATTCTCGATCTAAAAAGTTGATTAAATTTTCTTTGATGAATGTGGTTTTCGGGCAATTGTTACATTCACCTAAGTGGCAAGAAGTTGTTGCATTAGGACACATAGTCAATTTAAGGCAATCGCAGTAATCGTGTAAATCTTCTGTTAAATACTTTAGGTTGATTTCCTTCAGCATCAGTTTAACATTTTCATTGTAAATGCAAACGCATACTGTGTGAGTTCCGCTGCTTTCTGCCAAAACGCAATGTTTTGGCCTCTTTTGGGTTAATTTCGTGAAGCCAATTCTAACATCCTCGTGTTCAGATTGAAATGTTGCAAATAACTCTTTCAGGTTACAGATAACCATTCTCTTCTGTTATGTTATGGAGGTATGTTACATACCTTCGGAAAGTTTAGTTTGTCTAGTTTCTCAGTATAAGTTTTATTTGTAAGGTTTTAGACACAAATCGGAAAAAAATCAAAATAGTGCATTTGTGAAAAATTGAAAAACCGTTGTCTTGAGTTACAAAACATTTATTTTGATAGATGTCCCACTCCCATCCCACTAAGCGACCAAAAAGCTCTTAAAGGAAAAACCCTGAGCTTTCTTATGAAAAAATAAAAAAAAAAAAAAAAATGCCCTTTTTGAAAAAAAATGCAAAAAATGCTTTAATTTAGCAAAAAAAAAAAAGTCTACAAATCTTTTTTTTTGAAGTAATTTTTTCCGAAATATTGAAGAAATAGCTATCTAAACACTTTGGGAGAAAATTTTCTAAGAACAATAGGTAATAAGTTACATGGATGAGAATAAACACCTGTTTGGCCAAAATGTCAAATTTTGATCCCCTCTAACTCAGAGGGATCTGGACCGATCTTGTTGAAAAATTGTGTCTAAACTAATATCCAATTGGTGCAAATTTCATCCCGATCGGAAGACATCGGTTTCAAAAGTTGGGGCACTTGACATGAAATCCCCCATATGTATATTTATTTATAAAGATTTTCTTGCTTTTTTAACAAAATCTGAGATGCAACCATCATTTCTTCAGATGCAACTTTATAAGTGCTCCCAGTTTCTGTTGATGGATTGACCTTGCAAGTTATGAAGTTCTTTGGTACAGTCAAAATGTCTGCTTTTCTTGGGGAAGTGAAGGAAGAGCATGGTCCGCAATGATACATTTACTTCTTGTTCATTATCATTTTTTGAAAGTTCACATGACAACCACCAATTGTTGTCATAAGCACAAGTTACAAATCTTGAAATTTGAACAAACGTCACATCTTTGGCATCGGATCCTACTTGAATTTTGTGTACATCCTAACTTTCACTGTAAGAAATTATTTTGGTTTTCATCTTAAGTTTTGATTGCGGTATGTATGCATTAGGGCGGGTCAATTTGTAGGGAGGCAAAAAAATCGCTCAACTGACAAGGAAAATCACATTCTAGGGATCAAAATAAGAAACTTTGGCCAAGGAACCATAACTCTAAAACGAATTCTGATGTCCGTCTGTCTGTCTGTCTGCCATGGTTGCACCATGCAATTGAAACTTGGCCCATAGTTTTGTTGTGACTACAGATTAATTTTGGGGTAGTCAGGCAGAGTCACGCATAGTCACGGAGTGATCTAAAAGTTATTTACCCTCATCCGATCGATCTTTTTGAATATCATAACATAGTCAAGGCGTATGATTATTATTTATTAGCAGAGTAGCAGATACGTATACGTATGAGTGTTAATTTAAATATTAAATCAAACATAGTCAGCCCAATTCTAAACAAAAAATGGTGATTTTTTGAAATGTTTATATGGGGAAACCCCCAGGGGGGTTCTGTAGTCTGTTTGATTAGTGACTATTGCCATGAAGTAGACATGCAATAGAACGCCTATGCATTCCAATGCACATGTCCACACTACAGCTCTCTAATCGTGAGAAAATGCAATATCAGCATATTCCACGATTAGCTTTAACTTTAAGTGTATGAATGTGTGAGTGTGTGAATTTAATATTTAGATTAGCTTTAATTTGAAGATAAATAAAACGTGAGTCGTTAAGTGACGCTCTTCGGAGCATACAAGCAATTTAATCGTGTCTTTATTTTTAAACATAAAAATATAAAATCAAGGAACTTCATATTATAGTTCCAGGGGGTGTGCTACTGGCATGGGTGGGTCGGTTCTCCAAAGTTAGTGGTTGTCGATCATACATTTGGACTCGATTGGGGCACTCTAAATTGGTCAAAGTGAGACAGACAGAGAGACAGGTCAAAAGTCGGGATATCAGAATTCGTTTTAGAGGTATGGTTCCTCGCGCAAAGTTTCTTATTTTGATCCCAAGAATACGATTTTCTTTGTCACTTGGGCGATTTTGAAATCGACCCGCCCTAGTTTGCATGGTATTTTTGTGTACCTGTAACTGCAATGGCGTCATTAAATCTCTTTTCCAAAAGTTTTTCGTGTTCTAAATAGTCTTGATTTGGGACATAAAAAAATTTCACTGTCGAGATATGTTCTTTACTACACTCAAACTATTGAATAGGTGTCAGGATCGGATTTTCCACTGGATTTTGTTAGCTAGCTTTGGTTGCAAGACTGTTAACCGTACCGACAACCCCATTACATACTCCTTTACCATGCGATGTTGCATAAAAATTAAACTTTGCTTCTGCTCCTTGAAAATCTTCTTTGTGACAGCATAAGTTTGAAAAGTTCTTACGGTTCTTGTATTGAGACACAGCACCATCAATGAAGTTATAAACTTTTTTCAAATTTGGTGAAATTTCATCCTTAATAAATAAAATGAGCTTTCTCTGAAAAATGTATACGAGAACTGTGTTATGAGTTACACAATCAGAAATAAATGTACTGTAGCCATTGAGTTATTCCACCTGTGGGTTTTCTTAAGCAGGGCCACATATAGAGGTATAGGGTATTAAAAGCGGGAATTCATTGAATGACTTCTTTTTTTATCTTTTGGAAATTTTTGTATAGAATTCATAACATTTTTGCAGTTTTTTGAAGAACTGTTTTCCACGCTGAGTTAATAATGTTTTTATACCCTATACCACCATGTGGTTTGGGTATTGTGCTGCTGTTTGTAACTATCAAAAAATATTTGACCTAAACCCATCTTTTATTATACCGATCGGCTCAGAATCACTCTCTGTCTGTCTGTCCGTCGGTCCGTCCCTCTGTGTGTCCATGTAAATTTTGTAATCAAACTATTGGTCGAAAACATGAATATATTTGATGAAATTTGGTATATAAGCTTTTATCGGCCATATAATGAACGCTATTGAAATTGGTGAAATTCGGCTCATGTTCAGAACTAGTTCCATACGAATGACCCCTATGAAATCGACATAAATTGCCATAAGATCCAAATTGTCATATAGATCTCAGTCAAATTGGGTTTGTATGTGCATTAATCAGTAGTTCCAAAATACTCCCAATAGGACAATTCTTAGTCATAGGCCCCATATAGAGCTGCTTCCCGATCTTCACTTAAATCTATCAAAAAACAAAAATATTGCACAGATTTTTCTCAAATTTGGTTCGTATATATTTTTTCAATATATAAGTAACTTTACCAAATATGGTCAGGATCGGTCCATATTTTGACCTAGTCCCCTTATAAATATTGCATCCGATATGAACTTTTTAATATATTGAAGCAAAACAATTAATAACAATGCCACATATATTTGGTTTATGCTTATTTTCTATATCGAATTAGTTGGACCGAAGATATGGGGTCTCTAAACCATGGTATAGGGTATCGTATAGATCGACTTTAATTTAGATCGACTATAATTTCTTACTTTTTTTTTGTTTGTTTCACAATTAGGTGGAAGTTTGTGTCTTAGCTCGTTAATAAGACATTTTGTGAACTAAATTAATATCTCTTTATTAACTCCTGGTCTTCAATATTACTGTCAAAACAGGTTTTCTTAAAACTATGACCTAAATAGCAAATTTTATTAAATAATTAATTTAATGTACGCGTAAATACCATTATCATACTTTTGCTAAGTACGTTAAAAAATATAGTTTTCAGAATAGAATTAGACATATCTGTAATGTAGTCGTCTTAAACAATGACTTTTCATTTTCAATTCGATTGTTCATTTTATAGAAAGCCATCTGGTTCGTGCTACCATCGGATTTTTTTTTTGTCATAGCGGAATCTTCGCTAACCTACTTTTAAGTCTTGTTCTTACCAAGAACAAATTACTTGCTGTCTAACTAAAGCATTTGAATTTGCAGAGAGGTTGTTCAACTATGTACAATATTGTTTAACATGAACTATTCTGTAAAAACGGTGCTAAAAGCACAAAAAAAGGAAACCAGAAAGCACCAATTTTGCGGACCTTTGGGTAGGTTTAAAGCACTGAATCTAGCTCGAAAGGTGCTCAGTTATTTAGCATTACTATAGTTGATACTGTTCACATTTCAAAAGGATCAATTACTGCCATTTACAAAAGATATTTTTTTTTTTTTTTATTATTATTATTATTTCTTTATTAATTTACTGTACAACAAGACATGTCTTATAATTAAAGTACAGGATTTTGATCGTTCAAAAATTCGCCACAAAATTAAAATACAATAAAAAAAAAATTATAACTTATCTATATATATAAAATTCATTTTCTGTTTGTTTGTTTGTTTATTTGTTTGTTTGTTTGTTTGACCGCTATACAAAATTTTATTTTTCAACCGATTTCCCTGAAATTTTGTACACGCGATCTGTATACCCCAGCAAAGGTCGCCATATACTTTTTACCGGCCACGCCTACTTTCACGCCCACTTTTTATGTAAAATTCATTTTCTGTTTTATTCATATTTGTTCACTATACAAATTTTTATTTGTTAACTGATTTCTCTGAAATTCGGTACACACTATCCCTGTACTCCACCTAAGGTCAACATATACTTTTTATCGACCACGCCTACTTTTACGCCCACTTTTTATATACAATTCATTTTCTGCTTCTTGGTATATTTGTTCGCTATAAAAATTATTAGTTTTCAACGGAATTCTCTGAAATTTGGTACACACTATCTCTGTACTCCAGAAAATCTCGCCATATGCTTCGTACCGGCCACGCCTACTTTAACGCCCACTTTTTGTAGACAATTCATATTCTGTTTTTTGGTACATTTGTTCGCTATATAATTTTTTTTAAACGGATTTCTCTGAAATTTGCTACGCACGATCTCTGTACTTCAGAGAGCTCGCCATATAGTTCTTGCCGGCCACGCCTGCTTCTACGCCCACTTTTTATACAAAATTAATTTTCTTTTTTTTTGGTATATTTGTTCACTATAGAAATTTTTATTTTTCTAGGGATGTCTAAAATTTGGTCACACGATTTCTATACTACAGGGAAGGTCACCATATGCTTCTTACACACAACGCCTACTTTGCGCCAACTTCTATGTATATAAAACTTATTTTTTTCCTTTTATTTGTTTCTTTATTTGATTGTTATAAAAACTTTTATTTTTCAATGGCTTTCTCCGAAATTTAGTACATATTCCAGGGAAGGTCGCCGTATGATTTTTACCGATCACGCCTACTTTTACGCCCAATTTTCATATAAAATTCACATTTTGTTGTGTGGTATATTTCTTCCCTATAAAAATTTGTACTTTTCAATGGATTTCTCTGATAGTTGGTTTACACGGAAATAACTACACGGTGAACAAATTCCCCAAACTTAAAAAAAAGGTACCCAAAAGAAATGAACAAATTCCCCTTTTTTTTTAATCGGAAGAAAGAATGAACTTACTCCCCAAATTCATTCTTAAATTTTTACATATTTTGATTTAATGAATTTTGTCAAATATTTATTTTAGTAAATATTTGCATACTGCTCTCAATATATGTCCTACAATAAATGCATTTAAAATGAGTATTCTTTTCGTTGCGCGGAAGCTACGCGCACGGGGAATACAGCTTAGCTAGAATATCGGAATGATCTGAAAAATATATTTTGACAATTAAAGTAAGTTGGAAACAGCTGCGCGGCAGCACTGGTGTGGTTGCCAAATGCGCGGAAGCGGCGCGCGACCGCGGACTCGGACGCGACGGATGCGGACGCGACGCGCTCTCGGAACACAGCTCAGCTAAAATATCGCAGTGCTCTAAAAAATATGTTTAAGGAATTAAAATAAGTTAACGAGAACTAATCGGCAGAACGGGTAGTAGCTGCGAGGAAACGGCGCGAGGCCCGCGGACGCGGACGCGACGGATGCGGACGCGACACGCTCGCGGAACACAGCTCAGCTAAAATATCGCAATGATCTGAAAAATATATTTTGGCGATTAAAATAAGTTGACAACAACTGCGCGGCAGCACGGGTGTGGCTGCCAAACGTGCGGAAGCGGCGAGCGGTGCGCGACCGCGGACGCGACGGATGCAGACGCGACGCGCTCGCGGAACACAGCTCAGCAAAAATATCGCAATGATCTGAAAAATATATTTTGGCGATTAAACTAATTTGACAACAACTGCACGGCAGCATGGGTCTGGCTGCCAAACGCGCGGAATCGTGCGCGACTCGCTCGCGGAACACAGCTTAGTGAAATGTCGTATGATAAATTTTATCTACGTATGTGAAATAATTACCTGTTGATCAAAATAGGCCACACATATACTATAAGCAGTTGCTTAAAGAAACCTTGCGACACAATATTAAACGACGCATTAGTCTTTCATTTCTGAAACGTGAATTTGATGTCTCTGCTCAATGATGATCACTTATTGAATGAAGTAATTCAATTTTTAAAAGTTGTGATTCCTTTAATTTGCGAACCATTCCGTTATATTTGATGTTTATAAATAAACTGAAAAAAAAACAACTTAAAGGGGTTTCGCAACTTATTTTTGAAGCATTTTTGCTGCAGCATCTTAAAAAACTTTTAAATTAAAAAATCAAAAAATTTTTAATTGAAATAAAAAATTAATTTACTGCCCATACAAATTTTTGGGGAGAAAGTTCATTTTATTGAAGAATTTGTTAATTGGGGACTAAGTACTCAGCGCCTGGTAAGCATAGTGAACCATTTTTGAAGTCAAAGGCCTTTTTATTCCGGGCAAGACCGGGCAAAAACAGCTAGTTTAAAATAAAGTAAAATTAATACAAGAAATTATTAAAATTCATGAATTTAAAAAAATGAAAATTAAATACATATATTTAAACAAAGTAACTAAACAAAAATTTCTTAAAATGTATCGCGTTGCTAACTAATTGTTGGTTGTGTGGAATTGCATTCCAAAGACGTGTGGCGTTTATGAAAAATTGCCATTCTGACACAAGGCATCGACGCATAGAGATAATAAGTTTTTTGCCCCTTCCGGATCTAGCAAACTGTATTTGATCATAAAGATATAGGGGTTTCTCAGTGAAAAAAATAATTTTATGCAAAAACATTAAAACCCTTATATTAATAAGGTTATCTAATGAGACTCCATATAGACTTTTTGAGAAAGTCGAAACGCTATCACGTTTCTTCAGTCCATAAACATATCTAACAATATTGTTGTACAAAATATTTAGTTTTTTCTTGCTGGCGTAGTCGCAGTTGCCAAAAAGTTCACAGCCATAAAGTAGACCAGGAATTAAGTATGCCTTTGCAAGAAGATGTCTTACTCTTAACGGCGTAAAATACTGAGTTACCCAAAGCGATCTTAGCTTTATATACGTTTGAACCACATGTGTATCTACGTGGCTTGAGCAAGTCAAGTTGTTATTGAAAACTATGCCAAGATTTTTTACCTTTTTTACAATCTCGATTTTCTGATGGTTTATTAGTATATCATGTTCAAGAACAGGCTGAAAAGTTTTTTTATGAATAATCAAACATTTTGATTTATGCGGGTTGAGACAAAGTCCATTTGCAGTGGCCCAAAAATGTATTTTATTAAGGTCATAGTTTAACTTTTCAACATTTTCTTCTATGGGGCTTACTGGACTACTCAGATACAGCTGAACGTCGTCCGCATACATGTGTATTTTGCAGTGAGATAGTTGTTGTGGCAAATCATTGGCATAGATGGAAAAAAGAAGTGGACCCAGAATCGATCCTTGAGGTACGCCTCTCGTGAGTGTTACAGGTCTTGAGGTCGAATTATTAACGTATACAGATTGAGTCCGATTTGTGAGGTATGAATGTAAAAGCTGCGTAGAAGTGGATGAAAAGTTAAAAAAGTGTTTTAGCTTCATACATAGTGTTTGATGGTTTACTGTATCGAACGCCTTTGAATGGTCGAGAAGTACCAAAAAGTTTATGTTACCACAATCAAGTTCACGTCTTATGTTCTCGGTTACATTAACCAAAGCTGTAGTACAACTGTGGTTAGAACGAAATCCGGACTGCTTGTCAGACATTAGTTGATTTTCGTTTATATAATTGCTCATTTGTAGATGTAGTAGTTTTTCCATTACTTTTGATAGAAAGCTTAATATAGCTATTGGGCGATACTCCGTTTTCGATTTTGGAATAGGTATTATTTTTGCATATTTCCATTTAGTAGGGAAAGAACTTGATATAATAATGGTGTTAAATAGGTGTGTTATATAAGGCAATATTAATGGCAAAATGATCTTGATAATCTTGGGATGTAAGTTATCGAAACCCACGGCGTTTGATTTTATTAATGAAAAACTGGATAATACATCAAACTGACTAACACAAGAAAACACAAATGCAGTTTGTTCAAAAGAGGAGCTATTATTCATAATATTGTTGTTCGAATCTGTACTGTTCACTATTGTCGTCGGAAGATAAGTGAAAATGCTATTAAGTTCGTTTGCATCAATTGGGCAGGTTTCATTTTTATTATTTTTGCCAATACCAATATCTCGAATGGTTTTCCATGTATCCTTGGAGTCAATGGCGGATGAAAATCGTTCGGAATAGTAATTAGTTTTAGCCATTCTTATTTTAGAATTAGCCTCACTTCTAGCAGTGCGAAAATCGAGTTTCAATTCATTCGTTTTGAAACGTTTCCACCGGGAATAAGCAAAATCTCTGCGTTGTATTGATTGCTGGACATCAGTTGAAAACCACGGTTTACTCTTTGTGGTAACTTTTTTCTTTTTTAACGTAACTGTATCATCAAAGAGGCTTAAGATATTACGTTCTAAAAACTCCAACTGATCATCAACAGAAGTCATTTGGTATATTTGGTTCCAATTGAATAAGTTGAAATTTTCATACAACAAACTATAGTTAAGATTCTTGTAATCACGATAGGAGAAAAAAATTTGATCTTCTTGGTGAAGCTGGAAATCATAGGCTAGAAAAACCAGATCATGTTTAGAAAAATTGGAAGCTGAGATTTGATCATACAGCAGGACCTTCGACGGATTAGCGACAAATATTAGATCAATCAATGTACTTCTGGACGCTGTAAAGTGTGTTGGTGTTGTAATATTCGTTGGTGTAAGTCCTAATGACTGCATACTATCTTTAAATGACGATTCTTTTAGTAGATTCGAATTGAAATCTCCCAAAATTGCTATATCATTGTAAAGCATGGTTAAGATTTCCATTTTGTTCATAAAATCGGCAAAAGGTACATCACGTTTGGGTCGGTAGGCACAACCAATCAGCATTTTTCTTCCAGATGATGAGATTTCAACAAAAATATACTCAATTCTGTCATTTTCTTCCGCCTTGCAACGAAAACTACATGTTATAGTATTTTTGACGTATATTGCCACACCACCTCCTCCTCTTCCACTTCTATTAAACCGAAATACTTTATAACCATCTAAGCAAATGAGGCTATCCGGAATAGATTCATCGAGCCATGTTTCAGAAACACACACTACATCAATATTTGATTTTTCGAAAACGAATCTGAACTCATCAATTTTGCACATTAAACTTTGTGCGTTTATGTGGCAGATTTGTACTCCTTTCTTTTGTTTCGCCAAGATTTTTACCATATTAATTTTACGCTTCAATCGCATCAAATTTTGGTTGGTTCCAAAAAACACTCATTTGTTATTAGAAAAACGGTTCTCATTAATATTTCAGAGACTTGGAAGTACGACGCCGGAATAAAGAACCAATCAAGCGAAAATCTTTACAAAATAAAACAACATCGTGTTTTATTTGATGTGGATTATGAATTACTTTTATTATAACATAAGTTAAGTTTTGTGGTTAATTTACGTGAAGCTATTCGCAAAAAGATGCTGGGGTTATGGGCAGATTACACTTTAATGCATAGTTCATTGAATTTTCGAAACTATTTTGGAAAAAAATTCAGCACAGATTTCTCCATAACCGCTGTATTTGCATGACTTACCGTGTCCGTCTGTCTGTCTGAAATCACGCTCATTCACAAAATGAACCCATTACCTCGGTAATGCTATTTTCTCGAGAAACCTATTTATACATAACAGAACATGTACATATAGATATTTAAATGGGTCGAAATACAACAATTTTCTAGAGGCTCTCTAAAAATTAACTTCGACAATTTTTATGAGGATACACAAGGTTAACAACTTGGTAATAAAACAATACTTCGCATCTGAGTGCTAATAAGTATACAGATTAATGAAGACTATGGCTTTAATCAATTTCACAAAGTTGAAAAAATTGCCATCAAATTTCAGGACCTTGTGTTTATTGACACAAAATTGGTCTGGGGCATTTGCTATTTCTTAGCGAGTTTTAATTCGATTTTGTACTTATGTAGCTTTTAGAAGAGACAATTTAATGCTGAAATCTCTTCATATAACACCTTGTCGAAATAGTTAATCAATAGAATAAAATTTTCGTAAAATCCGAAAAAGTCATATTTTCCCCATATAAACACACTTCGGTAGTACTTTGGGTCCCACTAGGCACCAGCAGGCACTGTCGGATCGAGCTAAAAAATGAAGACCGTATTCATGACAGCAAACCTCATATTTTAAACAACGCAACGACAAGTCTAATAAACATGTTTGTTTGTTTTTTTTTTTTTTGTATGAGAGTAAGAGAATAAAAAGATGATAATACGTAATTTTTCTCCCTTTAAATAAACATAAATACAACTGTATAAGTGTATTAAATTTTATGCTGATTGCATTTAATAATTGCTTTAAATTAAAAAAAAAAAAAATAAAATGAAATTACATACATTTCTTTAAATTATCTTATTACTTTTAAATATTATTGTAAACTAGCAGATTCCAGCCCTCGAAATTCTAGTGCAAATTCTAGGAAATTTTATTTTTTCATTAAATAAAGACCCTAAAGGTATGCTAATCAATTTTAGCTAATTCATAAATCAAGACGAAAAACAAACTCATTTTTATTAAATTCTTTCTTTTAACTCATACTCTCTGTCTGTCTGTCTGTCTGTCATTGGTGGTCCCCATTCCCCCTTATCCAATTGATCTGAAACTTGGTCGATAGACTTGCTGTAAAAAAGATTAACTTTGATATAGTCACGCAGAGCCACGGAGAAATTAAAACACCACTTCCCCTCATCCGATAGATCTGAAACTTTGTCCATAGACTTGTTGTGGCCAAACATTAATTTTAAGATAATCACACACAGTCCCGCATGGTCACGGAGATGTTCCAAATTTATATGCATAAGGAAAGAAAGAGTTTTAATAAAAACTTTGTTTTTATGGGTTAGATTATTACAAACACATTAGCAAAACAAGTAAGAAAATTGTAGTCGGTCTAGACCGACTATACGATACCCTATACCATGCGTTTAGAGGCCCTATCTCTCAGGCCCAACTAACTGGATATAGAAAATAAACATAAACCAAATTTGAGTGGGATTTTTATTAATTTTTTTGGCTGCAGATAGGAAAAAGTTCATATCGGAAGCTATATATGGGTCTATATATAGGTACTAGGCCCCAAAATGGACTGATCCTGACCATGTTTGGCAAAGTCTCTTGTATTTTCCAAAAATATATACAAATAAAATTTGAGAAGAATCAGTGCAATATTTTGTTTTTTGATAGATTTAAGTGAAGATCGGGAAGCAGCTCTGTGACTAAGAGTTGCCCAATAGTGATCATTTTTGGACTATTGATTAATGGATGTAATAAATATATACAAACCCAATTTGACTAAGATTTATATGATAATTTGAATCTTGTGGCAATTTATGTTGATTTCATAGGGGTCATTTGTATGGGGGCTAGGTCTGAACATTGACCTATTCTCACCTATTTCAACGGCGTTCATCCTATGGCAGATAAAAGCTTGTATGCCAATTTTCATAGAAATATAACCATAATTGCGACCTGCAGTTTGATTACAAGCTTAACATGGACACACAGACGGGCGGACATCGTTAAATCGAATCAGCTAGTGATTCTGATCCGCTGGGTCTAGGTCAGATATTTTTGGTAGTTACAAACAGCAGCACAAATTCATAATGCCCAAACCACATAGTGGTATAGGGTATAATTATTAAACACACATAGCATTGTATAATTTTATGTATGTGTTAGTAGCAACTTTAACTGCAATTTACTCAAAATAAAGGAAAAAATGTAAAAATCTGTAAATCTGCGAAACCGCTAAAAAGAAACACCTTTCGAATAATATATGTTTGGTCAAAATCGGGATAAAACGGTAGAACAAAACATCGGTCACAAGAAGTGGCCTAGCCTATTAATATTTTAGATAATCAAGCAATTATAATGCGAATTCTAGCATGTTATGCCTCTTAGTATTGTAAACCTTGGTTATATTACTAGGCCTAGAATACGGATAGACGGTATTAAATACTGAGCACAGGCGAGTTTACCACTCTTATTTGTTCTGCCCTAAATGTGAGCTTGGGCCTAGTTTTCTCTACTCTATACAATATGCCAATTGCAGCAGATTCTGAGATAACGTCTTTCTGGTTAGAAATTTCATGAACATAAAAATTGGGAAATGCGATAGTAATAGGCTTTTAAAGAGTTGTCTGCTGTTTTTTTAAACTTTTAAAGTCAAAAAGTGTTACTGTAACATTGGCTCGCTTTTGGAAAAAAATCATAAAAAAGTAGAACAGTCGCCAAACTGTATGATTTTAATTAAAGTGTTTTATTTAAGACTTAATGTGGCCTTTATGTCTGGCTATACGAAATTATTGTTATGCCAGACAAAAGATATTTATATAGACGAAAACATTTTGTTTTACTAAAGTTTGATTATATTTTTACAGAATTAAGTAAATAAAATTCGATTACACCAAAAAAAGTAACACCTGTGTTGAATTGCTTTTCATTTTTTTTTTATATTATAAAATTGTTACTCGTTTTGCCGTTTAAATAACTCAGTTAATTTTTTATCACAAAACAAAACAAATGTGCAGCTGTGGCTCGAAAATAAATTAACTTCAACTGTACTTTTCAGGTTTTCTGCTTGTAAATTTTAATTTATCATAATTTGTCTGGAATTTTCTTTTGATTTTCTTTTATCTCTTTACTTTGATTCAAATAACTCTTTAATACATAAAACATTGCGCTTGCATTTTTTTGGATCGTTTTTTTTTTATAATATTGTTAAATGTTGTTTCTATAAAGTTGTGTCATTTTCAATTAATTTGTTTGTTATGTTTTTTATTTCTGCAGGTGCCCCGTCTAGATAGCTGTGAGGTCTGTTTGTGCATGGATGGAGAAATATTTTGCTGGTGGGAAAAATGTGGTAAGTGTACATCTTCCTTGTTGTAAAATAGCACACTTTTTTTTGGTTCATGAGAAAATGTGAAGGGAATCTTAAATAATACAAAATGCACATACAAATCAACTACAGCACATGTTTAAATTTGTTACAGCACAAAGGTTAATTTATATTGGAACATATTTAAAACCCATTTTCTTTTCTTTAATTTTTTATCTTTAAATCTTCGAATTGAAAATATTTTATTTAGAAGGACTCATAAGCTGAAATGAATAGGTGGCTTCTGCTATAAAATGAAGAATCATGAGCTAGTTAGTTAATTGTTCTTTATTTCAAATTCATTTATGTTTTCTGTATTACAACTTCATAAAATATAAATTTTAGTACATACATTTATGACATAATATCGTCAGTTAAAAATGATAATACATAGTGGATAAATAACACTGTGCGACAGCCAAAATCAGGATCGAATGAAACCAGCGGGGAAAGTTATATCGGTCAAAAAAGTTACACGTGTCCCGGCGTTTCGCTGAGAATCGAAATATATCGATTTGAACTCAGCAAGTATCGTATAGGGGAATTTGTTACGTTTTGGGCTCTTTTGTTTGACGTAACTCTTGAACCACTAGTCAGACTTTGCTGAAACAAATTTAGAAATATTAAGAATTACAATTCCTTATATTTAATTTTCCAAACGCGCGGAAGCGGTACATAACTAAGTCAAATACCTTGTGATAGATTTTATCTACGCATGTGCAATAATGTTGATCTAAATAGGCCACATATACACTATAAGAAGTTACTTAAAGCAACCTTGCGGCTCAATTTTAAACGTCGCATCCATTTTCCATTTTTGAAACTTATATAAATTTGACGTCACTGCATAATGATGATCACTTATTAAATTCTGTAATTTGCAAACGGTTCCGTTAAACTTCAAAAAAAAAAAAAAAAACTAAGCAGCTTTCGCAGCTTATTTTTGAAGCATTTTTGCATCAAATGAATTTAATCCCCAAACTTCTAAATTAAAAAAAAATTTAAATTGGAATAAAAAAATTAATTTACTCCCCAAAAACATAATTTTTTTATCATGAAAAAAAATTCTTGTATAGACGGTGTATTCAGCAACATTATAAGATATTCTGCAATGTACTCAATAGAGCATAAATTATCAGGCCACAATATTATATTTGGTGAATTTAAAATTAATGTCCGATATTGTGAAACTTTTTCAGAAGAGTATAATCGAGTTGATAACAGGAAATTTGGATTTTATCTGGATGACAATTAATTTGCCACAAATTTGGACAACTCTTCGGATTTATTATAATAACCTAATTAATACTCTTTCGCTGCGGCAATACAAAGCACTATTTCGGATACTAAAAAAACAAATATATTACAGAAAATAAGTCCTTGGCTATCTAAAGAATTAGTTGCACTTGATGGAATATAAGAATAAATTGTTAAAAGCTAGAAGAAAGAACAAGCAACACCAAACTTTAGTAGGGCGTCCTAAGAGAATTAGTAAAGTTATAAAAATATCTAATAAAAATCTTATGAATAATTCTGTGGTTTTCTAGAATAACCGCGTATGTCATAAAATCAAAATGTTCAGCGCTTTATTTGAAATTATGGGCTCGATATAAAGTTTTTAGAGCTTTTTATTTAATAGTCCTGTAGATATGGGTAATAAATACTTTATATAAAATTTTGTGGCAAAAATCTTCAGGGGAATAGATCCTAGATAAGGACGAAAAACAATGTGTAAATAACACTTGAAGTGTGTGCAGATAAAACAACTTATGTCGACAAATGTCGTTTTCTTTGAAAAAGAAAACTATCAATATAACCACCCATGTAGACATAAGTTGTTGTTGCTTTAAAAATGGATTTTTTTGTTCGTCAACAAAAAGCTAACGGGACCTGGGATGAGAATATAACAACGTATCAAGAATAATAGTGACCAAAAATAACAGAAATAAACATAAAAGATTTTATAAGTGGTTATAAACTGAAAAATAATCCAAAATTATTTTGCATTTTTTTTTCATTAATAACAATGTGTGTCGCTACTTGTCGTTTTCTGAGAAAATAATTTGTTAGCGATCAAACGTAGGTTGACATACGTCGATAGTTCAGCAAATTAATTTAATAAACATTTAAGTTACGCCGCACTGTGGTCAATATTTTGAGATAGCGGCCAAAACTCCTTTTGATTTTTGTTCTCCGATTTTAAAGTTATTAGACTCATATGAAAGTAGACAGTAGTAAACCTCGGGAGCAGCCAAAAAATTAGAACTCTATTTCAACTATTTCACTGAGAACAGGGTGGTCCAAAATGGGCTTTTTCAGAATTTAGTAAATTTATGATATTTGTAGTTAATTTTTAAAGTTCAAATGATCATAACTTTTTTGTGTTTCAAGATTTTTGGACGAAATAAATTTTGTGTTGTAACATAACTTATTTCCTATCACTGGTAAAAAATTTGAAGCTCTACTGTTTTCATAACAATTTAAAATTTTTTTTTTAAAAAGGTAAAATTTCTCGGAAATTTCCTACTTCATAGAGCACAACTCCTGTGAGTCAAGCTGAGTCAAAACATGTCCATGCATCGGGACTGCACTTTTTAAGCTACAGCAATTTTTCTGACCGAAGGTAAGATATTCGGTACAAATGCACGTCATATTTTTTGAGAAGTTATTTGTATGTGAAAGTGGCTATTATGCATATATTTTGATGAAATTTTGTACAAGAGTTCTTATTGACCCAAAAAATAATTCTGCTGAAATTAGGAGAAGTTGGCCTATATTTGGACCTAGTCCACATAGAAGGGTGTATACAAATTTTGACAAAAATGACAATAGAACTCTCAAATTATGTGGTATCTGGCAATTCATTTGGAAAAGGTAAAAAAGATTTTATTGCCATCTAATATTACACAACTTAAATACGTGAAAATTGCAAATAAATTTAAAACCAATGGAAATAACTGGTAAAACCAAGTACCTTTTATATCATTGCCAGTACCTGTTAAGTCTCAAATTATGTGGTATCTGGCAATTCATTTGGAAAAGGTAAAAAAGATTTTATTGCCATCTAATATTACACAACTTAAATACGTGAAAATTGCAAATAAATTTAAAACCAATGGAAATAACTGGTAAAGCCAACTACCTGTTATATTATGTTTCAAAGAGGTAAAAAAGATCATGTTGAAACTTCGAGTAATAGTATATTAATCCATGCATTCATTTTTTTTCATCATTATTGTTTAAACAATGGCTGAATTCAGTTATAGTGTTCTATCTGATATATATTTTGAACGGAAAGATGAAAACGACATTATTTTACATATAACGAATAATCCATTCTTCAAAATATGCGACAAACAAGAAATTAAAATTCATAACTTAAAAATAAAAAAATTTTTAAATACTTTAAGAAAACGGTACAATCAATGTTCCAGAAACAAGAAATTGTTTTACTCACTCAACCAAGAATGGCTCAGAAATAAACTTATTTTTAAAAAGACAGCAGTAGTGTAGTGAAAGATCACGAAGACGCAAGCTTAAACATATCAATGAAGAAGTTTCTTGTAGCATCATAAAGGATTCATTTCTGCATCAAATTCAACCATCGAAAACTAAAAAGGGTAAAATTGCTATCATTGAAAAAATAGTGGAAGCAAGCCCCAGACGCACAAAAAGGATTTTAGAAAGTATGCCGACACCAACTGAAGAAAATAAATTTACTCCAGAAGAAGCATTTGCACTATTTTTGGATTTGAAAATGACTAAAAACCAATATACAAAATTGCGGAAGCGAACCAATGATAAAAATTGTGGAATTTTTCCTTCATATCGAGATATAGTTTCTGCCAAAAAAGATTGCTTACCTTCACCAACTGCTATTAGTGTAACTTCAAGTTCAGCAGAAATAAAATTGCAGGATCTTCTTGAACACACTGCAGAACGATTATTAAAGACATTTGATGCTGACTATTTAAAGAAGTTTAAAAATTGCAGCATGACTTTAATTTCTAAATGGGGATGTGATGGGTCCTCTGGCCAGAAACAATACAAACAATGTAATGCGGAAAATCCATCAGATGCCAATTTATTCATGATTTCTTTCGTTCCGTTACGTTTAACAAAAACTTATATTGGTTCAGAGCCGTCAACTAGTAGAGCTGCAGAGATAGATGTATGGAAGAATGAAATTCCCTCGTCAACAAAATTTTGTAGACCAATAAAGTTTGCTTACGAAAAGGAGACTCAAGATGTCATAGATGAAGAAGTTCGAAAAATAAATGATCAAATTAAAGAACTTCAACCAGTAACATTTAAATTTGATGACCAAGACATTGAAGTAAATTTTAAAATGTCTCTCACAATGATTGATGGAAAAGTTGCACAAAACAAAGAAATCGTCAAGCTGCACCATATGCCAAAAAACATCAAGTCAATTGAGCCAACCACCAACACAAGACGATAGTTTTAATGAAGCATATGAATTTGGAATGTCACCTCTTCATGCTAGAATTCGTTTTATGGAGCACATTCTTAAATTGGGATACGATTTGGAATTTGGCCCGTTAGGCGAAACAGTGAGAAACAACAAAGAAAATTTGGAAAAAAGAAAGCAAAAAAAAAGATATTCAAGAAAAATACCGTGAGATAGACCTTATAATTGACCAGCCAAAACAAGGAGAAGGAAATTCTAATGATGGAAACACAGCAAGGAGATTTTTTTCCGATCCAGAAACTGCAGCTTCTATAACTGAATATAGCAAAAAGATAGATGCAAAAAATTTGGTCAGTATGCTAATGAGACAGCAACCCTTTATAACCAAAAATATTCTTGAAGACATATGCCAACCACAGTTCACAAAATTTTGTTCCATGGGTAACAAATAATTCAGCACAATATGCTTCCAATTGGAGATCTCTCAGAAGAAGCCAAAGAAAAAAGGAACAAAGACTACAGATTCTTTCGCGAGCACAATACAAGAAAAATTTCCAAATATTGTGCTAATGAAGATCTTATTAATATTTTGTTGTGCACATCAGACCCATATGTGTCCAGTATTCGACAAAAATGGAAATCAACCTCATTAGAGTTAGATGAAGAAGCTAAACAACTACTGCAAAATGAAAATCAAAGCCATTTGGAAGAAATTTTTACTAATATTGTTTAATTAATACTAGTTTAAAGATTATAATTTGTTTCTAATTTTAGTATAAATTTTTATTAATACATTTAAATAAAATATATGTGCACTTTAAATCAATAGTAAAAGTTTACTTAAAATTTTATCGATGTTGTGTTCTGTATATAATATATCCAAATGGTATTGATATTGTTGGGAATTTCAGTGTTATTTTTCAGTTTAATCCTCACAAGAATTAGCTTTCTTCCAAAAAAAAACCAACCTTTGGCCCCTGTGAATATTGAGACTAAATAAATGTCAGGTGCCAAATGTTGGCATTTTCTGACCAAAATTAAGTTTAGGAATAATAAATAAGTATTGGTTGTAAAATACGATTGAAGAAAATAAGAAATTATAAAAAAAATACCTATTTAAAATGTCAAAATATTCAACTTTTACATGGAAACTCAACAAAAAATTAAAATGCATTTTTAACTCCAAATTACTTACGTTACTATCAGCCGATTTTTACGTTTGAACACGCAAATTGAAGCTTAAAGTCCTCCTATTGAACAAAATAAATTGCGTACAAAAATACCAATCCGGTCAAAAGTTATAGAGTTTTGACCGCTATCTCGCGAAATTGACCACTGTGCGCCGTTATTTAAAGAAAAACTCTGAAATGGTCAATATTTTTTTTTTAAATTTAACACATGTAAAGAGCGTTAAAAATTAATATATTTGGCATCATTAACTCAAAACTGACAAAAATGGACATACGCGGTTATTCTAGGATTATTATACACAGAATTATTATTACGATCTTTTAACTTTCAAGTCATACAAAACCTGAAGTTAAATCTAATTTTGGAGAGCTTGGACTTAAGGAAAAGTCCTGGTTTTGACAATATCGCGGTTAAGATGCTGTTAGTAAGAAAACACATTATTACCAGTATTATCATATAAATTTTTAATAACGTGATTAAACAAGTAAGAAAATTATAGCCGATCTAGACCGACTATACGATACCCTATACCATGCGTTTAGAAACCCTATCTCTTAGGCCCAACAACAGACGGACGGACGGACGGACATTGTTAAATCAACTCAGAAAGTGATTCTGATTCGATCGGTATAATTAAAGATGGGTCTAGGTCAAATATTTTTGGTTGTTACAAACAGCAGCACAAAGTCATTATACCCAAACCACATAGTGGTATAGGGTATAAAGGCAATAAACACAAAATTGTTCCTATACCAAAATCTGTTGTAACAAGTGAAATTGAAAACTATCATTCAATATCAATTCTTTCAAATATCGACAAAATTTAAGAAAAAATTATATTTGAACAACTTTCAAATTATCTTGGAGTTAATAATATTTTATTTGATCGGCAGTGTGGATTCAAATAAGATCTGGAACTGAAGAAGCCATTATAAATGTGGGTGAACACATATGCAACGGACTTGATACAGGATGTAAAGGGGTTGGAGGTGTGTTTTTTGATTTGTCAAAAGCTTTCAGATTATGATATTTTGATAAAAATGGTAATTTTTATAGGCTCTTCTCAAGGTGCAACATCTCAAGTAAGGCATTATAATTTGTGCAAGTTGATGAGTCAAGGAGTAGCGAACTGGATGTGCTATGCGGGGTTCCTCAAGACAGCATTCTTGGTCCATTGTTATTTAAAATTTATATAAATTATATAAAAAATATAAATTTTTATGGAAAATTATTTTTGTATGCAGATGATATCCGTCTATTATACAATTATGAACATAACTCAAATTTAATATGATACTGCAATTTTGTCCGAATTTTTAAGACTGAATAAATTATACCTCAGTTCAAAAAAACGAAGTTCATTCGACTTACACCAAACAACCTAAACAATGATGAGCTCATGACTATATTCATTGAAGGAAATACAATAAATGAAGCAGATAGTCTTACATATCTCGCAATAAATTTAAACTATAACCTTATCTGGGAAAACCACATTAATCAAGTAAAAACGAAAGTATCATCAGGAATTGGTATAGTGTACAGATTTAAGCAAAAATTTAATACTGAAACAAAAATGCTACTTTATCAATCGCTAATGTACTCATATCTAACCTATATTCCCATAATTTATGGTGGCAAAATAACATCATCTTTAAAATCGTTACAATCGGTACATAATAAGGCACTTAAAATTGTCTTCAATTTACCGTTACGTCATATATACCATGGATTTGTTTAAAACGTATGCGACTAACATTCTTGCAGTTCGAGGTCTCTACAAGCAGCACGTTTTTAAATGTATAAGTTGTATTGGATCAGACAGCATACAGTTTCACCAAAATGTTTCACATACTGGAACAACCACAAGACAGGCACAGAACTTAAGCGTGGTAAGATGTCTACTTGAATTAACGAAACAACGTATTGGTTTTTCTGGACCAAAGGAGTATAATTAACCGCCAGAAAATTTAAAAAATATTTCCGTATTATCTTCTCTTTAAAGTCACCTGAAACAATACTTGCTACAAAATGTGGAAATACTTTTTACAAGCTAAATTAAATTAGAGCTTTAATTTTTATTTTTTCTATTTATTTCTTTCTTTTTCTCAATATTTTGCAATTTGTTTTAATTTTATATATAAATTAACAAATATATGTATATTATTTAAAATCGCAGTACGACTTTAAGCTTCACTCAAAGCAGACGTCTTGCTAATAAAAAATCCTTTTCAGACAATTTAAAATCGATCAAAGTGTTACCAGTGCTAATCATATACTTTCATAATCAATTATTAAAACAACTGCATTGATTTCAGTCAAATTCAACAAAACAAAAGTCAAGTATAAAAAAATAAAAGAACAAACAAACATAATCGTTTAATTTTAATATTCACATTAACAAAATAAAACCTGTTTTGCTTTACAAAGAGTGTGAAATAAATTAAAACAACAATGAATAAGCCACCAGATCGTGTGGTGAATTCATCACCTTCTCTTAAATGGGATAAAACAAAAACATTCAATTTCTCACAACCAGGTCCCATTTATTTAATAATGACAAGAACAAATAGCACCGACACTCTTACTAACGTATCTCCCTTTTTATTGAAAAAAGCAATCGACAACACATGTAACAGCGAAGTAGAGTAATGTAAGAAACTATTAAGTGGAAGCTTGTTAATAAAAACAAAAAACTATGTTCAGGCAAACAAACTAACAACATTAGTTGCTCTCTCTGATACGATTACAGTAGAAGTTACAGAATATAAAACACTAAACCAAACCAAAGGTGTAATCTACTGCAATGACCTACGAGGGATTGCTGAAAATGAAATAACAAATGAACTATTAACCCAGAACGTACGCGAAACTAAAAAAATATACAAAAAAGTAAACGAAACACTAATTGAAACTGGCCTTATAATTCTTACATTTGCATCCTCTTCACTACCCGGCGACATCAAAATTGGATACCAAAAAGCTAATGTTCGGCCATACATTCCTCTCCCAACAAAATGTAACAATTGTCAACTATTTGGTCACATTAACAAATTTTGTAAAACCAAAAAAATTTGTTACTACTGTGCAAATGAATACCACTTAAACCCTGATATAGAAAACGATGAGTGCAAAAATGAAATCAACTTTATAAACTGCATAAAGCACAAAATTGAAAATACCAAACACACCTCTAAAGACAAAAAATGTCCGACTTTTATCAAACATAAAGAACTACAAGCCATAAAAACAATCCACAAAATTGACAATAAATCTGCACTTAAAATCTACAATGAACGCCACCAACACGACGGATCACTATACTCCTCTACTGCTAACAATAACATCGCCAAGCAAGTCATCAACAATAACATCAATTCTATATATTCACAAAAAACGTTAACAGCTACTAAACCCACTACCTCTACAAACAAGGAACCAGCTAATAAAAGAACATTTAGATATGATACCATATCTGATTCTGAATCGGATCTTCAAACACCTCCAACGACTTCCAAAGATGCAACAACAAAAAAGGAGATAGTAATTCTCCCTAGAACAACATCCAAAAGAATACAAGAACAGCTTAAGAAGATCGCAAATCCACGCAATATATCCACTAATCCCCCAAAAAAACAAAGGAAAAACGACAAGAAACTAAGCGACGACCAAATTGACTACTCCTCAAATGATGTCTAATTCCGGCAAATATTTAAAAACCATATTATTATTATTTCAAAACTTATCAACATTAACACGCCCTACATTTCCAATTATTATCATTAATTTAAATATTTTTTATCGTAATAATTTTTTACTTATTCTTTCACAAGGTTGTGTTTCTGATCATAGCACGACTATATATGTCTTTGTTATATTTTTTAACACAATATTGTACTACAATCACCCAATCCATATTTTTTTCCACTTTCACTCTCTCTTATATATCAATATTATATATCATTATTATATATCAATATTATATATCAATATTATTTTTATTCACTTATTTATAATATTCGTATCAACTTGCACACTCTACTTTTTAGTATTTCCACTCATCTACATAATTTGAACGGCGATTATTTTTACAAGTATTATTACTCTAATTTGCCCTTTAATTTTATTGTTGATATTAACCTCATTACCTACTGCTATACACATCTGAAAATGCATCTGTTACTAATACTTACACATAATATTTATACGCATGCAAATTTATTTTTAAAATATCCATTCATAACAGACCTAACATTATAAAACTCACTTTCACTTTTCACACCATAAAATGACTTTAAAAATACTACAATGGAACATAAATGGCTATAGGAACAATTATAACGAATAACAAATCCTTTTAAAAACCTTTGCACCAAAGATCCTATGCCTACAAGAGACTTATATACCAACAAATCTAAGTGTACCAATTAACTACACAATCTATTCAAAAAATACTTCAAATACTAGATACGGTGGAGTTGCCATACTAGTCCATAACTCCTTACAGCACAAACAAATTAACGTAGAACACCACCCCCAAATAGACACTATTTGTATAGAGATAACTTCCAAATTCAAATTCAACATTTTCCCTACATATATTGCACCAACACAACATTTTAGCAGACAAAATCTCGATTATATATTTAAGAAATCTAGTTTACCAAATTTCATCATGGGAGATTTTAATAGCTGGCACACTAGTTGGGGATCAGCCAGCAGCAACACTAGAGGAACAACCTTAACTAACTTTTTAAATGATTCGGAATACATTATTCTTAACGACATCGTACCAACCCACTTTAGTACTCACGGAACCTTCTCCCACTTAGACCTATCATTTTGCAGTCCTCCCATTGCACTCTATTCAGAATGGCATATTTTGGATAACCTGCATGGAAGTGACCACTATCCGATTATAGTCTCCCTTTTTCACAATACACACCCCAATACCTCAAATTTTTTACCTAAATTTAAGACAGATCTTGCAAATTGGGAAATACTTAAAAGGAAGTGTTTATTTTTCAATTCAAAACGTCAAATAAGTGAAAATATCAATAAAGAAGCTGCCAACATCTCCAAAATCATTCTCCAATCTGCTAATATTGCTATACCTCAAACTAGGAAAATGTCCTGTAAAAAAGTCCCCTGGTGGAATAATAATCTAGAAACTCTCAAGACCCATAAGAACAAAGCTTGGTCTAAGTACAAACGTGACATGAGTCTTATCTATCCAATAAGTTTTAAGAAAATTAGAGCCCAATTTAAAAGAGAAATCAAGCTTTCCAAAGCAACATCTATAAATGAATTCGGTACCACTATCAACCCTTCTACACCTATTGCTAAAATTTGGTCAAATATAAAAAATTTTACGGGTTTCAAATCAATAAACTCAATACATTGCGTATCTAAGTTAGACAACCCTAATATTATGCTGACAGAGAGATTAGATGTGGCCCAAGAATTCGCAGCCTTTTGGTCTGATTATTCTTCAGATTTGAAATTCACGCAAAACTTCAGAAACCAAAAGAAGAGAAGCACAAGGGATCCTTACTCTATAACCCCAACACGCAAAGCGTTAATTATCGAAAACCCCATCAATATGTTAGAACTCTCAACAGTTTTAAGTAAACTGAAAGGTAAAACACCTGGTATGGACAGAGTGTCATATCCAATGATTAAAAACCTCCCTCTTGATATGAAAGATAGACTGTTAAATTTATATAACAATATATTTACCTACTATATTCCTTAACAATATAAAAACAGCATTGTCATTCCTATTTTAAAGACCGGATCGGACAAATCTTTAGTTAAATCATATAGACCGATTTCCCTAAACTCTTGTCTTTCAAAGGTATTGGATAGAATCATCGCCAATAGACAGTGGTGGTTCTTGCAAACAAACAAGCTTATTGATAACCGTCAATTTGGCTTTAAAAGAGGAAAATCAACAATTGATCCACTGTTATACATAGACTCTCACATAACCACCAGTTTATCAAGACGCAAACACATTTAAATTATATCACTTGACTTTGAGAGAGCGTTCGACAGAATTGGCATACACGCTGTTATTGACCAACTCACTTCATGGAAGATGGGTTCACATATTGTAAATTACGTCAAAAATTTTATGACCAATAGAAAAATTATTATACGACTTGGTAACTGTTACTCAACCCCACATTCTTTGCATAATGGTATCCCACAAGGATCCTCTCTGTCAGTCATACTGTTCTTAATCGCATACAACAAACTGTGTACGATTATTTCCTTTCATAAAGAAATTGACTTTGTTGCTTACGCAGATGATTTCAATCTAATTATTAAGTCCGACAAAAGAAAAAACCCTATAATTGATCTCAATCAATTGTTTTTTGATATTGAGGAATGGTCTTCTATTTCGGGAGCAATTCTTTCAATATCCAAATGCAAATATATTCATATATGTCGCAAGCAAAATTGCAACTGCGTATTACACTCCCCACACACAAACCTAACCCAAACCAATACTCTAAGGATACTCGGCTTACATATAAACCAGAGGTATAATTGGGTCAATCACATTAATCACATAGTGGCTTCGCTATCTACCCGACTCAAGATCGTAAAATGTCTATCCAATCCAAAACTCAATTGCAATACCTACACTATTACTTCGGTGGTTAAATCATTAATCTTGTCAAAAATAAATTATGCATTACCAATATACGGGAACTCGCCCAACTCTATGTTACGCAAAATCAAGACATTAGTCAACTCTGCTATCAGACTCTCCCTTGGAGCATTCCGCTCAACTCCAGTAAAAAATTGCTGTTCGAATCCAACATTGTTTCAATAGAAACACAAACAAAAATATTAACTGCAAAACTTTTAAAATCAATAGCTTTTAGTTCAAACACACCCATCCGTCAACTAGTTAGACAATGTAAAACTTCCAAAATAATACAGAGAATACCATCAACTATATATCGTTCATTACAAAACTGCAAAATTTTAGGTCTTCCGCTTGATATAATAAAATCTGGTCCCATACAACACCCACCATGGCATTTGAATGACTGCATTATAAATACCACCCTACACAACTATACCAAATCCAATTGCAGCTCAGAGCAATACCAAATTTTATTCAACGAACTTAAAAATACCTTTTACGATCACAAATTCTTTTTTACTGACGGTTCAAAAACCGATACAACTATATCATTTAGTATAACTACAGAAAATATGACTATCAAATCTGCCATTCTCCCTGAATATAGTACTATATATTCTGCGGAACTAATAGCTATATATGAATCAATAAAACATGTATATCCAAAAACAGGAAAATTTGCCATATGTTCTGACTCTCTATCTTCATTGCAATCAATAACAAACATAAACAACGCAACCCACTATATTACCTAAATCAGAAATCTCTTAATTGACAGACAACCTAATATAAAATTTATTTGGGTACCTGGTCATTGTGGTATAAAAGGAAACGAGTTGGCAGATCTTATTGCAAGAGAAGCTACCTTTTTCCCTTTAGTTACCACACCGAATTACAATCCCCATGATTGGAACAATTACGTTGTTAAAAAATTTATTAAATATTACAAAATTAATTTATTCAACACCACCTCAATTTGGTACAAAAATCTAAACCAACAAATGACTAACATACATACATTCTTAAGAAACAAAATTGCTTGCAAAAGAATTGAAATTGTCAAATTTGAACGACTAAGACTCGGACATTCTAGACTAACACATGCACATTTGATGAACATTCCTGCTCCGCAAATCTGCAATTGCATATCTCCCATTCCAAATCCTTCACACATCCTTGTACACTGCCCCAAGTTCAATAATCAAAGACAAGCCATATTTGGCGAAATCGGTCCAATTAGAACTTTATCTAACCCATCTCCTGAAAATATTACAAAATCAATAAAATTTCTTAAAGTAACAAATACCTATAATTTTATATAAATCTATTATATTATAACAAGCTGAAGGCCATAGTAGCTATTGCTCTAACCCTTATCTTACCTTATAATTTAAATTGTAAGTTAATAAAATAATAAATAAATAAAATATTTAAAATCGAACATGTATTATAATAATAGTTGCCTACTCTCTAGCTTCTTATGGCGCTGAGGCGTAATTTTTAAATTTTGAATTTTAAAAAAAATATTGAAATAAAGAATACATCTACAAAAAAAAAAAGTTATGTTTTTGGGGGAATTTGTTAATTGCGGACTAAGTACTCAGCGCCTGGTAAGCATATTAAACGATTTTTCAAGACAAAGGCCTTTGGTTCCCGGGCAAGACCGGGTAAAAAAGCCAAGGAATTTTACGTACGGAACAACTGATTCATGATTTCAAAAGGGCGATTTGCGAACATTTCAAGTCCTCAGTTGATAGGTCGGTCTCTCCGTTTCCTTGTGAGATGGGCAATATAACAACCACTAACTCGACTGACGTTAGTGTCGATATTTGACTGAGAGTATATTAGATGTTGTTGATACTGCGATTTCAAAGCTAAATTTGGACCTCAGGACGAACCAAATACCACCCCATATTAGCCAATTGGTATTGTTCGAAATTATTACAGTCTCTAATGGATTAGTGTCCAATCTGCTTAGAAACACTGAAGAGTTATGGCGTAAAGATCCATACAGAAAAATCTAATTTGAAGAATAGAACTTTGAAAAGCAAAAAATGGGGCTTGGCAAAGGCATCAAAACTAGTTAGAAATATATAAAATTTGTTAAGAAAAAATATAATGTTTGTACCAGTTGGGTGGTCCTTAATAAAAAAAGTGTTCAAACTCTCGATCGCACCCCTAGAAATATGCGAATAGCCAAAAAAACTGAGAAATACCAAGTTTTGGGCCAATAAAAAAACATTTAGTGGTGCCTCAACGCGATTGAAAATTTCAGGTGTCTTTATATGGGGAAAATATGACTTTTTTCAGATTTTTCGAAAATTTCGTTCTATAGTTCACCTTTTCCCATAAGTTGTTATATAATTCGGGATCAGTATTAAATTGTCCTTTCAGAAAGCTATAAAACTTCAAAATAGAGTAAAACCTCGCCAAGAAATAGCAAATGACCCAGACCATTTTTTTGTTAAAAAAAAACTAGCTCATGATATTTGATGCCATTTTTTTCAATTCTGAGAAATTGATTAAAGCCATAATTTCCTTTTGGTCTCTGTCCTTGTAAGTAGTCTGATATGAAGTATTGTTTTATTACCACGTTGTTAACGTATTGCGCATTGAGACCGAATATTTCATATTCTTTTTAATAAATTGTCTTTTATTAGTTTTGAGTCCTTTGTGGATCTTCTTATTTTATTTAAAAAAATATGGATAGTTTTTATACATAAAATAATTTTATAACAAAATTCGGTAAAAGCTGTTTTAATTTATATTCGCGAGCAATAAGCAGATAATTGCACCAAAGATATATAACAATGGATTATTTTGATCCCAGGAGCACTAAATAAAAATTAACTGAATTATTTTCTTAAATTCTAAATAGTGGTTTCATAGAGTTTAATGGAAAAATCTCGTTTTCGGTAACTTTTATTTAAAAATATCTTAAAATCTAAAGCTGGCCTTAGCAAATAATGGGTTAACGTTCTCGAACTTATCTCAAATTTTAGGAACGGAAGTTCTAAATATTTGGCTTTTATATTTTAAGCATCACATCTAAAAATGCAAGAGCGCTTACAAAATATTTGAATTTTTTTAATAAATTGTCTTTTATTAGCTTGGGATCATATGTAACCACAATTACAAATGGGTTAATGGGGTCATATTGTTTTTTTTTCCAAAAATTTAACATTTAAAAGTAGAAAACTGATGAATTTTTGATACAAAGTATTTGGAAAGAGTACATTTACAGAATATTTTACTAAAATACCATTTTTCTCGAAATCCGCAAAAATGAAATCCTTGTCAAAAAAAATCCAGGAACAGGGATTTAATAATATGTATTTAACAAAACCATAAGGTTCTAGATCGAGTTTTTTAAATTTTGTTTAAGAAAATTTTTTAAAACTTGAAAAAGGAGTTTTCAAAATTTTATCAAAAAATATTTCCCATTTTCGGTCTCATTGGGCAATAGGTTAGCAACGTGTTAATAAAACAATACTTCATATCTGAGTACTTATAGGTATAGAGACCAAAAGGAAATTATGTCTTTAATCAATTTCTCAAAGTTGAAAAAAATGCCATCAAATTTCATGAGCTAGTTTTTTTAGCACAAAAGTGGTCTGGGGCATTTGCTATTTCTTGGCGAGGTTTTACTCTATTTTGAAATTTTATAGCTTTTCAAAAGGATTACTTAATACTGTGGGAAAAAGTAAACTATAGAAAGAAATTTTCGTAAATTCTGAAAAAAACTCATATTTTCCCCACACTTGAAATTTTCAATCGCGTTGAGGCACCACTAAATGTTTTTTTATTGGCCCAAAACTTTGTATTTCTCAGTTTTTTTGATATTCGCATATTTCTAGGGGGTGAGACCGACAGTTTGAACGCTTTTTTTCGCTCCATATAATGAAGGGCCACCCTATTGTACCACCCTTTTTGGTAACATATTATATTGATGATGACAAGGTGAAGGTCTGAAGTGTTGAAGTCGGGATTGCCTCAGTGATTGGTTCAATGAACTACTTTAGTTCAGAAAAATTCCTGGGTTTCGCTTCGTACACCTGTTGCTTGAAAATAGAATTTCTGGTTATTAGTTTCTTTTGACATTTTCGTTGGAGCTCCGCCATAACCGGTCTGGCTATATGTGTAGATGCTACATCTTGCTGGAACCAAATGCTTTTGGAACATATACGTCTTCGGTGCAGTTCTAAGTAGTTCACTCCATATACGGCAATTTTTCTCAAATAATCAACTTATTTCCTGTTTTTATGATTGAAAATCTACACACGTTTCAGATACATATACTAAGTACTTGATGCAGTAATTCGTATAGTCTTTAGATGCAGTTACTTTTCTGTAAATATTAAATATTCTATTACATTTAGGTACATTTATGTACAAAAGAATGCAACCTTGACAAACTCATCTTTTAATAGCTAGACGTTCTGTGTCTACTTCACCAAAGCATGCTTCAGCTTTGTGATTTCAGTTAACTAATTTTATGCAATTAATATCTTTACTATCTATAAAAAATATTAATTAATTAATTTATCGTGTTGCACTCTATCAAAAGGTTCTTCACAATCAAAAGCATCTTTTAAAAAGTACCTTTTCAAAAAGTCACTTCCTAGTAAGTACTTTTGCAAAAAAAAACTTTCAGTTTCAGTAAATATGTGCAGGATATGGAACTTTCTAATTTCAAGAGCCCTTTGTCTTATTTGAGGAATTCAATAAAGTAATTAATACCATAAAACAAAATTTTTTTATTGCAAATCGTGAAAGATATTCGTGGTTGTAGATTTGAACAGGCATGTTTTGCATCTTTTTGTCCTTACAAAATAACAGAAAAGTTATTTTTTATCAACAGCCATAAGTGCTTTAAACAATTTTGTGAAATTATATTTAAAATTTTAAATTGCTCTAAAAAGAAAAACACCAGTGCAGGATATGAAACACTGAGTAGTTACTTTCACTACAAAGGTTATATAGTTTGTAGATTATGTGGCCACTTTCATGTATGGAAGAAAAATTTTTTTTTATTATACGGCCGAGTGTATAAATATAAGTTGAAAAATAGATTAAAAAAAATAAAATTGAATTGTTTTATGGCCAGTGATTTGTATTTATATTTTTAGTTGTTTTGTGCTATACGATAATCTGAATTATGCTGATAAGTTTTTAATAAAATAAATAAAATAAATTTGCTAATTTACTTATATCTGGAGACAAAATATAAATAAAACCACATAATAATAAATAATGTTATAAAATTAATTTCCATAGTTTAACTAACCACTAATTCTCGATACTTCAGCATTTTACATCCCTACCATAAGACATTAACCATTCTATAGAATTAAAAGCTAAAAGAGCTTATTTTGGGTAATGACGACATTATTATATCAACACTTTTAAGAAAATACACCACATTAATATTTAGTTTAAATTTTATATTAAAACTAGAGTAACCCTGCCCACGTTGCTGGACAACACAATAATATACATTTACGCCTTTGTATTAAAACTGAAATCTAAAACAATTGATATTTTCCTGAAAAAGAAGAACAAAAAAAAAAAAACAAATTTTTTAAAGTGAGAACATCAAAAACGGAAAAAAATATTGCAGTGCTTGGCGGTAAACGACATATTTATTATTTCACAAAAAATTTATAAAGACGACAGGTTCCCAACACGTGAATATGCTGATCGTGTATGAATACAGGAACTTCTAAAGTTACGCTGCAAATTTCCAACGACTGACCTTGAGCTTTATTAATAGACATGGCAAAAGCCAAATGAACGGGAAACAGTAATCACTGGATTCCAAAGGCATGCGTAACATTAAATTTCCTTTGAATTTCCCATTTAAAATTATTGCTTCAGTTAAGTAATTCATAAATTTTTGACCACAAGTATTGTTCCGTTGCATAATTTGAGTGGATTTATATAAAGAAGCATAATGATTGGAGATCCGATTTTCAATTGTAAATTATGCGATGGCATTCCAGGCAAATCAAGAGAAATCAAAATTCATTCATCAAATCAAAATTTATTCCTCACATCATCAATAGATTAATATGTGATCAATTCGCCAACTATTTGAGTTTAAATGATGAAATTCAAATCATTGACATGCTTAGTTTTTCCTGCCAATATATGTACCTCTTTCACTCAACCAAGCATGATTTTTGTATTGCTGTTGTATATTTGGGAAATATTTTTCAATTAGTTCTTCTTTTGTCTGTGCGAATTGGCATTTTAACATCACCCATTAAAGCACTTGTTTTGAAAATGTTGCAGTTGATGGTCATTTTGGAATCGCACGCATGCATTGATAGAGAGTCTTAACGTTTTAATATATCTCCATAGATTTTATAGCTTCAAGTACGCATTTATTTCATCAGCTGGTATTGATTTTGAGATAACAGGTAGTATTTGTCTGCAGTCCCCTGCTAAAAATATCAAAGCACCACCGACTACAGTTTGATTTCCAAAGCTTCAATTGATTTCTTGTGTGCCATTGGGAATGCATCGCACATCGAAATATCAATTTTGTTTTAAAACTCAAGCCATGCAAGAGGTTTTTGATAATTGCATGGTGCTTCATTTATCGTCATTTTCAAAGGAAACTTTAGCACTGAATGCGCTTTCCTACCAGCATTCAATAAAGTGGCTGCAACTCCAGAAGATGTAAGTGTTAAAGAAATTCTACCACGTTTAAAGTTAAAAATTAAAGTTATCAAAAAATTTTTGCTAGTGTCACCAGGTGCATCCAAAAACTTGAACAAAATTTGTCTCTCCATTTGGATGGTAATTCTGTTCTCGAGGAAAATTTTGATTAAAATATCATTTCTTGAACGATTTGCTGATGTTATACACAACTAAGCCAAACTTCACTCGTCATTCCTAAACACATAGCCCCAATCAATATCAATGTATCATTACACATTTCCGCTATTCGATGTAAAATATCTTCCCTCATATAATCACAATATCTTATCCATAAATCAGATGTATTAGCCGGATTGCAGGTTAAGATAATAATAGAAAATAAAATTGTGATTTCAAGAGTTCACAAATATTTAAATGATTTTGGACCATGAATATTAGTAAACTGTGTAAAGTGGACGTAAATCAACAGTTTCAAACACATTTGATGACCCTGAATAGGTTTGTGTTACTTTCGACGTTGAAATTCCTTTTTTGATGTATTCAAAAGTATAATATGATGGAACCTGAGCATAAAGCAATGTTCTTGTAAATGAATCTTCTTGCCACAATATAAAAAATGCGGTCATTGTTGCACTCTGTGGCGAAATTGCTCTATTTGTGCTGAATTTTGTTCATTAAAGCAAATACGCAGACCGTTTTCCATATATGAACAGCTAACTGTTGATCGGTCGGGTATTTTTCATGTACATATTGCAAAATAGAGTATACGCCATACAGCTTCATTACCAATGAAGAACTGACCAGTTCGGTGATGTGTTATTTCATAATTTTCAACAACACTACCTTTCGTGATAATATTTACAAATATATTTGATCGTTTTAACTGAATAGCAGTATTTAATGTTAATAGTTTTTAATAAAAGTTTTGAGTATGGGACAATCCAACAAAGACTAAGAGATAAAGATAGTTAAAAATTATTTGAACTCGTTTACCAAATGTCTGTAATGTTATATATTTGTGGGTATATTTGGATAGAAAATTATTTTTTGATTTCTATATAAAGAAACATATTGAAAAATTTAACATTTCATGCACCCTAATCTGTTGTGTTTACGCTATGCTGCATGTCGTAAAATTGCAATTCTGTCAAAGTAAACAGATCAAGATAATGCTCAATCTGTTATGGCACTTCTTAAGATAACAACAATTACCAAATTAGCTTAATAGGTGTAGAATATTCTGTATCCCAGACCGTTTTATACTTTTTTCTGCTTATTATGAGTTAGTCAACTAATTTCCAGCTTGTATTGGACATCTATGTACGGCTCAGATAAATTAACGTAGTTATAGTATTTGTATTTCATATATTCTTTAAAATCAATTATATTTCAATAAGTGGTAATTATACTAATACTAATAATTATTTTGAGAAAATTTAAATTACAATATGTAATTATAAATCTATATAGCAGCCATTCCAAAGTTATTTTTTGACATAATGTTTAGTGAAGATTTGGTTAATTTCCGATCCAATTTGGATCAATTACCGAATTTGCCAATTATAAGACTTGTTCCCTTTCAAAATCAACTGGTTTTCTGCAACAAAAAATATCTTATTTGGAGTTATTTTTAAGTAATTTTAATGCATTCATCTCCTGTAGTTTTCTTTTCAACTTGCTTTCCAGCGGGAGTTATATATGACTCTCCAGAAATTCTGGCATGTTCTACATTCTGTTGCCCATAGTTTTCCGGGTTTTTGACTCCTTTTTCACGTTTTTTCACCTACTTCGTCATTCATTAATGTTTGTAAAAATTCTACAAAAACCAAAAAACACAGATAATGACGATGGAATAATAATGTTGCAATGTGGCGAAATAATGAGGATAGATTACAGTAATGCTGGGAAGTATTGAGTATTGGAGGCAAACGTTTAAAAATAACCTATTTTAATAAATTTTAAATACAACAACTTTCTAGCTACGTAATCTACTTATTAGCTATCTAAGATGAAGATGACTCATTGATATGGGAGTGAACCGATCCAGAGAATTTGGAGTAAAAATTTGTACTTATCTTGTTTTATTTAAACGCAACAAATTCTATGTTGAATATAGATTGAAGACAAGGAAGATTAAATATTAATTTCAATAATATGCTTTATGCACCCTTAAGTTTTCCAATGTGACAATTTGCGCTGTTTACCCACATAGAAGTTGCATAAAATATTACAGTCTGAAAAATCAATTTAAAAATAATCTTAACCATAAAAACAAAATTTTTATTAAAACTCTTTCTTTCCTTATGCCATCGAGTTTTGAATCTTTCCGTAACTGTGCGTGACTATGCGTGACTATGCGTGACTGTGTGTGAGTATCTTAAAATCTTTGGTCACAGTAAGGCTATGGGTCAAGTTTCTGATTAATTGGATGAGGGGCAGCAGACAGAGAGCGTGAGCTAAAAGAAAGAGTTAAAAAATGGAAAACCGCGAACCTTGGACATGTTATGAGAAATCCAAAACACAAATTGTTACAAATCATCATGAAGTCGAGAATATGAAATGGCTTGGATTTAAAATATTCAGGATTGGACTGAATTCAAAAATGAGAGATATCTTCTGAGAGCGGCTAGGGATAGAAAAGTATTTGCTGAAATCCTGGGAACCTTTTGATATATTATGAGCTTTATACATCATGTAAAGCTATATAACATGTAACTATATGTAATTGTATTGGTCACTAACATTCGGATGACGAATTGGCAAATAAAAAAGAAAGAAGAACACAAATAACATAAAATACGAGATAGGAGATTTAGTTTCTGTTAAATCAAAAATAGAAAGAAAAACATTGCACCATTTTGAGGTTCATATGAAATTATCGACATCAATGATATAAATGTAACAATAAAAATTAATAACAAAGTAAAAACTTTACATTAAAACTTATTGAAAAAGTGTAATAGTTCATTGTAATAGTAACTTAAAGAATAACTAATTGTAAACAATTTTTTTTTTTTAATTTTGATAGTCATATTAACTAAGTTGTGCCCAAAGTATCTTTTACATTGCGTAGATTGTATAGCATGAGTATCAGTCTGCTCCTTTCGGTCAAAAAAAACCAGTAGGAGTTGCTTTATGCATTCCATTATTTAAATACTAGTTGATTGTGGGGCGCCTAGGCGCCCGTTTAAAAATTATGAATAAAACAAACAGTTTAAATTAATATACACGAAAAATTTATAATAAATTAAATTTATTTTAATATAGTAGTAAATTGAATATTATATTGTTACATATGTACATATGAAAAAAGATTGTGTTTGTAGAAATTGTATATATAAGTATCAAAACAGATAAGAAATATTTGGCAAAAAAGTTTTTCAATTTAGAATCTCTTAAAAAACTATATTTCGTGTGAAATATCGTTGGTCATCTAATAGTTTTCCTTGCTGTAGGTTCGATTGAATACGTATCTTAACTTGACTTTTGATCGTGACAAAGCCACATAGAGTTTGCCATGTGAAAATACCGCGGTCTCCAAATTAATGCCAACGTAATCAAATGACTGGCCTTGAGCCTTGTTTATGGTAATTGCGTATGCAGGAATTACTGGAAACTGGCTGCGTTTTAATATGAAAGGTAATGTGGTGTAGGTTGGGGCGAGATCAATCCTAGGAATTAGAACCGTATCATTTTGGTCAGCGTTACAGAATCAGTCAGTCTCTCAGTCAGTCAGAGAATCAGGGATCAGCGTAAATATATTTAAGATATTACCCGGCCTTCACACTTTAAATTTTTGGCTTTCAGGTTTGTAATGCACTCATACTTTTTTACTCTTTTTTTACTAAACAATCATACGATTCAATTCTCTCTTTCAATTTTTCAATGAGACAGTTGCTTAACAATTTTTTGACTATTGTATGTGTGATCAATTTGACCTGAACGTGGGAAGGCCGGGTTAAGTGAGGAGATTTGAGATTCCCAAAATGATTAAAATTTAATACAATGAAGTGCGCTTTTAACGAACCCTGGTTGTAATAAATTTTTGTTTATAGCGAAGAATTTCTTCGGTCCCAAGAGTTTTAATCACATTTTTCATACAAATTGCTTCTATTATAGCGAACAGTGGTTATATCAAACTTCTGATTTTAACAAACAATTTTTATACCCTATACCACTATGTGGTTTGGGTATAATGACTTTGTGCTGCTGTTTGTAACACCAAAAATATTTCACCTAGACCCATCTTTAATTATACCGATCGAATCAGAATCACTTTCTGAGTTGGTTTAACAATGTCCGTCCGTCCGTCCGTCTGTGTGTCCATGTAAACCTTCTAATCAAACTGCAGGTCGCAAATATGAATATATTTTGATGAAATTTGGTGTGTGAGCTTTTATCGGCCATGTGATGAAAGCTATTGAAATTGGTGAGAATCGGTCCATGTTCAGACCTAGCCCCCATACAAATTACCCCTATGAAATCGACATAAATTGCCATAAGATCCAAGTTGTCATATAGATCTTACACAAATTGGATTTGTATGCGTTCATTACATCCATTAATGAGTAGTCCAAAAATAATCCCTTTGGCCCCATATGGAGCTGTTTCGCGATCTTCACTTAAATCTATTAAAAGACAAAAATTTTGCACTGATTCTTCTCAAATTTTGTTTGTATATATTTTTGCAAAATAAAAGAGACTTTACCAAACATGATCAGGATCGGTCCATTTTTGGACCTAGTCCCCATATAGATATATCATCCGATATGAACTTTTTCATATCTGCAGCCAAAAAAATTAATAAAAATCCCACTCAAATTTGGTTTTTTGCTTATTTTCTATGTCCAGTTAATTGGGCCTAAGAGATAGAATTTCTAAACGCATGGTATAGGGTATCGTATAGTCGGTCTAGACCGACTATAATTTTCTTACTTGTTTTTTCTATTTCAGAATTTTCCTAAATTATATATATTTAAAAAAAATTAATTTTAATTTAATTTAATTTTAATACAAAACAAAAACTTCGATTTTCAAATGAAGTTTTGTAAAAGGTCCTTTTATGTATATTTTCGCAAAAGTTTGCCAGTAGCCAACCTTTGCTTTTACTTTCTGCTTCTATACATAAGGAGTTTTTAATATTATATGATTTTAAAAAAATATTTTATTTTGATAGAAACTCGGTAATTTTAGTTTTATTAAGGCAAACTATTAATATGTATCTTTTTTGTAATTTAATTTATGTTTTATAACTTTTTAAAATGCATCAAAATTAATAAACTTATTCAACTAAAAAAAGTTTTTAAACCTTTCGGACAAAGCAAAAAAATACTACGGATATAACGAACTTAGTCTAACTAATTTGGCCGGTCCCGCCGAGTTCGTTATAACCGAAGTCCATTTTACTGTAAAAAAAATAGAATAGCATAGAAAAAAAAAAACGTTTTAGAGCAAGGTTCCTAAAAGTTTCTTAAGGGGGGAAGGTTTTAAAAGTTGAAAAAAGTCGTATATTCATAATTATTTTTTGAAGACGTGAATAATGTTGGATTATTTATTTTATATGTACGTTATAGCATAACATTTGAACAATCTTTGAAAAATTTTCAATTAAAAATTTTAATAAATAAGTCCGTGTCAGGGAATCTCCGGAGGCGTTGTTGTTTTGCGGTGAACATCATAACTCGTTACCGGTTGATGTGAAATAAAAAATCGAAATGCGTTTCAAAGGTGACATGTTTCCTGAGGTAGTGACGAACAGTTTTTTACAATTTTTTTTGCAGCATTTTGAAGTGAAAAACGATTTTTGCTACACAATTTCGGGAATTTGTTGTTAAAAAATGGGGAAGAAATGGAAATGGAATTAAAAAAACTCTTCGTGATTACCTGATGATTTATGTGTAGATATAGTGTCTAAAATTTCAAAAGAATCGGTCAAGTAGATTTTGAGTTTTGATGTTCACGGACTTCGAACATTTATTTGCGAGAAAATCGGTTTAAAATTTTCTAAAAACTGATTTATATACTATATACCGTATCAGGCCGCTCGCTTGAAACGCTGTATCTTCTTAAGTTTTGCTCTGATTGACTTAAAATTTTCACACAACACGCTCAACATGTTGCGCATTCAGAAAGAGAAAAGCAAAAAAAGATTTAATAGCCTACCACCCCTTAAGGAAGTGCAAACACCAATACACCTACACAGAAGAGAAAAAAATATTTCATATTCCATCATATATGAAAAAGAGAAACACATTTTTTGCATAGTTATCTATAAATCTAAAAAAAAAAAAATAAGGGCGTACTAGTTTTATTTAAAAAAAAAAAAATATTATTCCAAATCGCCTTTAATTCTTCCATGATAATTTCAATAAATTATTCAAATTAAATCTTTAATATACCTATTTACGTAATTTATGTTTGATTAAATTTTTTGAAAGCAAATTATGCAAAAATTAATATTATGAGTGAAAAAAAATTATTTTCCCACCTCTCTTCTGAAATTACAATATAATTTAATTATGAAAAGTTACAATAATTTAAATTTTAAACTTAATATTGCACTATATTTTCAAGGGCTTTTCAATACAGAGCTATAAACGAAATCTTACGTTGGACAACAACAAAATCCACATTGAAGATCTCTTTTTCTCAAATATTTATCAAAAAATCATACTCTTTGGTAAGTGCTGGCCATCAGAGAACCTGAGCGAAAGCACTCATGACAATACAAAACAATTTTGAGATGAAAAACAAAACAGACAAACGGAAAAGTTTAGTTCGATAAAAGAAGTATGTATGCATATCGGACGACGTTAAATGGGAAAAAATAAAAATGTTTAAAATTTCATTCATCACTTTTTTTGCAGAATTTTTTTATTGACCAACAAAGGGAATTTAAAGAAGAATATGAATAGATATTAGTTTTGGCAACTTATTGTAATTTCGACTATTTTTCAATTTGTTAAAATTATTTGCTAAATTTGTTAAAATGATGATTGAAGATTTAAAATTTTCAGTAGTATAAAAATTACGATTTCAAGGGTTAACAATTAATGGGTTGTTTATCGAAAATTGATAGTTTTTGTTCAGTGTAAATGTAAATTACAAAATATATATAGATTTATTTCTGGGTCAAGTCGTTCCAAAACGGAAATACCTTGAATAGCATCTCCAGTTAAGATTTAAGTTTTAATTACGGCGATACTTTAAACCTATATTATATGTTTCAGCTATAGATACGTATCAATAAAATTATTTAGTTGATTGCTGTGTTAAATTTTTTTCGTTGAAATTTCATTACTAATACATTTTTATATATAGAAATAACCAATGCTGTAATAATATTCGTAATATGAATGATATAAATAAAGTTTACTGTTTCCTTTTGTAATATTTTTTCGAATTTTATAAGCGGTAAAATAATCTTGGCAATTTCTTGTTTTAAAAATGATAGTTTCAAAAATTGTAGATTTTCAGAAGCTTTTATTAGCAGCACTGTTCGGTAACAAAGAAGAGAGAAAATTGTGTGTGGGTTTGTATCAAATGAGAAAGATTAAATTTTGTTTGTGTATTTCGCATAGCTTTGTATGGAGTGCTATTAAATTCCATTAATTCAAAATAAAATTGTTGTAACTAATCTTAAAGTAAAAAAGAGTACTAGCTGCTTTGGCTTTCGACTTCGATGTATTAAAATACTTACATTTTATCATAAAATCTCATTTCTACAATAAATTTGATAATTAATTTAATGTTGTTCTCACTAACGTGTTTCAGAAGATTTGAATTGTATGGGATCCGAAGATTTTGATTCTGGTGGCGTTGTATGTGGGACATTCATCCTAGAATATATAGATTGTTGAGGAGAGTGTTACAGGTGGTGCATCGTGGTGCAGAATTTTTTTCTAGTAGGTGTTTATGAGAAAATTTACAGTGTCCAATTCGAAGACGAACTCTTGTAGACGTTTCTCTTCTGGAACAATTTGTTCGGTATATTACCTTGTTTCCTTGAGCGTTCATATTTTTGTAGCTGTGTTGGTAGGTAGTCCATTTTTGTATTTTAATGGATTTTAAATGATACGATAAAGCGTTTACAATATCTTATGATTCTCAAGTAGGGAAAGACCCACATTATTTTAATTTTAGTAGGGTTTATTAACTGTGACGAGCGTTTTGTATGGCTTGAACGGTTGAAAGACTATCGGTGCATACTATGTTGTTAGATTCTTGTTTATAGCAAACTCAACAGCCAAGTGAATCGTTAATGCTTCGGTGGTAAAGTTGGAACAGGGCGGTCCTTTGTGACAAGTGTTGATTATGTTTCCATTAATATCGACTGTTGCAAAGGTGGTAAGTTCATTTGTTTTGGATCCGTCAGGGAATATTAGATTCCAGTTTTGTTGAATAAAGTTGTAGGCAATTCTTTGAAAGGTTATTCATAAACCAGTGGTGATGTTGTAGTTTTTGGTAGGCTAGTCATTGATAGAATTAACGAGAATTTGTTGAATAACCACGGTGGTTCTGAGGAACTTTTGATAAGCTTTGGTTGAATTTGTAAATTAAGGTTGCGTACTAGGTTTATGCCTTTGATTATAGTAGATTCGCGTTTTGGCTTTCTTTTCTAGTTAATTGTTTTATTTACTTCCACGAATAGGTTATTATTACGACGAATAAAAAATTTAGGTATTAATTTGTATGTTAAATATAAAATTCGGTCTTCGATGGACGGCATTCCCGCTTCTGCCAGCATATTTGTTGTAGGGCATGTAGGGAAGGCTCCAATACTACGACGAATATGGTGCCTTAATTAATTTGATATTGGAAGGAGCGCAGTAGTCATATATTGGAAGAGCGTAATCGATTTTGGAGAGAATAATGGCACGGGTTATATTTAACATTGTGGATATGTGGATCAGAAAATTTTTTTTGTTAGGTATTTTATTATATTTAATCTAGAAATTAAATTTTTTCTTAGTTGAAGACATTGTTGTTTGAAAGTAAATCTTTTGTCGAAAATAACTCCTAGAAAGCGTAGATAGTCCGTTTGTTTAATTTCTATATTGTTGCATTCGATATCGAACGTACTACAATTAAATTTATTAAAGATATGTAGTAAGCTACATTTGTCAATTGGCAGTTTTGCTCCAGATGTTAGACACCAGTTATCTATATCTTTAAGATTAATAGAATATATCACTTTCACAGCATTATTATCACTGTGCTTTGTAAATATAATTGCATCATCGGCGTATATGGAGTGTTCGAAATTTTATGTGCAGCCACAATTTTGATAAATTGGTTAAAGGCGATGATGAATAGCAAAACTGATAGTGGTGACCCCTGAGGGATATCGTTATGTAGAGGAAACATGTTGGATAATGGGCCGTTTATTCTAAATTTGAATTTTCTATTAATTAGGCTACATTATTTTTTTTCAATTTTCCATTCTGAAAGTTGATGGATGATTACGTGGATCCCAATCCGATCAAATGCTCTCTCGAAATCGGTTGAAAGCATGTTAATATGGCTTTTACACGATAAGGCTTTTGAGATAAGGTGTTGAAGGTTGAGGAGAACGTCATCAGTACCTTGTTTTTTTATGAAGGCCACTTGATTGCGCGTGATAAAATTGTTCATTTTCAAGAACATGGCCATTATTTTTTCAATTATTTTACTAATGCATGGTAAAAGAGATATTGGTATGAAACCACAGATGGTAGCGTTGTCTTTATTTGGTTTAGGAATCGGTAAAATAACAGCAGTTTTCCATGCTTGCTGGATGAAAATATATTATTATAAATTATATTATAATGGAATGGTTTGTATTGAGAGAATTTTTAACATAGGGTACGATACACTTAAATTATGTTTTAATAGGTTAATAAAGTACATTTTTTGCCTAAAAATAAGATCGGCGGTACCTGGAGTTTGTTTGCAGTTACTGGGCTATAAAATCATTAAATTTCATTGCCCTAGATATCTAAAGGATAAATTTATTTTTGCCAGTTCTGACATATCTAATTCTTTAATATACCCAGGGATTTCAAATCTTATTATGGACAGGTCATTTGTGGTTAATGGTGGTGAGGTTATGGAATTCAGTGATACCGTATGCAGAGAGGGAATTTAGTGGAACCGTGGCACATTTTGAAAGTACGTTTAAGACAAATTAAAATTATTATTATTGCTGCAGATCAAATTGTTGTCTTTATCGCATTGTTGTTGTGTATGTATAGAGAGTTTTTAGGGAGGAACTTATTCTTCAAATAAATATGTATTTTATATGAATTATATAAATAATGAATTCATTTATAAACTTGTTGTCTAATATTAAGTATTTTCTGCGTCTATTGTGCCCAATGGGCTTACAGCTGTCATGAAATAAATAAATAAATATAAAAAGTAAATAAGTACCAAACAGTTATTGAATTTAAGTGGCAATACACTATACAAAAAAATTGGTTTTTGAGCTAAAAAAAAAAAAAAACAAGAGAAAAAGTTATTAAGTTACATTCATTGTGCTTATGACTCATATTAAATTACTTGCATATTAAGTCACATTTAATATAATATTAACCTATAGGTATATAAATTTTATAAACAAAGAAAAGCGAAGAAAAGAAAATAAAAGAAAAAGAAAAACCATAATAATAAAATCAATATTTTCTTTTCAAGTATATTTAAACTACACTCTTATTACATTAAAATTAATACCACACATGCCAACTTATTATTAAAACACTACGCAATAAATTATTAAAAATCAAATAAATTGAAATCATGTGCATCATTCAAATTATACGATTTTCTTAAGGGCAGGGATGTAGTGTGTACATGAATAATGTGAAGCAGAACTGTGAAGTGTACTACATAGATTCATGTAAACAAAATAATTCATATGGATTATAGTATGAAAGCACAAAACCAGAGTTTTTTGTGTATAGCTGCAGATTAGATAGAATAAAGGGCAAATCAATCGTTTTTATGTTTTATGTTCTAAAACAACTACACCATAATCTGTGTGAATGCACGTTGAGTAATAGAGTAAGTTATGGAGTACAATTTGAAAATAGTGAATAAACTTCTAAGAGTCTCTCAATACTAGGAAATTAGAAATAACTTTAAATAAACGGAAAATAAAGTATATTCTGAAATTAGAGCTAAAAGAGTGAAGTTATCTTAATTTTAAAGAACTACCGATGAAGGGTTGAATGGGACAATATTTACATTGACAAGAAGTATACGGGTAATTCTATGTAAATAGGCCAAAATGATGAAACTGGAGGATACTTTAATTTTCTCAACATAAAAATTAATGGCCATGGTTTTATTACATTAACTCATAAATTTGTTGTATAAATTTTAAAAAATATTTTTTTCTTTATTTTTAAACCTATGAAATATCATTCCCTCACATGCAACCATTACTATCTAAAAATACAATAATAAATATAACTTTTAAAATAAAGGCTTGAAGGGTTATTTATATGTAATTAATTGTTTTTTTTTATAAGACAAAAACCCATTACAAATTTACTTATATGAGACGTATGAGTACGATTTTTGGTCAAAAATATTTATTAAGTATCCGTTGGTAACAAGTTTAAGATTTTTTTTTAAAGATTATCTTCAAGTACGAAAAAGAATTTATTATATAATTTTCCTTTTTAACTTAAAGATAAAAAACCAGCCATACTACCTGTAACGTATGATGACTACTCGACACCCTATGAGGAATCGGCGACGACACGCATACAATCTAACGGCAAATACATTAACAAAACAACTTTAAAACCAATCGAAAAATCAAAAGTCACCGAAGACTATAAATATAATGACGACGATGCGGAAGAACTGATAGAAATGCAACAGGAATACGAGGGCATAAAAGAGAAACTGATGACTAAGAAACAACAACATAAAATCCACAATAAACAAATGACTAAAAAGAAAATCTATCAACAGCAGGAGGAGAAAAAATATAATATGAAAATTAAAGAACAACAAACAAAAAAGAAACAGCAGCAACAGCAAGAGGAGCAATACAAAAGACAACATAAGGCCAACGAATATCCACAACAGCGTCATCATATGCACAATCATCATGAATATGGCTCTACGAGTGGCACAAATAAAATTCTAAATTTCCCCGAAAATCTACCTTCGGTCTTATACTATGACTATAAAACGGAAGAGCATCATCAGCATCAGCATCAACATCATGAACAACATTTGAAACATCAGAAGCAACAGCAGCATGAGAAAGAGCTTAAGCATCGACAACAACTAGAACAACAGCAGCAAAAACAGCTGCAACAGCAACAAAAACAATATCATATTAATCGTCATCATGAATATGGTCAAGATTTTAACACTTACTCGGATGATGCTGCAGCCTTAGCCTCAACACCGTCATGGTTACACGATGTAGATGGAAATGGTGGCTCTTCAGCATTTAAGTATTACAGTAGCGGAAATGACAACATGCAAAATATGGATTTACAAACAGACAGTGACATTCTGCCTGAACCGCCAACAAAAAAACCTAAATTACCAGCTACATTTGTAACAACATTATCAGAGCCACCAGCATATCACGTGTACACTACGACGTCAACAACATCATCTACTGCTACAGTTACATCAAGGCCTTTCAAGGTAAGTCGGCCATTTTATACATTTTATTTAACTAAGCTTTACCGTTACCCATTACAAACAAAAACATTATTCGTCTTTCCGACATGAACGGTTTGTTAACATACTTTAAAGTCCAATGAACATGTATAAAATTGCTGCCGCATCATCGTCATCTGGCTGATGATATTGTCCAAATTTTTTAATGCTTTCTTCATTGCCTGACACAGTTGAAGTTGAGTGTTATATTTGGTTCACTTTTGTATAATTTCAGATTAAGTGTTGTTGTTTTAAAAATGACCAAGAAAATAAAGTACTTAAAATGTTAAGAGTTCTTTTAAATGAATGCCCAAAAATTTTAACAATAAATGTGCAGCAATTTACATTAATGTGAATAAGAGTAAGTGGCGCAAATAATGGAATTACTTCTAGAGAAACGATTGAGTCATTGTTGGTATATGTAGCTACGAATTTGATTTTGATTAACATCTTTTACGGCAATTTTGTGGTTATTCCATTAAATAATACTTAAATGAGCAACAACCGGTGGTTAGGTGCAGGAAATTGATGGTTCCATTGATTTTTATATGCTAACGCAGTCGCATATTAACATTAATGGTACAAAGACGTTCTCTGAGTGATAAACAACTAAACTAGAAAAAAAAAGATAAACAAAGAAATAATATAAACTGTACAAAAAAAAAAAAAAAAAAAAAAAACAAAAAGCTACAGCCAAAACAAAATTTTTATATCTTGCAATTTTAAACTTTAAAATTAAAAATATATACCTTTTTTAAGCTGACTGCCTTTGTTGCTTTGCTCATAAATCTGTATTAGTGTTATAAGTTACATATAATTATAAATCTAATAAATTATAATAATAGTAATAATAAGTCTGGTAATAACTATATAATATGGAGGAAGTAAATATGTGGCTTCTTTAATAACAATACAAGTAAAAAACACTTCTTGGTGCTCTTACTTGTTTTGTCTATCTTTTTATAAGTACGTACGCCGTATTTGTAGATCTCTTCGATTTTATTTAGTAAGTTTGTAAATAAAAAGAACCTTAAAATATTATAAATTTAAACTTAATTGATTTTAGAAAAATGTCCGATTCGTTTTTCGATGATGCTGAAAACACATCAAAGAAATAAAGAAAACAAAGGTTTTATTCCACTTAGTTGAGAGACGAGAAAGATGCAAGGCTTGTGAAAAAGTATTAAATTGTGATAAATCAGATCTAAGCATACATGCTAATTAAAAAAATGTCTATTAAAACCAAGAACCAAAATTCTGTTTGCGTTATAAGATCCCATTTGCAAGCCATTTTAATTAATTGCATAATTTTTAAATGCAGATTAATGAATTATACAGAATTGTAAACATATTTTTTTTATAATGTCTGTTGGTTTTTTATGTTGTTTTTATGTTATTCTTATGATGTTCTTATCTTATTTTTTAAGTTATTTTTCTTCGTTTTTATGTTATTTTTGCATTATTGAAATTGAAAATTTACAAATTAAAAATAAAATTTTATTTTTTGAAAAATAGAAAAAAGTAGTGTAGGGAAAAATGTAGTTAGAAAAAAAGTGTGTGTAGGGAAAAAAGGGTTTTTTTTTCGCTAGCGTAGAGATTTTTGAAAAAATCTCCTGGCATTACTGCTACCTATGAAAAAATAATGTCAGATTTCACAAGACAATGCGACATACATTTGCTTTGTTCAAAAGCTTTCATAAGACTAAATCTAATCGAAGAAGCCGATTAGAGTTGGACTTACTGGTATCACTATGGATATGTATGCATGTAAACAAAAATATAAGATATCCCAGTCATCATTTCGAAGACTGTTTAAACAAAAATCACCTTACTGTGTCTTCTTCGAGCAATTTTGATGATTAAAAACTGATTATTCACATGCTGTATTAGAAGAAGACTAAAAAATTATTTTTGCTTACGCTTAAAAAGTGTTTTATAGAAAAATTACATTAAATACGACTCAAAAATAAGGTGAAACTTATCACAAAATCGGACAAAAAAGACTCTCAAGAGGAGTCGGAGGTAAGGTAATATTTTCTCCCAACAAAAGAATATTTGGTGATCAGCAAAAGAGCGCATTTATGACTGTTTTCATAGCACAGAGGAGTCAAAAGAGTCTCCACATAATCATTTATTGCATAAAATGCTTACTGGGAAATAATTCACTATCTGTAGAAAAAGGTTTTTGATGTGTAAACATCTATACGCGCAGGGAGGTAAATTTCAAAAACAGCGTAACATATAAGCGTAACATGTGAGTCGTAAGACAAAATGCGATTGTGTTGGTGAAAAAATTGTGATATTATGATAACCTGATAGAAATGAAAAATAAAAAATTAAAAATAAAAAATTAATAATGAAACATAAAAAATGACGAATGAAAAATTAAAAATGGAAAATAAAAAATTAAAAATTTAAAATGAAAAATTCAAAATTAAAAATGAGAAAGGAAAAATGAAAAATAAAGAATGAAAAATAAAAAATGAAAAATAAAAAATGAAAAATAAAAAATGAAAAATAAAAAATAAAAAATTAAAAATGAAAAATAAAAAATAAAAAATGAAAAATAACAAATTGAAAAATAAAAATTGAAAAATATAAAATGCAAAATGAAACAAGTAAGAAAATTATAGTCGGTCTAGACCGACTATACGATACCCTATACCATGCGTTTAGAGACCCTATCTCTTAGGCCCAACTAACTGGACATAGAAAATAAGCAGAAACCAAATTTGAGTGGGATTTTTCTTAATTTTTTTGGCTGCAGATATGAAAAATTTCATATCGGATGATATCTATATGGGGACTTGGTCCAAAAATGGACCGATCCTGATCATGTTTGGTAAAGTCTCTTGTATTTTGCAAAAATATATACAAACATAATTTGAGAAGAATCAGTGCAATATTTTTGTTTTTTAATAGATTTAAGTGAAGATCGGGAAGCAGCTCTATATGGGGTCAAAGGGATCATTTTTGGACTACTCATTAGTGGATGTAATGAACGCATACAAACCCAATTTGAGTAAGATCTATATGACAATTTGGATCTTATGGCAATTTATGTCGATTTCATATGGGTAATTTGTATGGGGGCTAGGTCTGAACATGGACCGATTCTAACCAATTTCAACAGCGTTCATCCCATGGCCGATAAAAGCTTATATACCAAATTTAATCAAAATATATTCATATTTGCGACCTGCAGTTTGATTACAAGCTTTACATGGACACACAGACGGACGGACGGACGGACGGACGGACGGACATTGTTAAATCAACTCAGAAAGTGATTCTGATTCGATCGGTATAATTAAAGATGGGTCTAGGTCAAATATTTTTGGTTGTTACAAACAGCAGCACAAAGTCATTATACCCAAACCACATAGTGGTATAGGGTATAAAAAGGAAAATAAAATTTGGAAAATGAAAAATGAAGAAAAAAATGAAAATTGAAAAATGCAAAATGAAAAACGAAAAATGAAAAATTAAAAATGAAAAATAAAAAATGAATAATGAAAAACTAAAAATGAAAAAAAAAAAAAAAAAATTTTAAAAAGGAAAAATTAAAAACGAATAATAAAAAATAAAAAATGAAAAATAAAAAATGAAAAATAAAAAATTAAATATAAAAAATTAAATATAAAAAATTAAAAATAAAAAATGAAAAATAAAAAATAAAAAATTAAAAATAACAAATTTAAATTAAAAAATAAAAATTGAAAAATATAAAATGCAAAATGAAAAAAAGGATAATAAAAATTGGAAAATGAAAAATGAAGAAAAAAATTAAAATTGAAAAATTAAAAATTAAAAAATGTAAAATTAAAAATAAAAAATGAAAAATAAAAAATTAAAAATTAAAAAAAAAAAATATAAATTGAAAAACGAAAAATTAAAAATAAAAAACGAAAAATTAAAAATTGACCGGTTAAAATAATAAATAATAATGATAATAATAAGTGATACACTTTCTGTTTGATTTTAAGAGAGTGCTATAAAAAAATCTGTAACCACTAGATGTTTACACATCTCCCCTGCGATCGGACTCACATGATTTTTTTTTTTAAGTAAAACAAATCTGCACACAATTTCAATTCTATTTCGTTCAAAATGATACGATCACTTCCTTTACTAGCTAGCAGTAAAATAAGAAAATAGTATTATAATACAGCGTAATGATGAATTGTACTTCTCAATTAGTTTATTTTTATTGTGCCATAAGAAGTTCAGTTTGTGCTAAGAAAAGCATGAATACATGTTTCCCAGGGCGAAGCTTGATTTCACTTTGATTGAGTTGAGCTCAGCGACTATTCCTGACGTGAATAGCTAGTGCCTACAATTTTTGTAGTTGGGAATGGCGTTTGTGCAAAGAAAAGCATAAACATGCGGCTTGATCATTGCACTTTGATTGAGCTAAGCTCCATGATTATTCCTAATGTGAATAACTCGCGCATAAAATTATAGGTAGCCGGGGGCGGTTGCCTGTGCCCGCCATTAATTAATAAATGTTTAAGATGTATTATAATTAAATTTTGAAATTTTTTTCGAAAATTTTTCGAGTTTTAGCTTTTTTGACATCGGACAAAAAAAATTTTTTTAACACCAATTTTTTACAGGGTATATATTTTATCGTTTCACTTACTACTTTTGAATGCAAGTATGTACTACAAATAGAACCCTTAAAATCATGCTATTTTTGCAACCCTAAAAATTGCAGTATTTTGTGTAAATAAAATAATTTATATTTATATTATTTTTAATAGGCGCTTACTATGGATATACATACACAGAATATATAAATGTTATTTATAGTATTTTGATATCTGCAACAGTAGTAGTTATGTGTCATTTTGTAACATTTTGTGATGTCACAAAAATCGCTTAATATTGATATTGATTTTATATAGTTTCTTTTATTAATTAACTAACTTAAATATTATACCAAAAAATATTGATATTGACAAAATGCACAATTTAGAATGAAAATATAGGAAAACATGATACTTTTTTACCTTTTCAGTGATTTCTCGGCACCTTTGAAACCTATTGTCACGATTTAAAAAACAGAAACCTTCTCATAAATCATTCTCATTAACAACAAGCGCCCTGGCTGTGCTATTGAGAACGTTATCGTGACAAGAACAAGATAGGCAGATCATATTTTTTCAAGACTTTTTTACTCCTTCGTTCAATTCTCGGGACTGGATGTTAGTGAGTCGTTTTTAATGCCAACGAGCAACCTAGTGGCCCGATTGAAGCCGTCATTGTGATTTCCACAGACGGACAGACGGACAGACGGACAGCCGGACAGACGGACACCGCTATATCAACTCCGCTTGTTATAAGGATCACAAATATATATATTTTATGAAGTCCAGATTTTTTTTTTTAATTATTACAAACAGAATGACAAACTTATATATACCCTCTGCACATTGGAGTGTAGGGTATTAAAAAACCTGCAAACGAACGCATCAAAACGTAAACAATTTTAGGGAAGAGCCCCCCAAAATAAATAAGCTACTGACATCATCGGGTTTCAAGATTTGACAAACTTGGAAGATGAAGACGACGATAACACCTAGAGCGAAGGTGAAATGCCTACGCACGGATGAGCCTATTTGTAAGAGCATATCGACGTTCTCGACCAATTATTTCGTGATCAGCCTAATTTGCCGTGCGAACCAATATTATTTTAACTGTGTTTTTATTCTCCATATTAACAAATATTACTTTTTTTAAATCATAAAATAGTTTTAATCTTACTTTTCTTTGTAATTATTAATGTTTGTAAATTTTACTATGCGTTTTTAAATTCTCATATCATAGCTTGCGCATTCACTTCAAATCTTGTCTTTTCGTTGATATAAAAATCTAAGAAGGAATGTTATCCCGTTGAAGAATCGTTCACTATTGCCGAAACTTTGGCAGAAGTGAAATTACAGCAATTGCTGGACCATATCATTAAAAGGCTTTGCTTGCATTTGAATGAAGTAATTGTAGCCTGCTTCCAAAAACATGTACACAACCTTAAACTGTTTTCTAAATGGGGTTGTGATAGATCGCATCAAATTCAATACAACCAAAATTTTCAGGGTGCTAGCGAAAGGATGCCAATGTTTTTCAAAGTTCGTTTGTACCAATTCGATTAATGGCGGATATTAATGGCGAATCGAAAGTTATGTGGCAAAACCCAACACCTTCCTCACCTAGGCTCTGCAGACCTATTCGCGTCCGCTTTATCAAAGAAACCAAAAAAATAACAAATGACGAAATTGAATATATCAATCAGCAAATTCGTAGTTTAAATAAAACCGAGGTAACCATCGCAAGTGGAAATATTTTAGCAGAGCACATTCTAATGTTAACTATGGTCGACGGCAAAGTTTGCAAGCGGCAACAAATACGTTATCCACAATGCGATGCTACATATGTGGGGAAACATCGAACAATTTTAATCGTCTTAACACGGGCCAAAATGTTGATTTGGATGCTATTAGATTCGGGCTATCTCCTCCCCATGCAAGAGTACCAATTTTTGAGTCATTGCTTCACTTACCTTTTAAATTGCCTATAAAAAAGTGACAAGGAAAGAAAACAGAGGATGAAAATTTTGCACGCATTTAAAGAAGAGCTGGGGCTGTTGGTGGACATGCCAAAGCCTGGTTACGGCAACAGCAATAACGGTAACACATCAAGAATGTTTTTCAATGACGCGGCAGCCTCTTCACGAATAACCAGTATAGATATTGGGCTTATTGTCAGGATTAGGGTAATCTTAGAAGCAATTTGATCTGGGTAGAAACTTGACGTGGAAAAGTTTAATGCTTATGCATACGAAACTGCTTGTCTTTACGTTGAATTGTATAACTGGCATCCGATGACACCAACAATGCATGAAATTCTAATGCATGGGGGAATTGTTATATCCCACATACTGTTACTTACCAATAGGTCAACTGTCAGAGGAATCCGCTGAGCCCCGCAACAAACATTTTTGCTTATACAGACTAAATTTTGCAAGAAAAACTTCAAGATAATTGTGCAACCGAGACGCAATAAACAGACTTTTGTTAACATCTGACCCAATAATATCGAGCTCTAGGCCAAAGCAGCATAAGAAAAGCAAACCATTTCACCCAGAAACAATAACACTTTTTTTATCTGAAGAAGAGTATCGAGAAGAAAATAAAGAGCAAGAACATGATGATGTTAGTTATAATGACTATCGCGATGAGGATGATAATTACGGTTGTTTTGATGGGTAACGCGATGAAGAAGTGCAGTTATAAAGCTGCTTAATAATTTTTAATAAAAAAAATATTCACGCTTCCACGAGCGCAAATTTGTGGGTTTTTTCTCGAAACGAAAGGTCAGGAACCCCAAAACATTAAAAAAATCAAATCTGCGACCCCAATTTCTTAATTTCAGTTTAAAAAGCAGCTACACCGAAAACCCGTAAAGACAAGATTTGAAGTGAATGCATTTAATTTTGGTTTTAAGAAAAATGAATTCAGATTTGAGACCAGCGACACCGAAAACCCCTTAAGACAAAGTTTAGTGGAAATGGCCTTAGGTTTGAGAAAAACGGTGCGCCATTTTATGTCCCCCATTTTGATTTTTGAAATTTTGAATTCAGATTTGAGAACAGCGACCTCCAAAACCATTATATTACCAAATTTCTGACAAATACCGTGACACGCTCAATTTTTATTAGCTTTTTTCCTTGCAAAACACCGTTTTTTTTTCGAAGTCCTCGAATACCATGAAGTGCAAGTTTGTGCAACCAGCACCTACGAAATTTTGTTACAATACATACCCAACTACAAACTGTATCCATATCTTAATGGCGCGAAACGGGGCTCATAAACAAAAGTTTCAACATACAGACATATTTTTTTTAACTTCTCAATTTTTATGTGCTCTTAAGAAAACCGAATTAAACTTAAGTAAGGGTACAAAACGAAGCGTTTTGTTAACTTAAACGTAACTTATGTATCAGTTAACTAACATACTAAATATAAGTCTTATCTTTAAGCATTCACTGCACTTTCAAAGAACGTAAACATTGCCCTTTTTGAATTCATCAAAAAATTTCATATCAATTAATTGGAAAACCTCAATTTCAACGCTTTCCCGGCTACGCGAAATTTACTATATTATCATTTTATCATTAAAACATGAGTTAGTGGTTAATTAACTATGCGACTAAAATTATTTCGTGGGTTAAAACGCAATTTTAAATTTTGATTTTTTGCCAACTATTCAGTACGAATACCTCTTAGTGCGACGCTCACAAATGAGAAGTATTTCTATTACCCACGTGATATAGAAGATAGAAAGTTATTCAAATTAGTTCTTTTTGGTGTGCCACAAACCGACTTTAAAGCTATATCTGGGGATCTCAAAGATTCGTTTAATGTTGTTGGAGAAATCCAAAAAAATTTAACAGATATGCAATGTATGGACATGGCAAAAAAAATTGTCATTGAAATAATATTTGTATTGCTTGTGGTGGAGATCATGACTACTTCGATTTACATGTTAATAAAATGGATGGTACTGTTACTTATAAATATTTTCACTGTGCAAATAAAAACTTAAAAAACACCAACCATCGTGCCGATGAGCCCCGCTGTCCAAGTCGCAAAGACTACTTAATGGTGCGACAGAGCTTGAACAACAGCAGACAAACCCGATATAATACTTTGGTACACAATTTTAATCGCCATGTGCCGGGAGATTCTAATACTAACTTCCATCTCGACCATTCTCAGTCCAAGGTAATCTTATTCCTTTTTCAGATTCTCCATAATATCTAGGTGTGACCCCTTATCGTAAACTGTCATTTAAAAAACATTTAGTAATTAGCTGTTGGAAGACAATCAAATGTGGTTAATCACTCTTTTCTCTCCTAAATAAAAAAAAGTAAAGTAGATATATAGAATAAACGAAGACTTACCCTTAAGTAATCCCAGAGTTAAAATGATCCAAAATTCAGCAGTATTTGCAAAATATTTGATTCAAATCACAAAAATCGAAAAAATATAGCACAATTTTTTTTCCCATCGCATAGTACTGGTTTCATCTAGTTTACTAGAACAATTAAATTCTTTAAATATGCCAAAATTCAAAGTTTGGCCTCGGCAATGAATGGGTTAGCGTTGTTCGATTTATTCCAAATTTTTAGCATCGAAGGCTTGCACATTCAGTAATTATATTTTAAGCGTCGCATCTAAAAATTCAACAGCACTTATAAAATATTCGAATTTTTTTAATAAATTGTCTTTTTTAACTTGGGATCATATGTGAACCCAAGTCCAAAAGGGATATTGGGGTCATATAATTTTTTCCGAAGCCCTAGGCTGTTAAGGTAATATATAACATTTAAAGCAGAAAACTGATTAATTTTTGATACAAAGCATTTAGAAAGAGTACATTTACTGAATATTTCACAAAAAACAAATTTTTCTCGAAATCAGCAAAAAACAAGTAAGAGTGTCAAATTCGGCTGGGCCTAATCTTTGATACCCTCCACCTGCATCTTAAACTCAATACTACAGCCAATATTGGGCACAGCTACCACATTAAATCCGTTGTCAGTACTGAAATTTAAATTTCGAATACCAATTAAATTTAAAGTTAATTGCTCTTCTTGTTGGCCAGTTTTTTATTATAATTCCTTGTTATAAAAAACAATTACCCTGTCTTCTATAAAAAAAATTAGTTACTATTTGAAAAATGACATTATATATCTTTTACTAGAGTAGAAAACCCCTAATAAAATTCATTTTATAACGCACTCAGCGTTATAACACCCAAAGTTTGATCCCTATAAGAAAATTACCAGATATTAATATTAAAAAAGCAAATTTAAATTTTTTTTTATCTAAATTAGCTATAATTTTTAATTTTAATTTTAATTTTTATTTTAAATTTTTAATTTTTATTTTTAATTTTTAATTTTTATCTTTAATTTTTGATTTTTAATTTTTAATTTTTAATTTTTAATTTTTAATTTTTAATTTTTAATTTTTAATTTTTACTTTTTAATTTTTAATTTTTAATTTTTAATTTTTAATTTTTAATTTTTAATTTTTAATTTTTAATTTTTAATTTTTAATTTTTAATTTTTAATTTTTAATTTTTAATTTTTAATTTTTAATTTTTATTTTTAATTTTTAATTTTTAATTTTTAATTTTTAATTTTTAATTTTTAATTTTTAATTTTTAATTTTTAATTTTTAATTTTTAATTTTTAATTTTTAATTTTTAATTTTTAATTTTTAATTTTTAATTTTTAATTTTTAATTTTTAATTTTTAATTTTTAATTTTTAATTTTTAATTTCCAATTTTTAATTTTTAATTTTTAATTTTTAATTTTTAATTTTTAATTTTTAATTTTTAATTTTTAATTTTTAATTTTTAATTTTTAATTTTTAATTTTTAATTTTTAATTTTTAATTTTTAATTTTTAATTTTTAATTTTTAATTTTTAATTTTTAATTTTTAATTTTTAATTTTTAATTTTTAATTTTTAATTTTTAATTTTTAATTTTTAATTTTTAATTTTTAATTTTTAATTTTTAATTTTTAATTTTTAATTTTTAATTTTTAATTTTTAATTTTTAATTTTTAATTTTTAATTTTTAATTTTTAATTTTTAATTTTTAAATTTTAACTTTTAATTTTTAATTTTTATTTTTTAATTTTTAATTTTTAATTTTTAATTTTTAATTTTTAATTTTTAATGTTTAATTTTTAATGTTTAATTTTTAATTTTTAATTTTTAATTTTTAATTTTTAATTTTTAATTTTTAATTTTTAATTTTTAATTTTTAATTTTTAATTTTTAATTTTTAATTTTTAATTTTTAATTTTTAATTTTTAATTTTTAATTTTTAATTTTTAATTTTTAATTTTTAATTTTTAATTTTTAATTTTTAATTTTTAATTTTTAATTTTTAATTTTTAATTTTTAATTTTTAATTTTTAATTTTTAATTTTTAATTTTTAATTTTTAATTTTTAATTTTTAATTTTTAATTTTTAATTTTTAATTTTTAATTTTTAATTTTTAATTTTTATTTTTTAATTTTTAATTTTTAATTTTTAATTTTTAATTTTTAATTTTTAATTTTTAATTTTTAATTTTTAATTTTTAATTTTTAATTTTTAATTTTTAATTTTTAATTTTTAATTTTTAATTTTTAATTTTTAATTTTTAATTTTTAATTTTTAATTTTTAATTTTTAATTTTTAATTTTTAATTTTTAATTTTTAATTTTTAATTTTTAATTTTTAATTTTTAATTTTTAATTTTTAATTTTTAATTTTTAATTTTTAATTTTTAATTTTTAATTTTTAATTTTTAATTTTTAATTTTTAATTTTTAATTTTTAATTTTTAATTTTTAATTTTTAATTTTTAATTTTTAATTTTTAATTTTTAATTTTTAATTTTTAATTTTTAATTTTTAATTTTTAATTTTTAATTTTTAATTTTTAATTTTTAATTTTTAATTTTTAATTTTTAGTTTTTCATTTTTCATTTTCCATTTTTGTTTTTTCATTTTTAATATTTCATTTTTGATTTTTCATTTTTAATTTTTAAATTTTTATTTTTAATTTCTAATATTTAATTTTAAATTTTTTGGCTCAGGCCAATGTGACACGTATTAATACACACACAACTGCAATGAATTAAACAATAAGAAGAATTAAAACATATACAACATGTCTTATGGAAAACAACAAACGCACTGAAAAATTTTGTATTTTCAAGGGTTTTTCAAATTTTCATTCATACCTCGTGACCCCGTGAACCGATTTTGACGATTTTAAATAGCAACTCTTTGGGATAGTAGTAAACGTTTTTTTTTTACAAAAACGAACGGTCTAGCTTAGATATTGAGGGCGTGATCGTGATTTCCACAGACTGACGAACAGACGGACAGATGGTCATCACTAAATCACCTTCCCTTGTTATAATGATCAAGAAAATATATAGGTGGGGGTCTCCGGAATTTATTTTGATGCGTTACAAACGGAATGACAAACCCTATGCCACTGATTTGAGGTGGGTATAGGAACCTGATTTCTAGATTTCAATTAATCGCCACTTTGAGACCATTTGAACCCAATGTGCTTTGCCTTAAAGTGAATTTAACGCCTATAATTATTTTATATCAAATACAGATCAATAAATAAAAAAAACTTCAACTTCCTGCTTATGCAATAATATATACTATCGGATTCCAGCCCTCGAAATTCGATCGCAAATTCTAGGAATTTTTATTTTTTCATTAAATAAAGACCCTAAAAGTATGCTAATCAATTTTAGCCAATTCACAAATTAACACAAAAAGCAAACTCATTTTTATTACAAACACATTAACAAATTTAATAAACACACACATCGCGTTGTATAATTTTATGTATGTGTTAGTAGCAACTTTAATTGCAATTTACTCAAAACAAAGGAAAACATTTAAAAATCTGTAAATCTGCAAAACGCCTAAAAAGAAATACCGTTCAAATAATATACGTTTGGTCAAAATCTGGATAAAACGGTAGAACAAAACATCAGTCACAAGAAATCGCCTGGCCTATTAAAATTATAGATTTGTAATATATATTTGAATACACGTTTCCTTAAGGTAAATTTAACGCTCGTATATGATTATTTATATCAAATACAGACCAATAGATAAAAAAAATTTTCAACTTCATGTTTACGCCATAATCTGATGTAGTTAAACAATTTCTCTTTTTCATTTTTTTTTTTTTATAAAAATAAATTTTTCTTTTTTATGCACATTGTGGTTTTTCTTTCTTTTTATATCTGACTAATAATTTATCTCCTTTCTTTTTTTTTTTTAATTTCTTATATGATGTTAATTAAACTTCTTAAACTATGCCTTTTGTCCCTTTTGAGTTTATAGTACACATTTATATCTTTACTTTTTTAATTCCCTTTCCACAAAATTTATTCAAGTATATTTGTGCACATACCATACTCATAATAAAGTCTATAGCCCCAAGGATCCAATTAGGTTGGGGTTAAACTTTAAATGTTTCTTTCCAATAATATTTGAATTTTATAGTAAACAGTGTTGCTCAATCTCTGACGAAAATAGTGATAGAGAAAATGTTATAAAAAGTTTTACAAAAAAAAAATGCATAGAATATGTGAAATAGCTACGATTTTTTAGAATCTTTCATCGCCTGTTTGGCCTGTTTGCTCAAGTCAATTGAAGCTGCTTTTTATTATCAAATGGCGGTGGACCATAGATCATAAGTTCGACAAACAGAGCCATTATTTTGACAGCAAATTTCAACATTGGAAAACATTGATTTCGTGCTAGTCTATCCATCAATAAATGCCAAATTAAATAAACAAAAAGCAACTGTCAGCTGTTAGATCGATTGTAAAATAGAGGGTATTGCCAATTCAAAGTTGTGAATCTCTAAGAATAAACACCCTTTAGTAAATGAATATCAGCCAAACCGTTTTCTGTTTGCAGAAATTTTGTACTGCAAGAGGAGCTGTTTTGGTATGATTTTATTTTTACATAATTTTTGTTTATCGGTTTTTCGCTTAGCACTAACCAGGTAATGTAAAATTTCAAAGCAAATATTTGGGTACCCTCACACATTGAATGAGTTATTAAATTCTGGTACACACATGAGGGTTGGGAGAGGTTTGGTATATATAATCATCAGCTTTCTAGTACTTTATAAATGTTATATTCTTAAAATTCGGCCCACTCTGATGGTCGTTTAGGAAAAGCCTTTGGGTGTACTTAAACTTATGATAAATCTTCATTTGGCTTGACCTTTCGTATAAAAGAAAGTAGCTGATATAAAACTCAATACAGCCGAAAGTTATTACAACATAGCATAAGGCCGAGACCACGCAATGAGCGGCAGAGCCATGATAGGCAGAACGGCAAGTTTGAGAGGCAATTGGCTTATTACTGAGCGTTATTTCTGAGCGGTTAGTTGTTAGAATGACTTTGTCAAGAGAGGTTTGTTTATGCGAAAATCGTATTCATATTTATAAGAATTTAATGCATTTGAGAAAAAAAGAGGATTAGGGGTTCATCCTATAAATTAAGCAAGGCGACATTACGGTGATTTAACCACTTATATACAAATCTACGCAAATTTCCAGACAGATTTTGGAAATACTGCCGTACGTCTGTGAAATCCTTTGATCTGTTATTGGAAAAAGTTAACACCAGATTGACAAAACAAAGATAATTAATTTATGCAAAGCCAAGGCTTGTTTTAACTTTGAGGTAATTTTATTTTTTTATTTATTTGCTTTGGACTTTATAAATGTATAATTTACAGGTTTCTAGCTACTGGACATTACTTTCGAGGTTAGGCGTTTGCTTCTCGAATGGGCAGAAAAACCCACAGCAATATAATTTCAATGACATGTATTATCACATGGGAATAACTTCTCCAGGAATACATGCCTATACCAAGAAAAATATGATAAGCGAATATTACAGGCGTTGCACAGTGGCTGAAAATCGTTTTTCTTTGGCCAAAATTCTGTAACTTTTGAACCGATCCAAATATTTATGCAATTTTTTTTAAAAGATAGATCTTTAGTTCAGCATGACAGTTTAAATGACACTAAAATTGAATGAAGACTTTTTAAGGAATTCTAGGTCAAAGTTGAACTTTTGATTTTTTTAACTTTTAGAGTGAAATATGTGTTTATTATTTTTTTATTTACTAAAAAATTTGATATTTGGATTATAATAATAATCATAAACATTTTTTGTAATAATGAGATTTTTTAATGTTACACTCAAAAAAAATTTTACACCCGAAAAGAAACAGTAAAATCAACTAGAGATTTTGCTATTATTACGGAAAAACTAAAAATTTTATGCAAATTTGTTTACATTCAATGAATATTTCCACTTAAAAAAAAACGTTAATAATATTATCTAAAAATCTTGCTATTACTACAGAAAAATTTATTATTTTTTGCTTTCAAATTTTAAAAAACCTGTAAAAAATAAAAACTGCAATAGATTTTAATTGCATTTGTAACAATGGTAGGTTCTGTTTATTATTATTGTTTACCAATACTATGTTTTTCGTACTTAAATAACAATGAAAGGCAATTATAATTATTATTCATTTGACTCAAATATTGATTGCAAATATTCCATATTTTGTTCTGTGTTATTTCTGTTGTTTTGTAGTTTTTTGGCTTCTTCATCTAAATCCCGATGTTCCACTTTCCATTGATTTCGAATACTGGAGATACACGGATCTGACGGTGTCAATAATATATTAAATAGATCTTTATTTGTGGAATTTCGTGAAATTTTTCTAGTATTTTGCTCTCTCCAAAATGTGTAATCCTTATACTTTTTTTCTGAGCCTCCTCTGATATTTCGAATATGCACGAATTTAAGTTTAATTTTATTTGAACGTAACTAAGAACATCTTCCTGGTTTTTGTTTCTAAAATACTCTTCGGCCAGTTCTTTATAACTGAAGCTCTCCATATTTTTCTTAATATTTTTATTTGCGACTGTTATTGCTGAAATATATTAGAGCAATTGAGTTTGTATTCAAATCTCGCTTTCTTATAAGCCTTCTCATAATCCATCATTCTATGTTTCTAGGTAAATTAAAAAGGTAAGAAAATGGCATTAGTGCATTACTACCTAAAATAATATATAAAAAACCCACTATACAAATGAATTACCTGTGTGTGTTTTCTTTACTACTTGCATAGGTATAAAAAAGGTATGATAATAAAAAAACCAGGCTACTAATGAATTACATCCTCTGTGTATTGACATTCTTACTTACAAATATACTATGGTAATAGAACAAATAATAACTATTATAAGCAATAAAATACCTAGAGCACAAATTTAATACACCATTGTATACCAGACTTATAGGGCTGTTTAAATTATCGTAATTAGATTTTTTTTTTTAGAGTAATTTTATTAAAATGAAAAAAGTGTTCCACTTACGGGTCGTCAAGGGTGCAATGTGTATACAGGATTAAAGACGACACTTTCACCTCCGGGTGGTATACGTTTCTTGTTCCTTTTGTTCCCCAGAAGTTCTATTCCACTAAAGTTGAAATTTGAGAAAAATATAGTAGTTTTATAAATATTTCATAACGCTCCCAATATTAAAGGGTAGAGCTATGACTACCTATAACGACTAAAGACTATAATCATACCAACATTATAAAAAAGACGGCAGGTCATTATCGACGATAGCTTGCGAGTGTTAACCATTTATTTTTGATAAAAAACAAAAAAAAAATCACCTTTTTCTGAAATTAAAAAAACAGTTGAGTTTGACAGCATGCCACGCCCACAATTAGCAATATTTAGTTAAACCTAATTTTTTGGCCACCATAATCTGGATATATTAGCTATAAACAGGCGTTAAAATTTTAAAAATCGGTGACAAAAAAAATTAGACTTTTGGCCAATGAAATCAAAATTTCAGCCACAGTGCGACGGTCATCTTGGTTACATACAACAAACCTGTTACAACAGAAGCAGCAACACGCCGTTGAATATCAGATATGAATTAAAACAATATTTTTTGAATTTTAGACACTAAATAAAACTAGCAGATTCCAGCGCTCGAAATTCGAGTGCAATATCTAGGTAACATTATTTTGCAACTTAGTCATTTCACAAACCAACACTTTTTGATTTATTATTATTATGAATGAATATAACGAACTCATTAACAAACACATTAACGAATTTAATAAACACACATATAGCATATCTATAATTTTATGTATGTGTTAGTAGCATCTTTAAACGCAATTTACTCAAAATAAAGGAAAAAATTTAGAAATCTGTAAATCTAGTAAACAGCTAAAAAGAAATACCTTTCTAATAATATACATTTGGTCAAAATCGGGATAAAACTGTAGAACAAAACATCAGTAACAAAAATCGCCTAGCCTATTTATAATATAGATGTATTGAATAAATATATAAATTAAATAAAATATTTCCAGACATAGTTTGGCAATACTGCCGTAGGTCTGTGAAATCCTTTAATTTGCTGTTGCAAATCAATAAAACCAGATTGACAAAAGAAAGAAAAGCATTTTCTGCTGAGCAAAGGTTGGTTTTAAATTTTCTCTGGATTTCAATTTTGGTAGTAGTAAATTTTGGATTTCTCCTCGAATTTAAAATTTTTCGAGATTACCAATTTTTCCATAAATAGTAGTAAACTGAAAAAAAAAAAAAACTGCAGGTCGGAATTGTCTTCTCATTTCTCAACCATCTTTTTAAGTATTTCCATCCTTTCCATCCAATTTAAGAAATACTGCATCAACGTTCATTGGCGCACTCTTTTCTTTTATTTTTCTTAATGGATTTGTAGTGAAACAATCAGTAGAAGTATTGCTAGTGCTGGACATATTATTAATTAATGTTAGTTCTTCAGTGCTGCTGATAGGCGTACTCTTCACATCTCAGAAGATGCTCAAAAGTAGCATCTATTTAAATGTCTAGCGTATCTAGCTCCTTCAAATTTCCTTCGGTGGGATCCGAAGCAACAGTGTCTTTGATCTGGAGCCAGATGTTACTGGTGGAATTTTTTACACAATTTTTCCGAATGTTTCCATTAAATTTCCCACTTTGCTTTCGCTGTCTCTCCTAGAAATAAAAAATAACATAATTATAATAAATAATAATGATGTGTACATTAGGGTGGTCCTTAATAAAAAATGTGTTCAAACTCTCGCTCTCACCCCCTAGAAATATGCGAATAGCAAAAAAAAAAAAAAAACTGAGAAATACAAACTTTTGGGTCAATCAAAACAAATTAGAAGTTCTTCAACGCGATTGAAACTTTCAAATGTGTTTATATGGGGAAATATGATCTTTTTCTCGGATTTTTCGAAAATTTCATTATATTGTTTAATTTTTTCGACAAGTTATTATATTAATCGATTTCAGTGATGAACTATCTCTTCAAAAAGCTATATAACTTCAAAATCGAATAAAAACTCGCCAAGAACCAGCCCCAGACCACTTTTGTGCCAAAAAAAACTTGGTCGTGAAATTTGACGGAAAATTTTTCAACCTTTAAGAAATGAATTTTTAATTTTTTTTGGCTCTATACCTATGAGCAGTTAGACGTGAAGTATTGCTTCGTTAACCTATTGCGCTATGAGACCAAAGATGGAAAATTTTTTTGATAAAATTTTGAAAACTCCTTTTTTAAATTTTAAAGGTTTTCTTAAACAAGATTTCAGAAAATGGATCTGGCAATTTATAGTTTTGGTAAGTACATGTTACAAATTAACAGTGTGAATATTTAAGTAAATTCCTCTGCCAGAATTTTTTTTACAAAGAACTTTTTTGCAGATTTCGAGAAAAAAAATGAGTTTTTTTTATAATATTCAGAAAATGTATTCTCTCTAAATATTTTGTATCAAAAATTTATCAGTTTTCTACTTCTAAATGTTATATTTTGTCTTAATAGGCTAAGGTTTCTAAAAATATTATATGACCCCATTAACCCTTTTGGTCGCATATGACCCCAAAGCTAATGAGAGACAATTTATTTAAAAAAGTCAAATATTTTTAAGTGCTGCTGAATTTTTAGATGTGATACTTAAAATGTAATAACCAAATGTGCAGGTTAACTATGCTAAAAATTTGGAATAAATCGAACAACTTTAACCCATTCCTTGCCAAGGTCAAACTATGAATTTTGGCATACATAAAAAATTAATTGTTCTAGTAAATTAGATGAAACCCTTACTAAGGGTTGGGAAATAAAATTGTGCTATATTTAGAAAACTTACCCCTATGTGCTCCAAAATTCAGCAACATTTACAAAATATTTGAATTTTTTTTATTTAATTGCCCTAAACTGGCTTGGGGTCATTTGTGACGCCAAGTCCAAATTGGCTAATGACTTCAACTTAGAAAATCATCATAACAATTAAATCATAAAAATCGGTAAAATATTTTATTTTATTTTATTTCCCAACCCATAGTAGGGGTTTCATAAGCCAAAATTCAAAGTTTGGCCTCGGCAAGGAATGGGTTAGCGTTGTTCGATTTGTTCCCAATTTTTAGCAGGGAAGACTTGTACACTTGATTATTATATTTTAAGCGTCGAATCTAAAAATTCAACAGCCCTTATAAAATATTAAATTATTTTTTAATAAATTGTCTTTTATTAACTTGGGGTCATATGTGACCCCAAGCCCAAAAGGGATAATGGGGTCATATTAGCTTTTTCCGAAACCCTTGGCTATTTAGATAATATGTAACATTTAAAAGTAGAAAACTGATAAATTCTTGATACAAAGTATTTAGGAAGAGTACATTTACTGAATATTTCACAAAAATACAAATTTTACTCGAAATCCGCAAAAAAATCCTTGTAAAAGAGGAATTTACTTCAAAATTCATACAGCTAATCTCTAACATATATTAAACAAAAATTTAAAGTGCCGGAGGAATTTTTTAAATTTTGTTTAAGAAAGTTTTCTAAAACTTAAAAAAGGAGTTTTAAAAATTTTATCAAAAAAATTTTACATGTTTGGTCTCATTGCGCAATAGGTTAAAAACGTGGTAATAAAACAGTGCTTCATGACTGAATTCTAATAGGTATGAAGACTAAAAGAAGTATGACTTTAATCAATTTGTTAAAGTTGCAAAAATTTTCATTCATGACCTAGGGTTTTTGGCACAAAAGTGTTCTGGGGCATTTGCCATTTCTTGGCGAGTTTTCATTCGATTTTGAAGTTAAATAACTTTTTGAAAAGAAAATTTAGTATTGATATCAACTCACTTAACAACTTGACGATAGAATTAAACTGTTGAACGAAATTTTCGTAAAATCTGAAAAAAGCCATATTTTCCATATATAAATACACTTGAAATTTTCAATCGCGTTGAGGTACTTCTAATTTTTTTTTTGATTGACCCAAAACTTTGTATTTCTCATTTTTTGCTATTTGCATATTTCTACGGATTGAGACTTTAAATTCAAATCATTTTTTCCTTCATATAATGAAAGGCCACCCTAGTATACATGTATTATTTTAGAACCGAAATAAAATGTATGAAATAAATATATAAAATAAATAAAATCTTACCTGCGGAACAACAAATTTCACCAACTTCACTCCATAATTTCTCGGTTTTATTTTTGTCGGCTTTGCACAGATAAAATTATAAGCTCCACATTCACTTTTGCAATGTTTATTCTTTACCGCTCAGAAAACAACTAAAAATTAGAACAAGTTTTATTCCTGAGCGGCGTGACATCAAAATGGATGTTACAAGTGCTGGACACGAGATCAACGAGAAACAACAGCAGAGGGGGAGACCATATCCGTCAACACAACCAGAGCATGTCCGCAGGGAGGAGTTCTTTCGCCCTTGCTGTGGAGTCTGGTTGTTGACGAATTACTAATGAAACTGTCGGAAGCAGGAATAGAATGTCAAGGCTACGCGGAAGACATAGTCTTAATAGCAAGAGGCAAGTTCGAGGAAACTCTGTGTGACATTGTACAAAGAGTTTTGAGGATTATATGTCAATGGCGCATGGCAACAGGATTGAACATCAATCCAACAAAGACTACTATTGTACCATTTACCAGGAAAAGAAAACTTCCAAGATGGAGGGCAATTTAAATTCTGGGAGAAGTCATTGAACCATAGGCAGAAGTGAAATATCTGGGGATGGTACTAGACAACAAGTTAACATGGAAGGCACATGTCGACCACATCAGTGAGAAAGCCAAGCGAGCTACAATGATATGCAGAAGGGCAGCGAGTAAAACCTGGGGATGTAAACCCAGCATTTTACACTGGATGTACTCTATGATGGTCCGCCCAATAGTGACTTATGGAGCTATAGCGTGGGCCAAAAGAACAGATCTGAAGTCGACTCAAATGGAGCTTAGTAAGATACAAAAATTAGCGTGCATTGCGATAAAGGGTTCAATGAGGACGTGCCCAACGGCATCACTTGAAGCACTATTGGAACTAAGCCCATTGCATATAGTGGTGCAGAGGAAAGCCCTGGCAACGGCAATCAGGATAAAGGGAGATAAACCTAAAACCAGGCTTTATGAAGGGCAATGGAACCGAATAAGCCAAGTTAATGATTACTCCCTCCTAGATTGCCACATGGACAAGGCTGAGAAGAAATATGATTTCAGGAAATACTTTATTACGGAACTTAGCAATAAGAGAGAATGAAGCGGTTTAAGTACAGCATATTATCTAAGAGAAGATACAATCAAACGGTACACAGATGGGTCAAAAACCGAAAGTGGCACAGGGACGGGAGTCTTCTGGCCTAGAACCAAATACTTCGAGCTAATGGGAACACACACGCGCGCATAACAAGCGGAAATTTATGCCATCGATAGATGTGCACAAATCAACTTGAATAGGAAGTACAAAAGACGGAACATAACCATATTATCTGATAGTCAAGCTGCTGTTCGAGCACTAAGCTCATATGAAGTACACTATAAGTTAGTATGGGACTGTCTACAGCACCTAAATGAGCTAGGTAAACACAACAAGGTTAGCCTTTGTTGGGTCCCGGGACACATTGGGATTCCAGGTAATGAGCAAGCTGATGAACTTGCCAGAAGTGGAGCTCCCACAAAATTAGTAGGTTCAGAAGCATTTTGTGGAAGGCGTATAGGAAGGTGTACTCAGGGAACATGAAAATTGTGTTAGACGGTAATTTTTCTCGAGCCATTGGGGCTTAAGGCAATCCAAAATGTTGTTGGGTAGCTACAACAAGAAGGGATTTGGGTCGTGCATTGTATTGTCAAAGAACGGTCTGAGAATACTAACTGGGATTTTAACTGGTCGCTGTAGGCTCACGGAACATCTGAGCAGGTTAGGTCTGTGATGAGGAAGCAGAATCACCAGAGCACATACTTGGGAACTATGGAGCGCTAATGTACAAAAGGAAAATTCACCTGGGTTCCTTCCAAATACTAAGTAGCGGCATAAAATTGCTAGAACCAACCAACATCCTCGAATTTCTGAGGGCTTCAGGGTTGGATGACAGTTTATAGGGACGACCTATTAGCAGAGCGCAGTACAATAGATCACTTTGGTCGCAGTACTTCAAATACCTCTTTATACAATACATATATATATACATTCTTGAGCGGCGCCGCTTAGCGGCTCAGAAATGCAGCTCACATGCCACTCATTGTATTATATTTAATATTTTTTAATTTTTTGACACTCACCGTGCTGCTGCTCATTACGTGGCCTCGTCCTAACGTGTATAAAAGTAGTGCTTTTTATATTGGACGGTCAGGGTATAATGAGTTTGTGGTGATGTGTGTAACTACCAAAAAATATCTGACCTAGATCCATAATTTCATTATACTGATCGACTCAGAATCACTGGATTGACTCTTAATCACTTTCGTGCAGTCCGTCTGTCCATCTGTCCGTCCGTCTGTGTGTTCATGTAAATGTTTTACTCAAACTGCAGGTCGGAAATTTAGGTAAATATATTTTGATTAAGTTTGGTATATGCGCTTCTATCGGCCATACGATGAGCGCTATGGAAATTGGTTAAAATCGGTGCATGTTCAGTCCCACTCCCCATACAAATGACCCCAAATTATCATGTAGATCTTGGTCAAATTAGATTTGCGTGTCGTTATTACATCCATTAATCAGTAGTCCACAGATTAATGCTATAAAACAAATTTTAGTCACCGCTCCCATACAAAGCAGGTTCCTGGTTTTCACTTAAATCTATCAAAAACAAAAATATTGCACAGATAATTCACAAATTTCGTTTTTATATGTTTTTGCAAAATATAAATGACTTTACCAAATATGATCAGAATCGGTTCATTTTTGGCTTTGCTTTCATATAAATATAGCATCCGATATGAACTTCTTCAGATCTGCTGGAAAAAGAAAAATTAATAAAAATTCCACTCAGATTTGGTTTGTGCTATTTTTATACCCAATTATTTGGACCTAAGAATAATTTTCGAAACGCATAGTCGGTCTAGACCGCCTACAATTTTCTTACTTGTTGTTATAATCATAAACGGATATTAACCTTACTATTTGGCTCTATGTCAATTATATGTGGAAGATACCAAAACAATGACACACTAGGGTGGCCCATCGTTATATGGAGGGAAAAAAAAGTGTTCAAACTGTCGGTCTCACCCCCTAGGAATATGCGAATAGCAAAAAAAACTGAGAAATACAAAGTTTTGGGCCAATCAAAAAACGTTTAGTTGTGGCGCAAAGCGCTTGAAAATTTCAAGTGTGTTTATATAGGGAAAATACGACTTTTTTTTTCAGATTTTAGGAAAATTTCTTTCTATAGTTTAATTTTTCCGACAAGCTGTTACATAATTCGGGATCAAATGGCTATAAAACTTCAAAATCGTATGAAACCTCGCCAAGAAATAGCAAATGCCCCAGACCACTTTTGTGCCAAAAAAAACTAGGTCATGAAATTTGATGGCATTTTTTTCAACTTTGAGAAATTGATTAAAGCCATCATTCTTTTTTGGTCTCTATACTTATAAGTACTCAGACATGAAGTATTGTTTCATTACCACGTTGCTAACCTATTGCGCATTGAGACCGGAAATTGGAAATTTTTTTGATAAAATTTTTAAAACTTCTTTTTCAAGTTTGAAAAAATTTTCTTAAACAAAATTTAAAAAAATTAATATATTTCTTTTAGGTTTTATTAAATACATGTTGCAGATTAACTGTGTGAACTTTTAAATAAATAAGAATTAACCGACTTATTTTTCTTAAATTCAAAATAGTGGTATCAACGAGTTTAATAGAAAAACTCGTTTTAGGTCATTTTTACTTAAAAATATCTTAAAATCAAAAGCTGGCCTTGGCAAATAATGGGTTAACGTTCTCGGATTTAACCAAATTTTTGGAGCGAAACTTCTACACATTTGGTTATTATATTTAAAGTGTCGCATCTAAAAATTGGACAGCACTTACAAAATATTTGAATTTTTTGAATAAATTGTCTTTTATTAGCTTGGGGTCATATGTGACCCCAATTCCAAAAGGGTTAACGGAGTCATATTATTTTTTTCCGAAACCATAGGCTATTAAGATAAAATATAACATTTAAAAGTAGAAAAGTGATGAATTTTTGATACAAAGTATTTAGGAAGAGTACATTTACTGAATATTTCACAAAAAAACAAATTTTATTCGAAATCCGCAAAATAAAATCCTTGTCAAAAAAATTTTGGCAAAGGGATTTACTTTAAGGTTCGCATAGTTAATCTGCAGCATGTATTTAATAAAACCTAAATAAATAAATTAATTTTTTTAAATTTTGTTTAAGAAAATTTTTTCAAACTTGAAAAAGGAGTTTTAAAAATTTTATCAAAAAAATTTCCAATTTTCGGTCTCAATGCGCAATAGGTTAACAACGTGGTAATGAAACAATACTTCATATCTGAGTAGTTATAAGTATAGAGACCAAAAAAGAATGATGGCTTCAATCAATTTCTCAATGTTGAAAAAAATGCCATCAAATTTCATGACCTAGTTTTTTTTGCCACAAAAGTGGTCTGGGGCATTTGCTATTTTATAGCCTTTTGAAAGGATAATTTAATACTGATCCCGAATTATGTAACAGCTTGTCGGAGAAATTAAATTATAGAGCGAAATTTTCGTAAAATCTGAAAAAAAGTCGAATTTTCCCCATATAAACACACTTGAAATTTTCAAGTGCTTTGCGCCACGACTAAACGTTTTTTGATTGGCCCAAAACTTTGTATTTCTCAGTTTTTTTGCTATTCGTATATTTCTAGGAGGTGAGACCGACAGTTTGAACACTTTTTTTGTTAAGGGGCACCCTAATGACACACGTCTTATGGGAGTGTGTCTCATTTTGCAGAACCAGAAGAAAAATATTTCATAAAATTTAAGTCCTGACAATATATATTTTTCTTATCTATATTCTGTGCCTATTTTCATAATGAGCGTTATGCGGAATCTGGAAAAGTAGAAGACGAAAAACTGCAGGTGCCTGTCACGCGGCTTGAATAAAATCATCAAGGAAAGAAAAAGAACCTTAACTTATTGGTAATCATAGATTATATAATCTGTTTTCCTAGGTAGACATGAGTATTTAAAGTAAAAGTATTTCACTATTGATACTAATTCCATCAGAAAGCCTCTTTGGAATACGAATTCTCTGAAGGCAATATTAAGTGAACATAGAAGCAGTCAACTTTACAAAGTAATGGATTTTGTAACTTTAACAATATCTTAAAACCCCACAACGGTTTGTGTCTACTTACCATCTTAATAGCAGCGAACTTAGACACAGCAGACAATTTATCTTTCAATTTTGTATTTTAGTTTCAGGCGGCATTTGTTTGTATGTGTTAATATTTAATCAGAAACAATCTTCAACTGGATTTTGTTCTAAGGGTTATCCTATCTGTGTTTAAGAAAATTATGGTTACTTTGTTGACAGAGTTAAATATAATTTCAAAAATCATAACGACATCATGACAGAAAAGGATTATCATTAAAAAGGGAAAAGTAAAGAAAGTTTTGCTAAATATCAGAAACAATATTAAGAATTATATAAATCGTATGTGTGTATTAACAACCATAAACGAAACGAGAAGGAAAACTTTAAGGATTATGCAAAAAACAACAACAAAAAATAAAAATTAAACGCAATAATGGTAAAGGGGTTTCAACCACAAAACATACTCGTACAGATAACGTAAAGCTTCGTTATTAAAAAATTGTTGTATACAAGAATTATTTTTCTTACTTCTTAAGAAGTTTTAAGATGCTTGAAATTTTTCAAATCCCATTTTTTTTTTCTTAGTTTTTCCATTATATTATAATTCCATATGAATTATGATGCTTCGTACATAACAATAAATAATTAAAAATTTTTTGTTTTGTTAAATACGAGTAGTTTAAAATATTTACTCTCTTGGAAAGTAAAATGTAGAGGAAGTTATAATTTCATATTTTAATACCCTATACGACTATATGGTTAGGTTATAATGACTTTGTACTGCTGTTTGTAACTAACAAAATTATTTGACATAGACCCATCTTTCTTTATACCGATCGACTCAGAATCAGTATCTGAGTCAATTTAGCGATGCAAGTCCGTCCGTCTGTTCGCCTGTACTACATGTCGCAAATACAAATATATACGAGGCGTTCCATGTCAAGTGATCCAAATTTTAAAACCGATATCTTCCGATCGGCATGAAATTTTCACTAAGCTTAGTCCTACCGGATAGTAGTTTAGACACAATTTTTCAACAATATTGGTCCAGAACTCTCTGAGTTAGACGGGGTCAAAATTTTACATTTTGACCAAACAGGTGTTTTTTCTCATCCATGTAACTTTATTAGCAAAATTTTTGCCAAATAGTTTAGATAGCTATTTCTTCAGTCATTAGGGAAAAAGATGGAAAATAATAAAAAAATTTTTTGAATTTTTTTCAAAATCAAAAATTTTTTGGACTTTTTTCAAAAAAGGAATTTTTTTTTGGGCTCAAAAGAAAGCTTAGGTTTTTTCCTTTAAGATAAATGTTTTGTAAATAAATAACTAAATAAAATGTTTTGTAACTCAAGACAGCGGTTTTTCAATTTTTAGCATATGCACTAATTTGAATTTTTTCCTAGTAGTGTGTATGTCTTTCCAAAACCTTAAAAATAAAGCGTACACTGAGAAACTAGACAAATTCGCCTCTCCGACGGTATATAACATACCTAGCTAAAATTTCATACCTTCGATACAGTAATACCCGCAATATGTTAACCTCAGGAAGAAAAACACTTTTTCTATGGAAATGTTGAAAAATTTTTTTTTTTATTTATTTGTAACTAGCGGACCCCGATGCACTTCGTTGCAACCAACCAAAAAAAGAAATGAAATATTCTAAATTTTTTTTATGAAATGAATGCATTGTATTTAAAAATTATTAATGTTAATCCAAAACATTTGAATATACAATATTTTTCGTTTGCCCATTTGAATCGAGCACAAACAAACAATTTGGAGTTCCAACTCTTGAGCAGGCCACGTATAGCTGTCCATGTGAAAAGCACGGCTCCCCCAAATTTAATCCGCATATTTGAAGAGTTTGTCCTTGCGCCTTATTGATGGACATGGCAAATGATAGACGCACTGGGAATTGCAAACGCTTAAATTCAAATGGCATGTCTGTTGGAATCAGTGGAATACGTGGTATGAGCACAATTTCACCTTTCGCTGTTCCGGTCAATATTGTGGTTTCAATTAAATTCGGCATCAATTTTTTTACTGCCAATCTTGTGCCATTGCACAATTTTGGTGCATTTAAATTCCGTAGTAAAATAATTGATGAGCCAACCTTTAAACTCAAACAATGCGGTGGCATACCAGGTGGCTCCAATGAATTCAAAAATTCAATTGGATAATTCACTGCATCATCTGCATTCATTGCGCTATCAACAGATTTATGTGATGTCACTGCACCTGGCAATTTTTCTTGAATCTGATAATTGATTTCATTGACGTGTACATTTTTTGGTGCCAGTATTGCGCGTTCTCTCAACCAATTAAGATTCCTGTAATTTTGAACAATATTTGGAAACACACTTTCAATCAACTCTTCTGTTGAATGGAGAATGGTACAAAAATTGTTAGGCAATATAATCAATCCATTTGTATTATCGACTCGAACTTTGCCATTTCCAATATCTAACAATTGCTTCGAGAACCGATCTGCAGATTGGTCGTTGTGCAATTGAACGCGCATATTTATTTTCAATGTCAATTTTTGCACATGTCGCCACAGAAGAGAATACTTTAAACATGCGTTGATCTCATCCGCCGGTGTTGATCGTGGAACCACAATGCTCCACCAAAAATTTCTTGATTCTGACGTAGATCTTGCATTGTACGGTGTAATGCTTCCAGCGATTTTTTATGCGTCATTGTACATTCATCCAATAGAATAATTGCTGCTTGTTGCAAAACTTTTGCCATCGCAGAATTTCTTGAAATATTGCACGTGGGATGTTTAATCACCTGTTAGTTTGAGAATAATTACATTTTAATTAATATTTATTAAATTTTAAAGTGAGTAATTAATAAATATAAGCTCACCTGCACATTCAACGGCAATTTTAATGCAGAGTGTGCTGTTCGTCCACCATCCAATAGAGTAGCAGCGATTCCCGAAGAAGCAAGTGCCAATGCAATTTTTCGTTCCGATCGAATGGCTGCCAAAATCAGTGATATCACAAATGTTTTTCCCGTACCACCAGGCGCATCCAAAAATATAATCCACCGACTTCATTTTGTACAGCTTGCATGATAGTATCATAGACATGTTTTTGATGGTCATTTAATTTGGGAACATTCAAATTCACAAATGTTCGCAATTCATTGGGATCATACTGTTGTTCACGTTGCCATTCTCGATCAAATAAATCATGCATTGGACGATTGGGTGATGACAAACCTAATTGCCCCAATGCTTTATTTGCAATCGTAAGGCACATATCTTCAATCGCTATCAATGCCTCATTATACATTTCCAATGAAATCACCAAATCAGCGTTTCTTGTCTGATGACGCATTCGAATCAAATAGTCTTCTGCCATAAAATCTTTATATTTATTCCACAATGCAAGTGGATTTGATGGAAAACATGTTGATATGATTATGGAATATAACATACGTATTTGATGTGGAGAAGAAGCAGTGGATGCATCGTGAAGCGTTAAATCCCACTGCGCATCATTTTCAAGCAAACCCAATTGCTCACATGCTTCACGATACGTCACACATAAATGACCATTTACTGTTCGCAAATGTTGAAATGAACGTGGTCCAACAACACTTACTAACAACAACCGCAAATAATAACATTCTGCATTGTTTGGATGAACTGTGTATAATCTTCCGATGGTATCTGCAAAAAAAACACCCGGATGGCCATCAACAGGGGTTCCTTGTTTACGTCGTTGCCATTTCTTTGCAGTCCAAGTGAAATAATGCGTTACATCTGAATACAGCAACGTTCTGGCAAAATCATCGTTTTCGCACAATTGAAAGAATGCAGTTAATGTTGTTGCTGGTGGCTGTGCTACTCTCTGCTGTACATTTGCATCGGTAAAATACACACGCTGGCCATTTTGAAGATGAACAGCCAAATGAACAACAGCAGGATATCGCTCATGAATTGGAAATGAATAAATTCTCCAAAGAGCTTCATTAGTGCTAATGTAGCGCCCCATTTGATATTGAACGATTTCATCATTGCTATTATCACCAGCTACTCCAAAAACAGCCATATCACTGCCTTTATTCACATATTTGCATATGTATTTAATCGACTTCACAGAGTTACAGTACTCAACATTTATGTGAGCCTGAAATACTTTTGACAATAGTGGAGAATAAGGCACAATCCAACGATTATCAACATCAATGTCTTGATTACGTATTTTAATTATTGTTGTATGGCCATTATCCTCCGGTGACCGACGTCGGTACAACGGGTATCCGTCGTCACCTGTAATTGTATCCGAAATAAATGCTCTTGGATACCGTTTTGAACATTTTCCATCGATCATGCATGGTGAATTCAAATTTATTTGACCGCAAGGGCCATGGATCATATTTTTCGTGACAACTTCAAATAATTCTGGATCGCTGATTTCATCTGGAATTTCAGCTGATATAATGTTATCAATTTGATCGGGTATTATTTTACGAACCAGCCATATCAAGATGTGCACGTGTGGCAGCCCTCTCTTTTGCCATTCAATGGAAAACATCCAGCAACGCACCTCTCCAAAAATTCGCAATTTGATAATCAAATCCATCAGTGCTTTTACTTTCTGTCGAAATACACGTGCTGTTATATCGTGTCGATCTGTTGGATTCTGACCATCAAATAAATTGTTTTTTATGTCAGCCCACTGTGGATGTGAATGTTATGAATAGGTCGGGACGACCATATTTGCGAACGTATGACATTGCATCTTGCGTATATTCGTGCATGTGGCGCGGACTGCCAACATATGTCGATGGTAATATTGTTAAACGTCCGATATCATTAACATTGCCATCATTCACTATTGCATCTCGCAAGTGTATGTATTCTTCCGATCGCAATTTGGCTTGATTAAATCGAAGGTAATTAAGGCGTTCTGCTTCAATTTCCCATACATATCAACAGCGTATTGGTGGAAAAGTTTGCCACATCGCATAATAAAGTTGTCTTCTTGTGGGCGAATCATGAATCTATATGAATAATAATTCATCCCACTAACCGTTTTTTCTACGTCACGACCTATGATGAATACATTATCAGAAAATTAAAATCATGTCTTCTTGTTTTGAAATAAATACATATTAAATTGAATTCATATATATTTTACCGGTTTGTGGATCTATCATGCGTATATTGATATGATAGCCGTCGTCACCTTTCCAGTACAATAATGGATATTGTAATGCATCATAGCTGCGGTGAAGCTCTGAAACACGCCGTAATTCTTCATTTCTTCGATGTAGCACAATATCGCGAGATTGAAACTGGTCTCCAACAATTACAATGGCCACTTCATCAATTGTTGGTGCATTAAATCGTCTCGCATGCTCTCCAAAGGGCGTTTTGTCTGCCCTGATAACGATTCTGTGATCATCAGTTGGCATACGATCGAGAGCGGTTTTAAAGAATCGAATTAATTCATTGTGCTGATGTAAGAATGTTTGAAGTTCAGAAACAATTTGTCGCCTTGCACGCGCAGCAATTGTACAACGCCGATCCAATTCACGATTTGCATCTCCGATAAAATAGATTTGCAAAAATTGATGATCAGCATCAGGATATGGCAATAAGGAACCAACTCGATGATAAATCTGACCTTGAATCTGTAATATTTGTGAAATGTAATTAGATGTTGGGTCAGAATTCTTGAACACATCAAAAAAATTGCTGCTCAGATCACATATTTCATATGATATTCCGCATGAAGTAATCACCTTAAAAGTCGGCATGAAATTGTCTCTTACAATTTTGGTCGCACCAAAAGAAGTCATTTGAAATGCCGCATTGTATTCTTGAATGTGAGCCAAAAAATGCTTAGATGTTTGGCACGTTCCAAAAATGAATGAATGAAGTGGATCGGGGGGAGATTCAAATGCTGGCAGTCTCACTTTGCCATTAGCACAACACATGCCAGGCGTTTCACCTTGAAATTTGGCTGCATCACAATGTGGACATCTCACCGTCATTCCACCAATATTGGCATGTTCACTATAAACATTTTCGCTATTATAAGCGAAAGCAGCATATTCCATCTCTTGCACAGCACGACGTGAAAGTCGTGTCGTTCGTCTCGATGCTGGATTTAATGGATTTGGATCTGCCGATCTATGACGACGTGCTTTTCGTAATTGTTGTACTTGATTTTGTTGTGAGCGTTGCTCTAAACTTTGCGATCTCCTTTGATTAAATCTATAGGTAGAATTACGCGTACGTCGACCTATAGTTGATCGTCTGATTGGCGGCATTTTTTTTCTAAATCAATGAAATTAATTCAATATGAATTAAGTATTGTTTATTTAAGAATAATTCAAAAAAGTATTGTTGTTGTGTGAGTGCTGTTATGCGTTGCATTTAATTAAACTTTCTCAAAAAATCATTAAAGTAAAACAAAATTGTTTTGTTTATTTGGAAAGTATGTAAAAAAAACATGGTTTATTATTTAAAAAATATGGTGTTTTTGAATGATTAATTGAGATGATTCAATTTTATTAGCTTAAGATCATAAGAAATATTTATTTGGTTTCGCGTATTCATTTATTTATTTGTTGTAAAAGAATGAAGAAATAGTGTTTTCCAAAATTCAATTATATTCCATTTTTTTCCATAATTTCATCGTATTGGATCATCCATTATTGAAATGGGATATAAAAAAAGCACCGTACGCAGTAACAACAATGTCCACATTACGAATGAATTCGATATTGAGTACACGCTAAATGGATGATGCAATAAGATGAAATTATGGAAAAAAATCACTTTTCACTATGTTTTCTGGAACCCAAACACATTTTTTGCACTGAACACACTTAAAATCACCTTTTAAATTTTCTATACTTACCAATATTTATGAAACTCAAAAAAAAAAAAATCACTTGTAATAAAATTCCAATTGGAAAGCAGCGAATGTATGACCGGCTGTATCAGAATCCAAGAGTGAAAGAAAGTGATTTGCAAACATGTGCATTTCAACAGGTTCATCTGCTTGATCAAATGAATGAATGCTGTCAATCAAATGAATGTGTGTATGGATGAGTTTGTGTATTAGGTTGGATAAATGGATGATGCAATAAGATGAAATTATGGAAAAAAATCACTTTTCACTATGTTTTCTGGAATCCAAACACATTTTTTGCACTGAACACACTTAAAATCACCTTTTAAATATTCAATACTTACCAATATTTATGAAACTCAAAAAAAAAAAATCACTTGTAATAAAATTACAATTGGAAAGCAGCGAATGTATGACCGGCTGTATCAGAATCCAAGAGTGAAAGAAAGTGATTTGCAAACATGTGCATTTCAACAGGTTCATCTGTTTGACATTTGTATGCTGTCAATCAAATGAATGTGTGTATGTATGAGTTTGTGTATTAGGTTGGATAGATTTTTTTCGTTAGGTCGAACCGAAATTTAAACTTTTTTTTTCAAATGTTGAATTTTTTCAGGAAAAAAATCATAACTGGAGAATGGCTAGACCGATTTTGGATTTCAAAATCAACTAACCATCATCACTCCTCCCTGTACCTTCCCTAAAAATTTTATGGCAATCGGTCGAGCCGTTCTCGAGTTATGGAGTGACAATCAAAATGTACACTTCTTTTTATATATATTTGTAATAATAATTAAATTAATATATAATAATAACATTAAAAATAAACAAGTAAGAAAATTATAGTCGGTCTAGACCGACTATACGATACCCTATACCATGCGTTCAGAAACCCTATCTCTTAGGCCCAACTAACTGGACATTGAAAATAAGCAAAAACCAAATTTGAGTGGGATTTTTATTAATTTTTTTGGCTGCAGATATGAAAAAGTTCATATCGGATGCTATATCTATAAAGGGACTAGGTCCAAAAATGGACCGATCCTGATCATGTTTGGTAAAGTCTCTTGTATTTTGCAAAAATATGTACAAACAAAATTTGAGAAGAATCAGTGCAATATTTTTGTTTTTTAATAGATTTAAGTGAAGATCGGGAAGCAGCTCTATATGGGGTCAAAGGGATCATTTTTGGACTACTCATTAGTGGATGTAATGAACGCATATAAACCCAATTTGAGTAAGATCTATATGACAATTTGGTTCTTATGGCAATTTATGTCGATTTCATATGGGTAATTTGTATGGTGGCTGGGTCTGAACATGGACCGATTCTCACCAATTTCAATAGTGTTCATCCCATGGCCGATGAAAGCTTATATTCCAAATTTCATCAAAATATATTCATATTTGCGACCTGCAGTTTGATTACAAAGTTTACATGGACACACAGACGGACGGACGGACGGACGGGCATTGTTAAATCAACTCAAAAAGTGATTCTGATTCGATCGGTATAATTAAAGATGGGTCAAGGTCAAATATTTTTGGTTGTTACAAACAGCAGCTCAAAGCCATTATACCCAAACCACATAGTTGTATAGGGTATAAAAATAATAAATAATATATTAGGTCCATTTATAACATAACTATTTTTATACCCTATACCACTATGTGGTTTGGGTATAATGACTTTGTGCTGCTGTTTGTAACAACCAACAATATTTGACCTAGACCCATCTTTAATTATACCGATCGAATCAGAATCACTTTTTGAGTTGATTTAACAATGCCCGTCCGTCCGTCCGTCCATCTGTGTGTCCATGTAAACCTTTTAATCAAACTGCAGGTCGCAAATATGAATATATTTTGACGAAATTTGGTGCATAAGCTTTTAGCGGCCATGGGATGAACTCTTTTGAAATTGGTGACAATCGGTCCATGTTCAGACCTAGTCCCCATACAAATTACCCCTATGTAATCGACATAAATTTCCATAAGATCCAAATTGTCATATAGATCTTACTCAAATTGGGTTTGTATGCGTTCATTACATCCATTAATGAGTAGTCCAAAAATGGTCCCTTTGGCCCCATAAAGACTGCTTCCCGATCTTCACTTAAATCTATTAAAAACAAAAATAATGCACTGATTCTTCTCAAATTTTGTTTGTATATATTGTTGCAAAATACAAGAGATTTTACCAAACATGATCAGGATCGGTCCACTTATGGACCTAGTCCCCATATAGATATAGCATCCGATATGAACTTTTTCATATCTGCAGCCAAAAAAATTAATAAAAATCCCACTCAAATTTGGTTTTTGCTTATTTTCTATGTCCAGTTAGTTGGGCCTAAGAGATAGGGTTTCTAAACGCATGGTATAGGGAATCGTATAGTCGGTCTAGACCGACTATAATTTTCTTACTTGTTTAGATTAATTTATTGTAGCTGATGATGTATTTAAGGTTTGTACATTTTTATATACCCAGTCTTTCATCCAGCTTATTAATCGCCTTTATTTGCTACTTTTTTTGCCAATCTTTCAGCTGTTGATTTCGCTGCTGGTTTCTTTTGGCTTTAGAAAGAACTCGCATTGAGTGGAGGCATAAAACTTGGGTCTTCCATCGACAAGCGGTATAAAAGCATGGTATTTAGCGGTGCCATCGATTGTTATCGCAGCATCAAATCTGTTCTTCATGTTTTCTCATGATCCTCTTGGCTACTAAAAACTATTTTAATTTCTTTACAATAATTCATTGCCCAATGGAATAAAGCAGTCGCATCAAAGATGCGATCTTGATGAGAGCACTGGATGCTATACTTGACGAAACGTTGTATACCTTCTCTACTGTAAATTTAGATTTTAGATATTTTAGTATTATCTTCTGGTACTCATAAACTGCAATGGGATATGATTGCCACAATTTTGTGTTCCACTTTTTCATCTTTCATGTAGTAAATAACTACTGGGAATATAGTTGCTTGGTCGTTATTAAGGTAGAAAGCTTGTATGACATCCTGAAGAATATATATGTATATAGATTTCTGCGAAATCATACGAAATAACGAATTCACCAGACTTCAAATGTATCTTCAAATCCTTGAAGAATGACCATTGCTCTTTGACTCAAAAGTCATGGGTTCTCAAGTTTAGCAATCCTGTACACATTTCTTCCACAAAACCATCCACATTTAAAATTATTGTTTTCAATGTGCATCTGTCAGTCTGAATCTATATATTCGCGATCAAAAGAGTTGATTAAATTCTCTTTGATGAATGTGGTTTCCGGGCAATTTGAACTTCGCTTAAGTGGCAAAAAGTTGTTGCATTAGGACGCATAGTCAATTTAAAGCAATGGTGTAAATCTTCTGGCGAGTCATCTGTTAAGCGCTTTAAGTTCATTTCCTTCAACATCAGTTTAGCAACACTGAATCTAGTAACGCGAAGAAAAGATTGGCAAAAAAGCAGCAAATAAAGGCGATAAATAAGCTGGATGAAAGACTGGGTATTTAAAAATTTACAAAACTTAAATACTTCATCAGCTACAATAAATTTATTAAAAAAATAGTTATGTTATAAATGGATCTAAAAAATTCTTTATTTTTTTTATTTTTATTATTATTAGAAATAAATAAAAAAATTAATTTTCAACATTTCTATAAAAAAAAGTGATTTTTTTCCTGAGGTTAACATATTACGTGTATTACAGTATGGAAGGTATGAAATTTTAGTTAGGTGTGTTACATACCGTCGGAAAAGTTGATTTGTCTAGTTTCTCAGTGTTTGCTTTATTTTTAAGATTTCGGAAACACTTACACAGTAATAGTAAAAATTCAAATTAGTGCATATCGCACCTGTACCTCTAAAGTGTGTCAACCCAAAATTTACAAATTTTCAGTAGAGGCAAAAAACGGTTTTTTTTAATATTTACTATAAAATTTAAAAACAGTTGTTTCATTGTAAAGAATTGCGAATAATAAGTACACAACAGTAGTTGTTTTGCAATTTTTTTTAGTGAACATCGAAAATAACAAGTTTTTTGGGTGCAACTCAAAATATGTCTTTTTAGTGGACTCTAAAGAGGATTACAACAAAGAGGATTACAACTGTATTTTTTCTACGAAAGAATAGAAAAATCGATGTAAAATTTTTACAGTGAATGATTATGACCGCTGTGTATCGTTTTCTTGCAAAAAATGAAAATTCAAAAATTTTGAGTTGACTCACTTTAGAGGTACAGGTGTATCACACCTAAAATTGAAAGAACGTTGTCTTGAGTTACAAAACATTCTTTTTTATAGATATCCCACTCGCTTCCCACTAAGCGAGCAAAAAGCTCTTAAAGGAAAAATCCAAAGCTTTCTTTCGAGCTCAAAAAAAAATTCCTTTTTTGAAAAAAGTCAAAAAAATTTTTGATTTTGAAAAAAAGTCAAAAAAATTTTTGATTTTGAAAAAAGTCAAAAAATTTATTTTATTTTGTTTTTTAATTTTTTTTTCCGAAAGACTGAAGAAAAAGCTATCTAAACTATTTGGGACAAATTTTGCTAAGAACAATTGGCAAAAAGTTACGTGGATAAGAAAGAACACCTGTTTGGTCAAAATGTCAAATTTTGACCCCCCCCCCTCTAACTCAGAGAGTTCTGCACCGATCTTGTTGAAAAATTGTGTCTAAACTACATCGGTTTTATAAGTTGGATCATTTGACATGAAACGCTCCATATACATTAAACTGTGACTTTTTTATACCATTAATCAGTGCTCTAAATATAATTCTATAGGACAATTCTTAGTCATATTCCCCACACAAAGCTGCTTCCCGATCTTCACTTAAAACTATCAAAAAACAAAAATATTTTACAAATTCTTCTCAAATTTTATTTGTATAAGTTTTTGCTAAAAGAAATAAGTGACTTTATCAAATATGGACGAATCGGTTTACTTTTCGACCTAGTCTCCTGTACATATAGCATCCGATATGAAATTTGTCAAAAAATTAATAAAAATTTCATTCAGCTTTGGGTTATGCTTATTTATACCCTATACCATTAGTGGCTAGACCCATCTTTTATTATACTGGTCGACTCAGAATCATTTTCTGAGTCGATTTAGCGATGTACGTCCGTTCGTCTGTCCGTTTGACCATCTGAGTGTCCATGTAAACTTTGTAATCAAACTACAGGTCGCAAATATGAAATATTTTAGTGAAAATCGGCACGTAAGCTTTTATCAGATGAACGCTACTGAAATTTGTGAGATTCGGTCCATGTTCAGACCTAGTTCCCATACAAATGACCCCTATGAAATCGACATAAATTGCCATAGGTCCAAATTATCATATAGATCTCAGTCAAATTGGGTTCATATGTGTTTATTATATCCATTAATCAGTAGTCCAAAAATAATCCCTATTGGACAATTCTTACTCATAGGCCCCACATAGAGCTGCTTCCCGATCTTCACTTAAATCTACCAAAAACAGAAATATTGCATAGATTTTTCTCAAATTTGGTTTGAATATATTTTTTCAAAATATAAGTGACTGTACCAAATATAGTCAGGATCGGTCCATTTTTCGACCTAGTTGGTTTATGGTCCAAATTATCCAATTAGTTGGACCGAAGAGATATCGTATAGTCGGTCTAGACCAACTATAATTTTCTTACTTGTTTTTATGTCCAATTAGTTTGACCAGAGGCCAAGTCTCTACATGCATGATATAATGTATCACATAGTCGGTCTAGACCGACTATAAATTCTTATTTGCATATTTCAGGTTTTTGTTTCCTTTTCATTTTACTTGCGGTTGATTGCCTACAATTTAAGCAAATTTCAAATTAGTAAATTTACAATAAACCAGCTGACCCGATAAACCTTGTTCTGCTTAAAATAATTACTTTATTCCAGGATTTGTTTTGATAAGAATTCCAATTACTATAAGAAATTTTTAACAAGAATATAAAGTGCAACTTCTATAGTCGGAATATGCACCAGTACGAGCACTCCAATAACTCGGACAATTTAAAATTTTTATCTTTAACATCCAAGTATATTTTTTTTTGCATGATAAAAAAATTAATGCCATTGTTTTACTGTTTTTACCTCGCATTTCTGCTATTCGCATTTTGATTCCCATTTTACACTGTCATTAATTTCGTACTAAGTGCCATGTTTTTAAATAATGAACGAAATATAAAACATTAATTTTAAAGGAAAAGTGTGATATTTAACAAAGCCTGGATGAGGGAAAAACTTTTAAGCAGATTGGCGAAAAATTCTGTGTTCTCAAAAAAACGATTTGCAACATTAAAAAACTAAGGAGATCATAATTCAATTCAATGATTGATTTCGAAATTATTCAGGCTCAAGATCAAAAGTTTTGAGTTCGAAATTATTCAGACTCAAGATCAAAAGTTTTTACTTTAAATAAAGCAAAATTATTGGCACATGCTTGGCACTTGTTCTTGCAAGCGATCAATGTTCTACAATATAGTAGTTATTGCTGCGTTATCTGCATTTAGCATATATAATGAAGTTAAGCCAGGAAAAAATCGATAAGAGATGCTAATTTTTGCAATTTCTCACGACATAATTCGCACTGCCTAATATTGAAAAAAGTGCCATCAATAACGACCTATCCCAGGATTCGAAACACTATAAAAGCATTCAATGTAAAGGTAAAATAAAATAATTTTGAAACACCCAAAAGCGGAAAAACTAATTATCTTTTTGTCCTTGAAGGTAGTAGCAAGACCAATAGCAGGAACTCCAGCATCTCTGTCTTGCAACAAATCAGTTTGTGCTGAGCACCCACATTGCTGCAACGTTACAATGCATACTCGAACTGAAATATTAAGAAGAAGCAGAAGCACCACAACAGCGATTTATTTAATTGTTTCGCGAATTTTAATATTAAAAAAAAACCGAAATTGTCAAAAAAAAAAAAAAAAAAAAAACATTACGTGTGCATTTTTATTACTTTATATAATCTAAAATTAAAAATCAAATCCGTCTAAACATACCCCAACCAACATAATAATTATGCTACACATTAAATATCATAGTGCCTTGTTATAAATCTATTTACCGTGTAAAAAACTTAAAAGATGGCCCTATAGTTATAAAGCTTAACTCGCCATATGATAAAAACTGTTTGCTAAAGACAATTGCTAGATTTCGCCGTAAACATGATACCACATTGCGTTTACATCATATCTGGTAAGAAAGTAATAAAATCTTTAATGTAAATGAATGCTTAACACCGCATAATCATAAAATACTTAAAACTGCACTCAGCCTCAAAAAAGATAAACAATTAAAAGCAGCATTTACTCTACGAGGAATAGTATACATGAAGGCTAATGACTGTGATAACCCTCTTGCGATCGAATTTCCGGACCAATTGCTTCAGTTCTTTCCAACCCCAAATTGAATACATAATTGTCAAATTTTGCAATATTAATATCTATGTTATCTCTACTATTTATTATAACATCATCAGTATATTTACTATTATGATGAAATCTTTTTTAGTAACCCAAACGATTATATTAATTTTTAAATATTTGTTCCCAATTTATTTACATTTTTTAATAGAAAGTATACTAGTGTATGTTGCTAATCATTACATCTTAAATGATAAATAACAATTGTAGTTGTTCTAAAGACAGTGTTTATGCCATGATCAGAATCTTAGCAAAACAGAAGTCAGGACTTAAAATTGTACACATCAATGCGCAAAGTTTGAACAATAAAATCGATGAGTTTAGATTCCTCTATATTGTTTCTGGAATTGACATCATATGTGTGACGGAGACTTGGTTTAGTAGCAAAATAAGTGATGATATATATTATTTGCCTGGATATTATATATATCGCGCAGACAGGGAAAATAAAGCTGGAGGTGTAGCTATTTATGTGAGAAAAGATATAAGCTCTATACAGAAATTTAAATCTGATACAAAAAGTCAAATTGAATATATTTTTCTAGAAATTAACACACTTAACAAAAATAAAATACTTATCTGCACTGTTTATATACCCAATAAAAGGTTAAATACATCCGAACAAAATCTTGATTTTATATCCTTAATGGATAAAATTGAAAACTTATCATTGTCATACAATGATATAATCATAGCCGGGGATTGTAACAGTAATCTTCTAACTGAATCTACTCTTTCAGACCCAATGCAAATACTTGGCCTTTTACCAGTAAACACAACAACGCCAACTCATTTTCCAAATGGTTCCAATAGTCTTCTAGACGTTTTCTTTGTGAGCCAAAATCCGAATATTTTACACTATGACCAAATATCTGCACCTGTTTTTTCTAGACATGATTTAATTTTTCTTATATATGATACCTCTGTAAGCCATGAAGACACCCATTACACATTTAGAGATTTCCGAAATATGGATCATATGCTACTAAATCATAAGCTTGATAGTATCAAATGGAGTTTAATATATAATATGGATAACGTAAATGATCACGTAGTTTTCATGCAAAGTAACATTCAAGATATGTTTAATGCTTGTGTACGAGAAAAAACCAAAATAATAAAGCCAAAACAACCTCCGTGGTTTAACTCAACAATAAAGCGCCTCATTGATGATCGGGATATATCCTATAAAAGATGGAAAAGATTTAAAACCCCAGAGCTACATTCAGTGTTTAAACGTTTAAGAAATAAAGTAGTGAAAAGCATTAATGAAGCAAAATTAACATACTACAATCATAAGTTCGCTTGTGCAATTGAAAGTAAACGTAAATGGAAGGAGATTTGTGGTATAGGTATAGGAAGAAAAACACTGCCACGGCGAACGCTGAAACTGATGTAGATAATCTTAATAATCGATTTGTTAATACTAACATAGATAGACCCAAACATAATTTGTGTGAAGATATAGCTACAGTATCTGTTGAAAATACCTTTTCTTTTCGTTGCGTTCACCAATATGAAGTCTTAAAACTTTTTTCAAAAATAAAATCGAATGCAATTGGAATGGACGCAATTAATCCTTTATTTTTAAAAATTATCACCCCATATCTTCTGCCATTCTTCACACATATATTTAATACAGTTCTTATGAAGTCTACTTTTCCAGATGCTTGGTAACATGCAAAAATTATTCCAACACTTAAAAATAACAATGATTTCCGTCCAATAGCTATTCTACCATTCTTGTCTAAAGTCCTGGAAAACATTATGCATATGCAAAATGGATGTATATATCAAAAGCATCTATCTTTTAACTGATAGACAGTCAGGATTCAGGCAAGGAAGGAGCTGCATCACTGCTTTGATTGATGTGGTAGAAAATTTAAGAAAAAATATGGACAATAAAATGGTATATTTCCTTGTACTCTTAGATCACAGCAAAGTATTTGACACTGTTGATCATGCAATACTAATATCTAAACTCAAAAAACTTTTTTATTTTTCAAACTCTGCATGCAAACTAATATCATCATACCTTTCAGATAGATATCAATCTGTGACCTTAAATGGTAAGATCTCCAATGCCTTGCATGTCAATAGAGGAGTCCCCCAGGGGTCTATCCATGGTCCTTTGTTCTTTTGCTTGTACATAAATGACCTACCTAATGTTCTTACCCATTGTAATATTCAGATGTATGCCGACGATGTACAGTTGTACGCCAGTACGAAAATTGACAACATTAGGAATTGTATAGATTCTATTAACCATGACCTAGGAAATATACATAGCTGGGCTAGTATGAATGGGTTGTGCCTTAATCCAACTAAGTCAAAGTGTATTTTTATCACGAGAAACAATATACAATTGAATATTGATGGTCAAATTGAAATAAACAACACAAATATAGAGTTTGTGCAGACCTCAACAAATTTGGGTATAATTTTCAACTCTCAACTTTCGTGGTCAAATCACATAAACTCAGTAGTGGGAAGAGTTCATACAATGCTTAGGAACTTGTGGGCAGTCCAATTGTCAACGCCGTTTAATATAAGAATGTTCTTAGCGAAAACATACTTAATTCCAGTCCTCTTGTATGGTTGTGAAATATTTGCAAATTGTGATAGTGATGATTTCCGAAAACTTAATGTTACCTATAATAATATAGCAAGATATGTATTTAATAAGAAATGTAATGATCGCATCTCCTCATATTCTTATCAGATATACAACATGCATTTTGAAAACTTGCTAAAATACAGGAGTTTAATAATGATGCACAAAATCCTATATCTGAAAGAACCAGATTATCTCTTTCGGAATATAACGTTTGCAAGGTCAAATCGGGGTTACAAGATTATTCAACCGAGATTCCATTATATGCAGTCTGAACGTCAATTCTTTGTCTATACATCCCGTCTTTGGAACATCTTGCGCAATAATATTCAATCGATTAGCAACATACATCTTTTTAAACAAGAACTGTTAAAACTATATTAAAACTATATTAAATCATTAATGAAATCTAACAATTTAAAAATTAAAAATTTTAAAATAATACTATATGATTATTAAATTTTTTGTTTTTTATTAAATGTTAATATTTTAATCTATATATTTTAAATTGTATATTTAATATTTAATATCTAATACTTTTTAAGATAATTATATAACTTTGAATCTGTATTAACAAAATTGTGACATACTTTAAATTCTAGCACTATAACTTATAAGAATTCGTTCTTGTTGTGCTAGAATTTCAATAAACAATAAAAATAATAATAATAACCATACAATTTGTTATAAGTCCCTGCGGACCTTTTCACTATGTTAAGACCAATGGCAGACTCACTAATAAAACTTTCTTTTAGAATATAGAACATCTACGAAAAAAGCAGAAAATGCTTTTTTTTCGTCAGAAATTTTTAAAAAAAAGGCCAAATTCTTTTATATAATCAATGGTGCATGGTAAAGAAGAAGAAGAAAGCATATATTTCAAAAATTCATAACTACACTGTATTCTTAATCGGACCGGTTTCTGCCATTTCAGCCTTCATCAGCGATTTATTGAACATTGTCATAATTGTTTTGTTTTAATTGAATAGATTGTTTCCGTATGGAAATTTTTCTACTTAAGGTGGCCGTGAGGTTTGAACCATGAACCTTCACATACACTCGTACTTTCACTTTTTCTTTTACGTAAATTTATCGAATCAACCAGCAATTTCAGGCTGGTTAGATAAATTTAAATTACGGCATGGTATACGTTATCTAATAGTTTATGGCGAAGAATTATAAGATCAATAATCATCAGATCATAAAAATCAGTCAAATATAGCACAATTTTATTTCCCAACCAATAGTAAGTTCATCATCTAGTTAACTAGATTAATTAATTTTTAATTTTTTTTATATATGCCAAAATTCATAGTTTGGCCTCGGCAAGGAATGGGTTAACGTTGTTTGATTTATTCCAAATTTTAAGCATGGAAGACGTGCACATTTGATTATTATATTTTAAGCATCATAGCTAAAAATTCAACAGCACAAACAAAATATTTTAATTTTTTCAATAAATTATCTTTCATTAGCTTGGGGCCATATGCGACCGCAAGTCCAAATGGGTTAATGGGGTCATATTATTTTTTTGAGAAACCTTCGGCTGTAATGATAAAACATAACCTTTGAAAGTTGAAAACTGATAATTTTTTTTATACAAAGTATTTATAAAGAGTACATTTACTGAATATATCACAACAAACTAATTTTTCTCGAAATCCACAAAAAAATTCTTTGTAAAATAAATTCTAACAGAGGAACTTATTTAAAAATTCACACACTTAATCTCTAACATATATTTAACAAAACTTTAATGTGCCAGATCCATTGTTTGAAATTTTGTTAAAGAAAATTTTTTAAAACTTAAAAAAGCAGTTTTCAAAATTTTATCAAAAAAACTTTCCATTTTTGGTCTCATTTCGCAATATGTTAGCAGCGTGGTAATAAAACAATACTTCACATCTGAATACCTTAAGGTATAGAGACCAAAAAAAAGAAATTATGGCTTTAATCAACTCGCTAAACTTTAAAAAAAAAAATTTTCATCACATTTCATGCCTAGATTTTTTGAAACAAAAGTGCTCTGGGGCATTTGTTATTTCTTGGGGAGTTTTTATTCGATTTTAAAGTTATATAGCCTTATGAAAAGAAAATTTAGTGCTGACATTGATTCATATAACAACTTGTCAAAGAAATTAAACTATAGGAAGAAATTTTCGTAAAATCTGAAAAAAAAAACATATTTTCCCCATATAAACACACTTGCAATTTTCAGTCGCGTTGAGGCACCTCTACATTTTTTTTGATTGACCCAGAACTTTGTAGTTCTCATTTTTTTGCCATTCGTATATTTCTAGGGGGTGGAGCTATAAATTCGAACACTATTTTTCTCCTCCATATAATGAAGGGCCACCCTAGAGTATATAGATACATACAATTACAAATAAAAACAAGTAAGAAAATTATAGTCGGTCTAGACTGACTATACGATACCCTATACCATGCGTTTAGAGACCCTATCTCTCAGGCCCAACTAACTGGATACAGAAAATAAGCATAAACCAAATTTGAGTGGGATTTTGATTAATTTTTTCGGCTGCAGATATGAAAAAGTTCATATCGGATGCTAAATCTATATGGGGACTAGGCCTAAAAATGGACCGATCCTGACCATGTTTGGTAAAGTCTCTTGTATTTTGCAAAAATATATACAAACAAAATTTGAGAAGAAGCAGTGCAATATTTTTGTTTTTTGATAGATTTAAGTGAAAATCGGGAAGCAACTCTATATGGGGCCTATGACTAAGACTTGTCCAATAGGGATCATTTTTGGACTACTGATTAATGGATGTAACATGTACACACAAACCCAATTCAACTAAGATTTGTATGATAATTTGGATCTTATGGCAATACATGTTGATTTCATAGGGGTCATTTGTATGGGGGCTAGGTCTGAACATGTATCGGTTCTCACCAATCTCAATAGCGTTCATCCCATGGTCGATGAAAGATTAAATACCAAATTTCATCAAAATATATTCATATTTGCAACCTGCAGTTTGATTACAAGTTTTACATGGACACACAGACGGACGGACGGACGGACGGACGGACATCGTTAAATCGAATCAGATAGTGATTCTGATTCGATCGGTATAATTAAAGATGTAGGTCAAATACTTTCGGTTGTTACAAACAGCAGCACAAAGTCATTATACCCAAACCACATAGTGGTATACGGTATAACAAGTAAAAAATAATAGTCGGTCTAGGCCGACTATACGATACCCTATACCATGCTTTACAGAACCTATCTTTTCGGTCCAACTAAGCATAAACCAAATTTGAGTGGCAATGTTATTATTTTTTTTTTCAAGAGTTTTTTCAAAGTTTCATTCATAACTCATGACCCCTTTGACCTATTTTGACGATTTTAAATATCAACTCTTTTGGGATGTTAATAAACGATCTTATACAAAAACGAACGGTCTAGCTTAGATGTAGACGGCGTGATCGTGATTTCCACAGATAGACGGACAGACGGTCAATCGTTAAATCAACTTCCCTAGTTATAATGATCAAGAAAATATATTGTTTTGGGTTCTCCGGAATTTATTTCGATGCGTTACAAACGGAATGACAAACCTATATATACCCTCTTCCACTGGGGTGTGGAGGGTATATAAACAAATATTGTTGAAATAGGTCAATGTATAATGAGTTTCTGCTGATGTTTGTAACTACCAAAAATATTTGGGCTAGAAAAATTAATAACAGTTTCACGAAAATTTGGTTAATGCTTATTTTCTGTAAGGTTCGGGTATCGCTAGAAAGCGGTAAAACATTATTTATTTTCTACTTAGATTTAAGTGCATCGAGTATATTTTAAAACTAAAATTTGGGAATTAAATCTACTTTAAAATGAAATAGAAACCATGGCAATATTTTATATAATTTTAGATATAATTCATAATTTTTAACAGCATCTGCGGTTTGAAGCATTTCCTGAATCCATTGCAGAGTTTTTCACATTTCTGTCAATAAAAACCTGTTAAAATATCATTATGTTATTCTTATATGAGCTGAGTAAAGCTGGTACCCATAAAACGCCCATAAATAAATTTTATTAGCAAAAAAATTTTAATATTTCCACTCTAGAAGATAATAGAGCCAAATATAAGCCATTTCTGTTCTTAAATCATGTCTGAGTCTTATCATCTAAAATCATAAAAAGTCTATTAAACAACTTTATTAAATTAAGACAGCGATTATTGCCTTACACACTTAACTTTAAATGAACATAAATATTTAACTGTATATCTGTTTTTATCTATTTCATATCTTTGCACCGCTTCAACACTTCATTAAAAAAAAAATAAAAATATGCTCCCAAAATATAAAACATTATTGCAATGAAAAACAATAGAAACAACTTTTTTCACCTTGGGACTATGATAAATCAAATAGGAATAAAGAAAAAAATAACAACCACAATAATAATGAAAGCACCGAAGATACCAAAGATTCCGATAATCAAGATGATGCTTTTCATCGTTGGTTAACTTCTACAGAGACAAATAATAAAAATAATTCCATTACAAATGTTGTGGCCGGCAATAGTGACTTTAATGTTGATGATAAAAATTATGAAAATATTGACATAGATATTGAAACAGGAACCGGAGCTCTACCATCAAAATCAATGCAATTGACATTAACTACAGCTGTACCAGTAACAACAACTGCAACAACAATAACAAATACAACAACAGCAGCTGGAATAGAAACGGAAGTTGGGTTTGATGGAGATATTAAAACAAATAGAAATTTCGAACAGAGTAGGTTAACAAAATTTAAACAACATTTCAGTGATAATAATGACAACAACAATAATGACAACGTCCTGGAGGAAAATACAAACATTGACAACAACATTGACATTATAAATCGTAACGACAATATTTCACCATTTAGTAATTCTTATAGAAATTATAATGACAACTATAGACAGATAATCAACCCCAGCAGCAGCAGTAGTTCCAGCAGAACTGCTGAAAGTGCGAGTAGTTCTGCAAGTAACGAAGACAATGGTATTGCTAGTGTTGTTAATATTGATATAATGTTAACAGCCTCATCGCCTGATGCACAACAACTAAAAACCACACACCCACAACAGCAGCTGCAATATTCATCGACCCAACTGAAATTAGTACAACCGCCTGTTTTAATTTCGAATACAAATGATGTGGACAACAATACACTTTTGTCCTCCAAACTAAACAATAATAATAATAATAACAACAACAACAACAACAGCAATATAACCAGCATTGTTGGTGGTCTAAATGCTGAACCACCTAAAGCAATGGGAGTTAAATTATTAAGCAGAAGCACCACGAAAACAAGCAACAACATCAACAACACCAGTGGCACTAGCAGTAGTGGCAGTAGTAGTGATAGCGATACTTATAAGTTTAACAATTTATCGACTATGTCACAAACAACTGCAACAAATTTCGTTGATACTGATTCTCTTACAATGGCAGCAACGCCTACACTCAGTACAACATTAAGTCCGGAACGACTATGCAACGTTATGGGTAAGTTTTCAATGGAAAATAAATTATCTAAAATGTGCAGTTGCATATTTTTAGGAATTCTATTATTTACATTAAGGCAGTTTCTATGTTGTACAATAATAAAAAAAGCCTCTACTGCTTTGAATATGCTAAAATTTGTCATGAATATTCTAAATCAAGGAATATTCAAGAATATGAGCCTTTTGCTTTAGCAATTACTGAAATATTGTCACTTCTAAAGTGATCATATATAATGGGGGTTTTGTCTTCGATTAACGCAGATCAGTCATGTCTATTACATAGGCTTGTCAATTCCTTTGTGCTAATTAGAAAAAAAATCTGGACCACGTAAATATATAGCACATGAATTCTATATCCTTATAACAAGAGCCATTGATAAAATGATGTAAAGTCCCAGCAAATCTAACAAAACTGAAGACCAGATTTTAAAAAAAAATTTCCCATATATATAACAAAAAACAATTCTCTAGGTCCGACAACCTTTGCTTTTAAACAGTATATATTAGGGCGGGTCGATTTGTAGGGAGGCAAAAAAATCGTTTAAGTGACAAGGAAAATCATATTCTAGGGATCAGAATAAGAAACTTCGCCCAAGGAACCATACATCTAAAACGAATTCTGATGCCCCGACTTTTGACCTGTCTGTCTGTCTGCCATAGGGCAAACCCAATCCCCCTCATGCAATTGATCTGAAACTTGGACCATAGTCTTGTTGTGACTACAGATTAATTTCGGGGTAGTCACGCAGAGTCATGCAGAGTCACGCAGAGCCGCGCATAGTCACGTATAGTCACGGAGTGATCCAAAAGTTATTTACCCTTATCCGATCGATCTTTTTGAATAACATAACAAGGTCAAGGCATATGATTAATACACCTTAAGTAAGTGAAAATGACACACCAAAACGCCGAGACACGGCAACCTAATTTTAGATCTTGGAATCCAGTGGTGTACCCCGTTTTGAAAATTAAGCTCAAAATCACGAGATATTTCGATTTTAAATTTGTAGTAGATTTAAGGCGATTTTTGATTTTATTTGAATGAAAAAACTTTATAAACTTGTTTAAAATCAATTTGTTTATTATTTATTTGTCAAAATTTATATCTAGAAAAAATGGACCTCCATTTTCATGCGGACATGGAACTATATTTGCTCTTATTTTGATGATTTTATAACTTTTTTTTTGGATTTATTCAACTCCTACTCTTTGTTTGCAAACGACCAGCAGAAATCAGCAAGCATTGAGTCTATTCTTTTTCCAACGATACGGTCTTCAAATGCCATTATAGTTTGATGAAATCTTGCGCCAGTTTCGTCTGTTCCTGTGGACAGTTGTCGTTCGTAAAAATTGAAATGTGCATGTAACATGTGGATTTTCAATGACATATTAACGCCAAGTTTGTCGAAAGACTTCATCATGTTGTCAATATAGTTGCGGTTTTCTGGTGAGCGATTTTTGCAAAGAACGTTTTCACTTACCGCACGAATTGAGGTCCATGCGTTTAGTTCAGTTTCATCTAACATTTCAGAAAAACACGTATCCCTTAAAAGTTTCGGTATATCTGGACTGTTTACTATAGCTGTTAAAAAAAATTGATATAAAATATATTACAATCACACACTTTTAGTTACACAAAATTACCCTCTTTTAATTTTGCAATTGATAATTTTGGAAAAGCGTTGTTTTTCAAGTATGGTAATGCATATTCGTTAACTCCCAGCTTGATATGAAGATCCGGAAGCATTATTTTCTGAAGCGGGATCAATGGTGGACGAATTACATTAAATTCACCAACAACTTGCGAATCGCGTTTTGGCCAATCTCGCTTTTCGTACTGGTTGCATTTTGCACTGCTGTCCCATTTACAAAAAATACACGTGTACTTTGTAGAGCCAGTTTGCATTCCAGCTAATAGTGAAAGAACCTTAAAATCACAATTTACACGCCAATTGTGTTCGTCATAACTGATGCGTTCCAGAATTAATTTCATGATATCATACGACTCATGCATTCCAAGAACATACATCAATGGCACTGTTTTAACGCTGCTGTTTTCAAATAGCAAGACTACTTTTAAGCTTCTGGTTGAAGAGTCTATGAAAAGACGCCATGGCGTCTTTTTGGCGTAGTTTTTGAGATATTTATATTCAAATTTCAGAAAAAACAAGTAAGAGTGTTAAATTCGGCTGTGCCGAATCTTTGATACCCTCCACCTCGGTTTGTGGCAATACTATTAACATAGCTCATGGTAGTTGTGTTCTTGTTATTGTTAATATGTATGAATCACATTTTTTTTGTGGCTTTTTTTATGTTGTTGTATGTTCAACCACTAAACTATTACAAGAAAACACTAGGTTTCATGTTTTTTTTAGAGGTATCTATAAACTTTTGTTCATTTCTCAGCGCAGAGGCTCCCGATTTACTCCGATTTCAATACCAACCTGGTGGGAATTATGGCAAATAATTTTTTCGTAACCTGACCTAAGTAAATGCTTTTTTTTTTGAATGAGCGTGATTTCAACAGACACACGGACAGACGGACAGACGGACAGACGGACAGACGGACATCGCTATATCGACTCGAGCTGTGATAAGGATCAAGAATATATATACTTTATTGGGTCGGAAATTAGTTTTTCGATGCGTTACAAACGGAATGACAAACCTATATATACCCTCTGCCACTGAGATGTGGAGGGTATAAAAATATAGAAAAACTATGGTTTTTCGTTTTTTTTTTGGTTTTTTTGGTAAAGTGTTCCCAAAATTTTCGAATTTTACTTATTATTATATATATTGTTAAAGAAGACATATTTATCTATTCAACGATATATAAAATTTCTATCAAATATATTGCAACATGCTGAAATAATGACCCCAAACCACACTCCACAGGCAAAAATTTAGCTATTTCTCTATTTGTTCATATAAATGGTCATTTACATAGTGAATGACATATTTATACCCTATACCACTATGTGGTTTGGGTATAATGACTTTGTGCTGCTGTTTGTAACAACCAAAAATATTTGACCTAGACCCGTCTTTAATTATACCGATCGAATCAGAATCACTTTTTGAGTTGATTTAACCATGTCCGTCCGTCCGTCCGTCCGTCCGTCTGTGTGTCCATGTAAACCTTATAATCAAACTGCAGGTCGCAACTATGAACATATTTTGCTGAAATTTGGTATATAAGCTTTTATCGGCCACGGGATGGACGCTATTGAAATTGGTGAGAATCGGTCCATGTTCAGACCTAGCCCCCATACAAATTACCCCTATGAAATCGACATAAATTGCCATAAGATCCAGATTGTCACATAGATCTTACTCAAATTGGGTTTGTATGCGTTCATTACATCCACTATTGAGTAGTCTAAAAATGATACCTTTGGTCCCATATAGAGCTGCTTCCCGATCTTCACTTAAATCTATTAAAAACAAAAATATTGCACTGATTCTTCTCAAATTTTGTTTGTATATATTTTTGCAAAATACAAGAGACTATACCAAACATGACCAGGATCGGTCCATTTTTGGACCTAGTCCCCATATAGATGTAGCATCCGATATGAACTTGTTCATATCTGCAGCCAAAAAAATTAATAAAAATACCACTCAAATTTGGTTTTTGCTTATTTTCTATGTCCAGTTAGTTGGGCCTAAGATATAGGGTTTCTAAACGCATGGTATAGGGTATCGTATAGTCGGTCTAGACCGACTATAATTTTCTTACTTGTTTTTTATTGTTTTTTGGTAAAGGATTGCATACGTTTTTATTACTTCAAATAATTTTATATATCTTTTCAAAGAAGGTATAATTATAAGTTAATGGTGTATGAAATATTTACCTAATGAGTTTCAACAGATCATAAAATTGCCCGAAACTCTGATGCTGATTTTATACCAAAAAAAAAAAAAAAAAAAAACAGGTAAAAAGCCAATGCCTAAGATATTTTCATTATTAAATAACAAATATAACTAAATTTTTTTAATGAGTATTTTTTTATTTGTTTTATAATAGGCATAAAATTACATAACAATTGTCTGCTTTTTTACTAGTTGTTTTCAACAAAACAATCAGAAATATCAAAAGATAAAAGATGTTTTATATCCATAGCTTCGGTATCATCATTTTCTATTTCAAGACTTATTTTTGGTAACCATTTTGTTCTTATGGAGTATATTACTGGATCTGATGATATCAATAAATATTCCATTAAATCGGAATTTTGGGCTTCTTTGCTACATTTTCTTGTATTATAAAGTCTAAAGTCAGTTCTCCCAAGAGCAGGATGCTCTTTTGTATTATTTCTTTCCCATGAGCTAATACTTTGTGTACAGTTGGTGTCATTGGCCTCCAAGGATATAAGTTCATTATTAATTCCTTAGTTCCACTAGCATATATTTTCAATTTCTCCGCATTAATTTGTTGTTTACTATTAATGACAGCTAATATTATTTTAAACCGTGCGATTAAAGCCGTGTCAATGCCAGTAATCAAAGAAGTAGTTTCGGGATCTTCAAAGAAACGTCTTGCTGTATTACCATCATTTGAACTTCCATAGCCACAAAGAGGCTTATCGACAATTAGACCAAGTTGCATTTTAAATTCATCCTAAATTCTTTTCTTCTCAGTTTTTCGTATGGCGTGTAGATCAGTATTATTTTTAACTGGTATATTTTCTTGTCCTGGAATTTGCCGGTATTTTAGATCATATGCGATATGCAAGCAATATTCCATAAATCGTATTCTTGCATGAAGTGGTGATATTCCAAATTTTAAAGCATTTTCATTAATAGGAATTTCATCACAACTGTTATGAAATTCTGAACTTTTCTTTCCACATATATTACATTTCCAAGTAGATGTTATATCTGTAACGGCATTGGCTACTTTCCCATCAATCATTGTAAAAAGTGGTTGAAATAACACTTTAATGACACTTCCAGATATTTCCACAAAAACTGGAGACAATCTCGAAATTTCCTGATTTATTGAACTCACTAAGCTTTGTGTTGTAATTTTGTCTTCCTTTGTGTACTCAAATCGGATTGGCCGACATAGAAACTTAGATCCGGGTGTTAAATTACTCCATATGTCCTGATATTCTCTCTCACTAGAAGAAGAACTTGTCTCATTATATAGCCTCATTTTTAATGGTACTAATGGTGTCATAAAAATTGTTGAAAAATCTATTTCTGAATTGCTTCCACTTGGTTGTCTATACTCACAAAATCCAGATGTTCCATCGCATTCCCATTTACATATTAACGTAAATTCTGAATTTTTGCATATTTCTATTTCTTCTTTGCTAAATGTGGATATTATTCTAGATGCAGTGTTTTCAAGCAGTTCCGCTAATCCAACATTTGCACTTTCAGTATTTGATTTCACATTAGATGGTAGAATTTTATTTTCTGTTTCTTTATGGCTCTGCTGGTAGGAAAAATATGAAATCCTTTTTCTTTGAGAGCTTTTCTCAAAATACCATATTTATTTCTTTTTTTTTTAAATTGCCTAATTTCGTCCAATGCTGGACATAGGGTGCATGTCCAAAAATATTAAAAATTTCGCTTACAACCATTCCTGATGTAGAAAAATACATCTTTTACCAAGGTTGTGAGAAAAAAGCGAAAGAATGAAGGGTATTTTTTGGCAAAAATTTGCAATTTTTAGAACCTCATTGAAAAAGTCAAATTTAAGGTTTTGTGCTCACTAAACGGTTTGAAATAATTCAGAAAATGCTTCAACGTATTTTTGCAAAAAGTACTGGCTATCGCCACATAATTTTAGATTTTTTAGATTTTTTTTGTTTGTTTTAATAAAAATGTTATTTACGAAAAACCAAGAAAGAATTTGGTGAAAAGTTCAAATGTTGATTTTTAAAATCAAATATTTTTTAAACCATAAGCGATAAGTAGATAGTATGAGCATTTTTTTTGTTAATAATTTAATGGTTATTGGAAAAATTTAAAAAACGTAAAAATTACTTCATATTTATAAAAGTTACAAGCTTTGAAAGCATTTTCCAACTCGAGGTTGTCGACTTTGGCACCCTGTAGCTCACCCTGTGTTATAACAGGGTATCTCAAAAATAGATATTTTGACTACAATCGCCTAGAATATACTATTCCAATCCAACCAATAGCTTAGAAGTTCCAGACTTATTACCACTTTTTTTTGGTTTTGAACCACTGTGCGCCATAAAGATGGATTATAGTTGCAGATTCCCATTTCATTCATTGAACCGGGAACATCTTGACAATATACATAAGCTGCGTCCTCGGAAAGCATGAAATAAGGCATATATGGTTCTTGCCGGTATTTGTAAGATGTAACTTTTACACCTGGCGCCAGCACGTTGACGCTTCTTAGTTCCGAAGCCAAATTCATTGCATTATTTTGAAGGTAATCAGAATCAGCATGATGTTATGAAGTTGCTGAAGTTTGTGATTGTACTTCATAGGACGCAGTATCATATTGGTATGTCGATGGATGTACTGGGACAGGCAATTCATCACTGTGTGGAACTGGTACGTAAGGACTTGGCACACCTCTGTATATAAAACCGGATCGTTCTATAATAATATATTATTGTGTATTCAATATTCAGTCTATCTAAGTGAACTTGCTGTTTCGATTGAGACCATACACATCGTTCTTGCACGCGTAACAATTTTCAGGATCATGTTCCCTGGATCGGTCCAAATGGCATCGAATATCGCCGTAATTTCCACCATTTGTTTAATGCACTAAAACATGTGATGCACGTTAATTCAGTTGCATTATCAACATTTCGCATTTCTTCAGCGGAGGTAACCAAAAAATACTGATTGTAAGCTTTGAGGGCATCTTCAACCAAATGTCGTCGAAGTTTTTGCGGTGTAAATTTTCCACACACAAAACAAAACATGTTTAATTTTTCGCAATGTGATCTGAATTTTTCGTCACTCATTTTTCTATTTTTTTTTTAAATGGTCAATAAAATGCTTATATTTGTTAGAAAGATTTCTCTTATCAAGTGAATTTAATTCCAAGTTGTCACACTAAATTTCAAGTTAAAGCGATGTTAAAAAGCACTGATCTTTGACATATATGTTGTAATATCTGTTTGTAATAGGGACGCCAATCCCCAATGGCCCCAAATTGTAAGAGGTAAACTAATTATGCTTCCAAATAGATGTCTATTATTTCAACGGTTACATTTTGTCGAAAAAAAAAATATATAAATTGATTTAACAAGAGCTTTTGCAGGTTTTTCCCTCAAATAAAATCAAAAATCACCTTAAATCTACTACAAATTTAAAATCGAAATACCTCGTTATTTTGAGCTAACTTTTTAAAACGGAGTTTAGCACTGGATTCTATGACCCAAAAATTAGTAGGGGTGTCTCGGTGTTTTTGTGTGTCATTTTAAAAGTTCAAATTTTAGTTACAGTTAGGGCCTGCAATACCGGAGATGATTATCAATACCGGTATTCGGTATTGAATTTCAATAAATACCGGTATACCGGCATTATACCGGTATTGGTGAGTTATTTAAAAAATTAAAAACAGATTGTAGGAATTGATAATTTTTTTAATTAATACAAAAATAAACTTTAAATTAATATTCATTTTAAATTATAATATATATAGTTATTTCTCTTTCCTCTCAGTAATTCATTCGGGAAAAAATAAAAATAAAAAAAATCAATTTTGCTTTGATAATAAATAACTTCTTAATTTAACTTCTGATTTTGGAACAAATTTTTCCAGATGACGAAAACACTCTTTCAGCCTCGACGCTGGTTGGCGGAATAGTATTTAAATAATCATATGTTTTTTGCAAATTTAGTCCGCGATATCCCCCTTCTTCGAAAATAGCCATTTCTTTATTAATAGTTTTGTCCAAATTTACAGTTTTTTTTTTTATAACTTTATGGTCCATTTGTTTTTCTTTATTAATTGCAAAATTTAATCTTTTTTGCATTGAATAGTTCATTTCTAACTCCGAGGAATCTGAAGAAGATGATGATATGTTATGAGACGGTGAAGTATTTAAATTTGAATCTGAAAAACGTTTAACTATAGTTGAAGGACAATTCATTATCTTGATGTTTTGATTTTATTTGTCCTTTGTGAAGATATTGAAGCAGACTTGATAATTTGGTTCGCCTTTCGTCAATTCTACGTGCTAAAGAAATTTTAAATTCACCGCTTAATTGTCCAGTTCCTAAATTATTAATCATAAATACAATAGTAGCATCTGCAGATGGGAGAGTTGAATCACGACGACCCAATGATTCCACTGCTAATTTTTTTGGCAACAATGTTGAAATAATACCAGAAATAATATCCATTTCTGCCTCTTCAAATGATATAGTGGAACATAAGTCTATTAAAGATTTTAAAATGCAATTTCTTAGTTCCCAAAAACACTGTAGCATAAAAAATAAGCTATTCCATCTGGTTTTTGTATGCAGAATCAGCGAAATTTCTTTGTTAAATACAGCTTTGACATATTTTAGAATTATATCGTCATTTTTTGTGGGGGAACGTCGAAAAATATTTACAACTTTTCTTACCTTATTTATAAGTGGACGTATTTCTGCTTTCAAGTCCATAGAATCGTCATAATTTTCCGAAATTTTAAATCCATCTACATCGTTTTCCTCAACATCTGATTCAGCATCACTTTCGCTATTTATTTCTCTTTCTCCCTCAGATTCCAAATTTGTTGCATTTTTATACCCTATACCACTATGTGGTTTGGGTATAATGACTTTGTGCTGCTGTTTGTAACAACCAAAAATATTTGACCTAGACCCATCTTTAATTATACCGATCGAATCAGAATCACTTTCTGAGTTGATTTAACAATGTCAGTCCGTCCGTCCGTCTGTGTGTCCATGTAAACCTTGTAATCAGACTGCAGGTCGCAAATTAGAATATGTTTTGGTGAAATTTGGTATATAAGCTTATATCGCCCATTTGATGAACGCTATTGAAATTGGTGAGAATCGGTCCATGTTCAGACCTAGCCCCCATACAAATTACCCCTATGAAATCGACATAAATTGCCATAACATCCAAATTATCATATAGATCTTACTCAAATTGTGTTTATATGCGTTCATTACATCCATTAATGAGTAGTCCAAAAATTATCCCTTTGGCCCCATATAGAGCTGCTTCCCGATTTTCACTTAAATCTATTAAAAAACAAAAATATTGCACTGATTCTTCTCAAATTTTGTTTGTATATATTCTTGCAAAATATAAGAGACTTTACCAAACATGATCAGGATCGGTCCATTTTTGGACCTAGTCCCCATATAGGTAGAGCATCCGATATGAACTTTTTCATATCTGCAGCCAAAAAAATTAATAAAAATCCCACTCAAATGTGGTTTTTGCTTATTTTCTATGTCCAGTTAGTTGGGCCTAAGAGGGTTTCTAAACGCATGGTATAGGGTATCGTATAGTCGGTCTAGACCGACTATAATTTTCTTACTTGTTTTTATTATTCTTGCAGTACAAAACGTCTAGCACTGCAAATTGAATACCATGGGCATAACGAAGCTGCTGATGGCATTTTACTATCCGTCCTACTTTTTTCACAATAGAAGCGCCCTCTGTAGTTACACATATGATGTCTTCATCAAAAGATAGTTCTTATTTTTCTAATTTTTTTGTAATAAGTTCAACACAACTCTCTGCTGGAAAGGTCCCAAAAATACGAATTAATCCTAAGTTCCAAAATTTGTTTTGTACATGTAAATTTAAATCTAAATATCTTCTATTTTTACCAGACGTCCACTCATTAAATGTTAGACTGAACTTTCCTTCCTTTTTCAGATCTGAAAAATCTTTTACCATCTCTTCGCGAATATTTACACCATACCTGAAAACAATATTTCGAATTGCATTCGCAGATTTTCGGACGTCAAGTTTTCGAGCCAGCAACGATTTTCTCAATTCAATAGAAGTAGTAAAAATACTAAATGTTAGACCGTCGACCGCAGTCATTTTTGATAATACTACACGAAGATCATCGTTTTCATTTTTAAAGTAGCTCGATATTTTTTTTAATTTCGGCGGTGCAGCACTAGTAAATATATTAGACGAGATCGTTGAAGTTTCGGAATTTTCAGCATCTAATACTCTTTTTTTCAACAAGTTGATATCATGAGCAGTTCGTAGATGCGTATGAAGCCCACTAGTTGATCTACCGCATGTTTTTATTTTATTGTCGCATTTGGTACATTTTGCCAAATTTCCTGATCTATCTCTCAGAAAATAATGCCAAACGGAAGTTTTGTCTGTAACGCCTTTTTTAACTGCTTCAAATTCTATATTAAGGCTATTTAAATAAAAAATATATCCCAATAATTAAAAAAACTCAAATTTTTACATTAAAATGTACCTCTGTATTAAATTTGAAATATAGAATATAATTTACTTACATTCAACAATATCGATAAATAATATGAAATAATATTTTGGGCAATATATATTTTTTTAAAAAGCAAACTTTATTAATACAGCAACAGAACAATTAAACTGAACACTAACTAGCCACACAACACCAGCACACTTCGATTTGTATTTTAAAATGTTTTTGTTTTTATTTAACTTTTCAGGAATTAAGAATTTTTTCCAACGATTCCTCAATATTTTTACTCAGCTTTGCAGTAAATAAGAAAATACCAGCACACTTCAATTTGTATTTTAAAATTTTTTGTTTTTATTTAACTTTTCAGGAATTAAGAATTTTTTCCAACGATTCCTCAATATTTTTACTCAGCTTTGCAGTAAATAAGAAAATACCAGCACACTTCGATTTGTATTTTAAAATTTTTTGTTTTTATTTAACTTTTCAGGAATTAAGAATTTTTTTGAATTTTTGAAGATGACTTGATTTTTATAAGATTTAAAAAGTTGAAATATATGACATTTAATTAAATACCGAAATACCGGTATTTATACGTCATAATACCGGTATTTCGGTATTAAAAAATAGCTCCGGTATACCGGCATTCGGTATACCGGTATTGCAGGCCCTACTTACAGTGTTATTTATTAGCAGAGTAGCAGATACGTATACGTATGAGTGTTAATTATACCCTATACCAGTGGTTCCCAAAGTTTACTGGATTCCGACCCATCTAACAAAAACTTAAAAATTTGCGACTCACCTATTGGCTGCTTTAGAAATAGAGGACATAAATACTGGTAATACCAGTTTGCAATATCAATGAGGAAAAAAAACTTAAATATATTAATATTTTTTTATTTAATACTAAAATATCCTACAAACAGTTTATTTCAATGGGAAGGATGTATTTGTTTTCTATTTTTTGTCATTATATTTTTAGCATCAATTTCAATATTAGTAACTTTTAGTCGCAGTGAGTTTGATACGTCCAATTTGTTTCGGTATTTAGTTTTTATATTGACCATAGCTGAAAATCCGGCCTCACATAGGTATGAGGTAGTAAAGGGAAGGAGGACTTTGATAGCTTCATCAAACAGGCAAGGATACTTCCCAGCAACCGAGATCCAGAATTTCGTTAATTGCTTGCGATTGAAAGTATTTTTCAGTGATGTATCTTCCGATAAATTAATGAGCTCTTCACTTGCTTTTGTCGACATATTAGTTGGTAGTTGGTCCTGAAATGGGTTACATATCCAATTCGACTTTTCGAGCTTTTTCATCTCTTCCCCGAAATAGGTGTCAAAGTTATTTCTTAACAATGATAAATGTGCGGCAATTGCAGAAAGTACGTTCATCTTTGGCTGCGCTTGGTTTTCTACAATATAGGTTTCAAGTGTTTCAAAACAATCATATTTACCGTTCTTAATACAACTCTCCCACAAAAGTAACTTTTTCATGAACGCTCGAATTTTATCGTGAACTGCAAAAATGTCAGATTCGTTTGAACCTTGCAGATACAAGTTAAGTTCGTTTAACTTGGAAAAAATATCCGCCAAATATGTGTGTGTTCTTGCATTTCCTATGAATAAATGAATACAAGAGAATATTAGCAGACAAAATAAGGTGGCGTGAGTGTTGTTGGTGTCAGGGTGGGTATCGTAACTCGCTACTTACAAATAAGCAGGCTAATATTGCGCATTCAAAACTTGAGCTTTTTTGGAATGTTGGGGGGAGGAGATTTTAAAAACACAGAGGTAGTATTTGCGCTTTCGGTTGTGTGCAGCTAAACAAGGTTCTAATCCGTCCCACATTTCTGGGCCCACTCAATATTTTCTCGCGACCCACTGGTGGGTCGCGACCCATACTTTGGGAACTACTGCCCTATACAACTATGTGGTTTGGGTATAATGACTTTGTGCTGCTGTTTGTAACAACCAAAAATATTTGACCTAGACCCATCTTTAATTATACCGATCGAATCAGAATCACTTTCTGAGTTGATTTAACAATGTCCGTCCGTCCGTCCGTCCGTCCGTCTGTGTGTCCATGTAAAGCTTGTAATCAAACTGCAGGTCGCAAATATGAATATATTTTGACGAAATTTGGTATGTAAGCTTTTATCGGCCATGGGATGAACGCTATCGAAATTGGTGAGAATCGGTCCATGTTCAGACCTAGCTCCCATACAAATTACCCATATGAAATCGACATAAATTGCCATAAGATCCAAATTGTCATATAGATCTTACTCAAATTGGGTTTGTATGCGTTCATGACATCCATTAATGAGTAGTCCAAAAATGATCCCTTTGACCCCATATAGAGCTGCTTCCCGATCTTCACTTAAATCTATTAAAAAACAAAAATATTGCACTGATTCTTCTCAAATTTTGTTTGTATATATTTTTGCAAAATACAAGAGACTTTACCAAACATGATCAGGATCGGTCCATTTTTGGACCAAGTCCCTATATAGATATAGCATCCGATATGAACTTTTTCATATCTGCAGCCAAAAAAATTAATAAAAATCCCACTCAAATTTGGTTTTTGCTTATTTTCTATGTCCAGTTAGTTGGGCCTAAGAGATAGGGTCTCTAAACGCATGGTATAGGGTATCGTATAGTCGGTCTAGACCGACTATAATTTTCTTACTTGTTTTAATATTAAATCAAACATAGTCAGCCCAATTCTAAGCAAAAAATGGTAATTTCTTGAAATGTTTATATGAGGAACGCCCCAGGAGTGTTCCAGGGGTGTGCCACTGGGATGGGCTTGTCGGCCCTCCAAAGATAGTGGGGGTCGATCATACATTTGGACTCGATTCGGGCACTCTAAATGGGTCTAAGTGAAACAGACAGACAGACAGGTTAAAAGTCGGCACATCAGAATTCGTTTTAGAGGTATGGTTGCTCGGGCAAAGTTTCTTATTATGGTCCCTAGAACATGATTTTCCTTGTCACTTGGGCGATTTTCAAATCGACCCGCCCTAGTATATACATATATTTTCAAATTCTAATAATACTTTTATACCCTATACCACTATGTGGTTTGGATATAATGACTTTGTGCTGCTGTTTGTAACAACCAAAAATATTTGACCTACACCCATCTTTAATTATACCGATCGAATCAGAATCACTATCTGATTCGATTTAACGATGTCCGTCCGTCCGTCCGTCCGTCCGTCCGTCCGTCCGTCCGTCCGTCCGTCCGTCCGTCTGTGTGTCCATGTAAAGCTTGTAATCAAACTGCAGGTCCCAAATATGAATATATTTTGATGAAATTTGGTATTTTAGCTTTTATCGGCCATGGAATGAACGCTGTCGAAATTGGTGAGAATCGGTCCATGTTCAGACCTAGCCCCCATACAAATGACCCCTATGAAATCCTCATATATTGCCATAAGATCCAAATTATCATACAAATCTTAGTCAAATTGGGTTTGTATGTATATATTACATCCATTAATCAAAAATGATCCCTATTGGACAACTCTTAGTCATAGGCCCCATATAGAGCTGCTTCCCGATCTTCACTTAAATCTATCAAAAAACAAAAATATTGCACTGATTCTTCTCAAATTTTGTTTGTATATATTTTTGCAAAATACAAGAGAGTTTGCCAAACATGGTCAAGATCGGTTCGTTTTTGGGCCTAGTCCCCATATAGATATTTCATCCTATATGAACTTTTTCATATCTGCAGCCAAAAAAATTAATAAAAATCCCACTCAAATTTGGTATATGCTTATTTTCTATATCCAGTTAGTTGGGCCTGAGGAATAGGGTCTCTAAGCGCATGGTATAGGGTATCGTATATTCGGTCTAAACCGACTATAATTTTCTTACTTGTTATATATAAGTTACTAGAGTGCCCTGTCGTGCTGCGCTACGAATTTACGAGACTAATTGACATGTATGTTTTCATAATAAATTTTTTATTGGAATTTTGTTTTGTACAATTAAAAATTTTAATTTATTTACTTTACATATTTTTTTTATGCTTTCTGATATTTTCTTTTTTTCATTCGATGTACAAATTTTCAAGTTTTTCCGCATTCCTTCTCTGGAGTAAGACACATATAGCTGCCCGCGGGAAAAATATGAATTTTCAACATTAAATCCGTTAACACTTAACGAAACGATGGCCTTGAATTTAGAATATCATTTGGCAATTTTTTATTTTAGAGATTTTTGATTTTGGCGATTTTGAATTTCTTCGATTTTTGATTTTTCCGATTTTTAGTTTTGAAAATTTTTGTTTTTAGTGATTATTGTTTTTCACTATTTTCGGTTTTGGCGGTTTTTGAATTTCGCTATTCCCCCATATTTTCCCCGACCACTCACATTCGTAATTAATATACTTTTTTGTTTAGGAGGCGCCACGCGTACTAATCCTATACCGCCCAATTTTTCAGACTACTCACATTAATATCTGATGGATTCTTGCAGAGTGTCGAATCTTTCCCTTTTATAGTACACCAGATATATGATATTAAATTTTTACTTTGTATGGGCGGTAGTACGCCTACTGCAAAGCTATGTATGTCATAGTACTCGATATATATCATATTGAATAATTGCTTTATATGGGAGGAGTCACGCCTACTTATCGGATCCCGAGCATTTTCGGCATTGCTACTAACATTAATAATAGGTGGCATCACACAAATTTGCAAAGTTATTTCTGTCGTTATACTTAATAGATATGATATTAATAATTTACTTTGTGTGGGAGGTGCCACGCCCACTAAAAATATCAAAAAATTATAGCCTATAGCACTTCCCATATCTGCAGTAAAACTCTGTGAAAATTTCAGGAACATCAGACGAGCAGTTACAGAGAGTACCTCCTACAAACAAACAAACAAACAAACACACATTACCTCTTTATTATATTAGTATAGATATAAGATATATAAGATCTTTTATTATACTGTTCGAATCAGAATCACTTTCTGAGTTGATTTAGCGGTGTCCGTCCGTCCGTCTGTGTGCCCATGTAAGCCATGTAATGACACTACAGTTCACGAATATGAATACATTCAGATAAAATTTTGCATATAATCTTATATGGGTCATAGGACGAAAGTTTGTAAAAGTAGTGAAAATAGCTTCATGTTCAGACCTAGTTCCCATACAAATGACCCCTATGAGATCGACTTAAATTCCCACAATTTCCAAATTAACATATAGATCTCGGTCAAATTGGGTTTGTGTATGTTATTGCATCCACTAATCAGTACTGTAGAATTTCTACATATGTACATTAGGGTGCGCCTTATTTTTAATAGTGAAAAAGTGCACCTTAACTCCACCTAGAAATGTTCTCTGTAGCCAAGAAATACGTTGTTGAAAATTTTGGTCAGCTTGGAATAGGAGAAGGCATGCCGCATCCGCCCACAAAATGGTAATATTATCAAAATAAATTTCAAAATACAAAATTACCACAGATGTTGTTTAAATGTAAGTTCGTGTTGAAATCTAATATATTTTTGGAAAGATTATAATGAGTCTATTCATTCTTAATCTGAGTTCCATAACGAATAGTCTTTAAACACTGTTATTTTAAGTTATGCCATTTTTTCTCCAAACAGTACGATTTTGATAGTTTATATGAAATTAATTCTTTTTTTTATTAAAAAAATAACTTAAGTAAGCCTCTGTTGTGTTTAATTTGTTGTGGTTTTTTAATTTAATAATATTATATTATTGAGCTATTTTCATTTGCTCATTATACTTATTTAAATTAAAAAAAAATTATTTTTATGAAATATTATTTTTAACTAGTTTTTACTACGCAAATTTCGAAACAATCTATTCACTTATTAAAACTGATTTGTTTGCGTGTTAGGATATTGTTTCCTATAATCAGCTACAATTTGCATTATTAATTGTTTTTCTTCTTCATCATGTGATAAAACTTGATTAAATTCTTTCATAAGCTTTACAGCCCTTTCTGCAGTATCGTTAACAACCCTCAATTTACTTACAAAAGCCAAGCTAATTTTATACGACTGATCATTTTGGCATTCTCCAGGATCTTTCTGAAAAAAATTCGTTGAAATTGAATACCTTTTGAAAAAATTTAAGGTGTTTTGCGAAATAAAATTCTCGATATTTTTGTTCATATACTGATGTATTTGATGACGATGAATTGTAATTTTTTTGTTGTCATCTTCATCAGGCTAGTTTAAAGCTGCTACCATAAGTCGTTTTGAGTCATTTAAAATTTGTTTATCAAAGAAAGAAAGCGCTACTAAATCTGGCGAAATGTACCAGAAATGGCTGCAGAACTTTCTAGTTAGCTCTCGACTTAAATTTTCATCAACATTATTGTTAAAATATAAAGTTTTTAATAATGTCAAATGGTATCGTATAGTCGGTCTAGACCGACTATAATTTTCTTACTTGTCTTTTAATAAGTACGAGATCTGTGAACTCCAGCTTGACTTTTTATTACTTAACTAGCTCTATTAAATATTATTAAAAAATTATAAACAATTATTTATTTTATTATTATCATTTTGAAATTTTAGTGTTAAACTTTTAACATATTTTTTATTCTTGACCAGACCTAATAAGCTGGAAATTCAATTTCTTTTCAGGACATCTGGCAACCCTAATGCAGATGTCAATGCTACGCTACATGCCACGCTAGCTGCCAGTTAATGCTTTGATACTTATTTATGAATATAAAAAATTCGAAAAATATAAAAAGAAAAATTTTGAAATCATAATGAAAATCCCTTATGTCTTAGACAAACTTTTCACTTGACTACTTTCGAAAAACATTGAACCCTTTTGATGAACTCTTGCCTTTACTTTGATTCAAAGTGCAAACATTGCGTTGATGTAATCAACATAACATGACATTTCCATTTCCTTACGTTTCATGTTTGTTTTCTAAATAAGTGTGAATGGCTCTAGGCTATGCAAAAGTATTCACAGCAGAAACTAGGTGATATATAACACTCAACACATACATAAACATTAAGACACTTATGAGTATTTAAAAATACTTGACAATAAACCTACATAATTTTTATTTTTTTCTTTTTTTTTTTTGAATTTTATTTTTGTTGACTTTTGATTTGGTTCGAGTGAGCATACTCATACACATACACCCTTTAAGAAGAAACTTTTGGCATACATTTTTTTTAGGTTAATGGAATACAATGGTATGTAAATGTATTCAATTCGACAGCTTTGTATACAGTTAACTCCACATAAATGAAACTTGGCTGAATAACTTCAGCAAAACATATAAATTATTCACAAACACTTGTATATGTACTTGAACCAGTTATGCCATTAGTTTGAAGATTACTTAGCTTTTGCTATCTATTAAAGTTTCACTTATGTGTAGCTAAGTGTAGAGTGCTAGTCACTTAAAAATAAACAACAACAAAAGTAATACTTTCTTTTTGTTTAACATTTCAAACACGTTATATTATTAGCATATATTGTAAAGTCAGTCATTAAATTTTTTTTTTTATTTACTTTCGTATTTAGAGGTTCAAAACAATCAACAACTCTTGCTCTTGTTGCTTGCCTGCCTGCCCGCAGCTCATGTTGACTTAATTGTTGGTTGGAAAATAAATAAAAGCAATTTTTTTTTTTTTTTTGGGAGGGGTGAAAATGTCCTTTACGCTTAAAGGCATCGTTTGTTTTGTGTTTCAAAAGTTGAACATTTTTTGTTTAACACAATAAAAGGTTGTAGTACTTTTAGAGATATATTAACTTAAATTAAAAATTTATGGTGTTTGAAACCAAAATATCTTCACGATATGAAAATTAAAAAAAAAGTAATGCAAGCAAATCATAGTCGCCTAAATCATGCCCTATACCATGATTTTAGGGAAAGTGTTGTAGGGTCAACTAATTGTATATAGAAATTAAACATAAATTATATTTTAATGGCATTGTTAACCATTTTTTGTGCGCTGATATAAAAAAAGTTCATATCGATTATTATACCCTATACCACTATGTGGTTTGGGTATAATGACTTTGTGCTGCTGTTTGTAACAACCAAAAATATTTGACCTAGACCCATATTTAATTGTACCGATCGAATCAGAATCACTTTCTGAGTTGATTTAACAATGTCCGTCCGTCCGTCCGTCCGTCTGTGTGTCCATGTAAAGCTTGTAATCAAACTGCAGTTCGCAAATATGAATATATTTTGATGAAATTCGGTGCATAAGCTTTTATCGGCCATGGGATGAACAGTATTGAAATTGGTGATAATCGGTCCATGTTCAGACCTAGCCCCCATACAAAATACCCCTATGAAATCGACATAAATTGCCATAAGATCCAAATTGTCATATAGATGTTACTCAAATTTGGTTTTTTATGCGTTCATTACGTCCATTAATGTGTAGTCCAAAAATGATCCCTTTGGCCCCATATAGAGCTGCTTCCCGATATTCACTTAAATCTATTAAAAAACAAAAATATTGCACTGATTCTTCTCAGATTTTGTTTGTATATATTTTTGCAAAATACAAGAGACTTTACCAAACATGATCAGGATCGGTCCATTTTTGGACCTAGTCCCCATATAGATCTAGCATCCGATATGAACTTTTTCATGTCTGCAGCCAAAAAAATTAATAAAAATTAGACTCAAATTTGGTTTTTGCTTATTTTCTATGTCCAGTTAGTTGGGCCTAAGAGATAGGGCATGGTATAGGGTATCGTATAGTCGGTCTAGACCGACTATAATTTTCTTACTTGTTTTATTTGTAAGAGGACGAGGTATATTTATTTATTTAGTAATTTATTTATTTATTTAGTCTACTGATTTACATCTTGCGGCCTTTAAGAATGTAATAATATTATTTGTACAATAAATATTTTAGTTAAAACCGATATGAATTAATTGAAAACCTTAAATAAGTTCAACTTAAAATTGTTTCTGTCTAAATTGAGATTCAGAATATTTGAGAAACTATTACACAGCTTGTAACTGGTTCATTATCCCCAAAATTCATACCATGAGCAACTTCATTAAATAAACGCTCGTGACGTAAATCACGATTCACAATAATCATCATCAGAATCGAGTACGCAGCTTTTCCACCAAACGTCGTTTGATTGCTTTAATGGCATCACTATTATCCTCTTTGAAGAAGACGATTGTTTTGCGAGTGACCTGGCTAAAAATATGGAAAAATGTCTTAAAAACACAAAAAACGGCTGCCGACAACCGACCATTTTAAAAAGTGAAAATAAACGCTCGCGACATAAATCACGATTCACAATAATCATCATCAGAATCGAGTACGCAGCTTTTCCACCAAACGTCGTTTGATTGCTTTAATGGCATCACTATTATCCTCTTTGAAGAAGACGATTGTTTTGCGAGTGACCTGGCTAAAAATATGGAAAAATGTCTTAAAAACACAAAAAAACGGCTGCCGACAACCGACCATTTTAAAAAGTGAAAATAAACGCTCGCGACATAAATCACGATTCACAATAATCATCATCAGAATCGAGTACGCAGCTTTTCCACCAAACGTCGTTTGATTGCTTTAATGGTATCACAATTATCCTCTTTGAAGAAGACGATTGTTTTGCGAGTGACCTTGCTAAAAATATGGAAAAATTTCTTAAAACCACAAAAAACGAGTGCCGACAACCGACCATTTTCAAAAGTGAAAAAAAAAACTTTTGGTGGCGTTTATTGTTGAATCACAAAATTGACTGAATTTGTTTCACATATATTCAATGCTATAATATTTTTATGGTAGAATTTATATTGGTTAATTTTTCAAACTAATTCTGGGGCAAACCTGCCGACCAGTTTTAGTGTTTAATCCTTTTGAAATCAAACAAATTTTTTTTTTTAGTTAGGGCAAGTTTGCCTACCAACTGTCAGAGCACCAATCATCCTGTTCTCCAACAGTGGTCTTTATTTTATATTATTTTTGTGCTAATTCAGCACTTAATGTTTTTGGTTTTTATTATTTACAATTTTAATTACTTACTTATACATACATAAAAATAAAAATCAAATTCAAATAAAATCAAATCAATAAATGTAAAACAAAAAAATAAGTTCAAAAAAAATATTTAAATAAAAAAATGTGTTTATTAATGAAGATTGTGTAAACAAAATTTATACTTGAACTTGAAAAAAGAAAGAAACAATGAGTGGCCTTCATGAAAAGTGTCATTTTTCACTTTTGGTAATTAAAGGCTAAACATTGTATTTAAGCTAAACATTGTATTTGAGTAGCAACAAAGTGTGCCATCAATTTTTTTGGATTTATATTTCATACATGTTATTTTGAATTTAAGTTTTTTTTGTTAGCAACAGAAATTCATTTGGTGGATCTCTACACCATCGTCCTCAAGATTGAAAATTACGGGGCTAGCAAAATTTATATGAATTTTGAGAGTTCCGCGATTTTCAAAAGGAAAGTGTGTTTCCAAAAAATTGTTTTTGTTCAAGTCCAAGTAAATATAATTTTAAGTTAAAGAAATTACTATCCATAATTAGTGATTGTATAAATATAAAAGTTTTGTATAAAAGTTTTTGTGATTGTATAAATATTTCTTAAATTAAATTCTTAGCAGTTTTTTTTTTTTTTTTTTTTTGGTTTTTAATTAGGATTGTATTTTTTAAATATATTGTTATGATATTCCTTAAATTTATTATTAATCTTAATTACAGAATTGACTCCTTTACGTTCAATTATAGGGTAAGGGCCATGATATGGACTCTGTTATTTTCTCCTAGTTTCTAACTTAACGTATACTAAATCTCCTACTTTTAGGTCAGATTCCTTACTATTCTTGTCATAATCTAGTTTTCTTTTTAGTTTTGTCATATGTATTAGTTCGCGTGCTTTAAGTAGTGATTCCCGTAGTCTTATTTTCATTTCATTTGCATAGCTGTCCAAATTGTAAATTGGCCTATTATTCTCAACCATTTCATTTGGCAAACGTGGAATTTTTCCATATACTAGTTCATAAGGGCTGTATTTAGTATCCACATTTGGTGTGCTATTATATGCAAATGCATAGTACAAAATATATTTGTCCCATTCATTATTTTCAACGAAATTTAACAAAAACTCATTCAAAACTCTATGATTTCGTTCGAGTGCTCCTATTGTCTGATGGTGGTAGGGTGTTGAGAAAATCTGTTCTACTTTCAACATTTGGCAAATATTTCCAAGCAGTTCATTTTTAAATTCAGTTCCTCTGTCCGATTTTAGTGTCTTAAAAAGTCCGTATTTAAGTATTACTTGGTCCACTAATGCTTTTGCGATTGATACCGCCTCTTTTGTTTCCATTGGATGTAGTATGACGTATTTTGTTAATTCGCACTGTACTGTCAAAATATATCTATAGCCGTTAGATATTCGTAAGGGTCCTACCGTATCTATACTTAACGTTTCAAAACTTGTACCAGGTGTGTCAGTTATCGTCATTTTTTTTTTTGGTGTATTTTGTTTGCTTATTCTTTGTGCAGTCACAACAATTTATTATATATTTTTTAACCATTTTATTCATGTTTTTCCAAACGAATCTTTGTTTTAGTTTCAATAAAGTTTTTCTGATGCCTAAATGTCCTCCTATTGGTGTATTGTGATACTCTTTAATTAAATTTTTCATAATTGACTCTTCTTTAATTTTTGTTGGGGCTTTGTATATTATTATCTTTAAAGGTTCTAAATTCCTTTTTATTCTTTCCATTTGCAATTCATTATACATTTTCTTAAATTCTTCTATGGGCATGCCTCTTAATATATCATTTTGTTCTAACGCTAGCTTCATTATATTCCTATCAGTCATTTTTGATGATAGCTTCTCGACGATCGAAACGAATTTCGCGTGATTATCGCTATATCTAACTGTTACCCATCTTTTATTTATCTCAATTTTGGTACCTTTATTATTTTCTTCTATAAATCTTAAATTTTTCATATTTCTGATATCAGATATGGACGTGCATTCCCAAATGTGAAGTTGATCAGGCTTCGAATGAGAATTGTATTTCTCCGTGTCTGCCTTGTTCTCGTTGGCTGACATTCCCCTTGTTATTGCAAACATTCTTTTTGAGTCATCACAATTTGTCGGTATCATGTCCGAATCTATTTTTATTCTTGACAATGCATCGGCATTTGTATTAATTTTTCCTTGTTTGTAGACTATGTCAAAATCATAATCTGACAAATCTATTCTTATCCTTGTCATCTTTGATGAAGGATTTTTATGCGTAAATAATGCTACTAGGGGTCTGTGGTCCGTCACCACGATAAACTTCCTGCCATATAAATATGGTCTAAAAAAATTAATTCCCCAATGAATGGCTAGTAGCTCTTTTTCTATTACTGGCTTGTTTATATCGTGTTTTGCCAGTGTTTTACTTGCATAGGATATTGGCAAGTCTTTTCCTATGTCACCTTGGCTTAAGATTGCACCGATTGCGAAGTCAGATGCATCAGTTGTGAGTACGAATGGTTGTTCAAAATTTGGATACTGTAATATAGGTGGGTTAATTAATTTTTCTTTTAAGAGTTCAAATGTCTTTTGACATTCTTCTGTCCATTCGAATGTCTGTCCTTTTTTTTACCAGATTATTGAGACATTTTGTGGTTTGAGCGAAGTTTTCAATAAATCGTCTGTAGTAATTACAAAAAGCTACGAATTTTCTCACTTCGTCACTATTTCTTGGGACGGGGTATTTTTTTATTGTTTCAAATTTGGAAGGGTCTGTTTTTATACCTTCATTAGTAATTAAATGTCCCAAATATACGACTTCTGATTTTAAAAATACGCATTTGTTTGCATTTAATTTTAAATTGTATTTTCTTAGTCTGTCGAAGACTGTTATTAAATTGTCATTATGGTGTTTTAAACTACAACCAAATACTATTATATCGTCGACATACAAAAATGCTTGGCTATCCAAACCACTCAAGGCGATTGTAAGCATTCTTTGAAAGCTGTTGCTTGAAATTTTCAATCCGAATGGTAAACGTTTAAATTGAAAATGTCCTTTGTTAGTTGAAAATGCAGTTAAAGGTCTAGAGTCTTCATGTAACGGTATTTGATGGAAAGAGCTCGTCATGTCGATTGTTGAAAAGTATTTTGCTCGGCCTAGTAAATCTAGTACGTCCTCCAAGCGGGTTAGGGGGAAGCGGTCGCTTACCAACTTCTTATTTAGTTGCCTATAGTCTACTACTAGTCTCCATTTCTTTTTGTCCCCACCATTTTTTTTTGGTACTAGCAATAATGGTGAGTTATAGGGACTAACTGAGTGTTCTGCTATGTCAGTGTCTATTAAATTGTCTACTTGCTCGTCTATTTCTTCAAGCTGAGAATTCGGTAGTCTATAATTTTTTATGTACACAGGATTTGTGTCATTTACACTTAAATGTTGAGTATAAAAATTGTTTGCTGTCAATACTTCTCCTTCGATATGAAAAATGTCCGAATATTGTTTAAAAATTGCGTATAACGAGTCCTTTGCTTCTTTGTCTTTTGAATCCAAATTTAAAATGTTAATCAGTTCTTCAAAACGTTCCCTGTCAGAATTGTCCTTCTTCTTATTTTTAATTAAGTAATAGTTATGTAATGGCTCAGTTTCTAATTTTAACTTTTTAATTCTTATTTCTTTGTCATTTACATTAAGTAGTCTTATGTGGGCAAATCCGTCTTTGGGTGCTATCGAATTTCCCAAAAATACTCCTTCTTGCACTTCTTTATTTAACACAACACTGTCTTCAGTTAGATCCATTTTTATATGGTGAATTATTTCTGATCTTGCAGGAATAATTATTTCAGAAACTTCTGACAAGTCTGAGTAAATTGGTAAAATGATCTCTTCATCATTGATAATAACTGTTATAGTGCAGGTTTCTAAATCGATTTTGCATAAGCAATTTTTTAAAAAATCTTGTCCCAGTATTCCGTCAGTCTGTATGGGAAATTTGCTATCAACGATATTAAAATTTTGAATGTACGAATTTTCACCCAAATCCAAATTTAAATCAATTACACCCTGTGAATAAATTATTTCGTCCGATATGCCTGTAAGTTTGCATTTTTCTTGATTGTTAAAATACAAATCACCATTGAGATTTTTTGTTTTTATTACTGACACGTCCGCACCTGTGTCTACTATAAAGGTAAGATTCCTATTAGCATCTTTACATCTTAGAGAAATTATATTTGTTGCATTATTTGAAATTCTATAAATTTTTATTCTTGGATACCCGGGGATTGACTCTAGTCCGCATGTCCTTCCTCCGGGGCCAACTCGTTTCCCTCTTGAATGACTCGAATTCTATTATTGTTATTATTTGTACTGTAATTATTATGTTGGTTACTACGATAATTGTTATTTCCACGATAATTATTTATAATATAATATTTTTATGGTAATTATTTTGTCCTCGATTGTTATTGTAATTTCCGCGATTGCCATTGTTTCCGGAATAGTAGTTATTGTTCCCACGGTTATTGTTTTGTCCACTGTAATTATTATTTTTACGAAAATTTCCTAAATTGTTTCCACGTTTAAAATTTTGTCTCGAAAAATTTTCATATTTTCCATTGTTGTTTAAAGAACGATTGTTATTGTTGTTATGGTTTTCACGGTTATTATTACTGCCAAAAGCTCTGTGGTTATTTCGTCCTCTAAAATTGGTTTGTCTAAAATTGTTTTGTTGATAATACATTAATTGTCCTGAGGTACAATTAGTCTTCTCTAGTTCCTTTGCAATACTTATTGCTTCGTTCAGCGTTTTGGGCTGTGCTATACAAATTGCCTGTTTTAAGCTTTCGTTCAGATTGTTCTTAAAAATGGTCAAACTATAGTTTTGATTTGTTCTGACTATATCGTCTTTCCGTTCTGTTGTCACTGTTCCTTCCAGTTGTGAAATTTGTAACAAGTTTAATTCGGATATTAAGTTTAATATATTATCACTGAATGTGGTGACATTTTGGTTTCTCTGTGTGTAACCATTGAGTTTTGAATAAATTTCTGGAATTGTCAAAGGACTTTTGTATAACCTTGTTAGCTCATATTTCAGTTTGTCAAAATTATCAATTGGTTCCAGTATTCCAATTGCTGTTTTAACCTTATTGTGTAATTTTACCTCTCTTATGAATTCTATCAAAGTTTTTTTTGCATTTTCACTCAAGTTATTATACATGAGCTCAGTGATTTTTAAAAATGAATTTAGCTCCTTGTAGTTTCCAGTGAATTCTGGGACTACTTTTAAACTAGTAATTATGTCAAATTCCGCCATGGTTTTTGTTACGTTTTGCGTATTGCTTGAATTACTATGTTCGTTACTTTCTGTTTCTTTCTGTTCTTCTAATTTGGTTCTTATTTCCGTGTACAATTTTTGAAATTTTGTTTTAAGTGTCGTCAGTTGTATATAGTCAATGTCAGGTGATTCTTCTAATGCCTCAAATTGTGTTTTTAACTGTTCTACCTCTTTTAGTTTCTGTAAAACTGTATCTAGTTTGTATTTCTTTGTACCTTGTTTTTTAAAATTTTCTAATATACTTGACAGAGTCCTTACAATTTTTTCAAATTTTTCCATAAGTGTACTATTTTATATATTTTAACTTTTGTATATAAAAAATTTTGTTTTAAGATTTATTAATTAATTTATTATTTTAATTAAACATATGTAATTCTTAGTGAAATATTATGAGTTAAAAGATTTAAATTTTTTTTTTTTTTTTTTTTTTTTTTTTTATACTATTTCTAATTTTTTTTTAGTACATTTAAATATTTTATTTAATTTATCTTTGCTTTTATTTAAGGCTTTTTTTCTCTGTAAATTTGGTACACATATACTTATACATTTGTTTTGTTCACATACAAATAAAATAGGTTAAAGACATTTTGGATTTATTACAAATAAACATCGAAATCATTATAGTATAAATCATATAAATCATTAGAAGTTAGAAAGAATATATTTAAAACATCAACATTTTACACATGATAAACAAACCATATATGCCATTACAAAATGAAACAGAAAAATAATTCTAATTTTTTATAAACATAAAAAAGTAGTAAGAAATTGCAAAAGCAAAAACATAACTTAACATTTAAAATTTTGTGGAAAATATAACGATATTTAAAAAAAATTAAATTTAAAAAATCGTTGTTAATAGGGCAGGAAAAATATTTACATGTTCGGTCATATTTAAATAATAATTGTATCGACAGTATATTAAATATTTAAAGAACGTGTTCAACAAAATTTATTAAATTATTGCATTTATTAATTATTCAGGCGATAGAACATAAATTAAGGGAAAATCAAGCCACCGTCATGACATTGCCACCTTTGTAACCAACAAAGTAACCAGGATCACCAAAGCGATCGTACAACTTTGAATCGTCAAGATCTGTTTCTATGTCGCTGTCATAATCACTGTCTGGTGGTGTCAATGGTTCAGCTGTGTTCCAATCAGGATACTTCGGATAGTTTCCAAAATAAAATTTTCTGGATAGGATGTAAAATTTTTTTTTCACCAAATAGTCATCAGAGTTCCAGGATACGCAGGATAAGGATCGCCATATAATATTTTTATGGTAGAATTTATATTGGTTAATTTTTCAAACTAATTCTGGGGCAAACCTGCCGACCAGTTTTAGTGTTTAATCCTTTTGAAATCAAACAAATTTTTTTTTTTAGTTAGGGCAAGTTTGCCTACCAACTGTCAGAGCACCAATCATCCTGTTCTCCAACAGTGGTCTTTATTTTATATTATTTTTGTGCTAATTCAGCACTTAATGTTTTTGGTTTTTATTATTTACAATTTTAATTACTTACTTATACATACATAAAAATAAAAATCAAATTCAAATAAAATCAAATCAATAAATGTAAAACAAAAAAATAAGTTCAAAAAAAATATTTAAATAAAAAAATGTGTTTATTAATGAAGATTGTGTAAACAAAATTTATACTTGAACTTGAAAAAAGAAAGAAACAATGAGTGGCCTTCATGAAAAGTGTCATTTTTCACTTTTGGTAATTAAAGGCTAAACATTGTATTTAAGCTAAACATTGTATTTGAGTAGCAACAAAGTGTGCCATCAATTTTTTTGGATTTATATTTCATACATGTTATTTTGAATTTAAGTTTTTTTTGTTAGCAACAGAAATTCATTTGGTGGATCTCTACAATGCACTTAACTTTTCGATCCATTTACTTCACTTTAAAACACTAAGTAAATCACCAATATAAAACTTAAAAGTTGAGTTTCACTCATTATTTGGTCGTTAAATCAAAGCTCACACATCCATTTTCTTCGGTATCCGGCGCAGTAAGAACGTGCTAATAAAACGCACTTTTGAAAAGTTAAGGCGGGATGGTGACAACCGACCAGTGCTGGCAACCGGCCACGTTAAACTATATTATTTGTTAAAATATTAAATATAAATGTTTTAGCATATGATGAACTTCGATCCCTTAAAGATTATAGTTTATAGTTTATTTATTTATGATTTCCCATACAAAAAGATTCATAATCTTATAATTAAAGTATAGGAGTTTTACAATGAATTGAAATAGAAAATTTAAAATAACAAAGGTATATATAAAAATATTAAATAATTTTAAAGAAAAAAATAACGAATTATAACCAAAAATGTTAATACAAATATTAGAAAATAAAATAATTTAAAAAAATAAAAATAAACAAAATTAGTTAAATAAAAAATATAAAATATAAACGGATCAGCAAAAAAAAATAAAAAAAAATTTTAAAAATAAGAAAAAAAAAAAAAGGATCATCTAAAAAATTTTAAAAGTTTAAGCATTGCGTTGCTTATAATTTTAATGGACAATGGTAGCGAATTCCAAAGACGTATTGAGGAGACATAAAATTGCCATTTGGATACTAAATATTGGTATCTAATGTACATTATGTCATGATTTCTAGCCGTGCGCATAAAACCGAGTCTGTAATACAGATATGCTGACTGATGTGTGCGTACAACTTTATATAAGAACAGTAGCGCTTTTATCTTTAACAAATTTTCAAATGTTACTCCGTAAAGTTTTTTCGAGTAGTACGAAATCGGCTCATATTTTCGAATATTGAAAATATATCTTAAAATTGCATTGAAAGTGGACTCAAGCTTTTTATAACTCTTAGAATCAGTGCTTGCATATATTTCGCAGCCATATAGTAGAGTTGGCATAAGATATGTTTTTGCAAGCAAAATTCGAATGTTAAGGGGGGTTATATGTTGAGTATTCCATAACGTTCTAAGCATTGAGTAAGTTCTCCCAGCAGTAGAAGTAATATGGTTAGACCATGTGAGATTATCATCAGATCTAGATTTTTGGCTGTTGATACGGTTTAAATTTTCTGGTTGTTTAACATAATCAATGGTTCAAAAGGCAGTGTCATTGTTCTCCTAGTAAAAATCAAACACTTTGATTTAGAGCGGTTGAGGCATAAACCATTTGCACTTTCCCATGTATAAATCTTATTATGATTTGAGTTTAATTTTGCAACGCAATCATTTATGCTGCTTATACCAGTAGTTATATAGTTATAACTGAACATCGTCAGCATATATGTGTACATTGCAAAACAGTAATTGTTGTACTAGGTCATTGACGTAGATGGTAAAAAGAAGAGGTCCTAGTATTGATCCTTGGGGTACACCCTTCATAACTAGCAACACACGAGAGGTTTAATTGTTTGCAAAAACTGACTGGCTACGATTCAACAGATATGAAGACAACAAACGAATAGAGCAAGGAGAGAAATTAAAAATTTTGTGTAGTTTAAAGCATAGAACCTCATGATCCACCATGTCAAACGCTTGGGAATGGTCAAGTAAAACAAGAAAAGAAATGTTTCAATACTTTATCGTATATACTCTGAAACATCGGAAACCTGATTGCCTTTTTGTCAGTATATCGTTATCATTAATATGCTTGCTAATTTGTCCATGAAGCAGTCGTTGAAAAACCTTGGATAGATAAGGTAGTATGGCAATTGGACGATAATCGTTGTTAGATTTTGGGGTGGATATAATTTTTGCGTGTTTCCAACTTTGCAAGTAAATACTCTTTGTAATTATATTATTAAATATATACGTTATAAATGGCAGAATATACGGTAAAATAATTTTTAAAAATTTAGGATGAATATTATCGAACCCTACAGCATCAGATTTAATTGCTTAACAGCTTGAAAATACATCTTCTTGGTTTATGCAAAATAAACAGAATGAGTTCAATTGAGGGGCTAAAATTTCTCTTTGATCATAAAAGTTCATATTTGAAGTAATGTTAGGGAGATTGATGAAAGATGCATTGAGTTTATCTAGATCTATATCACTAGAAACTAACGGCGATGATTTTCCAATCCCAATTTTTCGTATAGTTCTCCAAGTTTTCTTAGTACCAGCTGCAGATGAAACACGATATGAATAGAACTTGGATTTAGCAGCTTTGATCAGCCCGTTCACTTCTCTTCGTGCATTTACATATTCCGTATGTAGATCAGTGATTTTAAACATTTTCCAGCGTTTATAAGCAAAATCCCTACGAGTAATAGCTAATTTTATTTCAATATTGAACCACGGTTTCTTCCTAATATTTTTCCTCAAAGTTCTTACCGGAACAGAATTACTAAAACCTTGTAACAAATTTTCCTCTAGATATTTTAGTTGATTATCAACCGAGGGCATATAGTAGATACTACTCCAATTTATTGCTGATAGCTCAAAGGACATATTGGCATAGTTTATGTGATCAAAATCATAATAGGTAATAGTCTCACTTTCATGCTGCAGTTTGAAGTCAACTGATCATATAGGAAGACTTTATGTCCTAAAAATGTACGCCTGCTTTCATAAGAAAGAACATCGCCGCACTGCACATTGGTCTGGCAAGCCACATTTTTTGGCCAATATTAAAAATTTTTTTTGTCTTTATATGTTGTTGGAATATTGTAGCAAACACTTCAGATAAACAAAAAAATTAATTTGTTTTTGCAAACTTCCATTAACCGTTATTCTATGAAGTGAGAAAGTTCAATGTTTTAAGTGCATTTGTAAAGTGAAACACGCGGTGTAATTTTTTGTTTTTTTTGAGTCACAGGTTAAACGAAAATAAAAACTTTTTAAATCTATTTCTTATGGATATTACTGACGATGTAGGTAATTGAATTTTTAATAGTGAAATATTAAATACAAATTGTGGTAATAAGAAAATACATGAAAACTTTCATAACCTCAAAATCAGTGATTTTTGCCTTAAGAAAAAAAAGAAAGAGTATATAACTTAAAAAGTTCAAGTAAGTTCAACGAACCAAAAACACACTAAATTACAGTGATATTTGGTGCTTACGAATCATCCATAAATTTCTGCTAGTTATTGCTTATTTTTAAAAAATCTGCTATTTTACATTCTTTATAATAACTCTCTTTCTTTGTCTGTCTGTCAGTCTGTCCCAAAATTTTGCAACAATTTTTTGACCAACTTCCCTACCAGCTAAAGCTCTGAAATTTTCAGCATAGTCCAGACTTGGATGATAATGCAATATTGACTTTTGACGTAACAGGTATGTCGAAAGGATGGCCCGCGGGTCACTTGTAAAGTCGCCTCCATCAGAAAAATGAAAAACCGTTCTTTCCAATAAACACTAAACCAATCATGAAATTTTAATAGCAGACTACTACTAAGCTTGGATGCTTTTCAGGCTACATAACAGGTATGTCAAAAGGGTGGCCCGGGGGACCCTTATAAAAAAAATTTTTTTTCTTTATTTTTCGATTTTTTCAAAAGTTAAAAAAAAAATTTTTTTGGAGCACTTGTTTTTAATTGAAATTTTAGTAAAGAATATTGCCATAATTTAAAAAACAAAAGCATATAAAGAATGACTTCAAATTTGTTTTTGATTTACTTGTTTCAGGAAGCTTTTCCTTCAAAAATTGTTATTTACTCAGAGTTTGGCAGAGTGGAAATAATAAACAAGAAAAAACCGAACCTATTTTTAATTATATTTTGGAGAAAGTCGGAGAAACAAATGTTTGTAATGAATATAAGAAATATTTAAATGATAAAATTCGGGTGTATTGCTTAAAACTGGATGTGAAATGGCAGAAATTTTCTAGATCTATTGACTAATTTAATGCCCAAAATGATACCTGGCTTCAAAATGAAATAGTATTAAAAAATCTCAAGACAAATGACTCAACTGTAGAAAATATTGTTTTTTTGGAAGAAGAACACTCTGAGGACATTCCATCATCATCGTGTGGACGTCCTCGAATGCAATTTTCGGGAATGTCTGAACGCAGTAAAAGAAGGAAGGCGGCGGAACTGTCAATGTCTACAGCAAATGAAACTGAATTATTAATGCAAGCATCAATAATGTCGGCCAGAAAAGAAGGTAAGAAAGATTTAGTCGTTGCTCTCAAAAAAGCAATGGAAAGTCCCACGAGACCATCTAAAATACGAAAATTGTGTTTGAATAATGACAAGTGTCCCATTGCTCTCTCCGATGAAGAAGCTCTAGCATTTTTCCTTGAAAATAATTTCACAAAGAGGCAATATTGCGACATAAGACTGGAAAGTAAGCAAAGGAACTCGGATATATTTCCGTCTTATATGAGACTATTGGCAGCAAAACAAAGCTGTAGACCAAATGGCATTTGTGTAAGTGAAACCGTGGCTAAAGTTCCTCTACAAGAGGTTTTAAAACACACTGCAACAAGGATAGTTGAAATGCAGAAGGATGTCATTTCATCAATAATGAATAGCAACAAAATCAACTACATCTAAGCGGAGTTAATTTTGAGTTATGGGTTTGATAGCAGCACGGGCCAAGCTCAATTCAAGCAATCTTTTCATGAGCCAAATTCACCCCGTTATGCAGATTCCTCTCTTTTGGCAACCACGGTAATTCCTTTGAGACTTGTTGACATCTCAGGAAGAGTGATTTGGTGTAATAGAACTCCCCAATCTACAAGGTTTTGTCGACCACTAAAACTGGAATTCGTAAAGGAGACGAAAGAAGTTGTTTTAAAAGATGCTGCTGAATTAAGCAGACAGATTGAAGAGCTGGAAAACCTTACAATACAAATAGAAGAATCGAAGACAGTAGAAATAACATTCCGGATGAGTTTAACCGTTATTGATGGAAAAGTTTTGAACATTCTGAAGGGAACCAAATCAATACAGTCTTGTCCCATATGTGGAGCGTCTCCTTCGGATTTTATTAAAATTAGAGATTATAAATCCGAAAGATTCCAACCAAAACGAAGAAATTTGAAATATGGTATAAGTCCATTACACTGCCACATTAGGTTTTTGGAATTTATACTACACCTGGCGTATAAAAGCGACGTTAAAAAGTGGAGAATAACAGACAATGACGATAAGGAGAATGTAAAGGCAAGAAAAGAGCGCATTCAAAACGAATTTTGGTCCAAGCTTGGACTCCGTGTTGATATGCCAAAAGTAGGAGGATTTGGATCAACAAATGACGGCTACACCTCTCGATGTGCGTTCGCAGAGTATGAAAAATTTTCTGAAGTAACTGGAATTGGAATTTTCGTTTAAAAATTATTCTAATTTCCTTATCATGTCAATTTCCCCTACAGTTTAGAAAAGTTTGAAAACTACTGCTTTGAAACCGCGCAACTTATTCAAAATATATACGCCTGGTGTCCCATGACGCCAACGGTCCATAAGGTCCTTATTCATTCAAAAGATATAATGTTAAACACGTTACTTCCGGTGGGTTGTTTTGGAGAGGATGCAGTAGAGTCCAGGCATAAGGTATACAAGAGTGACAGATTATGTCACGCTCGCAGAACTAGCCGCACCGACAATCTTTCTGATGTATTCAACAGAGCTTTAGATACGTCAGACCCGTTAGTATCATCTTTTCGTTTAAATACGCGCATACATCAAAGAAAGCGCTTAACATTACCATCTGAAGTTATTGCTTTATTGAGTTGCGAGGATCTTCCTGAAATTTCAGCTTATGAAAAAAATATAGATAGTGAAGAAAATTCAGACGATGAACCTGAATAATAATATGAAGAAGATAATTTAATTTTGGAAAACGAACTAATTGACTAATTTACAAATGTATTAAAAGAATACCTCTTACTTAATTAATCAATTGAACATTTAATAGAATTCAAGTACAAATCAAGCTTAAATCAAACCCTAATTTCCAGATTTAGATTTAGATTTTTTAAAATTAAATAAAATGTTGATAGTTTTATTGACCTTGAGCCTAACAAACCAAAAATCTATTAAATAAAATTTATGTTTTTTGGTTCTAATTGTGTCTTTTATTTGAATTCATGTATATAAGTGACTATTTTAGTTTTGGCCAAAAAATTAAGGTAGAAAAAAAATTAGGTTAAACTATTGCTAATTGTCGGCATGGCATGCTGTCAAACTGAACTGTTTTTTTAGTTTCAGAAAGAGGTAATTTTTTTTTGTTTTTTATCAAAAATAAATGTTTACTACTCGCAAGCCATCATCGATAATGACCTGCGGTCTTTTTTGTAATGTTTGCAGGATCACAGCCTGTTCTAAGCGGTCAGAGTTCTACCGTTTAATATTAGGGGCGTTATGAAATATTTATGAAACTACTATATTTTTCTCAAATTTCAAGTTTAGTTGAATAGAACTTCTAGGGAACAAAAGGGAAGAAGAAACGTAAACCACCCGGAGAAGGATGAAAGTGTCCTCTTTAACACTCTATATACTTTTGTACCCGTGACGACCCATGTGTAGAACACTTTTTTCATTTCAATGAAATTTCTCTAAAAAAAATTCAAATTACGATAATTTAAACAGCCCTATAAGCACTCGTATACAATGGTGTATTTAATTTGTACTTTAGGTATTTTATAGCTTATAATAGTCATTATTTGTTATATTACCATAATATATTTATAAGTAAGAATGTCAATACACAGAGGATGTAATTCATTAGTAACCTGGGTTTTTTTTTTATTATAATACCTTTTTATACCTTTTTATTTGACCTAACAATGCACTAATGCAAGTAGTAAAGAAAACACATACAGATAATTCATTTGTATATTGGGTTTTTTATAAATTATTTTAGGTAGTAATGCACAAATGCCATTTTCTTACCTTTTTATTTTACCTAGAAACATATCATACTATAGCTTATGAAAAGGCTGATAAGAAAGTGACATTTGAATACAAACTCAATTGCCGTAATATATTTCAGCAACAACAGTCGTAAATAAAAATATTCAGAAAAATATGGAGAGCTTCAGTTATAAAGAACTGGCCGAAGAGTATTTTAGAAACAAAAACCAGGAAGATATTCTTAATTATGTTAAAATAAAATTAAACTTAAATTCGTGTAGCACCGAAATACAAGAGCAATTATCTAATTTTGCGAAGCACTAAAAAAAAACCTACAAACAAGTTAAGTATAGTAAACCAAATTTTTATAAATATAAAAAGTGCAAACTGGTTAGAAGGCCAACTTACTGTCGCTGCAGAAACAGCAATGCAAGATAAGGCTGGAAGACCATGCAAATCATTGGATAACTGCAGCGATAGATCTAAGAGGCGGAAACTTAAAAATGTTAACGATGAAATTGGTCATACAAATATAAAAGAATCTTTCCTACACCAATTACGATCACTGAAAAAGTTATTAAAGCTAGTCCAGTGAGAACAAAACGGATTCTTAACAATTACCAACTCCGAGCGATACAAAACAGTTCACAAAAGAGCAGGCTTTAGCATTATTTCTGGATTTGAAATTAACAAAACAGCAATATATTCAGCTCATATTGCATGCGATTGAAAAAGGCTCAAATATGTATCCAGCATATCATCACATAACCGCTGCTAAAATGGACTCTTTGCCATGAAAGGACACTATTACAATCACACCAATTTCGGCAGAGGTACAATTACAATATCTACTTGATCACACAGCCGAACGCTTGCTTCAATCAATAACAGGAAATGAGTTAAAGAAATATGGAAATACAAGATTAATTCTTTTTTGTAAATGGGGATGTGATCGTTCTTCGGGACAGAAACAATACAAACAAGTAGTATGTGAAAATATTTCGGACTCAGATATGTTCATGGTACCATTTGTACCATTGAGATTGAAAAAAAATCATGCGAGTCCGATCACAAGGGAGATGTGTAAACATCTAATAATTAAAGAAAACATCAACATCATATTTTCCAGTGCATAAAAAATAAGTCGATTATGCTGTTTTCTGAAATCAATTGATGTTTTCTGAAATGCAATTGATGTTTTCTGAAATTCAATTGATGTGTTCTGAAATACAATTAATGTTCTCAGCAAACCAAATAATGCTTTTTGAAATTCAATTGATGTTTTCTGAAATTCTATTTATGTTTTCTGAAATTCAAATGATGTTTTCTGAAATTCTGTTGATGTTTTCTTAAATTCAATTGAAGTTTTCTGAAACTCGAATGATGTTTTCTGAAATTATATTGATGTTTTCTGAAATTCTATTTACGTTTTCTGAAATTCAAATGACGTTTTCTGAAACTCGAATGATGTTTTCTGAAATTGTATTAATGTTTTCTGAAATTCTATTGATGTTTTCTGAAATTCAAATGATGTTATCTGAAATTATATTGATGGTTTCTGAAATACAATTGATGTTTTATGAAATTCTATTAATGTTGTCGAAATTCAAATGATGTTTTCTGAAATTCTGTAGATGTTTTCTGAAATTGTATTGATGTTTTCTGAAATTTAATTGATGTTTTCTGAAGTACAATTTAAGTTTTCTGAAATTCTTTTGATGTTTTCTGAAATACAATTGATGTTTTCTGAAATTTTATTGATGTGTTCTGGAAAACATTTTTTTTTTCTGAAATTCTATTGATGTTTTCTGAAAAACAATTAATGTTTTCTGAAATTCTATTTATGTTTTCTGAAACATGAATGATGTTTTCTGAAATTCTATTGATGTTTTCTGAAATTCGAAAGATATTTTCTGAAATTATATAGATGATTATTGAAATAGAATTGATGTTTTCTGAAATACAATTGAAGTTTTCTGAAAGACAATTGAAAAATGTTTAGTTGTTTTATAAGGTTTTGAGTTATTTTCTTAATGAAACTTTTTTATGCGGTCCCAATTCACCGCATTAAATAAATAATTTTTAGTTGCGTCGCGAAAACTATTTTTTATAACTACTCGTGAAGTTTTTTTTACGATTTTTTTGTATGAGTTTTTTTAATGCGGTCCCTAACCCTCGCACAAAAACAGGTTTGAGTGTATTTTTTTATGATACCATTTTCCTACGCTTTTCCTTACTTGGATGACGGTATTATATATTGCATTTTATATTAAGATGTCGTCATGTGTTAAATTGATTTATGATGTACAATGGAACTTAAAGCTATTATTAACTAATTAAATTTAATTAAAATTTCAACTTACAAAATTTATTTATATTATATCCTAGTTATTGGAAAATATTCCAAATTTATATCAATTTAATGCTTAGTAAGAATCAATTTAATGCTTAATAGTAATAATTACTAAAAATGTTTATTAATGAAAGTTGTTAACCATATAATTGTTTATATGGTCTGAGGCGTTGCCAGCTAACTATATTGAAAAAAGTACGAACAAAGACAACCATGTCAGTTAACACTGCTTTTGCATTATCTTTACTTGCATTCTATTATTACATCGTCATTCGTACTTAATAAAAACAGAAAAAAAGATTTCTTTAGAACTCAAATAAAACTTAAGAAAATACAGAAATATTTTGGTGGAATTCTACAAATCGTTGTGGTTTGTGAATAAAAACGTAATTATAGTTTATTGAGGAATAAAGTATTTATAAAAATACACATCAAAAATTCCACAAAATGCAGTCGGCTAGTAAAATAAATAATGTGTACACTATTTGACAAATAGTTGGTCAGGTAGTGTTCAAGAAAATGTTTAAAAAAAAAAATGGTATCAAATATTTGGTCTATGGAGCTAATTTGAAAATTAAAAAAAGTGTTAAAAACACGAGTTACTTAGGTTTGTCTCTCCTACCACAATTCCAATTTCGAATGCATTGGGTAATTGCCCATGAACAGTTTCTCTTGAAAATATTTTTTCACCAATACAATCATAAGTCATACAGCGTTATCTCCTTCAGCTCACACCGATACAAGTTACGCTGTTTTTGTGATTGTATTGTGAAATAGAAATTTACCCCCCTGCGCGTATAGATGTTTACACATCAAAAGATTTTGGAAGATTCAGAGCCTTCGACTAGTATAACGCATACAATGGATATTTGGAAAAATGAGACACCATCTTCTACGAAATACTGCAGGCCAATCAAATTTGAATTCAAAAATGAAATTTATGATACCATTAACAAAGAAGTTAGTGATATCAAGGCCCAAATTGCAACACTACAGCCATCACAATTACAGTTAGATGGGCAGCAAATTGAATTAAACTACCAATTAGTGCTGACAATGATAGATGGAAAAGTAGGTCAGACTTTGACTAACACGAAAGCAGCATCCAGCTGCTTTATATGTCAAGCAACATCAATCCAATTAAACCAAGTCCCGACAAAATCATTAGATAATACCGATGTATATGAATTTGAATTATCACCACTACATGCAAGAATACGACTTATGGAACACATACTAAAAATCAGTTATGATTTGGATTTCGGCTCTTCAGAATCAATAAGGAACAACGAAACCAACAAAGAGTTAAGAAGTTCAAAAAAGAAACATGTTCAAGATGAGTATCGCAAATTGGGATTGATTATAGATCAGCCAAAACAAGGGTCAGGCAATACAAATGATGGCAATACCGCAAAAAGATTGTTTTCAGATACAGAAACAGCATCTGAAATAACAGTAGTGGATTTATACCTTATTTTCAGATTTAAAATAATCCTAGAAATACTTGCGTGCAATGAAGAAATTGACTCTAGAAAATTTGGAGATTATGCTAAGGAAACTGCAAAAATATATACAACCAACTACCCATGTTGAAATAAGTCTGCAACAGTTCACAAAATCCTTTTCATGGAGAAGATGTCATTAAATATCATTTGGTGCCACTTGGAGATCTATCAAAGGAAGCTCAGGAAAAAATGAATAAGGATTACAGATTTTATAGAGAGCACAATACTAGAAAAATTTTACAAATGAAGATTATTTAATGTATTATTCGACGTCCAGCATCGGGATTTAGATGAAGAAGTCAAAAAACAACTAAAGTACAGAAATAACACAGAACAAAATAGGGAATATTTGCAATCAATATTTGAGTCAAATTTTAAAACGTTTTTTTAAAATTGTCAAATTGGACAGAAAAAAATCATACATTTTTCTATAGTAATAGTGTAAACAAATTTGCAAAATTGAAAACAAAAAATTTTTAAATTTTCCAGTAATAATAGCAAAATCTCCAGTTGATTTTACTATTTTTTTTTTTGAGTGTAAAAATTTTTTTAATGTAACATTAAGAAATCCCATTATTACAAAAATGTTTATAATTATTAATAAAATCCAAATATTACATTTTTTAATAAATAAAAAAATGATAAACACATATTTCACTCTAAAAGTTAAAAAAAATCAAAAGTTCAACTTTGTCCTAGAATTCCTTAAGAAGTCCTCAATCAATTTTAAAGTAATTAAAGTTGAGTCAAGCTGAACTATATATCTATCCATTAAAAAAAATTACTTAAATTTTTGATCGGTTCAAAAGTTACAGAATTTGGGCCAAAGAAAAAACGATTTTCAGCCACTGTGTGCCGGATCAATTTATTTTCTTAAATGCAAATTTTGTAAATCGTTTCTGAATTTTTTTAGTTCTGTCAGAATGGCTTTTTGATGTTATGTAATTTATATGATTATAAAATTTTAATTCAGAATCAAAAATAACTCCTAAATCTTTTACTTCACCAACTCTTTCTAGAGTGACATCACTTATTCTGTAATTATAAAAAAACTGAATTATGACATTGAGTATATGACATTAGGGTGCCCCTTAATAAAAAAAGTGTTCAAACTGTCGGTCTCACCCCCTAGAAATATGTGAATAGCAAAAAAACTGAGAAATACAAAGTTTTGGGCCAATTAAAAAACGTTTAGTCGTGGCGCAAAGCGATTGAAAATTTCAAGTGTGTTTATATGGGGAAAATATGACTTTTTTCAGATTTTACGAAAATTTAGTTCTATAGTTTAATTTTGCCGACAAGCTGTTACATAATTCGGGAACAGTATTAAATTATCCTTTCAAAAGGCTATATAACTTCACAATCGTATGAAAACTCGCCAAGAAATAGCAAATGCCCCAGAAATTCAACTATTACTTTATTATATAAAGTAATTTTATAACAAAATTGGTTAAAAGTTGTTTTAATTTATATTCGCGAGCAATAAGCAGATAATTGCACCAGAGATATATCACAATGGATAATTTTGATCTCAGGAGCACTGAAGGGTTAAATAAAAAAAAATTAACCGAATTATTTTTCTTAAATTCTGCATAGTGGTTTCATCGAGTGTAATAGAAAAACAAGTTTTCGGTAATTTTTATGTAAAAATATCTTAAAATCCAAATCTGGCCTTGGCACATAATGGGTTAACGTTGTCGGATTTATCCAAAATTTTTGGAACGAAACTTCTACACATTTGGTTATTATATTTTAAGCGTTGTAGTGTATTCTAGTGTAGTGAAACGCACAGGTTGAGTTCTAGTATACGACTGCTTTATTCTTCTTCAGTAAATTCTTATTAAATGTAAAATGCAATAATAGTTATGAGAGACATTATTGTTTGTATGTGTGAGTCTAATTATTTGACAAAATTGATACAAATGTACTCTACATCTTCCCCTTCAAGTTAAAATTATACTTCTTAATTTTTGAATAATGAAATTATTTAAAACAGAAATTTTTAAGGTGGTACTGTGATTTGATTAATTGTTCGCTGTATATCTGTCTGGAACTTTTATTATACGGTCAGATTTTGTTGTTGTAACATATCTTGATGATGCACTTAGTGGAGGTTGTGGATTTATGATTGGTTGAACATTTTCTTTAATACTATGATTTTCTGATGTTGTGGAACTTGATGCTGTTACTACATTTGTTGTTGAATTTGGTATTGACGATGATTTTGGCGTACTTGGCAATGACGATGATTTTGTTGGTGATATCTCTCTAACTTCGTTGGGCTCATATGGAATGTCTTTACGTTTACCCTGTACGAGGTGAAATGAAGTTCGACGAAAAGTTCCACGATTGGTTGTTATCAAGTATAATCTTGGTGTATCGGCTGGACTTTCAATTTTACCCCATAAACTCAAATCTCGAATCCACACTACGTCACCTACATTGAATATTTTTCTTTCCGTCACTCCATGTCTTCTATTATAGTTTTCAGCTTGCTTTTCCTTAAGTTGTTGATCTTTTATGATTGATTTGTTGACATCAAAATTTGGAAGTAATTGTTTGTCATTGATGGGTAATGTAGTACGAATTTTTCTACCCATAAGCATCTCCGCAGGTGATAATCCGTTAGCTAGCGGAGTCGACCTGTATTCCATTAAGGCCAAATATGGATATTCGTTCTTTTTGAGTAATGATTTTACAGTTTTTACTGATGATTCGATAAACCCATTGCTTTGTGGATATCGTGGTGATGAAGTTTTATGCTGAAATCCCCACTCTTTTGCGAATTTTGCAAAAGCTGATTGATTAACTTTTTGGAATTGTGGTCCATTATCCGATCTCACGACCTCTGGGACACCATGCCTACAAAAAATAGATTTAATGTGATTAATAATGCAATTGGTAGTTTGATTTTCTAGACGGGCTATTTCCGGATATCTTGAGAGATAGTCACTGGCAATTAAGTAACAATATGATTTGTGAAAAAATAAGTCTACTCCCACAATCTGCCAAGGGCGTTCTGGTTTGTGGGTATTTAAAAAACTTTCGTGACGAGGTGTGACGTTTTGAATACAAATTGAGCATTTTTTTATGTAATTTTCCACATCTTTGGTGTAGCCCGGCCACCAAACTGATAGTTTAGCCCTAGCTTTACATTTAACAATTCCTAGATGTCCTGCGTGAATTTTTTCTAAGATATCTTGACGAAGTTCAGCAGGGATGACAATGCGACAACTGTGCATTAAAATGTCGTTGTTTACAGCTAAACAGTTTTTCTCAATGTAATACTGACGTATGGCTGGTTCGATTTTGTATCTATCTGGCCAACCGTTCAAGCAGTAGTTAGTCACCAGAGTAAGAGTTGGGTCACGTTTTTGAGCTTGCTCAATGATCATTAGTTTTGTTGGTGTAACTGGCAAGCTGGTGATGACATTGTTAACAAATGTGCGAAGCTCCTCCTCACTTGTAGATTCTTCATTTTCTAGTGGGTTGCGTGATAACGCATCTGCTGCAACTAAGAATTTTCCAGCGGTGTAATAAATTTCGTAAACGTATTTCATCATTCTCATTCGAAAGCGTTATAAACGGGGTGTTAAGTCATCTAAGTTTTTAGTTGTGAAGATTGTGATAAGGGGCTTATGGTCGGTTTCGATGCTGAAGTTTATCCCTGTGAGAAGTTCAGGAAACTTTACGCAAGTAGCCCATGTAAGAGATGAGGCCTCTTTTTCGATTTGAGCGTACCCTCTTTCCGCCTGTGATAACGTCCTTGATGCATATGCGACTGGACGAATAATGTCATTTTCGTCGACTTGCAATAAAACCGATCCAAGCCCATAAGATGAAGCGTCTGATGATATGATTGTTTTGTGTGTTGGATTGTATAATTTTAGCACCGGTGCACTGGTAAGCATTTCTTTTAACTTACTGAATGATTCTTCTTGCGCGCTTTCCCATTGAAAATTGATATTACTGCGTAGTAATTCATTCAAGGGTTGACTCAGATCTGAAAGGAAAGGAACAAATTTACCAAAAAAATTAACCATGCCAAGGAACCTCTTTAGCTCAGTGGTATTTGTCGGTTTCGAATATTCTTTGATAGCTTTTATTTTAGAATCACATGGTTCATTGATGTAATGTCCCAAAAACTTTAAGCTCTTTATTCCAATCTCACATTTATCTTTGTTAAGTGTTGCACCATTTTCTTTCAGTCTGGTCAGTACCTGTCGTAAAGTGTTATCGTGTTTTTCGGCATCACTACCAAATACTAGGATATCATCGGTTTGACAAACTACCCCTGAAATATTTTGTAAAATATTTTGCATTTGTTTTTGGTAAATTTCAGGAGCAGAAGAGATATCGAACGGTAATCTCAAAAAACAATATCTCCCAAATGGTGTTAAAAATGTTGTAAGTAGTTGTGAATTTTCTTTTAATTTTACTTGCCAAAACCCCGAATTCGCATCAAGTTTTGAAAAGAACTTTGCTCCTGAAAGTTGGGCTAGTGTATGATCTGCTACCGGCATTGGATGGATTTCTCGTTCGACTGCTAAGTTAAGTTTTGTCAAGTCAACACATGGTCGAATTTCGCCATTTGTTTTTTGAACAATTACGAGCGGAGCACACCAAGGTGTAGGCTCATCAACCTTTTTTATTACGTTTAAATTTACCATTTCATCAAGTTTTGTTTTTAATTTTTCTTTTAGAGGAATTGGCACCCGAAGGGCCGTAAATACTTGAAAAGGTTTTGCATCGTTTTTTAGTCTAATCTCACATTCAAAATTGTTCAAACATCCTAACCCTTCAAATAGAGTTGGGAACTCTTTTTCAATGACCGCACTTGACTTTAGCTCATTTTTATTATTGTTTATGTTAAAAAGTTCACCTTTTGTTATTAAATTCAAATTTTCACTCGTGAACAAGCTTAACAATGGCTTTTTTAAATTATCAATTACGTAAATCTCGTTTTCTATTTCCATAGTGTTAAATTTTATTTTTGCATCAAACATACCGATTACTTTTAAACTCAGACCATCCGGGCCTGAAATTATTTTATTTGAGGGTTTTAATTGAATGTTTTTAAAATTGTTTTTATAGATTTCGTAAGAAATTACATCAACTGGTGAACCGGTATCGATCATAAAATTAAGTTTTATTTTATTTATAAATACGTCAACATTCCATGATAAAAAATTATTTATTTTATTTATTCTTAGCATTCCCAAAAAATTATGATAACCATCAGCTATTTGTGACGTCACACTCTCATTGTCAGAACTATTCATTTGATTTATTATTGATTTACGATTTCTCTCATAATTTGACAAACATACATTTGCAAAATGGTTTAATTTACCGCACTTATTGCATTGTCTCCCTTTTGCGGGACAATTAATTTGTTTGACATGTATAGTTTTAGAACCGCACCACATACACTTGTTACTTTTATTTTTATTTTGAGGACTGTTACCCGCTCTTGCTGTGTACGAACTTTTGTTTGTGTGTGTGTCTGTAGAAAGTTTGTATATTGTAGAAGATGTTAATTCTTTTTGTTGTTTTCTTACTGCTTGATGTTGTGTCACTTCTGTAACGGCTTTTTCTAAGGTTAAATCGGTCACCAGTTGCAAATTTTCTGATAATTTGTGATCACGTACAACAACAACAATTCTATCCCGTATCATTTCATCTCTTAGAGTACCATAATTACACTTTTCTGACAATGAGTATAAATCTGTTATGAAGTCTTCTATCAGTTCACCTTCTAACTGATTTCGAAGGTTAAATCTTGCTCGTTCGTAAATTACGTTTGTCTTTACCACGAAATGTTTGTTAAACGCCTCCATTACTTTATCATACTTAGCTTTTTCAGTCCCTGTTAAACTAAATGACAGAAAAATGCTGTCCGCTTGATCACCCATTAAATAGATGAGTGTATTTATTTGTTCTGCTTCTGTGGCTTTATCCAGCTTGGAGGCAATTCGGAATCGTTCAAAACGGCGTTGCCATTTAGGCCACTCCCCAGGGTTGCTGAACGTAAATGCTTCAGGAGATCTTACAGTAAAACTGTTTGCGATTGACACTGCCATTTCAGTTTTAAGCTCCTCCACCGCTGCCACCATGTAGTGTATTCTAGTGTAGTGAAACGCACAGGTTGAGTTCTATTATACGACTGCTTTATTCTTCTTCAGTAAATTCTTATTAAATGTAAAATGCAATAATAGTTATGAGAGACATTATTGTTTGTATGTGTGAGTCTAATTATTTGACAAAATTGATACAAATGTACTCTACAAGCGTCGCATCTAAAAATTGCATAGCGCTTACAAATTATTTGACTTTTTGCATAAATTGTCTTTTATTAGCTTGGGGTCATATGCGACCCCAATTCCGAAAGGGTTAATGGAGTCATATTATTTTTTTTCGAAACTCTAGGCTATTAAGATAAAATATAACATTTAAAAGTAGAAAAGTGACGAATTTTTGATAGAAAGTATTTAGAAAGAGTACATTTACAGAATATTTCACAAAAAAAGAAGTTTTCTCGAAATCCGCAAAAATAAAATCCTTGTCAAAAAAATTCTGGTAGAGGGATTTACTTAAAAATTCACACAGTTAATGGGCAACATATATTTAATAAAACCTTAAAGTAATATATTAATTTTTTTAAATTTTGTTATAGAAAATTTTTTCAGACTTGAAAAAGGAGTTTTAAAAATTTTATCAAAAAATTTTCAATTTTCGGTCTCAATGCGCAATAGGTTAACAACGTGGTAATAAAACAATACTTCATATCTGAGTACTAATAAGTATAGAGACCAAAAAAGAATGATGGCTTTAATCAATTTCTCAAAGTTGAAAAAAATGCCATCAAATTTCATGACCTAGTTTTTTTTGGCACAGAAGTGGTCTGGGGCATTTGCTATTTCTTGGTGAGGTTTCATAAGATTTTGAAGTTTTATAGCCCTTTGAAAGGATAATTTAATAGTGATCCCGAATTATGTAAGAGCTTGTCGGAAAAATTAAACTATAGATTGAAATTTTCGTAAAATCTGAAAAAAAGTCATATTTTCCCAATATAAACACACTTGCTTTGCGCCACGACTAAACGTTTTTTGATTGGCCCAAAACTTTGTATTTCTCAGTTTTTTGCTATTCGCATATTTCTAGGGGGTGAGACCGACAGTTTGAACACTTTTTTTTCCCTCCATATAACGAAGGGCCACCCTAATATGACATAACTCAACATTTATCAACATCTAATACCAACTTGTTTAAATCACACTACTCTTCTAGTGATATCCAATATTTTTGAAGCATAACTGGATGTGATACACTTGAAATATCAACAAATAATTTCAAATCATCGGTTTACAAAATTGCTAACAATCACGTATAAAAATTAATCTTTAGAAATTTTAAAAATAATAATGGGCCTAAATGTGTTCCTTGAGGAATACCAGAATATGCATTAATTAGATTGTTAGAAAAGCAGGAACTAATTTTAACTACTAATTTTCTATTCATAAGAAAACTTAAAAAAAGTTGAAAAACTGAAATTTTTTATGAAACATGATGACATAGTTTATTATACAGAATCGTGTCAAAGATTTTGGCCAGAACACACTGTTTGACAATGGGCCTATCATTCAAAAAATTTGATTTATCACCAGATTTGAATATAGGAATCACACAACATTTTTTCTACTGATCTGTAAATTTGCCATATTTATATACATATTATTTTTAAAAATAAAGATGGAACTGATAGAATAGATAAAGAAACATCATCTTCTGATACTTCTACGACAAGGCTACTTAGAAATTGAGCACCTGACTGACACATGTATTGTTACTAGTCTAGAAAAACGACTCAATCAAGTTGCAAGATTCAATATTATTATGTGAAACACTATCGCCAAAAAAAATAAAGAGAATTCTTTCTTTTTTTATTTATAAAACTACAAAATGCAGAAGGATCAGAGCTAAGCCTAATTTCCATGTATAATATATACTGCTTATACAAATAGTAATTTTTAAAAATCAAATTCACGTCGAATTTGTTGAAAATATCCTAAATCTGCATTTTTTTATTTGTTTATATTTTTTTTACTTTGACGTTTTTTTAATTGTAAGCCTTCTATTAAACAAAGTTGGTGTCATAGAAGGTACCCTGAGATGGTGTCATAGAAGGCACCATCACATAAACCGCATAATCAGTTTTATCATGCACAAATTTAAGTATTTTACCAGAATCATTGCAATAGAAAATTGTTGACCAGTCAACAGACGCAAAAAATCATTTAATCCTGGATAATTTCCTTTTAAGAAAGACAAGACGCCTCTTTTTCGAAGAAATAAAATTCCAAATCTATCACCATTACCTTCTGATGCACAGTGTTCCTAAATATGGGATTCAAACATAAATTACAAGATTTTCTTAACATATTTGTTACAAAAAACAAATCAAGAATTCTTCCAATATCATTTTTAAAGTAGTTAATTTGATCGAAATCGTGAGAAAAGAAAAAATTAACTACGTCTTCATTTTTCATATCAAAATCACCCAAAAATATAACTTCTTGGATATTTAAACATAAATTGACAACATTATATAAATGTTTTTGATAAGCATCACTAGTACTTGTAGTAAGTATATACGATGCAATAAAAAATATTGATTTACCAAATGCATTAGATAATGTGATATTGGGATTTTGTTTAAAGGGTAATACACCAAATTTTATAGATAAGTACATGCTAATCTCGGTCTTATGATAACTAAACGGGGCTAGGTCTGACCATTAATCGATTTTTACCGAGTTCATCATACGAGTTATAAGTTTTGTGGGATATTTCTTAAAAATATCAATTTTTATATTTTTCTTAACCATAAAACAAAACAGCTGATTTTAGGCAAACAAAGCTATTTGCCTGCAAAAAAATATTTGCCTAATGTGACCACTCACGACCAAATATTTTCCTCTATTTTGGGCAAATAATTATTTGAGCTTACAAAACATTTGTAAAGGTGCGTTCAGACTACGCAAATATTTGACCAAATAAACGTAACCCCTAAATAATGCATAATTTTCCTTGTATAATTTTCATTAAGTTATACAATATATGATTTAGAATATAGTTAAATATATTAAATATTACTAATGTAATAAAACATAACTTAATTTTTTCTTTTATATATCATGTAAGATTGAATAAAACTTTCATAAAATTAGGGGTTACGTTTATTTGGTCAAATATTTGCGTAGTCTGAACGCACCTTAAGAGCAAACAGTGGCAAACAACAGTTGTTTCAGCAGTGATGTCAACTTTTAAAATTTAATTCAGTTATTTCTTAAAAAAAAGCTTTTTGTTTTCAAGAGAATTTGTTGTGCAACTTGTTAATATTCATAAAAAATTGGCTTTAAAGGAAACTGTTATCACAAAAAATCAATTAACCTGTTTTGAACCTATTTGGATTTTTTAAAGTTACTTTGGGAAAACGTGGCATTATCTCATAAAATGACCCATATAATGTTTATATTTACAACTGAATGTAAGCTGGATCCACTAGCTTCATTTCAATGTATATTTTGACCTCTTAACCACTTAAGGATCGGATATATTAGAAATTTTACCTTCAATATTAAGGTTTTTTTTTAAATATGTTGTTATTTCTATTTCTATAGTATAATAAATAATGGGATAATTTCAAATATGGTTATTAATGGGTTAATTTCCCTAAAAAAATTAGATACTTGATTTTCTATTGTACTAACTTACAAATGACTATATACATCCTGTCCTGAAAGGCTTAAGAGGTCAAAGTATACATTGAAATAAAGCTAGTGGACTTTGTTTTTATTCAGTTTCTTCGTGATATATGTCTACTTACGAGACAATTCCATATTTAAGAAAAAGCTCTATTACAAAACAAGTAAGAAAACTATCGTCGGTCTAGACCGACAATACGATACCCTATACCATGCGTTTAGAGACCCTATCTCTCAGACCCAACTAACTGAATATAGAAAATAAGCATAAACCAAATTTGAGTGGAATTTTTATTAATTTTTTTGGCTGCAGATATGAGAAAGTTCATATCGGATGATATATCTATATAGGGACTTGGTCCAAAAATGGACCGATCCTGATCATGTTTGGTAAAGTCTCTTGTATTTTGCAAAAATATATACAAACAAAATTTGAGAAGAATCAGTGCAATATTTTTGTTTTTTAATAGATTTAAGTGAAGATCGGGAAGCAGCTCTATATGGGGCCTATAACTAAGAGTTGTCCCATAGAGATCATTTTTGGACTACTGATTACTGGTTGTAATATATACATACAAACCCAATTTGACTAAGATTTGTATGATAATTTGGATCTTATGGCAATATATGTTGATTTCATAGGGGTCATTTGTATGGGGGCTAGGTCTGAACATGGACCGATTCTCGCCAATTTCAATAGCATTCATCCCATGGCCGATAAAAGATTAAATACCAAATTTCATCATAATATACTCATATTTGCGACCTTCAGTTTGATTACAAGCTTTACATGGACACACAGACGGACGGACGGACATCGTTAAATCGAATCAGATGGTGATTCTGATTCGATCGGTATAATTAAAGATGGGTGGAGGTCAAATATTTTTGGTTGTTACAAACAGCAGCACAAAGTCATTATACCCAAAACACATAGTGGTATAGGGTATAAATACAAAATTTTAAATAGGTTCATAATGGGTTATCGGATTTCAAATTTAAAAATATCGAGTAAAAGACACTCAAGTAAGTTTTTAAAATATATATATTGTGCTGAAATCCGATACTAAATAACAAAATTACATACAAGTTAATGGCAAAAGTTTGGAAGTCCATAACTCGGAAAATAGGCTCGATCGCCGAAAAAAATTATTTTCCTAGAACCGCAATAAAATGTTTTATAAGTGGTGAAAATTTGAAAACTCCACTTAAGCAAAATTTATTTTTAACTTTACCGTATTTATCATTTTAAAAACACAGAATTTACCACACTGTTACATTACTTAAAATAAACAGCTGTTTATTTTGTAAGCAAAGAAAAAAATAATTATAGTTAAAAATAATATTTAAATATAATATAACAGAAAACTTCCAAAACTATCACCGATGCGCTCCACAGCACAAAAGAAGAATCCTTTCCTCCTCGTGCCGCATTTGGAAATTTTTTATCAAATATATTTTTAATTTTTGACTGTTTGATCGAACAATTTTTTTAGTCAAATATTAGTTCTAGTGAGACCGCACGGCAAATATGTTTTCCTTGTTTTTATTTGCCACTATTTGGCAGTTGTTTGATCAAACAAAAAGAGGCAAATAAATGTGCCTAGTGTGACCACAAAACCAACTCTGTATTTATTTCAAAAAATTTTTGGCAAATACGAGAAAACAAGTTTGCGTCAAATATTTGACTAATGTGACCGCACCTTTACACGTAATTATTACATTTCAATAAATCTATAATATTAATAGGCTAGGCGATTTCTTGTGACTGATGTTTTGTTCTACCGTTTTATCCCGATTTTAACCAAACGTATATTACTTAAACGGTACTTCTTTTTGGCCGATTTGCAGATTTACAGATTTTAAAGTTTTTCCTTTATTTTGAGTAAATTGCATTTAAAGTTGCTACTAACACATACATAAAATTGTACAATGCTATGTGTGTGTTTATTAAATTTGTTAATATGGTTGTAATAAAAATGAATTTTTTTGTGTTGGTTTGCAAATTGGCTATAATTAAGATATAATTAAGATAAAATATAATACTCAAAAATAGAAAAGTGATGAATTTTTGATACAAAGTATTTAGAAAGAGTACATTTACAGAATATTTTACAAAATTCCCATTTTTCTGGTAATCCGCAAAAATTAACTCCTTGTCAAAATAGTTCTGGCAAAGGGATTTACTTAAATATTCATACGGTTAATCCGTAACATGTACTTAATATAACGTTAAAGTGCCAGATCAATTTTTTTTTTAAATTTTGTTAAAAAAATTTTTTTAAAACTTGAAAAAGGAGTTTTCGAAATTTTATCAAAAAAATTTCCCATTTTCGGGCTTAATGCGCAATAGGTTAACCACGTGGTAATAAAACAATACATGATATCTAACAAGTCCATTCAAGTATAGAGACCAAAAAAAAATTATGGCTTTAATCAATTTTTCAATGTTAAAAGAAATGCCATCAAATTTCATGACATAGTTTTTGATGTGTAAACATCTATACGCGCAGGGGGGGTAAATTTCTATTTCACAATACAATCACAAAAACAGCGTAACTCATATCGGTGTGAGCTGAAGCAGATAACGCTGTGTGACTTATGATTGTATTGGTGAAAAAATTATGATATAAAATGGTTTTTTTATGCCACTTTTTTAAAAGCGTCATCTATGTATCACTTATATACGTTTATATTGGGATATTTTTAACGTTTTACAGCAAAGGGTTGTTGAATTAGCTGAAACACACTTTGCTATAAGTGATACATAGATGACGCTTTCTGTTTGATTTTAAAAAATGACATAAAAAAATCTTTAATTACTAGATGTTTACACATCTTCCCTGTGATCGGACTCACATGATTTTTTTTTTTGCACAAAAGTGGTCTTGGGCATTTGCTATTTCTTGGCGAGATTTAATTCGATTGTGAAGTTTTATAGTTTTCTGAAAGGATAATTTAATAGTGATCCCGAATTATATAACAGCTTATCGGAAAAATTAAACTATAGAACGAAATTTTCGTAAAATCTGGAAAAAAAAAAGTCATATTTTCTCCATATAAACACACTTGAAATTTTCAATCGCGTTGAGGCACGACTAAATGTTTTTTGATTGGCCCAAAACTTTGAATTCCTCAGTTTTTTTTTTTTTTGCTATTCGCATATTTTTACGGGGTCAGACCAAGAGTTTGAACACTTTTTTTGATTAACGGCCACCCTAATATACATATATAGAACATATATAGAATATATGTATATTTTTAGTGTATTTTGATATTTGCAACAGTAGCAATTTGTAGCAGCATTTTGCGATGTTATAAAAATCGCAGAATATTGATATAGATTATAGGTATATATATATATATATATATATATATATATACATATATGTTTTATTTGATATATGTATGTATATGTAAATATTACACGCAAAAAATACATCAAAAGTTGTTGTTGTATTTTCTTTAAATAAATTAAAACATAACATTTTTTTTCGCTTAATTTACATTGTTTTTTTTTATTAACAACTACGTAGTTAAGCGTTATTTTCTTTAGATGTTGGTGAATTTTTACTCCCTTTATATCAACTCGTAGTATCTGCTTGTCGACAAAATTTTTGATTGATTTATAACACCTTTCCCGTGATCCACCCGATCTGAAACTTTGCACACAAGCTCGTGGCGATACCAAAATTATCTAACAATTTTTTTGGTGATGCCAAAACAATGGAAACTTTAAAATTTTTCTACCAGAATTGATAAAAAAAAAATGTAAAATGGGTTAGTTTTTATTATATTATTTCCACAACGACCACGAAAACAACAAGTCCAGCTATGACAATAATACAACATTTAGAATAACAACAAGAACAATACAGAAACATATATTTTTCAATTTTTTTTATTTCTTCAGTGGTTTCTCGGGACCTATTAAAATGATTTTCTGATTTTTTAAACAGAAACCTTCTCATGATCGTGACAAGAACAACATAAACAAATTATATTTTTTCAAGACATTTTTTACTTCTTCATTCAATTCTCGGGACCTAATCAACCGATTTGGACGATTTTAAATAGCAAACCTTTCAGGATGTTAGTGAACCATTTTTTTATTCCAACGAGCACTCTAGCTGGCCGATTGAAGTCGTAATCGTGATTTCCCAAGACGGGCAGACGGACATCGCTATATCAACTCCGCTTGTTATAAGGTTCACAAATATATATATATTATAGGGTTCAAAATTTTTTTTCTAATTATTACAAACGGAATGACAAACTTATATTTACTCTCTGCACACTGGGGTGAAGGGTATTATAAATTATAAATTCTGTGTACAAATAATTTATTTCTTAATATTTTTTTATTTTACATTTATTTTTAATTAAATGAACTTTGGCTTAACTTCACAAACATTACTGATCTTAATTTTTCATCAGACAAGCTACACCATTGGTCATCCAAAATAAGTGTCTACAGATACTTGTGTGACTGGGATAGCATGGATAAAATACGCTAATTGTTTTGGAAAAGCCGTATTGTACTTTTGTTCATGACAGTAATTCAGAAAATTTATATCCACATCCTCTTTTGGGGGTCTGTTATTCTCGAATTTACTAACAATATCAAAAACGGCAAAAAATTTACATTATTAACTTTCGGCTAGCTCTAAAAATTGGTAGATATTAACATTTCAACTATATATTGACGCATAAGCATATAAAAACTACCAGCTAGTGTACAAAATACAAAGCAAAATAAATATTATTGAGAAGTAGCAAACACAAGAGCACATTTTTCCCTCCCGATTGACTAACAAAATGTCAGATACCTAAAATCAAGGTTCAGAAAATACACACATGAAACACACAATGTTCTGTTCAAAAGCGGCCAACACATATCTTTATTTTCATATCAATTATGTGCGTTTCTAAATTTTCTACGGTGCCCAACACAACCATGACTGTGTTCGTTTTAATATTTCGTTATTTACACGAACATTTTTGTATCACATACTTTTTGTTTCAATCACACATAAAGCACACATTTTTGAGTGTTGCTTTATTTGAAGTTCATGTTCTGGTACGTGTAGTGAAAAAAAACACAGAACATGTACAATAAACAGGTTCGAGTTCAGTTATATTTTAAGTCGTGTTGTGGCTCGTGTAGTGAGAAAAAACAGAACATGTACAATAAACAGGTTCGAGTTCAGTTATATTTTAAACACGACTTAAACACGACTTAAAATATAACTGAACTCGAACCTGTTTATTGTACATGTTCTGTTTTTTCTTACTACACGAGCCACAACACGACTTAAAATATAACTGAACTCGAACCTGTTTATTGTACATGTTCTGTGTTTTTTTCAGTACACGTACCAGAACATGAACATCAAATAAAGCAACACTCAAAAATGTGTGCTTTATGTGTGATTGAAACAAAAAGTATGTGATACAAAAATGTTCGTGTAAATAACGAAATATTAAAACGAACACAGTCATGGTTGTGTTGGGCACCGAAGAAAATTTAAAAACAAACATAATTGGTATGAAAATAAAAATATGTGTGTGTTGGTCTAAGTTATGTTTGTTTACATATATGTACGAGTTTTTTATTCAGTGTGTGTTTTTTTCTGAACTCTGCCTAAAATATCTACACTGCACTATGGTCAATTTCGGCCAAAAATTTATATCTTCTTTGTTTCTTTATGTAACTAGTTGAAATTTGGTGTGCAAGTAAAGTATACTATATTTGACCATATACCAATTTCGGCACGATGTATATAGGGGTTGGCCAATAAAGTATGGACTATTTAAAAAAAAATAAACATATCATTTGAAATTCTTATAAATATGTTATGTTATTATATAAAATAATATATCTAAAAGCTTTCCAACTATATAAATTTCATCAAGATCGTCTTATTTCTGAAGACAGATACGAATATCAGTAAAATATTTTTTTTCTTGCATATAAACTACAAAATTACGAAAATCAGATTATAACAACACTACTGACGGAAATAACGACCATTTTAGTTGATCCCTTTAAAATTGTTATAAAAATTACTACGTTTATAAAGGTCCGAGTTTTCCAATCCTTTCAAGATCTTCATAGCCGTTTTCCACTATATTCCCTACTTCTAAAATTAACTCTCATATTAAAAGTATTTTTTTTTTAAATTTTATTTATTTTATACTACAGTATATAAGTATGTAGATACAGAGATATTTTAAATTGTTAGTCTAATCTTAGCAAATAAGATCTAAGGCTTCTTCGAACATCTCTTGTTCTTTTTTTTCATTCTTTATTCTAATAATACTTATTAATAGATCTGACGATATAAGTAAAGAATGAATGACGTCTTTGTTGTTCAATTTTCTTGATAATGTTCTGCTGTGATTGAGTCTGGCCGATTTGAAAATTTTGTTTGAAGCATCTTGAGCTTCTTCTGTTAATGATCCTATTGGGATTCCAATATGTTCCACAATATCTGCACCATGTATTAATACTTTATGAACAGTCGGAGGCATCTTGTACCATGTATAAAGGCTCACATAAAGTTCAGCAGTTTCATAACAAAAGTTTTTATACCCTATACCACTATGTGGTTTGGGTATAATGACTTTGTGCTGCTGGTTGTAACAACCAAAAATATTTGACCTACACCCATCTTTAATTATACCGATGGAATCAGAATCACTATCTGATTCGATTTAACCATGTCCGTCCGTCCGTCCGTCCGTCCGTCTGTGTGTCCATGTAAAGCTTGTAATCAAACTGCAGGTCGCAAATATGAATATATTTCGACGAAATTTGGTATTTGATCTTTTGTCGGCCATGGGATGAACGCCATTGAAATTGGTGAGAATCGGTCCATGTTCAGACCTAATACAAATGACCCCTATGAAATCAACATATATTGCCATAAGATCCAAATTATCATACAAATCTTAGTCAAATTGGGTTTGTATGTATTTATTACATCCATTAATCAGTAGTCCAAAAATGATCCCTATTTGACAACTCTTAGTCATAGGCCCCATATAGAGCTGCTTTCCGATCTTCACTTAAATCTATTAAAAAACAAAAATATTGCACTGATTCTTCTCAAATTTTGTTTGTATATATTTTTGCAAAATACAAGAGACTTTACCAAACATGGTCAGGATCGGTCCATTTTTGGGCCTAGTCCCCATATAGATATAGCATCCGATATGAACTTTTTCATATCTGCAGCCGAAAAAATTAATAAAAATCCCACTCAAATTTGGTTTATGCTTATTTTCTATATCCAGTTAGTTGGGCCTGAGAGATAGGGTCTCTAAACGCATGTATAGGGTATCGTATAGTCGGTCTAGACCGACTATAATTTTCTTACTTGTTTAATCTTGTTTTATTAATTTCGTGTCCCGAAGCCAGTACTTGTAATATACATGCAAACCTTTTTACTAAATATACGTCAATGTTTAATATTTTTGCAACTATACTAAAATTTTTAAACAATGTTCGTGCTACATTTCCATTGTTGGAATTAGCTGAATCAGGTCTTACCGCATCTTTATTTATTCCCAGTTCTTTTTAATTTCAGTTTGAATTTGTCTTTTTCTGGTTGCTTTTAAAATCTTATTTTCTTTTGATGCAAATGACATTTTAAAATCATATTATAAGCAATATGGAGAAGACACTCCATAAAGCGTATCCAACAATGTAAAGTGCTCAATACAAATTTGTAGTTGTTTACTATAGGTTGCAATGATTTAACATATGACAGGTTATTCATATTATTTGGATTTGCATTACATATATTGCAAGACCTGGTTGACGGCTGTTGTGTAAGGATATTTATAACTTTTCCATCAACCATAGTATATAAGAGAGAATATTGGATCACAAGTTTGCGAGAATCTTCAAATTCAATTTCGGTAGGCAATAATTATTTTATTTGTTCCGTAATGTTTTTATATTCTTTTTCCACAACTTCCTTACTTTCTTTAATGAATTCAAACTGTAGAGGCCTGCAAAACCGAATGGAGCCAGGTTTCTCGTTTTTCCAAATAATTTTGCTACTTGTTACTGAAATTAACTGAAGGGGAACAAATGCTATCATAAATATAGCCTTTTCATCAACATTTGTTTGCTCTTCTTCATTTTCCCACCTTTGATTAAAAATCTGTTGACCAGTTGATCCATCCATGGCCCATTTTCCAATTAACTCAAATTTTGTTTCACTTATATCTTTAAAATCAGCCTCAATTGATACGAAAATTCTATTGGAAGTATGATCCAATAGCGCTTGAAGTTTTATAGAAGCCACCTTTTCATTAATGCTTATATCTTCTGGATAGCAGTCTTTTTTTCTGTTTAGGATTTCAGGATAAGATGGATAATATATATAGCTCCAAACAACAATTCATTGTATGATCTTAAATTATTTTATTTTGCTTTTGTCAGTTGCAAATCCATAAACATAGCTAAAGCCCCATTATTTAATAGAATGTTTGTATCTACTGCATTACACTTTATTTTACTTAGTTTCTGCGAAGCCTTGTGAACTAGAGATGACTCATATAGATTGCATATTTCAGTAATTTTTCTTCGTTTGCTTCTCTCTGAACATTCATTAAAAGAGATTGTGGGCCTTCCTCTATTGGATTGATTACTAGTTCCAGCATCCTTAAAAAACCATTATTAACAAAAGTTCTTCACAATTATTAGACTTATTTACTTACACAACCTTCATGCTCCAAGTAATTAAAACTTAATTTTAACCATTGTGATTCACGTGCTTCAAAAACTGGCTTATACTTTTTACATAACGTCCACTTTTTTTTACCAGTTGCTATTAAATCAAGCAATTTTCCTTTTAATACATCCACTTTAAAAATTTTGTTTCAACGTTCCTCTATAAATTTTTCCATTATTGATGTTAATTCATCCATTCTTTTAGTTGGGTGAATAAAATAAAAATTAAAAAGCTCCCCGTTTGTGAATAACGTAGTCACTAAAATTGCTCTTGTTAATAGGTTGGAAAATCTTGGACGCTGAATTTTTTGATACTTCTGATATTTAGGAGTATTTAGAAATATAAAGTATCAACCTCTAAAAAGTCCTAAAAAAATTTCCAGGACTATCAAAACTTTGGTATGAGATTTTTCCAGTTATGGAAGGAAGCAATTAATCACCACTCAATAAATATACAAAAACTATACTTTTTTATCTCAAACTTACACATTATGATAACTAAAAAAAACACATTTTTCAAATTGTGTAGCAATTATATAAAAAAAAATTTAAGTAAAAAGCATAGCCCTCTTTGAATAAAAAGTATATAATAGAATTTTTCAGAAGTAAATATGAGTTAAAAAAAATAAGTTAATTTTTGAATGATTAATTGTAACAAAGTAAATTTTTAATAACAAGAAGAACAATTAAATCATATGACTTAAAGTGTAGACTTTAATTTGGCATAACAATTTTATCAAAAACAATATTTTTATTTTTTTGATTTTTGGCCAAAATTGAGCATAGTGCACTGTCTCTTAACGAGCACAACTGATATTTATTTACACTCATTATAATTTGCTTATCATTCCCTTAGTTAAAGGATTTTAAAGAAAACTTTAGATTTATTAATGACAGAAATCAAAATTCATAACAAATATATGAAAAGTAACTAGGCTTATTTATAACCTTGCTTAAATATAATTAAACATAATATCTCCATTGATCAAAGATAACTACATGTGTGCTTTACATATTTTTGCATAGATTACAAAAGGAGCAAAATTAAAAAAAAACAAGTAAGAAAATTATAGTCGGCCTAGACCGACTTTACGATACCCTATACCATGCGCTTAGATACCCTATCTCTTATGACCAACTAATTGGATATAGAAAATAAGCATAAACCAAATTTGAGTGGCATCTTTATTAATTTTTTTGGCTGCAGATATGAAAAAGTTAATATCGAATGCTATGTCTATATGGGGACTAGGTCCAAAAATAGACCGATCTTGACCATGGTTGGTAAAGTCTCTTGTATTTTGCGAAAATATATTCAAACAAAATTTGAGAAGAATCAGTGCAATATCTTTGTTTTTTGATAGATTTAAGTGAAGATCGGGGAGCAGCCCTATATGGAGCCTATGATTAAGAGTTGTCCCATAGAGATCGTTTTTGGACTATTCAATTATGGATGTAATAAACGCATACAAACCCAATTTGACTAAGATCTATACGACAATTTGGATCTTATGGCAATTTATGTCGATTTTATAGGGGTCATTTGTATGGGGGCTAGATCTGAAAAAGGACCGATTCTCACCAATTTCAACAGCGTTCATCCCACGGCCAATGAAAGCTTATATACCAAATTTCGTCAAAACATATTCATATTTGCGACCTGCAGCTTGATTACAAGGTTTACATGGACACACAGACGGACGGACGGACGGACATAGTTAAATAGATTCAAAATGTGATTCTGATTCGATCGGTATTATAAAAGATTGGTCTAGGTCAAATATTTTTGGTTGTTACAAACAGCAGCACAAAGTCATTATACCCAAACCACATAGTGGTATAGGGTATTAAAATGAAAAATGAAAAACGAAAAATGAAAAATAAAAAGTGAAAAATTAAAAATGAAAAACGTAATATGAAAAATTAAAAAAAAAATGATAAAAGAAAAATAAAAAATTAAGAATAAAAATGAAAAATATAAAATAAAAAACGAAAAATGAAAAATAAAAAATTAAAAATGAAAAATAAAAAATTAAAAAAAAACAAGTAAGAAAATTATAGTCGGTCTAGACCGACTATAGGATACCCTATACCATGCGCTTAGAGACCCTATCTCTCAGGCCCAACTAACTGGATATAGAAAATAAGCATAAACCAAATTTGAGTTGGATTTTTATTAATTTTTTCGGCTGCAGATATGAAAAAGTTCATATCGGATGCTATATCTATATGGGGACTAGGCCCAAAAATGGACCGATTCTGACCATGTTTGGTAAAGTCTCTTGTATTTTGCAAAAATATATACAAACAAAATTTGAGAAGAATCAGTGCAATATTTTTGTTTTTTGATAGATTTAAGTGAAGATCGGGAAGCAGTTCTATATGGGGCCTATGACTAAGAGTTGTCCAATAGGGATCATTTTTGGACTACTGATTAATGGATGTAATATATACATACAAACCCAATTTGACTAAGATTTGTATGATAATTTGGATCTTATGGCAATATATGTTGATTTCATAGGGGTCATTTGTATGGGGGCTATGTCTGAACATGGACCGATTCTCACCAATTTCAATAGCGTTCATTCCATGGCCAATGAAAGATCAAATACCAAATTTAGTCAAAATATATTCATATTTGCGACCTGCAGTTTGATTACAAGCATTACATGGACACACAGACGGACGGACGGACGGACGGACATCGTTAAATCGAATCAGATAGTGATTCTGATTCGATCGGTATAATTAAAGATAGGTGTAGGTCAAATATTTTTGGTTGTTACAAACAGCAGCACAAAGTCATTATACCCAAACCATATAGTGGTATAGGGTATAATAATAAAAAGGAAAAATTAAAAATTAAAATTAAAAAATGAATAATAAAAAATTAAAGCTAAAAATTTAAAAATAAAAAATTAAGCATAAAAAAATATGAAATGAAAAATGAAAAACTAAAATTAAAAATGAAAAATGAAAAATAAAAAATGAAAAATGGAAAATAAAAAATGAAAAATGAAAAATAAAAAAAATGAAAAATTAAAAAAAAAAATTAAAAATAAAAAATAAAAAACGAAAAATTAAATTAACCGGTTAAAATAATAAATAATAATAAATATTTTTATATTAACAGATCACCTGCATTTGATTGCTATAAGTGAAACGCTTTCTATTTGATTTTAAGAAAGTGCTATAAAAGAAATCTTTAATTACTAAATGTTTATACATCAAAGTTCACAGCAAGTCTATCGACCAAGTTTTAGATCGATAAGGGCAAATGCGTTTTAAATCACTCCGTGACTGTGCGTGTCTATGCGTGACTGCGCGTGCCTATGCCGAAGTTGATCTTTCTTTACAGCAATTATATCGACCAAGTTTCAGATCGGTCGGATGAGAGTAAATGACATTTGGATCACTCCGCGATTGTGCGTGCACGTGCGTGACTGCACATGTCGAAGTCATAGTTAATCTTTTCTTCACAACAAGTGTATGGACCAAGTTTGATATCGATCGGATGAGGGGAAATGACATATAGATCACTCCGTGACTGTGCGTGACTACTCCAAAATTAATCTGTAGTCACGACAAGACTATGGGTCAAGTTTCAGATCAATTCGATAATGGGGCATGGGGTCCACCAATGGCAGACAGACAGACAGACAGAGAGTATGAGTTAAAAGAAAGAGTTTAATAAAAATAATGTAAAAAATTTTTGGATAGCTTCTATAATTTTTTACCGAACACCAGGTTTGATTTAATTTTATATATGTACGTCACTATTTTCCTTTAATTATTTTGATATTTATTTCTGGAACAAATTTTTTTTCGTAAAAACATCTTATAAAATGTTAATTTAATTGATGAAACTGTTTATAATAAATAAATAAACTGAAGTTAATTGTTCTTTTAATTATTTATTTTTTCCAGGTACTCTTTATAAAATAGGTGATGTTTTACCGCAGGATACCGGTAATTGTTTACAATGTATTTGCATTGATGGCTCAACTTCGGATGATACACCGCGTGTAACCTGTAGTCCACACAATTGTCCGCCCCTGGTATTGCCGGATCTATTTGATGCTACGGGTTACTAAAACCTTACAACAGCCACAACAATAACAATAACTCTTACATATATGCTGGCATGTATACAATAAAAAGCCACAAATATTCATGCCACAAATTCATACATCCGCATCATCAATATTTGTTAAGTTAAAAAACAAAAACGTCAGCCACGCCAATAATCGTTAACAACTCCAGCTATAATATTTTACAGCATATACACTACAACAACCCAATTCGAAACTGGAATTTGTGAAAAGAGAGGACAGTCACCACAATAAGGTACAGACACAGTTGCAAACATTTTAGCGACATTATGTGTATGAGAGCATGCATTTAATAGCAAAGAAAGCAAAAATAATCAATGATTTATTGATAAATATTTTTGTTTGTTTTAGCAATTTGTCTTTACTTTATTGTCAAAACGAAAGCATTTGGCATTTTAACTTTAGAACAAGAAGGAAGTAGAAATATGCTCGTGCTTACATATATTTTCATCATAAATTTAAATATCATAAAAATATGTGCTTTTTATTTTGGCAGTTATAAATTAAATAATTCCTGCAAGTGATTTATGTTTCAAAAAATATCTCCTTTAAGAAATTATTTCTAGTAATAATTTTTATTCGAATCAAATAATTAATTTGTATTATATTCCATTCAAAACCCAAAACCCAACTATTATGCTGTTGTTATATTATAAATGACAATGGTTTTCAAATCTGTCAAGATGAAAGTTTCTTTTATGAAATAAATCTTGTTTAAATACAATCACACATGCCTTTGGAAAAAAAACTCCTTAGTGTTTTATGTCCATGTCTGAATCTTTTTTACAGTTAAGGAAACATTTTTAATAAGGCACGTTAATACAGTAGGGAAAACTATTAGAGATTGAGGAAAATTGGGTTTTTTCTATTTTGGGGCTAAAAAAGACTAACGATAATTTTTTCACATCAACTATATTATTTGATGGTTGCCATATCAATTTATAAATAAGAAAATTCGAATTATAACAATTGTGTACCCAACTCATCACCATGCAGGACGATGTTAGTTATGTGAAAAATAATAGGAACAATAAAAGCAGCACATACGTTTGATGCTAAAGCAAGTGGTATGAGAGAATTGATTAGCAGAATTAATTGTTTGCTTACAACACATTGCAACAGTCTTTCTGTGTGGTAAGGAATTCTAAGTCAAGTTTTAAATAGTAGGCCAGCATAGTAAAACTGGCAAAGGGTTTGTCGTTCTCAGGCCAAACATTGACCTTTTATATTTTTTTCCTATCTCGATATTTATTTTTTCAGTTTTTCAACTACAACTCAAGAACCATGGTGATTTTTCAATTCATTCTTCACAAATAGCTTCAGCAACTCAACTTTTAATAATTTTGTCGATAAAGTCTTCGGAAATTGTAATTTTCCCCTTTTTTGTAATCAATATTTTGCATAATATAATGGATTCGGGACGTATAATTATTATTTATTATAGAAAACATATAGAAAACATATGTTTTTTTGGGTTTAGAACAAAATAAAACTAAAATAAATAAAAAAATTATAGTCAGTCTAGTCTTTTATAAAATTGGTTTTAGGTCTAGCTAATTGGGTATAGAAAATAGACATAAACCAAATCTGAATGCAATTTTTATTAGTTTTTTTGCTTGCAGATTTGTTGCTAGGTTTTCTAATACTTTGTTGGGGACCCTTTGTTACTCGAGAATGCTTAGCATAATCTAGGTATTGACTCAATCAAGTTTTAATAGACTGATACCGGTTTCGCGTTACGGGAAGCAATACTAATTTTCCAAAGCCCACCACTGTTTCCAAAAATTTTCTATTTGATTTAGAGCCGGAGATTATTGTGACCCTCTACGATAATGAGTGGTCACCACCATGTTTAATGTTTTGAATAGTTAAGGTAGGGTTGTACGCTGTGATGAGCATTTCGACCTGAGTTAAACAAATTAATTTTGGTTTTGTCAGACCAAAGCATATTATGTAATTTTTCTTTATGGCAATTGAAATGCTTTTCAGCAAATTTCAATATATGTATGCTGTACATTCCTACTAGACAACAATGTGGTTTTATAAGGCTTCGATGTTTAAGGTTTTCACGAATATTTTGCGGATTGTTGATGTACTATCTGTATCAATACTTATGTTGTTTCTTATCAGCTTGGAAGAGGTAAAGGTATTTTTTTCACAGCACACAATGCTTCTTTTCACTCTAAGTGTAATTTTCGTAATTTTTCTTTTTGTTGCGTACCTATAGTACTTATCAAGCCTTTTCTTGGTTTGAGTAATAATAAAAATATTGTTCTATGAGTACCCGAAATTCACTGAATGTTATCTGCTTTGAATAGCTGGCAACAAAAGAAGTTTTAAACGAAATTACCGATCTTAAAAAATTTGACAGTAAATTGTTGAGAGCTTAAATTATTTTTTTTTTTGGTAAAATTAATTGTTTTGTATAAATATTTTAAGTTTTTCAGGAATAAGCGCTATTCACTGAACTGGACACTGGGCATTTCCAGTAAATATTGTTATAATAACGCGACTGGCTTTATACTCTTTATCACTCTCTTCGCCACAGCCCAATATCTTTCTACAAGCTTTCGCGCTGGATAGTTGAGTGGATTAGCATCCGTCGCACAATGGGTTGAATGATAATCAAAATGAGGATTAATTCAGGGAAGCCATTTAAAAAACAAAATGTTTTTTTACAAGTTATTATAAGTGTATTTAAAACTACCATTTGGGAAAAAAAATAATTTTTTTTTTTAAATTTGACTTGTTAAGCGTTTTTTTGCTTTTTGGGAAAAATTAAGTTGGTTCATAACTTTTCGTACAACTTTGGATTCTAAAGACATATATTGATGAATCAAATTGCAAACAATATTGTTCTTAATGTTCTATTAAAAAAAAACATATAAAACAAGTAAGAGTGTTAAATTCGGCTGGGCCGAAACTTTGATACCCTCCACGTTTTCCGATTTCAATTTTAATTTTTTTTTTTATCATTTTCCATTTTTCACTTTTCAATTTTCATCTTTCGTTTTTCATTTTTAGTTTTTCATTTTTAATTTCTCATTTACATTTTTCATTTTCCATTTTTCATTTTTCATTTTTCATTTTCCACTTTTCATTTTTCAAATTTCATTTTTAATTTTTCATTTTCATTTTTCAATTTTCATTTTTCATTTTTCATTTTTCATTTTCCGTTTTCCATTTCACTTTCATTTTTCATTTTCCGTTTTCCATTTCACTTTCATTTTTCATTTTTCATTTTCCAATTTTCATTTTTCATTTTTAATTTTCCATTTCTAATTTTTCGTTTTCCGTTTTCCATTTTTCATTTTTCATTTTCCATTCTCCATTTCTCATTTTCCATTTTTAAATTTTCATTTTTCATTTTCCATTTTCCATTTTCCATTTTTCATTTTTCATTTTCCATTTTCCATTTATCATTTATCATTTTTCATTTTCCATTTCCCAATTATCATTTTTCATTTTTAGTTTTCCATTTCTAATTTTTCGTTTTCCATTTTTCATTTTTCATTTTCCATTTTTCAATTTTAATTTTTCATTTTTCATTTTCCATTTTTCAATTTTCATTTTTAATTTTTCATTTTCCATTTTCCAATTTTCATTTTTCATTTTTAATTTTCCATTTATAATTTTTCGTTTTCCGTTTTCCATTTTTCATTTTTCATTTTCCATTTTTCAATTTTAATTTCTCATTTTTCATTTTTAATTTTTCACTTTCCATTTTTCATTTTTCATTTTCCATTTTCCATTTATCATTTATCATTTTTCATTTTCCATTTTCCAATTTTCATTTTTCATTTTTAATTTTCCATTTCTAATTTTTCGTTTTCCGTTTTCCATTTTTCATTTTTCATTTTCCATTTTTCAATTTTAATTTTTCATTTTTCATTTTCCATTTTTCAATTTTCATTTTTAATTTTTCATTTTCCATTCTCCATTTCTCATTTTCCATTTTTATTTTTTCATTTTTCATTTTCCATTTTCCATTTTCAATTTTTCATTTTTCATTTTCCACTTTTCATAATCCATTTTTAATTTTTCATATTTATTTTTCATTTTCCATTTTTCATTTTCCATTTTTCACTTTCCATTTTTCATTTTCCTTTTTCCGTTTTTCATTTTCCATTTTCCAATTTTCATTTTTCTTTTTCAATTTTCTATTTTCCATTTTTAATTTTTCGTTTTCCGTTTTCCATTTTTCATTTTCGATTTTTCAATTTTTATTTTTCATTTTCCATTTTTCATTTTTCATTTTTCAATTTTAATTTTTCATTTTTCATTTTTCATTTTTCATATTCCATTTTTCATTTTCCATTTTTAATTTTTAATTTTTCATTTTCCACTTTTCATTTTCCACTTTTCATTTTCCATTTTTCATTTTCCATTTTTCATTTTGCATTTTTCATTTTTCATATTTCATTTTCCACTTTTCATTTTCCATTTTGCATTTTTCATTTTCATTTTTAATTTTTCAATTTTCAATTTTCATTTTTCATTTTTCATTTTTCATTTTTCATTTTCCATTTTCCATTTTTCATTTTTCATTTTTCAAACGGAATGACAAACCTATATATACCCTCTCCCACTGAGGTGTGGAGGGTAAAAAAATATATGTTTTTATATTATACTAAATTTAATATCAACTATTTGAATTTTTATTTATTTTTTTTTTATTTTGTTTATAACTTTATAGCTGATCCTTGTGTTTGTTGTGTGATTATTTAGTCTGGCTTTAGGTCATCTACGTGTTTTATAAAAAACAGAAACTCAATAAAATTAAATTTTTTGATTTGTTTTTTTAAATAATTCTCTCTATTCTTTCCGATATTCCGACTAGCTTCGCTCAACTCAACTTGAGTTGAAAGAAGATAGCCGACAGAAACGACAGTGAAGCTAATCGAAATATCGGAAAGAATAGAGAATTAAAAAAAAAAAAAAAAACAAATCAAGAAATTTAATTTTATTGAGTTTTTGTTTATTTTTTTATTTTTTTATTAACTATGCTCCATATCAACAAAATTTTCAGTTTTGCAATCACCATTATATCATATTTCACACTCATCATAATCATCATCACTTTCATAGTCATCATTAACCTCTTGTTCACTTGTTGTGTTTGGCAAAATTATAAAATCTAGTGCCTCTTGTGGTATATGATGAATTTTTTCTTGTAACTTTTACTTTTGGCGGTAAGTAATGGATCTGAACTGAGTAGAAACCTATTTAATATGTCTTCATTTGACTTCTCCCGGTTGCATTTACGCGCATAGTGTTCTCCATAATTTTTAAAATCTTTGTTTCGATCATCTTGAGCTTCCTCAGATAGTTGGCCAATTGCAATAATGTATCTGATACTATTTCTGACCCGTGAGTAAAGAATTTATGTAATGTGGGAGGCATATAAAACCAATGGTAGAGCTTAACGAAATGCCTGGCCGTCTTTTGAGTATAGCTTCTAAACTTTTCAACTTCAATCTCATGTCCACACGATACAACAATAAGTATCGCATGCATTCGTTCTAATAACCCTTTTTCTACTTTTGTAATTTGTGCAGAAACAACATCACTCTGAAAAAACGTCTGGCAGTATTGCCATCGCTAAAATTTCTAAGGCCTGGCTACGGTTGATCAAAAATCAGTGCAGTTTTCTCTCTAAACTCTTTCTGAATCCATAATTTTGTAGCTGAAACAAGTTTTTTATCATCGTCAGATCTAGCCTGCCATTTTTTTATTGGAAGTTTGTATGACAAGTGAAGAAGACATTCAAAAAATCGTATCCAGCCATAAAGGATAGACCAAAGTGTAAAGATTCTGTATTTACTTCTTTACAAATCATTCTATCAAGTGAATTTAAATCTTTACTTGTTGCACCACAATTATCACCAATATTAGTTTGTGGTTATTTTTTATGGATCGTTGTCCAAATAAAACCATAGAATCTAAAAGTGGTTCAATTTCGATTCCTACACGTTCTTTTTTAAGTTTTGCAATGAACAATTAACAATTGTTGACTATTGCTTTTGTAACATATTTTGATTTGAAACTAGGAATTTTTGCAAATGAATGCAAAAATTTTTTTTTATCCACAAGCTGAAGCCCGTTGGTGATTTACTATGGATACAGTTTTCCGCAATATCGCCCAATAACACTTTGAAACTCTGTATTTATTTCAAAAATATCCATTTATTGGGATAATATTCAAAAAAAAAATTTAAAAATATTTCTTAAAGATTTTTCAAAAAAAAAAAAAAGATTATCAAGCAATACCTAAAGTTGAAGCTTTCATTTAAAAAAAAAGTTTTGATTTTAGAACAAACAACCAAAAAAATATACTTGAAATTCGTAGTTTTTACTTTTTACCACTTTTCACTTAATTAGCGAAAATTATTGAGCATTGAGAGAGTATAACAAAAAAAGTAAACAACGTGGATGGTGAGTTTTATTTGCTTTAACCCGGTACCAAACTTATAACAATGCATTAACTTCATCTAATTAATCCCCCAATGTGAGTCGCTACGAAATTGACACAAAGTTTTTTGTAGCTATCGCAGCACAGTGGCTGAAAATCGTTGTTCATTGGCCAAAATTCTGTAACTTTTGAACCGATCAAAATATTTAAGTAATTATTTTTTAATGGATAGATATTTAGTTCAGCTTGACTCAGTCCTAATTACATTAAAATTGATTGAGGACTTTTTGAGGAATTCTAGGTCAAATTTGAACTTTTGATTTTTTTTACCTTTTAGAGTGAAATATGAGTTTATTATTTTTTATTTATTAAAAAAATTAATATTTGGATTTTAATAATAATTATAAAAATTTTTTGTAATAATGGGATTTTTTTAATGTTAAACTCCAAAAATTTTTACACTAAAATTAAAAAAAATAATAAAATCAACTGGAGATTTTGCTCTTATTACTGAAAAATTAAAAATTTTTTGTTGTCAAATTTGCAAATTTGTTTACACTCAAAGAATATTTGCACTTAAAAAAAAAACGTTAATAATATTATCTAAAAATCTTGCTATTACTACAGAAAAATTTATTATTTTTGCTGTCAAATTTGATAATTTTAAAAAACATTTTAAAAATAAAAACTGCAATAGATCTTACTTGCATTTGTAACAATGGTAGGTTTTGAACTTTTTGATACAAATTATACCATGAACATATCTGAGTCCGAAATATTTTCGCATACTTCTTGTTTGTATTGTTTCTGTCCCATCACATCCCCATTTACAAAAAAGAATTAACTTTGTGTTTCCATATTGAGTTATCGTTTTATTGATTGAAGCAAGCGTTCGAATACATATTTAAGCCTTTTCAATCGCACGAAATCTGAGCTGAATATATTGCCGTTTTGTTAATTTCAAATCCAGAAATGCCTAATGCCTCCTCATTTGTGAACTGTTTTGCATCGCTCGGAGTTGGTATATTTTTAAGAATCCATTTTGTTCTCACTGGACTAGCTTTAACAACCTTTTCAATGATATCAACTTTTGTTAATTGGTTCTGTATCGTAATTGATGTAGGAAAGATTCTTTCATATTTGTACAATCAATTTCATTGTTAACATCTTCAAAATTCCGCCTCTTAGATCTATCGCTGCAGTTGTCCAATGATTTGCGTGGTCTTCCAGCCTTACCTTGCTTTGCTGTTTCTGCAACGACAGTAAGTTGGCCTTCTAACCAGTTTGCACTTTTTATGTAAAAATTTTGTTTACTGTAGCTAACTTCTTTGTAGCGTTTTTCTAGCTTTCTTTGACGAAATTATGTAATTGGTCTTGTATTTCGGTGCTTCACGAATTTAAGTTTAATTTTATTTTAACGTAACTAAGAACATCTTCCTGGTTTTTGTTTCTAAAATACTCTTTGGCTAGTTTTTTATAAATGAAGCTCTCCATATTTATCTAAATATTTTTATTTGCGACTATTATTAATGAAATATATATTAGAGCAATTGAGTTTGTATTCAAATGTCGCTTTCTTATAAGCCTTCTCATAAGCCATCAGATTATGTTTCTAGGTAAAATAAAAAGGTTAGAAAATGGCATTAGTGCATTACTACCTAAAATTATATATAAAAAGCACTATACAAATGAATTGCCTCTGTGTACTTTCTTTGCTACGGCTTTTGATTACTGATGAGGGTTGGTGACTCTTCCCGAAACAACTGTATAACCTGTCATGCAGAATATAGATGAATTTTTGAAACAAATATGACAATGTTTTTTGCTTTATTTAAAGTAAAAACATTTGATCTTGAGCCTGAACAATTTCAAACTCAATCATTAAATTGATAAAGATCGAAAATAAGATTTTTTTTTTATATAAAAAATAATAAAATTGAAAATAATAAATTTTATATTATTTTTGAGAAGAACGGATCAGAATTCTTCAAGGATATTTACGAAAAACAAAAAAATTCTTAATAATTTGAAAACATTGTCCGTTTTTATTTTACTTTAACCTTCATCTCACCCTCAAAAAAACTTACGTTGTTTACCCTCGTGTGTCGTTTTCCACACATACGGGATGTCTACATATTTTGCACTAGCAACATATATTTTTTTTATTTAAAATCATGATTTACCATCAATAACACATACAAGCAGATTCCAGCCCTCGAAATTCGAGTGCAAATTCCAGGAAATTTTATTTTTTTTAATTAAATAAAGACCATAAGGGTATGCTAATCGATTATATCCAATTCACAAATCAACACAAAAAACAAACTCATTTTTATTACAAAGACATTAACAAATTTAATAAACACACACATAACATATGTATAATTTTATGTATGTGGTACTAGCAACCTTAAATGTAATTTACTCAAAATAAAGGGAAAAATTTTAAAATCTGAAAATCTGCAAAGCGGCTAAAAAGATAAAGATAAATAATATACGTTTGGTAAAAATCGGGATAAAACAAAACATCGATCACAAGAAATCGTTTAGCCCATTAGTATTATAGATTCTTATATTTTGGTATCTCATCAAATTAGTTTCTCTTTAATACATTTAAATAAACATTAGGGTTATTAGTATGCTTATTCTTGGTAGAAACAGCACATCGTTTTATATACATTGTTCTTAGTTTTCGACTTCTCGTAATAACATATGTAACATCTAGATTTTCCTTCGATATTCAGGGAAACACATTTTGATCTTTTTGGGGTAATGTCAAATGATACTGATGAGCACTCTCCAGATTTTGAAGGTTGACGAAATATTGAAGATGTGGAATGTGCTATTGAGTAACTGGGCTCCCCCACTGATTCATTTTCTAAATTGTTGGTAATACAAGAGGTATTCTATGCTCACGCAAGAAAACTCTTCGCATTGTTTGTTCGTTTGCCAATTTGGGTAACAACTTTTGGGCAAATTCGCAAGATCAGAAAAACTTGCCCACTGCTATGTTATGACTCTTCACTCTTTGAACATAATTCAAAACTACGCGTTCACCTTAACTTTTTTCAGCTAAACCACCAACTGATTTACCCAAATATGGTTGCATTTTCTAAACGTAATAAGTTTTAGAGCAAACTAAAACCCAAAATTTAATGCTTTCTTGATGTCTGCTTATAATGCTATCGAACCAAATAACACTATTCATGTATTGAAATGTCTTCTTCGACATCATCGCTCCAAATAAATCCAACATTGTCTCATTCTTTCATCTAGATTATCACAATTATATCTAAAACATTAGATTAGTTAGAAGCATAGACCTGTAAAGTCCAGCCAAAATAGGAACACCGATATATGCATTGTTCCTTTGCATGTGCATTTGATCACTTCAGAATAACATTATCAATTTTTTATATTGTATAATAGGTACACACTTTGTCATAACATCAATAGGAATGGACGTTTGATGGCAAAAAATTATGTTCCTAGTACAAAATATATATAAATTACATATGTGTGGAAAACCACACACCAGATTAAGCAACGTCACTTTTTAAATATCTCGTTGTAAAAAAATATTTTTGAATCAATTAATACGTTTTCTGTATAAAATTGATGCGACAGCAAAAGTCAAGAAATTTCATGAACATCGCTTAATTATTATTTTTTCTGTGTACAAAATATTTTCATATTGTGTGGTTTTCCACACAAGGGTGAGATGAAGGTTAAAAGAGTTATCTACTTCCAATAGTTGTTTCCATAAAATCATTAAATTTATTATACCCTATACCACTATGTGGTTTGGGTATAATGACTTTGTGCTGCTGTTTGTAACTACCAAAAATGTTTGACCTAGACCCATCTTTTATTATACCGATCGAATCAGAATCACTTTCTGAGTCGATTTAATGTCCGTCCGTCCGTCCGTTTGTGTGCGACTGCAGGTCGCAAATATGAATATATATTGATGAAATTTAGTACATAAGCTACTATCGGCCATACGATGAACGCTATTGAAATTGGTGAATCGGTCCATGTTAAGACCCAGCCCCCATACAAATGACCTCTATGAAATCGACATAAATTGCCATAAGATTCAAATTGTCGTAAAGATCTTCGTCAAATTGGGTTTGCATGTGTTTATTACATCCATTAATGAGTAGTCCAAGAACAATCCCTATGGGATAACTCTTAGTCGTAGGCCCCATATGGAGCTGCTTTCCGATCTTCACTTAAATGTATTAAAAAAATAAAAATATTGCACTGATTCATCTCAAATTTTGTTTGCATATATTTTTGCAAAATACAAGAGACTTTATCAACCATGGTCAGGATCGGTCCATTTTTGGACCTAGTCCACATATAGTTATAGCATCCGATATGAACTTTTTCATATCTGCAGCAAAAAAATTAATAAAAATGCCCCTCAAATTTGGTTTATGCTTATTTTCTATATCCAATTAGTTGGTCCTAAGAGATAGGGTCTCTAAACGCATGGTATAGGGTATCGTATAGTCGGTCTAGACCGACTATAATTTTCTTACTTGTTTTAATATTTATCTAATGAAAGTTTAATTAAATTGATGCCAATTTCATAGAAGTTTTGAAAATATTCTTAGTATTTTGAGAAATCTCATAAAATACAAAATTTGAAAAAAGATAACTTTATAAAGAAAAAGTTATTAATATTGTGCAGAAAAGTCTTAGTAATGAAAAAAATGCTTTTAGAACTCTCTAAATTTTCATAAAATTTATTAATGTTGCAAAACAAAAATATTTTATATTTTTTTTTTTTTTTTTTGTGAAGTTTAAGAAAGTTTTAATATATAAATTTTATCATAACAATTTCATAAGAAAATAATTAATTAGTTTTATGAAAAACAAATTCATTCAATTAAAAAAAAACACACATATTTAGGTTAGGGCGGGTCGATTTGTTTTTTTTTTTTCGAAAAATTGTATATGCGGAAAATAAACTAGGGATCATAATGATCAACTTCAATGAATAAACTATGGGTTTAAAACACTGAAGGCTGTACCAAGCACGCTGGTGCTCGGCTTCTTATATGTATACAGCCGAACGAAAACAAAAATACTCAAAAAAGAGCAAAAGTAAACAACAATTTCATTCAGTCTTATGAAAGCTTTTGAACAAAGCAAGTTTATGTCGCATTGCCTTTTGCAATTCATAAATATTTTTTTTAAATAGGTACACAGAGAATATTTGTTTAAAAGAAACCAAAAATGTTGAGAAAATTTCGAAGACTTAATAAACTTAATTACGCAAAGAAGTTGAATCTGCTATAAATCAAACATTTTCTAAAAATTACATACGTCGGCTCCATTTGACAACATTATAGCTGTCTTTTATGCATTTTTTTTAAAATTTTAAAAAATGTCCAGTTACTCCAGGCTGGTAAGTTTTTTTTAGCTTTTGGTAACATACCACTTATTAGCCTTTGAAGTTTCCTATCTTTTTAAGTTTTGCTATTTTTTTTTTGTTTTCTAAAGAAATGAATACCTTATTATTACTTATTTGATTTAATAAACTTCAAACTTATGGATAAAAGATATTAAATGTTATTCACATTTTGTTTTACATTTTCAGAAAGTAAAATTTAAAATTTTAAAACAACAAAATATATTTAAAATTTTACCATATTTTTGGTGAACTCAACTATTTTCCCTACATTCATATAAACATTCATACAAAATCTACACAAACCCATTTAATACATCCATGGATTTCGATCACTGTAGTACAACTAACACATGCTCATAAACACTATTACTAACTCAATTCTCTCGATGGCCGCCACTGGTTTAAAATGTATTTCAATCCAGCGATTTTTAAAGAGAAATTTGATTTTTTTTGGAAGGTAAGCCTAATTTTTAATCGATTTTGATGATAATTGGTATGGTTTGCTGTTTATGCAAGGTTAATATGGACACATAGACACATGAACGGATAATGGTAGTTAATTACTTACTATACCTTCGACACATAGTGATATATGGTGTAACAATTACACAGTAAAAACTCCAAAGGGTTTAGCGTTCTCAGACCAAACTTCTTTTTATGACATTTTATATTTTTTTTCCCTATTTCAATATATGTTGACTTAGATTTGCAGCTATAATTCATGAATTACTGATGAGTTCTCATTTTGTTCTGTAGCTAAAGCTTAAATAAATAATTTTTATTGGCCTAACAAATCCACGCCCAAAGGCTTCCTCTCTAAAACATCACAGTTCCAGTCTATCAATCTAGATGCATTTAAAATTCCCTTTAAAGTCTCTATAATGAAAATATATAACAGCCAACTATTTCACTTTCAGCTATTTCATTTTTATTAAATGCTAGATTTTGTTAAAAACCTATAAAACTTTTGGATATTGTGCACCATTTGAGGAGTTATTCTAAACATCATGTTGTTTCACTAAAACTTAAAAAAAGTATAACTTTTATTTATATAATTTGTTAAAGTTACTATATTAAACAATAATACTTAAACAATACTTAAAAATAAATATTTATATCAGTGTGTTTAGTATAGAAACTGAAATACATAATCAGTGTTAAAAATGGAATTATATTAAAAAAAAGCAAAACATTTTTACAATTTTACAAAATTTTAATATATAAAACAAAGTTCTTAATAAGAACAAATGAAATATATTATATAATTTTAAGTAATATATTATAGACATTTCCTAGTTTATCATATAAAATATTTCAGTTTTAAGTTAATTGTTTAAACAAAAAAAAAATCCCCTAAGCATAAGTGAAGAAAAACTCGTATCGTATCTAGTATAACTGGTAGTTGAACTTAGTTTTAGTTTAAATAGTTCATAAGACTGTATAAACAATAAAGGTAAAAACCCAATAAAAAATATTTATTTATTCTTTTCCTTGAAAAAAAAAAAAATTGTATATGTATATCGATAAAATGATTATTAAACGATTGTTTGATTTTTTAGGTTTGTGAGTATAATATGAAAAAAAAACAACACTGAGATTTACTTATAATAGTATTTAGGGCTTCATTCTATAAGACGAAACGTAAGGAAACAAAAAAAATTTGTATGAAAATTTCAAAACTTTGAAATGTTTTTCAAATGTATTCATATCAGCGCACTATGGCCGAAATTGCGATTTTAGCGGCAAAAAGTCAATTTTTCAACTTTAGATTTTTACAATTTTTTTGATGGTGTTCAATACCCAACATATTGATAAGAAAAAACTAAAAAAAAATTTTACTGTTGGCAACCCAGTTTATGTACAAACAGCTGTTAATATTTACATATTTTTTAGTACGTGTTAAAACAAGTAAAGCTGCAAAATTTTTATAAAATTAAAAAATGTTTTTTTTGTAAAAAAAAACTTTGTAAATACGAGTTCTAATACTCGAGGTGAGTGTTTTTACTATATACAAATATAGTTTGCTAAATGTTTGTATTTCGTACTTTTGTTGGTGGTTTTTTGTGTGTATTTAAAGAAGTTACGCCAGTATCACCTGATGAAGCTCTAATGTTTTTGTTAGAAAACGGATTAATTAAAAAGCAGTACTCAAATATGCGTCAATTAAACATAAAACACAATAGTAGTATTTATCCGACTTATGAAAAAGTTTTTAAAAGCAAATTGAAATGTATTCCGGATGAAATCAAAGTGAATGAAATCGTTGCAAAATTTGGTAGACCACACAGCTAAAATAGTTCTTGCATATCAAGACGAAGTATTGTGTAAAATGGATGTTGAAGAATCGATCCTAATTTTGAGCTACGGGTTTGATGGTTCTACCGATCACAGCTTTTTTAAAAAAAAATTTGTGGAAAATACTTCGGAAAGTTCCGATCAGTCCATTTTTGTGACATCAGTCATTCCAATAAAAATAATTTCATCAGCAGGTGATAATGTTTGGGTAAACCGTGCACCTCAGTCAGTACGCTTTTGTAGACGTTTAAAAGTGGATTTTGTTAAAGAAACAAAAGAGCACATTTTAATTGAAAACCACAACATAAACAAACAGATTAAGAAGTTGGAACCACTACAATACACACTATGTAATGGGGAAAAAAATTAAAGTAAAATATAATTTATATATGACATTAACAGATGAGAAGGTCAAAGCAATTTCGAACTATAAGAAACTTTGATTCTCCTAATTTTGTAGCGAAGGCCGACGCTTTGAAATATGGAATAAGCCCTTTGCATGCGTGTATTCGCAGTTTCGAGTTTGTTTTAAAACTTTCGTACAAGCTTGATATGAGAAAATGGCAAGTTCGTGGAACAGAAGAGAAGAGAATCCTGGCAGAAAAGAAGCAAAAAGAGTTTTTCTTCAAATGGGGCTTCATGTCGATAAGCCAAAAGCAAATGGCAGCAGCAACACCAACGATGGCAACACAGCTAGAAGAGCATTTTCTCGCACGAACCTTTTAGCATCTATTACTGGAATAAAATTGATTTTTTGAAACATTTACACATAATCTTAATTGCTCTCTCCTCTGAATTTGAAATTGATGCTCAAAGGTTTCATGCTCATTGCATTAAAACCAGTGAAATATTTTTCCAAAACTACGAATGGTACTCGATGTCTGCCACAATACACAAAATATTATTGCATTCGTTACAAATAATTATGGCTTCAGTAGTACCCGTAGTTTGCCTTGCAGAAAATGCATCTGAGAAGCGAAACAAATATTATAAAAAAGATCTTACTGATCATGCTCGAAAGGATTCAAGAGTGCACAACATAATTGACATGTATCATAGAGCTATGGATATCTCTGACACATATATTTCAAGTTTATATATAATATGAATTTATCTATTTCCCTAAATAATGAAATCGACTTAATTGCGTTTCTCTTTAAACGTAAGAAACAACATTTAAAGCCTTTCTTTCTTTCTTTCAATAAATCTTAAATTATAAATTTTCAATTCTTTTATCTTTACTTATTTACTTTTACTTTTTACATTCATTTCTCTCATATCATCTCTTACCATCTTTCATGTTGTCTCTTATCATGATATTCGGTTGTTTGCTTTTACAATGTTACAATTCCAGTAGCAGAAGATTAAAATTTAAGAAACACGATGATGCGAGTGTCTATAAGTGTCATCGGTTTTCTTTACAAGAACTTACAAATAGTTCAAAAAAAACTTCCGTTTCCTCGAGAAGCCAATGATCTTTTTAAAATGCCTAAAATACCAACAGAACTGTTATTACCTTCAATATCTCAAGAAGCCTCCAGCTGCAATTATATTTCTGATTCTGATCTTAGCTTACAGCCGTTAAATAATAATTCATTGGAATTAGAAACGGATGAAAACTAAAAAACGACCATGATTAACTAAGCCCTATATCTTTTGAGAATATGTATTCATCATTTTGTTATTTTCAAAATAATCCATAAGCATTTGCAACTTCTTTAAAATTCTAAATTTATGAATTAAAAAATAAATAAATTTCTTTGTAGCATTCAATATTTTTATAATAGTGGGCGTGGACCGCCCATTTCTTCTCAATTTTTTTTTTTTGTCAGTAGACGGAAAATAATTGTTATTTTTGTTTTGTGGAAAAGAAATATATGCTTAAATTCACTCTATCTGTTTTAGGGAATTTTTAACCATTATCGTAAGATATATAGTAACGTGGTTACCGTAACCAATTTAAATGAGAAATGTTTTTTTTTTCTTTTTTTTTTTGATTGTGAATATCTGTTATAGCAAGCAAGAAAATTTGTTGGTTATCAATAACCATTATCGTAAGTATTTTTTCCCGTTATTCCTATCCGGATACATATCGTATTTTTGATGTAATATATTCATTTCTACGGGGTTTGAAGGGCAAGGAACTAAAATATCTTTGATAAAGTAAACATAACGGGCACCTTTGTAAGAATTGTTTATTAATTTTATAAATAAAACTAGCTGATCCGGCAAACTTCGTTTTGTCCAAAAGAGATTTTTTGATTGAATTAATTTCGAATTTTTTTTAATCGAAAATTATTGACCGCCAACAGATGACGCAATAATATAATTTGAATGAAACACTTTTCGAATTCAGTTGGATTCAATATCTTATAACTATGCGGATAGCTGACCCGACGGTCTTCGTCCCGTCCAAATTTTGGCAACAATAGAATAAAATCAAGTATTAACAAGTAAGAAAATTACAATCGGTCTAGACCGACTATATGATACCCTATACCACGGTTTAGAGACCCTATCTTTCGGTCAAACTAATTCGATATAGAAAATACGCATAAACCAAATTTGAGTGGCATTGCTATTAATTTTTTTTGTCGCAAATATGAAAAAGTTCATATCGAGTGCTATATTTATATGGGGACCAGGTGGAAAAATAGACCGATCTTGACCATATTTGGTAAAGCCACTTATATGTAAAAAAAAATATATACAACCAAATTTGAGAAAAATCTGTGCAATATATTTGTTTTTTGATAGATTTAAGTGAAGATCGGGAAGCAACTTATATGTGACCTATGATTAATGGATAACTACTGATTAGTGGATATAATAAACACATACAAACCCAATTTGACTGAGATCTATATTATAATTTGGGTCTTATGGCACTTCATGTCGGTTTCATAGGGGTCATTTGTATGGGGGTTAGGTCTGAACATGGACCGAATTTCACCAATTTCAATAGCGTTCATCATATGGCCGATGAAAGCTTATTTATATTGATATTTCTGACCTGTAGTTTGATTACAAGCTTTACATGGACACACAGACGGATGGACGGACGGACGGACATTGCTAAGTCGACTCAGAAAGCGATTCTGAGTCGATCATTATAATAGTAGGTCAAATATTTTTGGTAATTACAAACAGCAGCACAAAGTCATTATACCCAAACCACATAGTGGTATAGGGTATAATTAAACAAGTAAGAAAATTATAGTCGGTCTAGACCGACTATACGATACCCTATGCCATGCATTTAGAGACCCTATCTCTCAGGCCCAATTAACTGGATATAGAAAATAAGCATAAATCAAATTTGAGTGGGATTTTTATTAATTTTTTCGGCTGCAGATATGAAAAAGTTCATATCAGATGCTATATCTATATGGGGACTAGGCACAAAAATTGACCGATCCTGACCATGTTTGGTAAAGTCTCTTGTATTTTGCAAAAATATATACAAACAAAATTTGAGAAGAATCAGTGCAATATTTTTTGTTTTTTGATAGATTTAAGTGAAGATCGGGAAGCAGCTCTATATGGGGCCTATGACTAAGAGTTGTCCCATAGACATAATTTTTGGACAACTCATTAATGGATGTAATAAATGCATACAAACCCAATTTGAGTAAGATCTATATGACAATTTGGATTTTATGGCAATTTGTGTCGATTTCATAGCGGTCATTTGTAGGGGGATAGGGCTGAACATGCACCGATTTTCACCAATTTCAACAGCATTCGTCCTATGGTCGATAAAAGCTTATATACCAAATTTCATTAAAATATATTCATATTTGCGACCTGCAGTTTGATTACAAGCTTTACATGGACACACAGACGGACGGACGGACGGACGGACATCGTTAAATCGAATCAGTTAGTGATTCTGATTCGATCGGTATAATAAAAGATGGGTCTAGGTCAAATATTTTTGGTAGTTACAAACAGCAGCACAAAGTCATTATACCCAAACCATAGTGGTATAGGGTATAAAAAAGAATAGAACAATGATTGTAATCAATTTAATGCTGCACGATACACAATACACCGGAGTGTAAATGAATATTGAGGATGGCTTTCAAACTCGGGAACACGAAAAATATAGCTGACCGTGTAAAAAGCATGATATTTCTAGATTTATGCCTCACACTTCCATGGAACGTCCTTGTGAACTATTTATCGTCATCGCAAATGCAAATCACATTACTTATTAATTTCGTCACAATCAGTCGGTTTCCATTGCATAGTTTCGGGGCATGAAAATTTCGCAGCATAAGGATGACAGATCCAGCTTTAAGCTGTAGAAGATGAGGCGCCATTCCTGGCAAATCCAAATAGTATAGGAATTCCACTGGATAATTCACGACCCCGTCTTCATTTTCAACTCCATCGATCGATTTGTATGAGTGCGATTCGCCAGGAATTTGATGCTGAATCGGCCATATTCAAATCATTGACACCAATATTTTTTGCTGCTAAATTGCACGCGCACTCAACCAATCGTAGTTAAGAAAATTTTGGCCAATGTTCCGATACACTTTAGAGATGAGTTCATTATACCCTATACCACTACGTGGTTTGGGTATAATGACTTTGTGCTGCTGTTTGTAACAACCAAAAATATTTGACCTAGACCCATCTTTAATTATACCAATCGAATCAGAATCACTTTCTGAGTTGATTTAACAATGTCCGTCCGTCCGTCCGTCCGTCTCTGTGTCCATGTAAACCTTTTAATCAAACTGCAGGTCGCAAATATGAATATATTTTGATGAAATTTGGTATATAAGCTTTTATCGGCCATGGGATCAACGCTATTGAAACTGGTGAGAATTGGTCCATGTTCAGACCTAGCCCCCATACAAATTACCCCTATGAAATCGACATAAATTGCCATAAGATCCGAATTGTCATATAGATCTTACTCAAATTGGGTTTTGTATGCGTTCATTACGTCCACTAATGAGTAGTCCAAAAATGATCCCTTTTGCCCCATATAGAGCTGATTCCCGATCTTCACTTATCTCTATTAAAAAAAGAAATATTGCACTGATTCTTCTCAGATTTTGTTTGTATATATTTTTGCAAAATACAAGAGACTTTACCAAACATGATCAGGATCGGTCCATTTTTGGACCTAGTCCTCATATAGATATAGCATCCGACATGAACTTTTTCATATCTGCAGCCAAAAAAATTAATAGAAATCCCACTCAGATGTGGTTTTTGCTTATTTTCTATGTCCAGTTAGTTGGGCCTAAGAGATAGGGTTTCTAAACGCATGGTATAGGGTATCGTATAGTCGGTCTAGACCGACTATAATTTTCTTACTTGTTTTTCGTTGCAGTGAATTGGCAAATGGTAGGTGGAATTGATATTAGACCACTGGAAGTATCTACCGGAATTTGTCAATTTCCAATTCTTAGCAGTTCTTTGGGGAAAGCTTCTGCAGTTCTATCTATTCAATCAGGAAGTGTTCGTCCGAAGTTTGTGCACTACTGTGCACTCATCCCATATGATCAATTTAGAATCTTGCAACACGTTTGCCATAGATGATTGCTTTGAAATGTTGCAAACAGGATTTTCGTTGATTTGCAAGTTTAACGGAAGCTTCAGTTCTGAATGTGCCATTCTTCGACCTTCAAACGGTGTTGTAGCAATTCCGGTAGATGCGAGAGCTAAATCAATTCCACTTTGCTGTTAATATATGATATCAGGAATGTCTTCCCAGTTCCGTCAGGCGCGTCAAGGAAAAAGGTCCACAATTTCCGTCATCGGCAGCCTTCATTAGTTGATCATATGCACTCTTTTGCTGTTCATTAAACAGTGGATCATTTCTTTGTACATGTTGTCGAAAGTACACTTGCGTTCCAATTCACAATTGAATACACTTTGTACATTCTTATATTAACGTTGCCAGATTTAATAAATATTATCCCTGATGAAGCTGGAAAATACCAGAGAAACGTTGGATAAAAATGAAATAAATTAATCTTTTATTTACATTTAAGGAAATACATGACCTTGAAAGCCCAAATTAGAATATTCTAATACAAATCCCAAATGAATACACTTTCTGTTTGACGCTCTGGGGCTGGCTTATGAATTTCAATCGATAGTTTGCCACTGCTAAACAAACACAAATCTTCAATCCGTAGATGTCACCGTTCATTTGTAGTTCAAAATTCCCTGTTGCTGATCGAAAGCGATGCAAAATGTCTTCTGCAATGTCATCTTTGTATGTATTCCATAATTGCCGTGGGCTTGAATCGCACGTTGTGATCTGGCTTCGTCACTTTGACGAGTACGAATTTCTCTTATTTTCAATCATTGTTGCTCATTGTATGCATCGTTGATCTCTTCGGACAGTCGAGCACGATTTTCAGCCATTCTGGGTCGAACTGATTCCCTTCAATAGCACGTTCCTCTTCCGTTCGATATGCTACGACATTTCGGTGCCGCGTTCCATCTTGATAACGCCGGCAACCACGAACTCTTCTTGGCATCGTAATATAGATTCACAATGATATATTTCGTAAATGGAAAATATTTTAGTTCAAAAATCAACAAAAGTGATAAATATATCCGAAAGTCAAAAAGAATATATATTTAAAAAGAAACAGTTATTCAATAATAAACCAATTTTTTTAAATTAAAACGGCTAAGTAAGATTAAATTTCAATATATTATTTAAATATCCAACTTTGCTATTAAATTATATGATGGAAGACCTGGAAAATGAAGTACATTAAAAAGTCTTTTGATAAATTCACTTCTTCATCTTTTACTACCGCAGCCGGTAGCAATTAACTTGAATGGATATTGCGGAAATGTCGCAATATTGAATCAGTAGCTTGTAAGGGATGTACCCCATCCATTGATCTGATCCAGCCTATTTTCGTCGGGTCCACTTACACTAATAATAGATAACGTCACATAAAGTATCAAAGCTTTCCCTATCATGATATTGAGTCTGATATTGAGTAATTAATTTATTTTGTAGGTTCCACGCCCGCTCATTTTTAAAACGGCTACTCACAGCAACTCACAGTACAACAGTACTCAAGATATATGATGTTAAAAATTAATTTTGTATTGGAGGTACCACGCCCATTTAACTATCCATACACACAGAAAACAGATTCATTGTGGCTACCGAATTTATTACCAACCGAATTGCGATAATGCTAATAACCGATTTTCGGGTTCACGATGATTACAATTCTATTGCCTTAACAGTAAATATTTTATCATAATAGAAAATTTGCAGATGTTATGATATTTCTTTTGATACAATCGAAAATATAGTTGTTCCACTTAAGACCAATTCGATTGGAAAATATTTTTTCTGTGTGTATTAATAATAGATGTCCTCACATTAATTTACAAAGCTCCTCCTCTCATGATGTTAAAATGGAATAACTGCGTACAGCGCCACCTGTTGAGACTTTTTATACTTTTCTTTTTTCCTAAACCTTCGCGTGGCAGTTACAAAGAAACTCGCGAAAGAAAGTGTTCCTTTTGGTTCTGCAGTTTTGAAGTTTTCAGCGGACGAACAAACCACGAATCCTTTTTATATATATAGATTTTGGATCTCTCTTCAAATTTATTTTCATAGTTTCCATGTTATTCTTATAAAGTTTTGTATTTAGAATATTATACTCTGCGTGTAACTGAATATTTGGTATAATCTGATAAAAGACCAGACAGCTTATACTTTTTGTGTCGTTTATTTTTTAAGTTTTTAAGACTCGACAATTGTTTTGTACTCCAAGGGCGGCCAGAATGGTTGAAAACAGTAAACTTCGGGATAAATTCATTCATATAGAATAGAACAGTTTCGTAGAATAACTTGATCGTTTTATCGATTGATGTGGGAGAACCAGATGTATTAGATAATAATAGGAGCCAATCAGTATTACTGATATAATAATTTAAATCGTTGTAATTTGCTCTTTTGAAACAAAAAACTTTTAAGTTATTTGATTTACACTTTAAAACAAATGGCAAATTCAAATTTAATTCAATGGTAGGATGGTAACGATCTTCTGGCAAAGTAACACGATCTGGGCGAGAGAAAGAGTAGTTTATTGGCTATTAACATAAATTAAGTCAAAATCCTTACATGATCATTATGAACACCATTAATTTGAAAAAGACCCAAGTCCGATAAATTATTTATGAAATTATCTTTATATTCATATGACACCTTAGGAGTATAGTAAAAAGAATCAATTGAAAATGTCCATGATATTAACGGCAGATTAAAGTCTCCAAAAACAAATACAGAATCTTCAGGTTTAGTCTTTGTTACAACTGATTTTATTGATTCAAAATGTTAATTATAAATCGATTGATCAGAATCAGGAGGTATGTAGGAGCAGGTAATAAAAACTTTTTTTTGATTTAGTTTTAACATAACACCAATTATTTCAATATTAGGAAAATAATCAAGACGTATTTCTTCAGATGATAGTTGACAGGAGACAGTAATTAGAACACCACCATCAATAGTTTCAGTTTCTCTGTCAAGTCTGTAAATATGAAATTTATTACATAATATCTCAGAGTGAAGACATTTCCTTTTAACCAGGTTTCAGTAAGAAAAATAACATGATGAGAGAAATCAAAGCTGTGTTTAAACAGAGTCGTTATTTTTATATTAATGCCACGAACATTTTGGTAAATCATGAAGAGTATTTTTTTTTTTTGGAGCATTTAAATTGCTTAGCGGAAGATGAACAGCATTTCTTGGATTTTCTTTCCATTGATATTCACGGACAAGTGTACTAACGGGCCAAAAATCAGTATTAAGTTTAATATCGAAGAGATCAGCTGGGACAATAATTTTAAATAAGGTGATAGTTCTCGGTTGAGAATAATTGAACTTATGCGTTGAAATCAGTGCATTCGAATCGATTTTAGATTTTATATAGAATTCTAAATCTGTAACTGAAGTTTCTGAAGCTAAGCGGGATACAAATATAGTTTTCTTTGGAGGTATAACTCTCTAAACCAGGAGCAGAAGAATTTAAAACTTGAGCATAACATTTGCATGAATGATTGGTACAGTACCAGTAGCTACCTCTGTGTGAGCTGTAAATTTAGAGGACGTAGACGGTAAAGATGATGAATCATTTTCAATTGAGCTGATAGGTGCAGCACTCGAAGAATATGATCTTAGTTGTATAGTTGGGGATTTATTAACTGTAAATATACCAAAACATCTACGTAAACTTATTTCAGATTTCATTCACGGCAGAAGCTTTAAAGTTGCGATTAATGATGAAACATCATCTCCAAAAACCATTTCCACAGGGTTAACTCAAGGATCAGTCTTGCCGCCATTGCTTTACTCGATATATACAACGGATTTTAAAGTCCCAAAATATATGAAAATTGCTTATTACGCAGATGATGCTGCGTTAATTTCTTCAAACAAACTTACAAGTGCACTCCTGAAGAAAATGGAAAAAGGTCTGGTAAATTGCAGTAAATATTTCCACAAATGGAAAACCAAAATTAATCCAAACAAGACCCAAGCAAGAAGTCGTCTTATTATTGCAAATAATACCATAAATATACTTAACGATGTCAAATATCTGGGAGTTATCTTGGACAAAAAGCTTATATTTAAACAAAATATTATGGCTACGTACCAAAAAGCTATAAAATCATTTAAAGCATTATGGCCACTACTAAATAGAAGGTCATTTCTAAACCGCAAAAACAAATATCTACTCTCGAAAAGTGTCCTATTTGGAGTGACACTGCCAACTGCCATCTAAATCGCTTACAAATTATACAAAACTAATGTCTTAATGATAAATAAAAAGCCCTGGAGGTATCTTACAAATCTTGTTCATGAAAATAGATTTAAGTGAATATCGGGATGCAGCTCTTTACGGGACCCACTGACTAAGAATTCTCCTATAGGGATCATTTTTGGACTACTGATAAATGAATGTAATAAACACATACAAACCCAATTTGACTGAGATCTATATGATAATTTGGATCTTATGGCAATTTATGTCGATTTCATAGGGGTCATTTGTATGGGGCTAGGTCCGAACATGGGCCGAATTTCACCAATTTCAATGGCGTTCATCCTATGGCCGACAAAAGCGTATGTACCTAATTTCATCAAAATATATTCATATTTGCGATCTGTCGTTTGATTAAAAGCAGTGATGGGCAATTTGGCTCGCAGGAGCCTTTTGCACTTACGAGCTAGCCGTTTGCACTTGAGTGCTAGACGAAGGGGACCATCAAGAGCCAGCATGAAGGGAAGGAATAGAAGAGCAGAATGAAATTATTTACTCTCATATTTCATATTTCTCTCTACTCTCTCTCTCTCTACTTACTCTACTCTCATATTTCTCATGCATCACAACATGCTTTGCCCACAAGTACAGTGGAATAAACACAAAATTCTCATAATACAAAATATAAAATTTAAATAATACATATACTGGAATTTAAGAAATTTACGTATATTTTCCAATAATAGTATTATTAACTTACAAATAAAAGAAATTAAAGAAGTAATTATCAAAACATTTAAGTGACAAATTTGAATAATGTTCAATCAATTTTCAATAAAAAAATGTATCTTGTATTATCATTTATTTAAATTTTTGGCATAATTGCCAATATTTTTTACAATTATCAAGGCTTTAAGTTAAATAATTAAAAATAAATCTCATAGATAGATTTACAATATATTTTCTAAACTTCAGTCATTTTATAAATCCCGACAAGGGTTATTTTCAACAAATCATAAAGATATTGATACTTCAAGATAAAGATTACCTTTCAAATATGGAATTTCAAATACTGCAACCATAAAGAATATATAGGAATGATTAAATTATGAAAATACTGCAAATAAAAATATTTAAAATATAGAACCAAAAGTTAAACAAAATTTTTCATACAAACAAAATTTGAAAATTTACGATTTAAAAACATGTTATTGACCACAGTGCTTGGTTGAGCGACGTCGAAAATGAAAAGTGTTGCCGCTTACACATAATTGTATGCTTTATATATAAAACAGTTTCAACATTTGCAAAATCTATTAAAATTAGCTTAAAAATTGTAATTTAAAAAAAAGAAAATTTAGTTACATTTTTTAAAAGTAAAGTCAATGTAAAATTTGCAGTTAAAATTTTTATTCATTAATTGAGGGAGGCGGTAACCCTTTTGCAGTCTTTGCTGAAAGAAAATTTGTTGTCAATGTTAGTTTCTCCGCGACTCTTGTGCGATGAACATCATGCACGGTTGGATCTAGAAATTTTTTCGTTTCCCTTTCCCCGCAAGTAGTTGTGCCCTTTGTCTAGCACTCGTTTGCACTTTGAGTATTTTAGGAGCCGAAAATTTGCCCATCACTGATTAAAAGGATTACATGGACACTAGGGTGCTCCAAAAAAAAAAATTTGTGAGTTATTGACTAGGACGTCCCCTAGAAATATGTATTTGGGTGTAAAATAACGTCTCCCAAGAAATTAGGACAATCCGACAAGAGGAACACGTGCCTCAACGGCCCTGAATTTGGAAAAACGGTATACATGGGAAAAATATTATTTTTTTAAATTTCTTAAAATTCTTAATATTTTAAATTGATCTTGAATTAAAAAGGTTAGAAAATCATAATAAACAGTAAATTATCCTTCTAATAAGGTAATAAAAACCGATATCGGTTTAAAAAAAACCAAGTTATTGCAATTGCCCCGGGAAACTAATGTGTCACAGAACGCTTAATCAAGAAGTTCGAGCCCAAATTTTGAAATTTTGTAGAAATAATGTAATGCAAAAACATTTTTGTATTTTATTAACTCCAAGGTACTCAATTAAGAAGCATTTTTTTATCATGTGCTTTGCAAACTCATTTTAAATTAATGCCAAAAAGTCTGAATTTTTAAACACAGTTTTCAAATCTCCAATTTTAAATTTTCAAAATTTTTTTTAAAGAAATTTAAAAAAATCAACGATTGAACTCTAGTGTTTAATTAAGCACATATTAGGGACTAAAACCTCCAAAAATTGAAGTTATTCTTCTTTTCGTTTGGCCAGTGCAGCGATTTGACTTCAGCGAATTTCGGGAAAACAGCTATTTTTGTCACTTATTAAGGTTTTAAGAATTTTTATATTCTTTTTTTCAAATTCATCGCAAGTTTAAAATCTTCAATGCTTTAGAAATAATATTACAAATATTGCTGTTCTAAACGACCTTATAATGAAAATAGATTAATAATGTTTTTAATACTTTTTATTTGCAACTCTGAATATTTAATTTAACGTTTATTTTATTTTACTAAAAAATACATCTCTTTATTTAAGATGTATATTTTTGTAAACCACCAACAAGCGTAGACCACAAGTGCAAGAAAATAAAAGAAAAAATAATATTTTATACTGTTTAAGGAATATTAAAATTAAAAGTATAAGAAATAAAAGAAAAAATGAATTTAAAAGCAAAATATAAGTTATTTGTACTGGACTGTGATGAACTGCAAATAATTGGGACTTAGCTCCCATCTATTGGGCAAGTGTTGCGTGTACTTCTCTACAACGTGCGCAAGGTGAAATTGAATGTTCAACGGAGTGCTAAGTTAGTCGTACAAGAAGTAGAGATTTTATGGTGTAAAGCCAGAATTCCAACTAGGGTTTTTAACAGATCTGTGGAAAAAATTGTTGCAGTATATAATATATGGCGAAAATTGCAAAAAAATTGCAAACGTCGAACATCAGTACAGAAAAAACAGGAGCAAGATTTCGTTGATAACCTGGATGATTTATTTGACATTGCTCATGGCAATGCGATGGATATAATAAAAATTGAAGAAGAAGGTGCCCAAGTTCTAGCAGATAAAGAAAAAAAGAAAAGTTCGTCGACATGAAATAGTTAACCGTCAAATCGAAATACATAACGCCAGCTTCCTAGGTACGTATCTAAAAAAATTATATAGGTACGGACTACTGCTTATTAATTTAAAAAATAGAGATGTTACAAATATTCAGATGTTAAAACAATTTATTGCGAAATTTTTTATGACTTTTTTACAGAAGAGCTTGGTAATACTGAGACTGAAATCAGTTCAAGTGATGATGAAGTTCTTGTGCCGGAGATTGATTCTGAATCAGAGACTGCAAAGAACTATAGAAATAGTCCATGTCCAAGCAATCCCAAGATTAAAAAATCTGCACATAAGTTCATAACACCAAAACTTGTTACGGTTTTAGATAAATGTAAGGTTAGCGACCGTGATGCAGTGCGAATTATTATAACGACTGCTCAAGCATTGGGACATGACATATCAAATTTAGTCATAAGTATTTCTACTATTCGGCGTTGCCGTACCCAAGTCCGTTGTGATTCTGCGAAAGAACTTCGAAAAATATTTAAACACGAAAAAATTGATGCAGCGTCAGTACACTGGGATGGAAAAATTTTGCCATCGTTGACAGGTAACGACAAAGTCGATCGTCTTCCAATAGTCATACCATATGATGGCAAAGAGCAATTGCTTGGAATTCCGGCAATTTCTTCAGGCACTGGTAAGGAACAGGCCGAAGCTGTGTATGCTTTATTAAAAGAATGGGGTGTCTATGAGAAAGTACAAGCACTCTGCTGTGATACCACAGCTTCTAATTTAGGAAGGCTTCCAGGTACTTGCGTTCTTTTAGAACAAATGATAGGAAAAGATCTTCTTTACTTACCGTGCCAGCAACACATCTTAGAAATAATTCTGCGAAGTGTATTTGATCAAAATCTTCAAAAGTCTTCTGGCCCTAACGTTCAATTGTTTAATAAGTTTAGAGAATCCTGGAGTAAGATTAACAAAGTTAATTTTAAATCTGGAGTTGAGGAGAAGCAAGTGAAGCAAGATCTACTTGGAGATTCAGATGCAATCATACAATTTGCAACTCAAAGTCTTAATGAAAAACACCCAAGGGATGATTACAAAGAATTTCTGTAACTGGCTATAATTTTCCTTGGTGGCACAGTTCCTAACTTTTCCTTCCGAATGCCGGGAGCTCATCATCACGCCCGATGGATGGCTAAGGCGATTTATTGCCTAAAAATATTTTTATTTCGTGAAGAGTTCGAGAAGATTGATTGTGAGAGGAATGGTGTGAGAGATATTTGTATTTTTGTAGTAAAAATTTATTTAAAAGTATGGTTTAAAGCATCAGTGGCTGTAGAAGCCCCAATGCAAACTTTAACGTTTCTTAAAAATCTTAGTGAATACAGCAAGATCGACATATATATAAGTAATGAAGCAATACGTAAATTATGTAACCATTTATGGTATCTTTCGCCAGAAAATGTAGCTCTATCAATTTTTGATCCAAATATATCTTACGTTATTAAAAAACGTATGGTCGCGGCTTTAGATGAATCCAATGATAATGACACAAAACATATTATAGTCATTCCTAAGAACATATGCCATTACGTAGATAAGAACATCGAATATTTTATATCTCAGAAAACACTATCTTTTTTTAAAAGATTTTCTATACCAACGGACTTCTTAAAAAAAGATCGTAAAGATTTGAGTGACGATACTGGCTATAATGTTGGCATGAATATCGTCTTATCACAAAACGAAGAAGAAAAGCAATTTATTTTGCAAATTGTTTCCGAATATAGAAAACGGTATTCTAATGATAAAAAAAAACACTTTAATAAATTAATTAGAACATTAATATTATTTAAGAATAATACACATAGTTTTTTTTATAAAAAATGTTTAATAAAAGTTGAAATCTTATATTACTTTTATTAAAAAATATTAAATAAAGAATTCATATTTATAATTTTGATTAATTATATGGGATGTATGTTTGAAAAAGAAAAATAAATTTGTTTTTATTTCACCGAAAAACTATTAATCTATTTTCATTATAAGGTCATTTCGGACAGCAGTATTTGTAATATTATTTTTAGAGGATTGAAGTTTTTAAACTTGAATTTGATGAATTTGAAAAAAAGAATACAAAAATTCATAAAACCTTAATAAGTGACAAAAAACGCTGTTTTCCCGAAATTCGCTGAAGTCAAATCGCTGCACTGGCCAAATGAAAAGAAGAATAACTTCAATTTTTGGAAGTTTTAGTCCTTAATATGTGCTTAATTAAACCTTAAAGTCCAATCGTTGATTTATTTAAATTTCTTTAAAAAAATTTTTGAAACTTTAAAATTGGAGATTTGAAAACTGTGTTTAAAAATTCAGACTTTTTGGCCTTAATTTAAAATGAGTTTGCAGAGCACATGATAAAAAAATACTTTTTAATTGAGTACCTTGGTGTTAATAACATACAAAAATATTTTGCATTACATTATTTCTACAAATTTCAAAATTTGGGCTTGATTAAGCGTTCTGTGACACATTAGTTGCCCGGGGCAATTGCAATAACTTAGTTTTTTTTAAACCGATATTGGTTTTTATTACCTTATTAGAAAGATAATTTACTGTTTATTATGATTTTCTAACCCTTTTAATTCAAGATCAATTTAAAATATTAAGAATTTTAAGAAATTTAAAAAAAAAATCATATTTTTCCTATGTATACCGTTTTTCCAACTTCAGGGCACGTGTTCCTCTTGTCCGATTGTCCTAATTTTTTGAGAGACGTTATTTTACACTCAAATACATATTTTAAGGGGGCGTCCTAGTCCATAACTGTAATTTTTTTTGCTTCATACAAGGTTGAAGCACCCTAATGGACACACAGACGGACGGACGGACATCGCTAAGTCGACTCAGAAAGTGATTCTGAATCGATCGGTGTAATAAAAGATGCGTCTAAGACAAATATTTTTGGTAGTTACAAATAGCAGCACAAAGTCATTATACCCAAACCGCATGGTGGTATAGGGTATAAAAAACACCTAAGTTTAGTTTCGACTTCTTCATAGTTTTCCTAGTATTTAGCTTTTCAAACTCACAGCACACCTAGCGGTCAATAGCTTGAATGTTTAAAGTTAACGAAAAAGGTTGGTGATTTTGCTAAACAGACAGCGAACTCAGTGGTTCTGCTTACTAAATACAACAAAACACTTACATATACCACACGCCGTTTTTCCCTTACGCCGTTTTTGTGATTGTATTGTGAAATTGGATTTAACCCCCCCCCCCCCTGAGCGCATAGATGTTTACACATCAAAAAGTCTTAATATTTGTGTTATTTCCGAGCCAAACATACAACCTTCGACCATTTGTATAAATCAAAAAATTATCCCAATCCGTATGTTTAGTATTAACGTTGCCACCAAACACAATGTTGTCGGAATAATGTTGTTAAGATCATTACAACCTAATGTATCGAAGGCCTTGCAATAGTAGGCTACAAAAAAGATGTCGGTATTATTTATTAAACTTATTTTTACTATATTAGCTCTATTGAGTTTGTATTTAACATTATTCGCTTAAAACTGTATTTTCTTTAATACAGATGGCAGTTCCACCTCCATGCTCAACAATTATAATTATAAATATTTTTTTACAATTTACTGTCAAAAAACACTTTTTCATCTTATTCCTTTTATAACACAAATCAGATATTGTTCATACTGCAGACCATAAGATGAGCCGTCATCGTAATATTATTATAACTATAATAATAATTAGCTACATCTGACTTGTGTTATAAAATTAATAAGTTGAAAAAGTGTATTTTGAATATATTATGCACTTAATTTAAGTTTAACTAGATTCATCATTGTTTAAAACTTTGAAAAATCAGCAAATTTTTGTAAAAAGGAATAAACATTTTTTGCCAAAAATATGACTGCAGTCATTGTTAAGAGTACCAAAAATGTTGGGAGAACCTGTATTCCGATTGGATTTAATATTATTATTAATAATGTTAGTAGGATTAGCAAATAAAGCTGAATATGTAGCATTTGTAAAAGTGGCACTATTGTTAAATGTTCATAAACAATTTGAAACTTCACGACTAGTACGCATACGTTCAATTATATCCATACGTTTAGGACAAATCCTAGCATTTGCGCATTTAACGGGCAAACCAAATCGTGTGAGTAAGCCACCAGTTGAAGGGTAAGTTAAAACAATTTTGATTTTAGCAGGAAGCTTACAATTATTGGGGCCATGAGATTCCATACATTTAATGCACCTATAAGGCATATAACAATTACTTGCAACGTGTGTAAAACGTTTGCAATTTTTACATTGTATAGCACCACTTGGTTTAAATGTGCAAAATAAAACGGATGCTATTTAACTCTTCGATGGCAGTAAGCATATTTTATAGGAATATTGTAATTAAAAGTGAAATTTTAAAAACACTTTCTTGACAGCATTATTTTGGAGTCTCTTCTCTTTTTTGGTTATATTTTTATACCCTTTTGTTGTAGCTTGTTCCAGCTTTGTTACTGTTTACTAGTATACATAATGTATATTATACATAAATATGTAAATTAGAAATAATAAAAAGGCAAATTAAAACAAATCAAGTAAGAAGACAATAGTCGATCTAGACCGACTATACGACACCCTAAACTATGCGTTAAGTGACCCTATCTGTTAGGCCCAACTAATTTGATATAGAAAATAAGCATAAACCAAATTTGAATGGCATTGTTAACAATTTATTTTTTCCTTTGAATATCAAAAAGTTCATATCGGATGCTATATTTATATGGGGACTACGTCGCAAAATGGGCCGATCCTGACGATATTTGGTAAGGTCACTGATTTTTTGCAAAAACCTATACAAAACAAATTTTAGAAAAATCTGTGCAATATTTTGTTTTTTATAGAGATAAGTGAAGGTCGGGAAGAAGTTTTATATGGGGACTATGACTTAGAATTGTCCTATAGCGTTTATTTTTGCACCACTGAGTAATGGTTATAATAAACACACACATACCCAATTTGACCGAGATGTATATGGTAATTTGGATCATATGGCAATTTAAGTGTCATTTGTATGGAGATTATATCTGAACATGCCCCAATTTTCACCAATTTCAACAGCATTTATGTTATGGCTGATAGAAGCTTACGTCTCAAATTTCATCAAAATATGTTCACATTTGCGATCAGTAGTTTGATTAAAAAGTTTACATGGACAAACAGACGGACAGACGGACGGACATCGCTACATCGACTCAGAAAGTGATTTTGAGTCAATTGGTGTAATAAAAGGTGGGTCCAGGTCGAATATTTTTGATAGTTACAAACAGCAGCATAAAGTCATTATACCCTGACTACATAGTGGTATAGGGTATAAGAATATAACTATATTTTAAAACGACAAAAATTTTACTTTGTCAAAACACTCTCTGGACAGACTGTATTTATCTTAAAAACTAAAGCCAATAAACGTTATTCGTACATATTTATACCACTATGTGGTTTGGGTATAATGACTTTGTGCTGCTGTTTGTAACTACCAAAAATAGTTGACCTAGACCCATCTTTTATTATACCGATCGACTCACTTTCTTAGTCGATTTAACGATGTCCGTCCGTCCGTCTGTGTGTACATGTAAACCTTGTAATCAAACTACAGGTCGCAAATATGAATATATTTTGATAAAATTTGGTACATAAGCTTTTATCGACCATAGGATGAACGCTGTTAAAATTGGTGAAATTCGGTCCATGTTCAGACCTAGTTCCCCTACAAATGACCCCTATGAATTGCCATAAGATCTAAACTATGATATAGATCTCAGTCTATATCCATTAATCAGTAGTGCAAAAATACTCCCTATAGGACAATTCGTAGTCATAGGCCCCATATAGAGCTGCTTCCCGATCTTCACTTAAATCTATCAAAAACAAAAATATTGCACAGATTTTTTTCAAATTTGGTTTGTATATATTTTTTCAAAATATAAGTGACTTTACCATCCATATATGGGCAGTATCGGTCCATATTTCGACCTAGTCCCCATATAGAAATAACAGCCTATATAAATTTTTTCATATCTGCAGCCAAAAAAATTAATAACAATTCCACTCAAATTTGGTTTATGCTTATTTTCTTTATCGAATTAGTTGGACCGTAGGGATAGGATTTCTAAACCATGGTCTAGGGTATCGTATAGTCGGTCTAGACCGACTGTAATTTCTTACTTGTTTTTATTTATTTATTTGTTTTTTGTCCGTAGAACCAGATAGAAAATCGTTCACAGGGAAATTCTATACTCCGAGTATATTAAAAAAAACGGTTTTAAAAGGACTTCGAAGCCTGTTAAATTTAGATTAAATTTAATTTAAGTTTTGCATAATCGTACATTTTCAATTTGTAAGCCAGTGTATGTAAATTTACAAGTGTGTATGAGTATTATATTATTCACATGTGGTATGTGTATATGTGATCGATGGTAACAAACAGACATTGTGAAATGCAGCATAAATTATTGAGCAAACAAAAAAAAAAAAAACGGAAACGGATATGCGCTTCGACATCCCCCGTTCATTAATATACATTCAACTGCTATCATGAGTACAGCAGTTGTCCATATGGCTTCATTCGTCGTCGCAGCGACGTCGTCGTCCTTGCTATTGTTGCTTTTGCTATTGCAAGCGTGGCTGTAGTCGTTATTGTTAAAAACTGAAACTGATTATTCATGTATCGACACAATACAGAAAATAATTAAAAAAAAGAAACTGGAGCAAGTAAAATAATTGAAAAATACGCAAAAATAAATTGTTACTGATGGTGAGTTTTGAAAAAGAATATCATACAATAAATTGAAAAAAAAAAGATAAAAAAAACTAAAAAAATTCCAAGAGCTAAGGTTTACATGTTTATATTGTCAACTGAAATATAATAAACAAAATATTGCCCATGGGTATATGAAATATTTTCTGTTATCTCTCATTCTTTTTTTTAATACTTGATTGACATTGCAAAAACTAACAGAACAAAAATCTTTATCAGTTAACAGTGGTAAGCGATGGGCAGAATTTCTTGAGTTTTCAAAATTATTTAACTTTTTGTAAATAGTTTTATAAAAAGTTTTCACGATATCCTGTTGAATATACATAGTAATAGTCGCCTCACCAAAATGTGTTTTTTTTTTAAATTTTGCAACTCCTAAAGTCGAATAAGAATTTTTGGAGCCCAAAAGATTGGTTTCAGTTGTTTTTATAGTCGATACGGGATCACTGCAATATGCTTTTATCCAAAATTTTAAGTTAGGAAATATAATTTTTTTAGTTTTTCACTCACGTTTCTTATTTTCACAAAAACAGACAAATCACTTTTGCTCAAGGCTCATTAACTCGAGCTAGATATACACAATATTTGCTCGAAAACTTAAAAACCGTATATAGGCCTACAAAATACTCTTCATGCAAAGCTGATATGTTTCTTATCGTAAATGAACATGAGACTCATACCAAAATAAGCAAATATCATTAAGAACTATCCAACACATTTAATTTTACGTCAAAATATTTCCAATTTCTTCAAATCGAGGTTTAAACTTAATTAATTCTTAATTTTAAGCACAGGGTAATGACTCTATGCTGATGTTTGTAACTACTAAAAATATTTGACCTAGACCCATCGACTCAGAATCACATACTGAGGCGACTTAGCAATATATATCCGTCTGTCCGTCTGTCCGTCTGTACGTCTGTGTGTCCATGTAAACCTTTTAATCGAACTACAGGTCGCAAATATTAATATATTTTGATGAAGCTCAGTATATAAGCTTCCATTAGCCATGTAATGAACACTATGTCAGTAAAGTTCAGACCTAGTCCCCACACAAATGACCCCTATGAGATCGATTTAAATTGCCATTATATCCAAATTATAAAATAAATCTCGGTCAAATTGGGTTTGTATAAGTTTTTTGCATTCATTTGTCAGCAGTTCAAAAATAAACCCTATAGGACAATTCTTAGTCATAGCCCCCCATATAAAGCTGATTCCCGATCTGCACCTAAATCTTTCAAACGCGCCGGTAGGTGAGTAGGTAGCGTGCTCGCTTCTCATGCGGGGATCGTGGGTTCGATTCCCACCTGATGATTTGGTCTGTCGCTGCAAAAACTAGCCAAATCCGGCTTATCCCTGGACTCAAAAATTAGAATATGCAGACAAGCCACTCGGCTTCGCAGAACCAGTCTAAAAAAAATGCACAGATTTTTCTCAAATTTAGTTGTATATGTTTTTCCAAAAATAAGTGACTTTATAGTCTGGACCCGTCCACTTTTGGACCTAGTCCCGATATAAATACCCGATATGATTTTTTTCCTAGCCGAAGGCAAAAAAAAAGTAAGAAAATTATAGTCGCCCTATTTGGCGCCCTATGCTCCAGTGGGAGTTAGAGGAACATATATATATATATATATATAGACCGAATATACGATACGCTATACCCTGCGTTGAGAGACCCTTTCTCTCAGGCCCTACTAAGTGAATATAGAAAATAAGCATAAACCAAATTTGAGTGGGATTTTTATTAATTTTTTTGGCTGAAAAAGTTCATATTGGATGTTATATCTATATGGGGTATTCCCAAAAATGGACCGATCGTGACCATGTTTGGTAAAGTCTCTTGTATTTTGCAAAAATATATACAAACAAAAATTGAGAAGAATCAGTGCAATATTTTTGTTTTTTGATAGATTTAAGTGAAGATCGGGAAGCAGCTCTATATGTGGCCTATGACTAAGAGTTATCCCATAGGGATAATTTTTGGACTACTGATTAGTGGATGTAATAAATACATACAAACCCAATTTGACTAAGATTCATATGATAATTTGGATCTTATGGTAATTTATGTTGATTTCATTTGTTTGGGGGCTAGGTCTGAACATTGACCGATTTTCACCAGTTTCAACAGCGTTTATCCCATGGCCGATGAAAGCTTATATACAAAATTTCATCAAAATATGTTCATAGTTGCGCCCTGCAGTTTGATTACAAGCTTTACATGGACACACAGACGGACGGACGGACGGACGGACATCGTTAAATCAAATCAGATAGTGATTCTGATTCGATCGGTATAATAAAAGATGGGTCTAGGTCAAATATTTTTGGTAGTTACAAACAGCAGCACAAAGTCATAATACCCAAACCACATAGTGATATAGGGTATAAACATCGTTTTCGGCAACCCATGGTTTGTTTGAAAAATTTAAGCAAACACATTCCTTACACAGTTTGAAGTTAAAAGGTTAACAAGCTTCCGCTGATACAGATGCTGCTAAAAAACATATATATATATAAAAATATTTACTGATATTATCAAGTCTTATTTGCAGACGGGGCTCCTTTGGAAAAAAAAACCGCAGCGAACTTTTATGTCAAAATCTAATAAAACTGCAACTGGATACAAAGCTGCTAAAGATCGCATAACTATACTGTTTTGTTCAAACGCTTCCGGCGATCACACTATGAAGCCACGTGTTATTTACATGTCACAAATGACACGTGCTTTTAAAGGATTAAATAAAGACAACTTGCCCGTTTATTGGACGGCAAATAAAAAGGCATGTGTTACGGCCGCTGTTTTTAGTGACTAATTTCCTAAGATTTTTGCCCCAGATGCAAAGCGGTATTTAAACAAAAAGGGACTGCCATTTAAAGTGATTCTAGCAATTGATAATGGTCGTGGACATCCACAAGACTTGCAGCACGAGAATGTGCAATTTATATTTCTACCAAAAAGCATGACTTCCTTGTTGAAGTCCTTAGATCAGGGAATAATTTCGACATTTAAAGCATTGTATATCAAACAATCGTTCAAGTGTATTTTAGATCAAATCGAAAATGATGAATCTTTAACAGGAATGAACACTTGGAAAAAAATTACAATATTAAATTACGTAAAGCATCTCGCTTTGGCCTATACTGAAATCAGGCAATCAACGCTCAAAGGATGTTGGAAAAATTTGCGTCCAGATGTAGGAGAAAATTTTTTATCTTGTTAATCGTTGGATCCTGAATATTCTGACATTATTCAGTTAGCACGTGCGGTGGGAGGAGAAAGTTTTGACGACTTTTGTGCAGGTGATATTGATGGATTAATGATAAATACAGAGCTAGATGTTGAAGATTTAGTGAGTTTGGTGACCGAAAAACGACGATTCCGTTGAAGGAGATGCAGAATCTGTAGCACTGACAACGAAAAATATAAGTGAAGGGCTTGAGTTAGGTCGAAAACTGGGAAACCATTTTTTAAAACATGACCAGAGTATTGAAAGAGCTGTCGCATTTCAGCGATATATTACACAGGGATTAGTACAATATCGGCAGGTTTTAAAGGATTTTATAAATAAATCAAGTAAGCCTTCAATTACAAATTTCTTTTACAAATCTCCCCGATACGATATTGTTCCCAATTTAACAAGTATCGAACGGGAAAATGGAAGAAATTTCATCTAGTAACGAAAGTGATTTGTCGCCACCAAACATATACGATTATTAGTGGAAGACAGTGATGACGAATTTATTGGAAGTGATAACCGATATATATATGGGGGGTTTCATGTCAAGTGCACCAACTTTTGAAACCGACGTCTTCCTATCGGGATGAAATTTGCACCAAGGTTAGGTTATAACCCCCAAGAAATGCTTTAATTTAGCAAAAAGAAAAAGTCTAAAATTTTTTTTTAAAGTATTTTTTTTTCCGAAATACTGAAGAAATAGCTATCTAAACTCTTTGGGAGAAAATTTTCTAAGAACAATAGGTAGTAAGTTACATGGATGAGAAAAAACACCTGTTTGGCCAAAATGTCAAATTTTGATCCCCTCTAGCTCAGAGAGATCTGGACCGTTCTTGTCGAAAAATTGTGTCTAAACTACTATGCAATTGGACTAACCTTGGTGCAAATTTCATCCCGATCGGAAGACATCGGTTTCAAAAGTTGGTGCACTTGTCATGAAATCCCCCATATATAAATATAAAACTCTTGTTTTTTAATGGACTACATATACATATTGATTTTTTAAGATTTTAATTTTTTTTTTTTTTTTGTTTTATGAATTGCTTTGAAAACTTGTAAATTTGTAAATATTTTGAATTTTTATGAGTTAATTTTATTTTGTTTTATAAATTTCTTTGAATACTTCTTACTTTGTGAATGTATTGATTTTATGTTATTTAATTTAAATTTAAATTAATTCTTGTTTGTGTCTTTTTTCGATTTACACGATTTTCCATAAAAATATTTTTTAATTCGGTTCACACGATTTTTTTAGGAACGCAGCTATCGTGTAAATCGATGGATAGATGTAATAATAAAAAACTTAATTTTATCAAAATATATATGAAATTCCGGCACTGTGAAATAGGCGGCAATTGGGTAATACTCCCTTACTTCGAAAACTAATTATTTAATCGCAAGTCTGTGTTTATACTAAATACGTGACATGTCGAGAAATATAAACAATGCATTTGCTGTTGTCGTGGTCGAATTCTGATTTGAAAATGTCTTTAAAAAAAACTAAAAATTAATAAACGTTTCTTGTTAACTATCATGTTAGTCTATTCAGTTGTATGTTTTTTGGAAACACTGTTTTATTTAGTTAGCAATCGGGTAATACCATGTTCTAGGTTGCTATGCAGTATCCCTAGAACTAGTATAACGTTTCCTTATTTACTTGCTGTTTAGTTAAATTTTATATTATATATTAATACGATTCAAACGGATATACCGACAGGCAGGCAGACTGATGGACATTGTTAAATCGACTCAGAAAGAGATTTTAATTCGATTGGTAAAACTTGGTTCTAAGAAAAATATTTTACAAACATAAGCACAAACTCGTTATAAAGAAACTTATATATAATAATCTATATATTTTTTTTTTTTTTATTTTTTATTTTGGAATATTTTCTAACCTTACATAAATAAATATTTAATCATTACTTGTTTTTATTTATATTTATATGTACAGTATTCAAACCCCGTATTCATACACCCAAGAAAAATTGGAAAACCCGTCATTTACTTTAAACCGAAAACAAAAATCTGAATCAATTAATATTTATTTACTTATAAAATAAAAATCAAAACTGCAAATTTGTTTTTACCTAGCTCTTATATTCAACGATAGGAGACGTATTATTACATTGTGGAACAAATTCAGGTTAGAAAAAGTTAGGTCGATTCTGAGAGTGAGGGGTGAAAATAGAGGTTAAATTAGAAGACCCATATATCACCGTTTGTTTATGTTAGTTCGAATTTTTTTTTAATCGACCTTCGAACTTTCAGCATATTGTTTATATGGTTTTTTTGCTATAAGTCGTCGACTAATTGATATTTTTTCAATCTGTAAAAGCCAAATTATTACTAGAGACCAGTGCAACAATTAAAATTTTTTAAAAAATTGATTTAGGAAATTTCTGTGGTGCTTATGAAGCAAAATGTTGGAAAAATTATTTTTTTCATGCTCTTTGAAAATATTTTCCACAAAACTAAGTCTTTTTTGCTTTCTGTTTGATCTATAATATACTTCTCAGTTTCTTCAATAAATTTCATTTGAAAAGAAAACAATCATAATAAAAAACTTGCGTTTTCCAGCTTAATATTCATTTACTTCTCATTTTTTATGTACCAATTTTGTTCAGTGTTGGTATTGAAGAAACATTGAAAAAAAATTAAAAAAAATATTGAAAAAAATATATTTTTGAAATGTTAGTTATGAAAAGTTTTAAGTACAAAAATTAAATAAATTAAATTAATGATTTGGCCAGTTGTCGTTTAGCAGGCGGCTGTGGATCAACATCACTGCAATCTCTAATAACTTGGTCATCGTCATCATCATCAGAAAGGTCGATAATTTCGTCCAACAAATATTCTGGAATTTCATCTTTGTCTTCCCCTTCTTCCTCTTTTTCCTGGTCTTCCTCTTCCCACAAATTTCGGCGAGTATTGCATCTGGAGATTTCTTCCCTCTGTACCTGAAACGAAAATTGTTTTCAATCGTTAACATGTTTAAATTGTGCACTCTGACAAAGATATTAAACAAATCTAGGAATTCAAAATATGCACACTCTATTGGTAATAACGTTTGGTAATAACGTTCGCCTTGCTCGTCAGATTCAGTTGGCAACTGTTGTACGAGTTGATCAAGATGCTGATGCAAGAGATGAATTTTGTACGACATATTAACCCCAATTTCATCGAAAGCTGCCAACATGTTTGCAACAGATTGCCTGTAGTTGTCTATGCGTTCTTTACCCAAAAGTCCTTTAATGACTGCTTTCAATGCGAGCCATGCATTTAATTCTCGGTCTGTCAGAACTTCGTTAAAATCTTGACGACTCATTAGTTTTCGTATGTCGGGACCATTAACAACCCCTTCCTGAATTTTGGCGTTACTTAGTCTTGAGAAAATGTCTTTTAAGCGGTTGAATACTGCTGGTCTTTTTGCGATACATTTCAAAAATTTTTTAGCAATGGCAAGTTTAATGTGGAGCAACGGGAACAAAATTTTCATTTCAGGAACAAGACTTTCGTGTAGCCTATTGTCTTTAGGCCATTTCCGTCCAATGCGACCATTCCAGTTATGCTGTTTGTACTGGTTTCTTCCTTTAATACCTTCTCCGCATCGTAAATCCCAATCGCACAAAAAACAGGGATATTTTGGACGGCCAGATGCTGTTAAGAATGTAATCAATGAAATTATTTTGAGGTCGCAGCAAATGCGCCACTGGTGTTCGTTATATTTGATTACTTCCAGAATGTGTTTTAAATTATCGAAATTTTCCCTAGTGTCAGTGCTATATGCAATCGGAACAGAAGGCATTCTATTTGTCTTGTGCAAAAGCACAACTTTTAAGCTGATTAGTGAACTATCGATGAATAAACGCCAATAATCTTTTTTATAGGTTAACCCTTTCGTCGCCATTAACTTTTCAATATCGTTGCAATAAGCGAAATTTTTTGCAGCATTCACATTGAAGAACTTTTCTAACTCTTTTTGGCGTTTTCGATAGGCTGTTACTTTAGTACCTTTCACCAGCAAATTATTTCCTTTCAAAAATGAAGCCAGTAGTTCTGATTTTTTCTGAGTCAAACACAAATTTGCAACAATTCCATCCAATTGGTTTTGTGTGACTAGGATTGGGTCCTTTGATGTTTCGTAGGATGTACCTTCACCAGGGTCGTAGTACTGATATCTGTTTGAAGATCAATAATTTGGTATGTTGGTACTGGAACGAATTCTGAGTGCGGTAATGGTAATTGGACACTTGGCTCTGCTACATAAGTTTCATTCTTTGCTTTCCTTCTATTCAAAGTTTTATGGTAGTTGATACATCCATAGCAATTTTCTTCTTAATGCGGGCTGTTGTCTAACTACATTATTGGTATACCAAAATTCATAGCCTTCTTCTTTTCACTTTTCCATTGCATAAGAGTTGAATAGCAATTAAAGCAAACTTTTTTAGGGGCATAGTTTACATCATTGATAAACTCTTGCGAGAAATATTGTTTATAGGCTTCCAAAAAAAAAAAAAAATCACTCGCATTGCCACATTTTTCATCGCTTGCTATGAAACGTCCACAAACATTACAAAAATGGTCCATTTTATATTTTGGCTCCGACATTTTTAATACAATATATATTATACAATGTTTTTTTTTTTTGTTATTTTTATGAAACCGATGCACTTAACTTAAATCACTCACAAAATTAAATAAGAAAGAAATTAATGGGGAATTTTATCACGACCGAGCGAAAATTAAAAGACATCAGCGTCGGCTGAGTTTCGAGTCTTAACTGAATCTTCATTTTTGAAATTAGTTCGCTTGTACGAAATAAAAAAAAATCGCTACTGTGCGGTGGTTGAAAACAAAAAAGTTGTTTTACTAATTACTAATTCTTGGAACTTCCCTTTTTAATTACTTCTACCTAAATCGCTATTTATACCCTATACCACTATGTGGTTTGGGTATAATGACTTTGTGCTGCTGTTTGTAACAACCAAAAATATTTGACCTAGACCCATCGTTAATTATACCGATCGAATCAGAATCACTTTCTGCGTTGATTTAACAATGTCCGTCCGTCTGTGTGTCCATGTAAAGTTTGTAATCAAACTGCAGGTCGCAAATATGAATATATTTTGATGAAGTTTGGTATATAAGCTTTTATCGGCCATGGGATGAACGCTATTGAAATTGGTGAAAATCGGTCCATGTTCAGACCTAGCCCCCATACAAATTACCCATATGAATTCGACATAAATTGCCATAAGATCCAAATTGTCATATAGATCTTACTCAAATTGGGTTTGTATGCGTTCATTACATCCATTAATGAGTAGTCCAAAAATGATCCCTTTGACCCAATATAGAGCTGCTTCCCGATCTTCACTTAAATCTATTAAAAAACAAAAATATTGCACTGATTCTTCTCAAATTTTGTTTGTATATATTTTTGCAAAATACAAGAGACTTTACCAAACATGATCAGGATCGGTCCATTTTTGGACCAAGTCCCTATATAGATATAGCATCCGATATGAAATTTTCATATCTGCAGCCAAAAAAATTAATAAAAATCCCACTCAAATTTGGTTTTTGCTTATTTTCTATGTCCAGTTAGTTGGGCCTAAGAGATAGGGTCTCTAAACGCATGGTATAGGGTATCGTATAGTCGGTCTAGACCGACTATAATTTTCTAACTTGTTATTTAATGGTTTTGGGATTTTTTACGCAAATTATCGACTAAGACCATTTTCTTTTCAAATGAAATTTATTGAAGAAACTGAGAAGCATATTATAGTTAAAACAGAAAGCAAAAAAGACTTAGTTTTGTGGAAAATATTTTCAAAAAGCATGAAAAAAAAATAATATTTCCAAAAATTTTTTAAAAAATTTTAATTGTTGCATAGGTCTCTAGCAATAATTTGGCTTTTACAGATTGAAAAAAAATTCAATTAGTCGACGAGTTATAGCCAAAAAACCATATAAACAATATGTTGAAAAACGGCATTTGACTGCAAAGTTCGAAGGTCGATTAAAAAAAAATTCGAACTAACATAAACAAACGCCGCGATACGGGTCTTCTAATTTAGCCTCTATTTTCACCCCTCACTCTCAGAATCGACCTAACTTTTGCTAACCTGAATTTGTTCCACAGTGTTATTATTATGTTTAACAAAATCCGTATTCGTACAGGTTTGCCACCCTAATATTCAATATACATGTTAGGGCGGGTCGATTTAAAAATCGCCCAAGTGACAAGGAAAATCGTATTCTACGGATCAAAATAAGAAACTTTGCCCGAGGAACCATACCTTAAAACGAATTCTGATGTCCCGACTTTTGAACTGTCTGCCTGTCTGAAAAATATAGAAGTTGCGCTCGAATTTCGAGTGATGGAATCAGCTAGTATATATAAAGTTACAAAAAATTTAACAACTTAGTTTTATTGGGGTATCAGATTACACACAACACCGAATCGAGACGATAGTAACAAATGGAATGGTCTAGCTAATGACCATTAGAAAATGAGCATTAAAAAGATCATTCGGCACAAAATGAGAGTAATTAATTGGAAGACTTTGATGTAACAAGACATCATATTTTATATGACAATTTTGAGCCATAAAGCCATTGCGGCATTTCGCAATTAATAATAATTTAAAAAATTTTTTGTACGAAATGCACTACTGTGCACCAGTCAATAAAATAAAGCGATAACGAATACAAAAACCGTTATATTTACGGCTTTCGATTTATTCTTCAATAACTCATTGGCAATTTTTTTTTAAATAAATTCTTGTATGAGTAGCGGAAAATCATTCAAACTTGAAAATTTAACGACATATTTTCTTTGTTTAGCGCACAAAGAAAAAATAAGGACAATAACCTTATATTAATTTGTTTTTGTTATGTGAGTACAAGGAAAAACTTGTTGACGGGTAAACTATTTTTTACTTTTTTGTAATTGTTAAAATAATTTTATGTAATATTAAAAAACTTGGAACATAATTTGTTTTAATTACTTTTAATAGAAACCTTAGTATTTTTGAAAATTATACAAAACGAAATGTCATAAATTATAATCCTTATAATGTGGCACTAAAACAGCTGTCTTCTATTTAAGGTAAATATCTTTTGTAATATGCTTTTAAACTTTTTACCAACAACAATGAGCAAAACAGAAGCAGCATTAAATGATAAAAAAAAAACATCTAAATTGTAATTCATTAAATAGAAGACCTAAAAGTTGGTGGGATTTTGGTCTTTGTTGATGAATTACGTTTACATCCCACATATTTTATGCATATTTAAAAAAATCGTATTTCATTAAATTAAAATCACAACAAAAGCAGTTAAAATTTTGTTTTGTATGTGTGTGTGTATGAACGTCATACTTTGCTTGTTGACTATTTTAGTCGGTGTATTTACGTGTGTGTTTGTTTGTGAGCGTTCTTTTGGGAAACAAGTCAAGCCAACCAAACAATCATCAAGCTAACCAGCCAAAACACCAGCCAGCCAACCAACAACCAGAAAAACAACAACACCTGCCATATTTAACATAAAATTTCATTAATTAGCAGCCATTTACAAAAAAAAAAAAAAAACATTTTAATGTATCCTACCTTTTCATATCAAACTCATACAGCAAAATATTAACCCTTTGCTGCATATATAGCAATAATATATTCAACGCAGGCTCCAAGAATGGTGTTTCAAAATTCACACACGATTTGAATATCGATAAAATGTGGTGTGTGCACGTTTATTATATCTAATAATCGGTACTCGAAAAATTAACCTCGTTGGATCATTTTTAGTCATAGTCCCCTTAGAAAGCTGAGTCCGAATCTTCATTTAAATTTATCAAAAAAATTGGTTATATATGTTTTTGAGAAAATGAAATCACTTTACTCAGTCTCAGCAAACTTGAATCCGCGAGCTTTTTCCAAACGCAATGTATAGGGTATTGTGAAGTCGTTCTAGACCAACTATATTTCTCTTGCTTATTTTTAATTCCTATTGATTACTGATTTTTTTTCCCCAAATGACATTATAAATAAACAATGGCATTGACAACAAAAAATTATGATTCATGCTTTTTTCGGCTGGTTTTCCTTTTCTTTTGTAGTAAACAAAAACTAATGCTAAATACACATACGAGTATTGTAACCAATAATTTGTAAAAATGACTCTAAGCACGTTTTTGATTTGAAATATTTTGTTATAGTAATAGAATTTGTAATCGCCAATATATAATATTGAAATAGGTTACATTGCCTTTAATTAAATTGCCTGAATTGAATTTGGTTTAGTATTTTGATAGAAAACATTGATTGGTATACGGAATTAGTTTTTCTATTTAAGATACTTTAGTTTTATAATGAAAAAATATTACAACAATAATAATAAAACTTCATAAAAAAAAAAAAAAAAAATTAATATTACACTTTAAAATTTTTCAGATACCAAAAATTCTAACTACCTAGTCACATTTTTCTATTGGTAACTGTGTTCTAACAAAGCCTCTTTCTGGGCGTAGTTGAACAGCTTGGCTATGTCCCTATACCACTACGTGGTTTGGGTATAATGACTTTGTGCTGCTGTTTGTAACTACCAAAAATATCTGACCTAGACCCATATTTTATTATACCGATCGAATCAGAATCACTATCTGATTCGAAACTTTTTAATCAAACTGCAGGTTGTAAATATCAATAAATTTTGATGAAATTTGGTATTTAAGCTTTTATCGGCCATCAGATGAAATTAGTGAGAATCAGTCAATGTTCAGACCTAGCCCCCACACAAATGACCCCTACGAAATCGACATAAATTGCCATAAGATCCAAATTGTCATATAGATCTTACTCAAATTGGGTTTGTATGCATTTGTTACATCCATTAATGAGTAGTCCAAAAGTGATCCCTATGGGACAACTCTTAGTCATAGGCCCCATATAGAGCTGCTTCCCGATCTTCACTAAAATCTATCAAAAAACAAAAATATTGCACTGATTCTCCTCAAATTTTGTTTGTATATATTCTTGCAAAATACAAGAAACTTTACCAAACATGATCAGGTTCGGTCCATTTTTGGACCTAGTCCCCATATAGATATAGCATTCGATATGAACTTTTTCATATCTGCAGCCAAAAAAATTAATAAAAATCACACTCAAATTTGGTTTATGCTTATTTTCTACATCCAGTTAGTTGGGCCTAAGAGATAGGGTCTCTAAACGCATGGTATAGGGTATCGTATGGTCGGTCTAGACCGACTATAATTTTCTTACTTATTTTTTGATAGAATTAGGTGAAGATGGGGAAGCAGCTCTACATGGGGCCTATGACTAAGAATTTTCCTATAGGGATTATTTTTGAACTTCTGATTAATGGATGTAATAAACATATACAAACCCAATTTGACTAAGATCTATGTGATAGTTTGGATCTTATGGCAATTTATGTCGATTTCATAGGGGTTATTTGTATGGGGGCTAGGTCTGAACATGGACCGAATTTCACCAATTTCAACAGCGTTCATACCATGGCTAGTAGAAGCTTATACACTAAATTTCATCAAAACATATTCATATTTGCGACCTGTAGTTTGATTACAAGGTTTACATGGACACACAGACGGATGGACGGACATCGCTAAATCGACTCGGAAAGTGGTTCTGAGTCGATCGATATAATAAAAGATGGGTCTAGGTCAAATATTTTTGGTACTTACAAACAGCAGCACAAAGTCATTATACCCAAACCACATGGTGGTATAGGGATAACAAATAAGAATGTAAAATTCGGCTGTGTCGAATCTTTGGTACCCTCCAAATGCATCTTAAACTCAATATTACAACCAATATTGGGCACCGCTACCACTTGTTATTTTTTTATTTATTTGCTATCAATAACTCATTGAGTTTCTTATTTTTAAAACAATTTTGAGTTACTATCGTTAAGATATTACAGCAAATAATTATATAATTTATTAATATAAGTTAGCATTTCTTAAACATATTATTCTAGTATATAGGAAAAAGATAGTATGAAACAAGTTAGAAAATTATAGTCGGTCTAGACCGACTATACGATACCCTATACCATGCGTTTAGAGACCCTATCTCTTAGGCCCAACTAACTGGACATAGAAAATAAGCAAAAACCAAATTTGAGTGGGATTTTTATTAATTTTTTTGGCTGCAGATATGAAAATTTCATATCGGATGCTATATCTATATAGGGACTTGGTCCAAAAATGGACCGATCCTGATCATGTTTGGTAAAGTCTCTTGAATTTTGCAAAAATATATACAAACAAAATTTGAGAAGAATCAGTGCAATATTTTTGTTTTTTAATAGATTTAAGTGAAGATCGGGAAGCAGCTCTATATTGGGTCAAAGGGATCATTTTTGGACTACTCATTAATGGATGTTATGAACGCATACAAACCCAATTTGAGTAAGATCTATATGACAATTTGGATCTTATGGCAATTTATGTCGAATTCATATGGGTAATTTGTATGGGGGCTAGGTCTGAACATGGACCGATTTTCACCAATTTCAATAGCGTTCATCCCATGGCCGATAAAAGCTTATATACCAAATTTCATCAAAATATATTCATATTTGCGACCTGCAGTTTGATTACAAACTTTACATGGACACACAGACGGACGGACGGACGGACGGACGCACGGACGGACGGACGGACATTGTTAAATCAACGCAGAAAGTGATTCTGATTCGATCGGTATAATTAACGATGGGTCTAGGTCAAATATTTTTGGTTGTTACAAACAGCAGCACAAAGTCATTATACCCAAACCACATAGTGGTATAGGGTATAAAAACCTACATATAATATCACAAAAAAAAAAATTAAAATAAAAATGGCGGTTGCAAAGGTTTTTATTAAACAAAAGAACTAATTGAGTCTATACCAGAGTGTATAGAGTCAATTAGTCCATGCTATGTAAACCTCTCAAATGGGCAAAATTTGACCTTCTGCATCTATAATTAAATGCCAGTGTCATATCCTTAATTAACGTTTCGATAGTTTTTTATCCTGTCATTCTATGCATTTCTATAGTGGGAAATCGTCTTGGTAAATAAAGTATTATCTTTAAATTTTTATTTTGAATCATTTGAATACGTTTCTTGTGGGTTTTCGCGCAATCTTTCCAAACAATACAGCCATATGTAAGAATAGGTCTGATACATAACTTGTATAAAAGAAGTTTGTTTTTAATACTCAGTTTCGATTTTCTATTAAGAAGACGATACAGAGTTCGACCACAACAAATTGCTCGTAAAGAAACATTTATCAAATGTTCCTTGAAGGTCAGTTTTTCATCTAGTGTTATGCCAAGATATTTAATTGATTTTGAGAAAGCAATTGCCGTTCCCTCTAGAAACAATTTAAGGGAGGGATTTCTCTTAGGAGATTTATTAAACGGCAACAATATCGCCTGAGATTTCTCTTCGTTAATTTTAATTTTCCACTTGGTGAAAAATTTGAATGCGGAGACAAGGGCCTTTTGCATACGCTTTACAATAGCATTCAAAACCTTTCCGTGTGAAATGAACGCGCTGTCGTCGGCATAAAAAGCCATGTCATTAGCTGCCGATAATTTGAAGTCAGAAATGTAAATATTATAGAGCAGTGGAGATAAAACGGACCCCTTTGGCACCCCTGCTGGTATATATTTATCAGCTGAACGAGCCCCGGCCACTTCGACTACAAATGATCTATCAGAGAGGTATAATGGGCAGCGAAATTTATGAAGTTTGTATATAAGCCCATTATGCCAAATTGAGTCAAAAGCTTTTTCTATGTCGAGGAAGAGTACTCCTGTGTAGTAACGTCTATTCTTATTGGCTTTTACCATGTTCACTACACGTTTGAACTAGTGGGTAGTAGAATGTTGAGCTTTAAATCCATATTGGCAGCTATGGAGAATATTATTTTCATCGACGAAATTGCTCAGTCTTTTCAATATAATTTTTTCAAAAATTTTATCCAGAGAGCTCAGTAAACTGATTGGCCTGTAGCTCGATGGTATATTTGGGTGCTTACCACTTTTAGCAATAACTTTCGCCTTTTTAAATCCTGTTGGGAAATGGCCATTCTGAATACAAAAATTATAAAATTTAACCAAGAATTCGTAAGCTGCACTTGGAAGTTTCTTCAGGACCAAGTTGGTTATTTTATACAAACCAGGGGACTTTGAGTTTTTGAGATTTTTAATAAAGAATATAACTTCATCAGAACAGGTCAAAGTGTCTATATCGTTATTAGACGAGTCGTCAAGTTCTATTGATCTTACGACTAAGTTGACTTTTCTATCTCTAGAACTTTAAATTGGGTAGTAGTATTGTGAGCTCTAGCGAACTGATCGGCAATAGTGTTGGCAATTTCGACGCTGTCAGTGACTATACGGTTATTAACAAGCAGTTTCTTAATTGAACTGGACTTACCTCTAATACGTTTTGCAATCTTCCAGAAATTCTTACCTCCAACAGGCAATTTGGACAGAAATGATCCCCACGCTTCATTTCTAGCAATATTAATGTGGTAGGCAATCATTTTATTCAGTTCTCTGACTATTGCCCGAAATAATGTTTTTCTGGTGACGTCATTACACCGCTGAAACTTTCGTCTATACATATTACGCACAGAAATCATTCGCTTACAATCAGGACATACCTGGAAATTTATATTTTCACGAGTTTGCTAAGGTATTGATGAACAACAAGCAAAGGTAATCAGGTCAGTAAATTCTTGAATTGATTGGTCAACATTGAGATGGGATAGCTGATTGTTTAGAATGGCCGACTGATTAATTTTAGAATCGATTATACTCTTAAATTGTTCCCAATACCGCTACCACTTTAAAACTATTGGCGGTACTAAAATTTCAATTTCGAATACAATTAAATTTGAAGTTAATTGCTTTTCTTGTTGGCCATTTTTATACCCTATACCACTATTTGGTTTGGGTATAATGACTTTGTGTTGCTGTTTGTTCCTACCAAAACTATTTGACCTTGCCCCATCTTTTATTATACCGATCGACTCAGAATCACTTTCTGAGTCGATTTGACGATGTCCGTCCGTCCGTCCGTCTATGTGTCCATGTAAACCTTGTAATCAAACTACAGGTTGCAAATATGAATATATTTTGATGAAATTTGGTATGTAAACTTTTATCTGCCATAGAATGAACACTGTTGAAATTGGTGAGAATAGGTCCATGTGCAGACCTAGTCCCCATGCAAATGATACCTATTAAATCGACATAACTTATCATATAGATCTCAGTCAAATTGGGTTTGTATGTGTTTATTATAACCATTAATCAGTAGCCCAAAAATAATCTCTATAGGAAAATTCTTAGTCATAGGACCCACATAGGGCTGCTTCCCGATCTTCACTTAAATCTATTAAAAAAACAAAAATATTCCACAGATTTTTTCCAAATTTGGTTTGTATATATTTTTCAAAATAGTGACTTTAACAAATATGGTCAGAATCGGGTTATTTTTCGACCTAGTCCCCATATAAATGTAGCACCCAATATGAACTTTTTCATATCTGCAGCCAAAAAAATTAAAAACAATTCCCCACAAATTTGGTTTATGCTTATTTTGTATATCCAATTAGTTGGACCGAAGCGATAGAGTCTCTAAACCATGGTACAGGGTATCGCATAGTCGGTCTATACCGACTATTACTTTCTTACTTGTTTGCATTTAAAAATCTTCATGAATATGTTCTTCTACCGTTTGCTTATGCTTTTTTGTAGCATTAGACTTAGCTTGGAAGCTAAGTTTGCATATCTTATAACTGTTACAGACCGACTATACGATGTCATGTGCCATGAGTTTTGGTAATGGTTCTTAAATGCGAAATTGCTAGCTCACAATTTTACATAGAAAATAAGCATAAACTAAATTTTAATGGCATCTATAATATTAATAGGCTAGGCGATTTCTTGTGACTGATGTTTTGTTCTACCACTTTATCCCGATTTTGACCAAGCATATATTATTTGAAAGGTATTTGTTTTTAGCTGATTTGCAGATTTATAGATTTTTAAATTTTTTTCCTTTATTTTGAGTAAATTTCATTTACAGTTGATACTAACACATACATAAAATTATAAAATGCTATGTGTGTTTTTATAAAATTTTTTAATGTGTTTGTAATAAAAATTAGTTTTTTTTTTGTGTTGATTTTTGAATTCGCTATAATTGATTAGCATACCTTTAGGGCCTTTATTTAATGAAAAAGTAAAATTTCCTAGATTTTACACTCGAATTTCGAGGTCTGGAATTTGCTAGTTATTATATATTAGGGGACTGTAAGTATGAAGAAGTTCATATTGGATACAACATTTATATGGCAAATGGACCGGGTATTATAACATTTAGTAAACTAATTTATTTTTATCAAAAAATACATAAACCAAACTTGAGAAAAATCTATGGATTAATTTTTTTATAAATAGATTTAGGTGAATATCGGACTGCAGTTTTATATGAGACCTATGAATAAAATTGGCTTTTTAGGGACTGAATCTATGTAGTAAATACATATAAAGCAGATTCTATGTCAGTTTATGCCGATATCATAAGAATCATTTGTATGGGGACTATGACATATCTCCGATCTGTAGTTTGATTAAAAAGCTTAATGGACAATCAGATGGACGGACTAAATCGATCGGTATAACAAAAGGTAAGTCTTGGTCTAGGAATTTTGGTAGTTACAAACTTCAGCACAAACTTTTTTTAGCCTGACTACATATGCTATAAGGTATGATAATAGAAATGAAATGAATCTGACACGAAGGGAATCTAAGATGATTACAAACCTTGAATTCTTAGCCCACCCAAGTATTAAGCATTTCAATGGAAATTTCCTCAATGATTAGAAAATCAGTTATTAATCCATATTAGTAAGAACTAGTTGTAAGAACTTGTTGCAAACCGAATTTACCATATAGTATCACATTTTTCCGTAACGTACGACGTATGCAGGAACTAGCATAGCCCAGCACTCGCAGTTAGAGTGCAAATTTTAGGAAATTTTATTTTTTATTCAATTTTTTTCTTTCCATGCTCTTTTTAAATTCTTTCTTTTAACTCATACTCTCTGTCTGTCTATCGTGGGGCAACCCCATTTCCCCTTATCCGATTGATCTGAAACTTGGCCCATAGTCCTGTTGTGACTGCAGATTAATTTTGGGTTAGTCACTCACAGTCACGTATAGTCACGCACACTCACAGAGTGATTTAAACCCCATTCCCCTCATCCGATCGATCTCAAACTTTGTCCTGAGATTTGCTGTGACCAAAGATTAATTTTAAAATAGTCCGCAAAGTCACGCACAGTCACGGAGAGATTCAAAATTCATATGCATAAGGAAAGAAAGAGTTTTAATAAAAACTTTATTTTTATGGGTTAGATTATTTTTAAATCTATATACATATGCATATATTTATACAATTTATCAATATTTAAATAAAATTCATTAAACTTCATTATAAATATTTGTTGAACACACAGAAGAGCCTAAAGGTATGATAATCAATTTGGGCAATTCACAAATTAACACCGGGCGTGTGATATGTGATATTTTATTTGTAAATGGTCAAAGGCCATTAAGTTCGTCATGTTCAAAATTTTGTGATGGTATTTCAAACAAACTGATATATTTACAATTGTAATGAAATTCGATGAATTGTGAATTTGCAAAGATTTAATTTATTGATTGTAACAACTACTTGTCAATTTAGATCATTTTAAATTCTCAAATTGAATGGAACTAGGAAGATATCTGTTTAATACCTTTAGTAATGTTTTTTTTATTTTTAGTAACAAACTAAAAAGAAAGCAAAAAAAACTGACACGATACAGAAATTGCAAGACAAAGCTCCAAATAAATTATGAATGCGTAACAACTTATGACTAGACCTTGGAATTTGCATATAAGACACTATATGGTCAGGGTATAATGACTTCGTGCTGATGTTTGTAACTACCAACAATATTTGACCTAGAGCTATCATTTATTATGCCGATCGACTCAGAATTATTTTCTGAGTCGATTTAACGATGTCCGTCCGTCCGTCGGTCCGTCTGTGTCCATGTAAACCTTGTAATCAAACAGCACATCGCAAATATGAATATATTTTGATGAACATGAACGTAAATGAAACTGGTGAAAATAGGTGCATGTTCAGACTTAGTCCCCATACAAATTACCCCTACGAAATCGACTTAAAATGCCATAAGATACACATTACCATATTGATTACAGTCAAATTGGGTTTTTGTATGTTTATTACTCCTATTAATCAGTTGTCCAAAAATATACCCTATAGAACAATTCTTAGTCATAGCCCCCAAATAAAGCTGCTTCCCGAGCTTCACTTAAATCTATCAAAAAAACAAAAATTATGAACAGAATTTTCTCAAATTTGGTTTGTATATATTTTTCAAAACATAAGCGATTTTGCCGAATATGGTAAGGATCGGTCCATTTCGCGATAGGCCCCATATAAATATAGCACCCGATATGAACTTTTTAATATCTGCAGCCAAAAAAATTAATTAATATGCCACTCAAATTTGGTTTATGTTTATTTTCTAAATCCAATTAGTTGGACCGAAGAGATAGGGTCTCTAAACCATGGTATAGGGTATCTTATAGTCGGTCTAGACCAACTATAATTTCTTACTTTTTTCTTTCTAGATTTTTCTCAAATTTGGTATTTATATATTTTTGCAAAAAATAAGTGACCTTACAAAATATGGTCAGGATTGGTCCTTTGAAGACCTAGTCCCCATATAAATATAGCATACGATATGAACTTTTTCATATCCAAAGGCAACAAATTTAATAACAGTGCCACTCATATTTAGTTTAAGCTTATTTTTTTATATCCAATTAGTTTGGCCTATGAGATATCGTTTCTAAACGCATGGTATAGGGTACCGTATAGTCAGTCTAGACCGACTATAATTTTCTTCTTGTTTTACAATTAAGATATGTTACTTTTGATTGGACTTAAAATTCGTTTCGTAGAAACAGAATCGAAATAAACCAGAGGGTATATATAGGTTTTTCATTCCGTTTGTAACGCATAGAAATAAATTCCTTAGACCCCAAAAAAATATATTTTCTTGATCCTTATAACAAGGGAAGTTGATTTACCTATGACCGTCTGTCCTCAATATCTAAGCTAGACCAATCGTTTTTATATAGAATCGTTTATTAATATCCAAAAAGAAGTTGCTAATTAAAATCGTCAAAATCGGTAAAGGGTTCACGAGCTATGAATGAAATTTGAAAAAAATCTTGAAAAAATAAAATTTTTCAGTGTGTTTGTTGTTTTTCTTAAGATATGTTGTATATGTTGTAATTCTTCGTATTGTTGAAGTCATAACAGTTGTGTGTATATTAATACTGCATGTGTCACATTGACCTAAGCAAGTTTTACCACATATTTTTTTATCATTAAAATTAAATATTAAAAATTAAAAATTAATAAAAATAAAAAGTGGAAAATGAAAAATGAAAAATGGAAATTGGAAAATGAAAAATGAAAAATGAAAAATGGAAAATGAACAAGTAAGAAAATTAAAGTCGGTCTAGACCGACTATACGATACCCCATACCATGCGTTTAGAAACCCTATCTCTTAGGCCCAACTAACTGGACATAGAAAATAAGCAAAAACCAAATTTGAGTGGGATTTTTATTAATTTTTTTGGCTGCAGATATGAAAAAGTTCATATCGGATGCTATATCTTTATGGGGACTAGGTCCAAAAATGGACCAATCCTGATCATGTTTGGTAAAGTCTCTTGTATTTTGCAAAAATATATACAAACAAAATTTGAGAAGAATCAGTGCATTATTTTTGTTTTTAATAGATTTAAGTGAAGATCGGGAACAGTCTATATGAGGCCAAAGGGATCATTTTTGGACTACTCATTTATGGATATAATGAACGCAAACAAACCCAATTTGAGAAAGATCTATATGACAATTTGGATCTTATGGCAATTTATGTCGATTTCATAGGGGTAATTTGTATGGGGGCTATGTCTGAACATGGACCAATTCTCACCAATTTCAATACCGTTCATCCCACGGCTGATGAAAGCTTACCTGCCAAATTTCATCAAAATATATTCATATTTGCGACCTGCAGTTTGATTAAAAGGTTTACATGGACACACAGACGGACGGACGGACGGACGGACATTGTTAAATCAACTCAAAAAGTGATTCTGATTCGATCGGTATAATTAAAGATGGGTCTAGATCAAATATTTTTGGTTGTAACAAACAGCAGCACAAAGTCATTATACCCAAACCACATAGTGCTATAGGGTATAATAATGGAAAATGAAAAATGAAAAGTGGGAAATGAAAAGTGGAAAATGATATATGAAAAATTAAAAATGGAAAATGGAAAATGAAAAATTAAAAACAAAAACTGGAAAATGAGAAATGGAAAATAGAACATGAAAAATGAAAAATGAAAATTGAAAAATGGAAAATGAAAAATGTAAAATTAAAATTGAAAAATGGAAAATAAAAAATGGAAAATGAAAAATGGACAACTGAAAACGAAAAAACAAAAATGGACAATGGAAAATAGAAAGTGAAAAATGAAAATTGGAAAATGAAAAATGAAAAATGGAAAATGAAACTGAAAAATGAAAAATGGAAAATGAAAAGTGGAAAATGAAATATGAAAAATTAAAAATGGAAAATGGAAAATGAAAAATTAGAAACAAAAAATGGAAAATGAGAAATGGAAAATTGAACATGAAAAATGAAAAATGAAAATTGAAAAATGGAAAATGAAAAATGTAAAATTAAAATTGAAAAATGGAAAATAAAAAATGGAAAATGAAAAATGGACAACTGAAAACGAAAAAATAAAAATGGACAATGGAAAATAGAAAATGAAAAATGAAAATTGGAAAATGGAAAATGAAAAATTAAAAATGGAAAATGGAAAATGAAAAATTAAAAATGGAAAATGAGATATAGAGAATGGAACGTGAAAAATTAAAAATGAAAATTGAAAAATGGAAAATGAAAAATGAAAAATTAAAATTGAAAAATGGAAAATGAAAAATGAAAAATGAAAAATGGAAAATGAAAAATGAAAAATGAAAAATGGAAAACGGAAAACGAAAAATTAAAAATGGAGAATGGAAAATTAAAAATGAAAAATGAAAATTGGAAAATGGATAATGAAAAATGATAAATTGAAAATGAAAAACGAAAGATTAAAATTGAAAAGTGAAAAATGGAAAACGAAAAAAAAAAATGAAAATTGAAAACGGAAAAGGTGAAGGGTATCAAAGATTCGGCCCAGCCGAATTTAACACTCTGAGTTGTTTTATTTGAAAACTGGTAGTTTTCATTCATATTCTTCCACTTTCAGTAGATTTTCATAATTTTGTAAATGGCAAAAAAATAAGATTTTACTTAACTGTTAGTAAACATTTTCCAATGGACAGAATAAACTCAATTCCTTCAGCAGTTATTAGCTAAGGTATGTAGCTTTCCATTGGTATGCATGTGTCAATATACTGTGCAATTGCAATTTTTCTAAAGTAAAAATACTACATTAATTGATATCTTATATAACTGTGATAAAGGCCATCTATAAATTTATTTCTTGTTATTTAATGAATTATTGTTTTGCTAGAGAAAGAAAAAGAGAACAAACAAACAAACAATTATACATGCTTGTAGTAAATTTATTTATATGGATTTGTTAACTTGTAATAAAAAATGATCTATCATGATGGCTTAAGTCATTAGTACTCAGTTTGACTTTAATTTAATCGGTTAGAATTTCGGTTGAATGGTCATGGGCCCATAGGTAAGATAATTGTGGATGTTATAGTAAATTATGGTTATGGTTAGGAAGGCTAGATTGGTTGTGTAACATCGAAATAACTTCACCTTACTTTCATCAACGACAAAATATACTTACTTTCTCCTCTAAATTCTAATTGACTTTCTCGCAGGCTACTATCATTCTTTAAAATTATGTTATCCTGCAACATGCCTGACTGTAAACCGATGCGTGCGTTCTATCATCGGGGTGGTTAGCAGCCAATGTATTTTTTATTATTGACTCAGGGGATGCCGCGGCATGCCGCCTATAGATGCAGTGCGTTGTGTTGATCTCAGAAAATAGGTTATGGGAATGAGGAAAGAGGGAGTAGTGGTTGTTTATATTTGACTTAAATTTTATTAGATTATAATTGCCAGGACAGACCTGTGCGGGGAGTTTATTCCACATACGGCTAGTTCGACTGATAAACGAATTCTCTCTGTAATGCGTTGTGCGGTCAACTGGACAATATACTACAAATGGATGTGATCTACTAACGAAGCGGATAGAGGGATCCGCAACTCGGGTACTTGGAATAAGTTTGTTAATCTCAGAAGAACATTTCTCATGTTAATATCTATAGAACAGTACTACACAACCCACATTCCGACGATGTTCCAATGAGACAATAGAGTTGGATACCCTACTGTCATTGATGACCGCCAACGCACCCCTTTGCACACGGTTCAGTAGCTCACAAATAGATTTTAAGGATATCAAAGGGAGTGAAGTAGTTTTTGCGCCATTTGAGAAAACCGAGACACTTGACTGCTTCTTTCGACTCTTGAAAAACAAGCCCCACATTGCATTCTCATGGCTAGAACATCAAGAGTATCCGATTCCTCAATACCTATACCACCCATATATACAGATGACATTGTTGAATCCATGGCCCTATGGGTCAACATACAACATTAAGTCTTGAGTGCATTAAAATCAACCCTTTACACCACTCGGAGATTTTTAACGGAACCTGATTGAGTGTGTCCGTCTTTTGCCCCAAAACTCCAAAACGCTTGGCCTACAATTAAAAGAAAACAAGTAAGAAAATTATAGTCGGTCTAGACCACCAAATTTGAGAAAAATCTGTGCAATAGTTTTGTTTTTTGATAGATTTAAGTGAAGATCGGGAAGCAGCTCTATATGGGGCCTATGACTAAGAATTTTCCTATGATGATGATTATTTTTGAACTACTGATTAACGGATGTAATAAACACATACAAATCCAATTTGACTGATATCTATATGATAATTTTGAACTTATGGCAATTTATGTCGATTTCATAGGGGTCATTTGTATGGGGACTAGGTATGAACATGGACCGATTCTCACCAATTTCAATGGCGTTCATCCCATGGCCGATGAAAGCTTATGTACCAAATTTCATCAAAATATATTGATATTTGCGACCTGTAGTTTGATTACAAGCTTTACATGGACACACAGACGGACGGACGGACGGACATAGCTATTTCGACTCAAAAAGTGATTCTGAGTCGGTCGGTATAATTAAAGATGGGTCTAGGACGAATATTTTTGGATGTTACAAACAGCAGCACAAAGTCATTATACCCAAACCACATAGTGGTATAGGGTATAATGATTGACAAGAAGGTCGTGCAGTTAGATAAGGAAGTAATATCTTATTTTAAAAAATCATTTATTCGTGAAGTGAGTTTCAGAGATCAAAAATATATTAATATAGTTGTTTTTAAATAAAAATTTCAGTTTCATTTCCGTTCCATATTCCTATCCTTCAACTTAATTACACTATTTAGCCATTAGCATTGGCATCATGTTCATCAAGTTTTCCATCATCGTCTCAAGTTTATCCATACGAGAGTTTCTGAGTACGACATATATAACATGTTGGAATTTGGTTGTCTATTTGGTTGACTATTTGGAAAAGAAATTACATTGTGGATTTTCTTTAGTATTAGCATTTCTTTGGCTATGGGAAAAAAGGCTTTGGCCAGCGAGTCTCCTTGAAACTAGGTTTTGATAGACCGGGCTGTAATGCATTCCGCGATGGCATGATCCATATCACACTTTACACACCTAAATTGGTTTCTGTAGTAAGATGTGGTATGACCAAACTGCTGACACCGATTATATTGTACTCAGTCATTTCTTCTCATTGGCAGTCCCATTTTAACTATGGCGTGGTTTATGTTTTACATCATACATAGTGTTATTGTTTAAATTTCTAAGTCAACGCAAAACATTGTGATGTCCTAACAATATGAGTTCCGCTTTAATATCTGCAAATGGGTGTTGAGTAGTGAAGCCCCTTTTATTACAACTAGCAGAGCCCAGCCCTCGAATTCCAGGATATTTTATTTTTTTCATTTAATAAATAATTTTATAAAAGCCTAAGGGTATGCTAATCAATTTTAGCCAATTCACAATTCAATACCGGGCTTTTAATATTTATAATAAACATACACACAGTATGTGCTAGTAACAATTTTTAATGACCATTACTCCAAAAAACTGTTCCAGACGGTGCAACTCTGTAAATCTGGCAAACAGCTAGCACGAAATACCTTTCAAATGAGGAACGTTTGATCAAAATCGGTTATTAACTACAATTTTTACATCAGTCACAAGTAATTGCCTTGCCTATTAGTATTGTAAAGGGTGATTTTTTTAAAAGCTATAGGAAAGTTTTCCAAAAAAAAAAATACATAAAGTTCTGAAAAATGCATGCAATCTTTATTTGAATCGATAGTACGGTCCATATAATTTAATGTTTGAAGATTATTTCATGCAAATGTTGACCGTGACTGCGCCTCAAATGGTCCATCCGCTTAGTCCAATTTTGGCATACTCTTTCCAACATTTCGGCCGGTATCTCACGAATAAATTCTTCAATGTTGTCTTCCAATGCGTCAATTGAAGCGGGATTGTCTGTATAGACATGAGCTTTAACATAGCCCCACAAAAGATAGTTTAAAGGCGTTAAATCGCACGATATAGGCGGCCAATTGAACGGTCCCGAACGTGAAATAAAATGTTCACCGAACTCGCCTCTCAATAAGTCCATTGTTGCGCGTGCTGTGTGGCACGTGGCACCGCCTTGTTGAATCCACAATTCATGCAAGTCAAGCTCTTGCATTTTGGGCAAAAAAAAAGTTGGATATCATCTCTCGGTAGCGCTCACCATTCACATTTACGTTACGATTCGCATCATCTTTGAAGAAGTACGGTCCAATGATGCCACCAACCCATAAACCGCACCAAACTGTGACTTTTTCTGGATGCATTGGTAGCTCTTCCAATGCTTCTGGCTGATATTCACTCCAAAATCGACAATTCTGCTTATTTACGTACCAAAAATGAGCTTCGTTGCTGAACACAATTTTTCGGTACAACTTTCCAAGAGCCCATTCACCAAAAATTCTACGTTGCGGTAGATCGTTCGGCTTCAATTCTTGCACCAGCTGTATTTTGAAAGGCTTCACACCTAAATCCTTCCGCAAAATTTTCCACGTTGTTGAGTAACAGAGGCCCAATTGCTGCGAACTTTAGTCACAATAGCCCGAATAGCCGCTTCAGTGGGTCGATTAAACTGACCATAAAATGGAAGAAGCGCGCGTTGAACTTTCTTAACAGAGCACGCATTTTGATAATAAAATTCAATAACTTGCAAGCGTTGTTCGTTTGTAAGGCGATTCATGGTTAAATTATAGACCAATCTGAAGATGTTTGACAATGAAACAAAACACGAAACTTGCGTCAGCTGTTTAAACCAGTGTTGCCAAAAACATAATAGCTAAAAAATCGCCCTTTAGATTCTATAAGCCCTTTCTTGCTTTAGTTGAAAAGTATGAAAATCTATTTTTGATATCTCTAAGTATTTTATTACTGTTCGATATGATTCTACAGACTTGATCATTAGACGATTTATAAAGATTTGTAAAGATTTATAATTAAATTCACCACTTCAGTCTAGATTGAGCAATCAAAGTGACAACATCTCTATCGCGTGTTTCTTCTTTAGCTTAAAAGTAAAATCCATAGTGCATTTACATAGCAATAACTATTTAAAAAAAAAACAGTTAAAAACAACAAAACTCAAAACAATTAAGAATTCTCTTTAATACGTATTCTTCTTTCATAATAAAAATAGAAAAAATAAAACATTGACTGTTGAATAAAATCAACTACAATGAATGAACCTCCCAATATTGGGAACAAAATTTCTCTTCCCCAACCCAGCTTTATGCTGGATAAGGAAAGATATCTCAAAAACCCCACAATTGGACCAAAATACCTACTAATGACCAGAATCAGTACAAACCCTACCGAAAATAGTGACAAAAAAACAACAAAAAGCTACGAAAATGATACTAAATGTTCGGAAAATTTAACCAATGTATCACCCTTTTTGATCAAAAAAGTCATTGATAATGTCTGTGGGGAAATTGATATGTGCAAAAAACTACAATCTGGAACCATCTTGATGAAAACCAAAAACTTCGCTCAAGCAAACAAATTGGTAAAACTTGTATCCCTCTCCCCCACCATTAATGTGGAAGTAAAGGAACACAACACACTTAATTACTCCAAAGGAGTAATTTACTGTAACGACCTAAGAAATATTACGGAAAATGAAATTCAAGAGGAACTAAAAACTCAAAAAGTCACCGAAGTTAAAAAAATACTAAAAAAAGAAAACGATAATTTGGTGGAAACAGGCCTAGTTATATTAACATTTGCCTCAATAGACCTCCCAGAATCTATTAATATTGGTTACCAAATTACTCGTGTAAGACCCTACATCCCACTTCCTCTTAGATGTCACAATTGTTTTCGCTTTGGTCACATTTCTAAATTTTGTCAAAATGACAAACTATGCATAAACTGTGGAAACATTGATCACTTAGCTGAAAATGAAATTTGTGAAAAAATAAAAACATGCAATAACTGTGAAGAAAACAAGCTAAGCAATACTATGCACTCAGTTATCAGCAAAAGTTGTCCAATTTTTATAAAACACAAAGAAATCCAAGCAATAAAAACACTAGAAAAAGTAGACAACAAAACTGCCGTCAAAAAATACAACGAGAGACACTCACAAGCCAGCTACTCAAATGCAGTAAGACCAGCCGTAGTCTACGATACACCAACAACTGTAACACCATTCACATCAAACAACAACATTCCCAAAACAACTACCAACTATAGTAATACTACAATAACAACAAACCCCACATCGAACCCAACAACAAATAATAAACAAAAAGATGACACCAAAACTACAATCGAGAAAACAACAACTAACCCAGCAAATACAGCAACGAAAGTAAAAATTCTACCTATAAAAACAACACGCCGTACAAGAAGTCAATTTCAAGCTAACGCAAAGAGGAAAAAAACTGCAAAGGAGAGTCAGGAGAGCCAACAGAGTGATGATAGTAATGTAATGGAATAATAAACATTAAACTAACACCTTGGGGGCCGTTGATAGGGAGGGTGACCCGACTGTTCGAGCCAGGCAAAAGCCTTGCATTGATACGCTGAGGGTAATGACGTATTACTTTAATGTACAACGCATTATTGACGCCCTCCGCTGCCGATATTGAGGACAAGTCTGGTTCGATTGGCGGATAATTCCTCTCTATGAACGGCCTTCCAATTAAAAATTATATTACATATTTATATTATATACATTTATTGTAACAAATTTTGTAAACATCATTTTTAAGCCAACAACACTAATACTGTAGTTCTTAATATATTAAGTAACTCAAAAACAATTACAACACTAACATCCATTTTTATATATTACTAATATGTCACTAAAAATTCTACAGTGGAATATAAAAGGTTACATAAACAACTATAACGAACTACAAATCCTCATAAAAAAATACAATCCCAAAATAATATCCTTACAGGAAACACACTTACAAAATATAAATAATATCATAATACCTATATCCTTCAAGATGTACTTATCAAACTCAACTCACAATGCCTTCGGAGGCTCAGCCCTTCTAATACATAGCTCCATTCATCATGAAACAATAGACATACAAAGTAATTTCGACTTTACTGCAATACTTATTCACTCAAAAAAAAATTTTGTAATCTTCTCCACATACATTCCTCCAACAAAATCATTCAATTATAATAACCTTTTACACTTATACAATACCAGACACCCAATATTAATTACAGGCGACTTTAACAGCTGGCATACTAACTGGGGTTCACGAGTAAATAACAAAAGAGGTGAAACATTAGCAAAATATATAACTCAATCAAGACTTACTATTTTAAATAACGGTTCTCCAACATATCTTTCTACACACAAAACTTTTACGAATATAGATCTTTCAATTGTCTCCTCAACGCTTACCATTTACACACAATGGTCAATCGATTCAGACCTGTATGGCAGTGACCACTTTCCAATACTCACAACACTCTTTCCAAACGACGCAATCCAAACGAATTCAATAAGTAGACCCCGCTTCAATCTTAAACGTGCAAATTGGATCAATTATAGTAATCTATCGGACAGATACAGCAGTAGCCGACCAGTAAGCCACAACATTAATAAAGAAGCTGCCAATATACACAAAATAATATTACAATGTGCCAACGAAAGTATACCACAACACAAAATATCTGCCCACAACCCTTCAGTCCCTTGGTGGTCAAGAACATTAGAAAAATTAAAGACAAATAAAAATCGCCTTTTTTACAAATTTAGAAATAATATTTCAACCGAAAACGAATTAAAATTTAAAAAGGCAAATGCAATACACAAAAGGGAAATAAAAATTGCAAAAAGAAAATCAATTAATGACTTTACATCCGATATTAACCCTCAAACACCTTCAGAAAAAATATGGTCAAATATTCGAAGATTTTGTGGTTTAAAACCAAAAATTCCAATACATTGCATACAAAACGGTTATAATACCAGCAATACTACCACGGACTCAGGTCTTATTGCCAACATTTTCTGTGATTACTGGTCAAACGAATCTGGCGATAATAAATTTTCTGATACTTTTCAACAATTTAAACAATCAGTAGCAACTAGGGAAAAACATCTTATTCCAAGTAAAAACGCTGCTTATATAGAAGAAAAAATAACCATGGTGGAGCTCTCCATTGCACTAAACAGACTAACTGGTAAAACTCCTGGTATGGATCGTATATCATACCCCATGATAAAAAATCTATCAAAAGAAGTACACACGAGACTAATTCAACTTTATAATAATATCCTCGATAACTACATTCCCCAAATATATAAAACTAGTCTTATTATACCAATACTTAAACCAAATAGTGACAAAACCAAAATACCATCTTATAGGCCTATTTCTCTCAATCCATGCTGCTCAAAAGTTCTAGACAAAATAATAGCAAACAGGCTCTGGTGGTTCGTCACCACAAACAAATTGCTTAACAGTAATCAATATGGTTTCATAAAGGGAAAATCAATTTCTGACCCCTTACTCCTTTTAGATTTCAAAATCAATCAAGCTCTACGAAACAAAAATCATTTATCGCTAATCTCATTGGACTTTGCCAAAGCGTTTGATAAAGTAGGAATGCATACAATTCTAAATCAACTTGAGGAATGGAAAATAGGCCCAAAAATATATAATTATATAAAAAACTATTTAACCGAAAGAAAAATACTAGTAAGGAATAACTCCTACCACTCAAAGACTAAACCTCTAGAAAATGGCATTCCTCAGGGTTCACCGCTCTCGGTTATTCTTTTCTTGATAGCGTACAACAAACTTTCGAACATTATATCATTACACAAGGAACTAGACTTTGTGGCATACGCAGATGATTACGTTATAATAAAAAAACTTAGCAAAATTAAAAACCAAAACATTGACTTAAACGATTTGATCTCAAATATAACTAATTGGTGCATATTCTCAGGAGCACAGCTATCTATAAACAAATGTAAACATCTACATATATGTAGAAAACAAAATTGCAACCCTAATTTACATTGTGGTAATACTTCAATTGAAACAATCAATGAACTGAAAATACTTGGAATTACCTTCAACAACCGATACAGATGGAATTCACACATCGCTAACCTTAACTCTACACTTTCCAAACGATTAAATATCATTAAATGCCTCTCGTCCAGTAAGTTTGGCTGTAACACAGCATCCCTCTTAAATATCCTCAATTCGATCATTATATCCAAAATTAACTACGGCATCTATTTATATGGGTTTTCCCCTAAGACCAACTTAAATAAAATAAAAACAATATTTAATGCAGCCATACGACTGTGCCTAGGAGCCTTTAGAACGACTCCAATTAGAAACATGTTATTTGAAGCAAATGTAATGTCAATCGAACAATATCGTGACTTTGTAACAACTAAACTTTTTAAATCTATAATGTTCAGCGACCGATCTCCACTATCCAAGATTTTAAAAAAATCTATCAATCAAAAATACTTCCACAAAATACCATCAACACTTACTCGCGTTGTACAATTATGTGAAAACTTTAACATACCATACAACATCAAACAACAATATCCGAATAAATTTCCTAACTGGCACATCAACCCAATTACAATTAACACATCCCTCAATGAACTGAAAAAATCCTCAACTAATACAGAAATATATCAACAAAGATTCCAAGAAATCCAACATAACCTTAACGACCACGAATTCATCTTCACAGATGGCTCTAAAAGTGCCAAAGGCACTAGCTTTAGCGTTGTAGACAAACACAAAACATTAATTAATTCTATTCTACCCGAATTCAGCACTAATTTCTCTGCTGAAATAATAGCAATACACGAGTCTGTCAAATATATTAGGGGATTCATGGGTAAATTCGCAATTTGTACAGACTCTCTCTCTGCTCTCGATGCCATAAGAAACTGCAACAATGATTAATTTTACCCAAACATGATTAGACAGTCCATTATTGAAAGACAGCCTAACATTAAACTTATCTGGATCCCAGGCCACTCTGGAATAAAGGGCAATGAGGCGGCGGACGAAGCCGCAAAAGGAGCTTTAACTGCCCCCCTCATAACTACACCAAATCTATTTGCTGACGACATAAAAAAATTTATAAAGAACTCTTTCAAAAATAAAATTAACGACAATTGGAACAATACCTCTGACTGGTACAGAAAAATTAACCCCAACAAAGTCAACGCCTACAAACTATTTAAAAACATAAACCACAATCTACTATCAAGAAGAGACCAAATTAAAATAATAAGACTAAGACTAGGTCACACTAGAATTTCCAATGCTCATCTAATGGATAATAACTTGCCAAAGCACTGTCCATTCTGTGGATTTAACCCAATAAGCCTTGATCACCTTTTTTTAAACTGTCCCCACACTAATAAATTTAAAAACGCTAACCTCAGTAACAACGACCTTTCACATCTAATAGACGCTACTATGACCGACGGCAACATTAAAACCTTTTTAAATTTTTTAAAGAATTGCAACCTTTATAATTCCATTTAATACTGATAAAAATATTGAGCTTAGGGCCATCGTTGCCATAGCTCTCCTCTCTATTATTATACTAATAATTTACTTATAAGTATAATATGTAAATAAATAAATAAAATAAATAAATTCACCACTTAATATTTTGATCATAAGATTTATATTATCCACATTAGGAATATATATTGCAGAAGGTTTTGGTGTCATTACATTTTTCAGCCTCTTCAGTTCCAGTATAAAGAGTAGCATACCTGTTATTGTTGGATGATGTGGATGGTGGCTCGTTTCAGTTTTTTACTTTTTTTTTGTCTTTTATTGTTGAAGTTGTTGCGATGATTCTGATCGCTTTCGCTTTGTTAGCACATTCTGCCAAATCGACTCAGCAGCTTCATCGCTGCTTATATCACTTAGTTTTCATATAGGTGTAGTAGACAACGACTGATATTACATATTTGAGTCGAATTTGGTCTTATGAGTGGACCATTTGTGGCGCATGTCCTTCTCTTATGATAACATGTAATATGAACTATGAAGCATATTTAATTTATGCTTAATTTTTATTACTGAAACTGCTCCTTCGCTATTTATTACCGAACTCATTCATGAAATAGTATTCTTGATACTCAAAACAAGAAAATTAAAAAAAGAAAATATTCTTCTAACCAATATGACAATGCAAGTTAGGTTTAATTTGTGACAAAAGAAAGACCTTTAAAAAATTTTGAAAATTCCGCTTGGTTGCATTGGAGGGTTAAGCATTTTTATTGGCTTTGCATTTTTGTTTACTACTAAGTTAACACATACATATGTCGCTACACATTTTCAACACTCACGCTCAGAGTCATATAATTTGGTTTTTTTTTATTTAAACATGTGAATTATAAACACTCGAGCCTGTCCGCTTTTGGATTTTTCTTTTCAAAAAGGAAACCTTTTTATTTGCATTTGTCCGTGATTGATGTTTAGCTCATTTAAATGGGGTTTTTTTTTTTTTTGTTGTTTAGCTTTCAACCAAAATACCTAAAATACAATCAACTATTAAGGATAAACGGAATTGTATGCATTATACATTAATTTACTATGTGAGTATGTGAGTGAGTGTAAATTATGTGTGTGGTGAATGGTATTCGGTATGTGTCAGCGAGTTTGATGACAACACATATCCGAAAAGTTTAACATCCATAAATCTAAAAAAGTTTTATAAAAAAAAATTAATTATGGTAAATAAATTTCATTAATTAATACTTTGAAAATCTTAACTAGCAGAACCCAGAAACTTATGCAGCATAAAGTCCGTTACCAATAATTTTCTATATACAATCCTAGTGCAATATCAGTAATTTAGAGTGGTCTTTTGTTAATCTGAGTTGTTGATATGGTGATGTATTCAATTTAATTAGATATTTTCAATTTATGTGAATCGGGCAATATTCACGTTAAAGAGACGATTTATAATTCAATTGATTATGTCTTTTTATGTCATGATCAATAAGAAACAACGAAACCAACAAAGAGTTAAGAACTTCAAAAAGAAACATGTTCAAGATGAATACCGCAAATTTGGATTGGTTATAGATCAGCCAAAACAAGGGTCAGGCAATACAAATGATGGCAATACCGCAAGAAGATACTTTTCAGATCCAGAAACAGCATCTGAAATAACAGGAGTGGATTTAAACCTTATTTTCAGATTTAAAATAATCCTAGAAATACTTGCGTGCAATGATGAAATTGACTCTAGAAAATTTGGAGATTATGCTAAGGAAAATGCAAAAATATATACAACCAACTACCCATAGAGAAATATGTCTGCAACAGTTCACAAAATCATTTATCATGGGGAAGATGTCATTAAATATCATTTGGTGCCACTTGGAGGTCTATCAGAGGAGGCTCAGGAGAAAAGGAATAAGGATTACAGATTTTATAGAGAGCACAATACGAGAAAAATTTCACAAAATTCCATAAATGAAGATCTACTTAATATATTATTGGCAACGTCAGATCCGTTCATCTCCAGTATTCGAAAGAAGTCAAAAAACTACTAAAGAACAGAAATTACAGAACAAAATATGGAATATTTGCAATCAATATTTGAGTCAAATGAATAATAATTATAATTCTCTTTCATTGTTATTTAAGTACGAAAAACATAGTATTAGTAAAAAATAATAATAAACGAAATCTACCATTGTTACAAATGCAATCAAAATCTATTGCAGTTTTTATTTTTAAAATGTTTTTTAAAATTATCAAATTTGACAGCAAAAAATAAAAAATTTTTCTGCAGTAATATCAAGATTTTTAAATAATATTATTGACGTTTTTATTAAGTGTAAATATTTTTTAATTTTTCAAATTTGACAACAAAAAATTCTTAATTTTTCAGTAATAATAGTAAAATCTCAAGTTGATTTTACTATTTTTTGTTTTTGAGTGTAAAAATTTTTTTGAGTGTAACATAAAAAAAATCCCATTATTGCAAAAAATGTTTATAATTATTATTGAAATCCAAATATTAAATTTTTTAATAAATAAAAAAATAATAAACACATACTTCACTCTAAAAGTTAAAAAAAATCTAAAGTTCAATTTTGAGCTAGAATTTCTTAAAAAGTCCTCAATCAATTTTAATGTAATTAAAACTGAGTCAAGCTGAACTAAATACCTATCCATTAAAAAAATTACTATATTATTTTGATCGGTTCAAAAGTTACAGAATTTTGGAAGGAGTAAACTTTTTTTTAATATGCACATTTTTTAAAATGTACCCATTTTTATAAGAACCATTGTTAAACAAGTAAGAAAATTATAGTCGGTGTAGACCGACTATATGATACCCTATACCATGCGTTTAGAGACCCTATCTCTCAGACCCAACTAACTGGATATAGAAAATAAGTATAAACCAAATTTGAGTGGGATTTTTCATAATTTTTTTGGCTGCAGATATGAAAAATTTCATATCGGATGCTATATCTATATGGGGACTAGGCCCAAAAATGGACCGATCCTGACCATGTTCGGTAAGGTCTCTTGTATTTTGCAAAAATATATACAAACAAAATTTGAGAAGAATCAGTGCAATATTTTTCTTTTTTGATAGATTTAAGTGAAGATCGGGAAGCAGCTCTATATGGGGCCTATGACTAAGAGTTGTCCAATAGGGATCATTTTTGGACTACTGATTAATGGATGTAATATATACATACAACCCAATTTGACTAAGATTTGCACGATAATTTGGATCTTATGGCAATATATGTTGACTTCATAGGGTCATTTGTATGGGGGCTAGGTCTGAACATGGACCGATTCTCACCCATTTCAATAGCGTTCATCCCATGGCCGATAAAAGATTAAATACCAAATTTCATCAAAAAGACGGACGGACGGACGGACATCGTTAAATCGAATCAGATAGTGATTCTGATTCGATCGGTACAATTAAAGATGGGTGTAGGTCAAATATTTTTGGTTGTTACAAACAGCAGCACAAAGTCATTATACCCAAACCACATAGTGGTATAGGGTATAAAAATTACTTTATTATTTTGATCGGTTCAAAAGTTACAGAATTTTGGAAGAAGTAAACTTTTTTTCAATGTGCACATTTTTTAAAATGTACCCTTTTTTATAAGAACCATTGTTAAAAAATACCCTCTTTTTAGCAAAAATACCCATTTTATATTTGGGGGATTTCATGTCAAGTGCAGCAACTTTTGAAACCGATGTCTTCCGCTCGGGATGAAATTTGCACCAAGGTTAGTCCTATTGGATAGTAGTTTAGACACAATTTTTCGAAAAGATCGGTCCAGATCTCTCTGAGTTAGAGGGGATCAAAATTTGACATTTTGGCCAAACAGGTGTTTTTTCTCATCCATGTAACTTATTACCTATTGTTCTTAGAAAATTTTCTCCCAAAGAGTTTAGATAGCTATTTCTTCAGTATTTCGGAAAAAAATACTTAAAAAAAAAAAATTTTGTAGACTTTTTTTTTGCTAAATTAAAGCATTTTTTGCCTTTATTTTCAAAAAGGGCATTTTTTTTTTTTTTTATTTTTTCATAAGAAAGCTTAGGATTTTTCCTTTAAGAGCTTTTTTGGTCGCTTAGTGGGATGGGAGTGGGATTTCTATAAAAAAAAATGTTTTGTAACTCAAGGCAACGGTTTTTCAATTTTTCACAAATTAACTATTTTGAATTTTTTCCGATTTGTGTCTAAAACCTTACAAATAAAACTTATACTGAGAAACTAGACAAACTAAACTTTCCGAAGGTATATAACATACCTAACTAAAATTTTATACCCTCGATAGTGTAATACTCAGAATATGTTAACCTCAGGAAAAAATCGCTTTTTTTCTATAGAAATGTTGAAAAATTATTATTTTTTATATATTTTTAATAATAATTAAATTAATGTATAATAATAATAATATTAAAAAGATAAATAATTTATTAAAATTTAATCTTAATTGCATTAGATCCATTTATATCATAACTATTTTTATACTTAATTTATTGTAGCTGATGAAGTATTTAAGTCTTGTAAATTTTTAAATACCCAGTCTTTCATCCAGCTTTTTTGTCGCCTTTATTTACTGCGTTTTTTTGTCAATCCTTTCTTGGCGTTACTAGGTTCAGCTGTTGATTTCGCTGCTGGTTTATTTGTTGTCTTTGGAAAGAAATCGATTGCTACCACAGCATCGAATCTGCTCTTCAGTGTTTTCAATGTTTCCTGATGAACCTCTTTGCTACTAAAAACTATTTTAGTTTCTTTACAATAACTCTTTGCCCAATGAAATAAAGCAGTCGCATCTAAGATGCGATCTTGATGAGAGCACTGGAGGCTATACTTCGCTGCATTTCTTTTAAGGTTTGCTCCAATACCATCACATGCTCCTTTACCATGAGCAGTAGGATGAAAATGCCACTCAGCTAGCATTCCAAAATCTTTTTCATGGACCATAAGATTTGCCAAGCTACTTTTGTTTTTAAAATGTTGACGAGCTCCGTCCGAAACGTAGTATACTTCCTTACTGTAAATTTAGATTTTAGAAATTTTAGCATTCTCTTCTGGTACTCATAAACTGCAACGGTATCATGTTTTAAATCGTCGGATATGATTTCCATACTTTTATGTTCCAGTTTTTCATCTTTCATGTGGTAAATAACTACTGTGAATATAGTTGCTTGGTCGTTATTGAAGTGGAATGCTTGTATGGCATCCTGAAGAACATATTTATAGTTTTCTGCGAAATCATATGAAATAGCGAATTCACCAGACTTCAAATGCATCTTCAAATCCTTGAAGAATGACCATTGCTCTTCGACTAAAAAGTCATGGGTTCTCAAGTTTAGCAATCCTGTACACATTTCTTCCACAAAATCATCCACATTTAAAATGATTATTTTCAATGTGCATCTGTCAGTCTGAATCCAAGAATCAAATTTGACATCCTCTATATATTCTCGATCTAAAGAGTTGATTAAATTTTCTTTGATGAATGTGGTTTTCGGGCAATTGGTACATTCACCTAAGTGGCAAGAAGTTGTTGCATTAGGACACATAGTCAATTTAAGGCAATCGTGGTAATCGTGTAAATCTTCTGCCGAATCATCTGTTAAATACTTTAAGTTGATTTCCTTCAACATCAGTTTAACATTTTCATGGTAAATGCAAACGCATACTGTGTGAGTTCCGCTGCTTTCTGCCAAAACGCAATGTTTTGGCCTCATTTGGGTTAATTTCGTGAAGCCAATTCTAACATCCTCGTGTTCAGATTGAAATGTTGCAAATAACTCTTTCAGGTTACAGATAACCATTCTCTTCTGTTATGTTCTGAAGGTATGTTACATACCTTCGGAAAGTTTAGTTTGTCTAGTTTCTCAGTATAAGTTTTATTTGTAAGGTTTTAGACACAAATCGGAAAAAATTCAAAATAGTGCATTTGTGAAAAATTGAAAAACCGTTGTCTTGAGTTACAAAACATTTTTTTTGATAGATATCCCACTCCCATCCCACTAAGCGACCAAAAAGCTCTTAAAGGAAAAATTCTAAGCTTGCTTATGAAAAAATAAAAAAAAAAAATAAAATATGCCCTTTTTGAAAAAAAAGGCAAAAAATGCTTTAATTTAGCAAAAAAAAGAAGTCTACAAAATTTTTTTTTTTTTAACGAAATACTGAAGAGATAGCTATATAAACTCTTTGGGAGAAAATTTTCTAGGAACAATAGGTAATAAGTTACATAGATGAGAAAAAACACCTGTTTGGCCAAAATGTCAAATTTTGATCCCCTCTAGCTCAGAGAGATCTGGACCGATCCTTTTGAAAAATTGTGTCTAAGCTACTATCCAATAGGACTAACCTTGGTGCAAATTTCATCCCGATCGGAAGACATCGGTTTCAAAAGTTGGTGCACTTGACATGAAATCCCCCATTTGTAAAATTCTGGTCGCATTTATACCAAAATATATGTATGGATGAAATTTGGTATATAAGTTTTTATCCAATATATTGGTAAGTCTGTATAGGGTGACGCTAATTTATAACCTGTTTTTTCTGTTAAATGTATCCTTAAATTAGCATATTGCTAACTAATTCATATAAAAATATAATATCTGGACATTCTGAGCGAAAAACCATTTAAAATTTTATGAATTATCATATGACTTCTAAGGTCTCAAAGCATTGGTTAATAACGACGGCTGCGTTAAATAAATAATTTCGTTGGTGCTCTATGAAGTTTTTAGGGAACCAATAGGTTTTCAGATAGCACTAAATTCTTTCCATAGAATTGGTATTCAAATTTAAAGTTTCAGTCTCCGCAACAGTTTTACCCGTACCCAACATTGGTTGTAATATTAAGTTTAAGATTTAGGTGGAGGGAGTCAATGATTCGGCATAGCCGAATTAACACTCTTACTTATCTTTTTAAAGTTAAGCTATGTTATGATAGTACTTAAAAAAATTTTTAATTAAGAGTTTTTATTGTCGCTCACTGTATATTGCTATTATTTTTTAACCACTTCTTACTTTATTGGAATTTAAAGTATATCTGAAATTAGATGATTTAAATAACTTTAAACAGGTATGTATGTATTATAATTTCTAAAACAAAGAAACAGCATTGTTAGTTTTGTAAGTTGGGATATTCAGGCCAAATTCTATCAGATTCAAAAAGGGTGAGTTCTAACTAGAAAGCTTATTTTATGTGTTGATTTAAAATAGAAGTTCCATTATGTTTAAAAATGTACAACAAGTGTTCCATAGTAGCTAAGTTAAGTTGTGATATTTAAACTAACTACAACACACACTTACACTAAAATATACAAATGTATATATTGTGTGTTTTTTTTATACTAACATATGCACAACAAATGAAACTATTATAAAACTATTACAAAAGCACAGCTGGAAAAGTGTAAAACCGATGATACGAGTACCATATAAATTATAGGATTGTACATTTATAAGACACATAAAAAGAAAATAAGGGCAAATAATATAAAAAAGGAAGCAACAAATGATAATAAGAAAAAATATATATTTATCTTTACTACTAAAAATGTGAGTGTGTGTGTGCGTGTGTGTCTATAAGAGTAACTACGACAAAAAGTTAATTGAATAAAAAACATATGGATAACTTATTCGAAAGTAACATCTTTCGCATTACAAATGCTGGCCAAGAAACAAATGTGCATACGTAATTTAGGAACGAATAAAGTAATCTGTTATGTCATCGAAAAGAAGAAATAGCGAAAAAGAGGGTTAATTCTCGATCAATTAGAAAAATTATTTATTTATGTATCTGTAAATATGTGTGTAAGAAAAACCGCAGCAAAAAAAAGAAACAATACAAGGTTTTTATATGTATTATTAATGACATAACGCAAACCGTATCGAAAAATGTAGCAACTAAATTCCAATATATACTAATACTAGCTGTACCCGGCGAACTTCGTTCCACTTAATATTGGTAATATTGTGTCTCTTCATAAGCTGTTATGAATCCCAATCATTCTTACAACTCCAGTTCATTGAAATTGGCATTATTGGCAGCACTTTTTATGGTTGGAGTTTTGTTTGGTAAATAAATGAAAATCGTTTCTAATTTAATTTAATTAGATATATTTTATTTATATGAATCTATTTATGTATATATACATAAATTAAACGCTGTATGCTATGCTCGCTAAAACTCGAGAAACACTCATCGAACCATAACCGTATGCGTTTTAAGCACACTATTATGATTGTGTGTTTTTCTCATATAATTATATAATTATGAATTCATACAGATATTATAATATGTATGAATTCATTTACATTTTTATTATGTTACGTACATGTTATTGGTATCGGTATACAACACAATTGCACTGCTTGAGTGTTTTTTTAACTTATTTATTTTCAGATTTTTATTGGTTATCATTAAAGTTTACATTGTGGGCATTGTAATTTTTTTAATAAATAATTTGGAACTAAACAGCTAAAATTAAATAAATAAAGACAACTGCCCATACTAACAGAGTAATCTTTATTAACCCTACGATTTATAACCGGGTACCCGTGTACCTTTTTTGACTTTAATGTGCTGCTGTGCCTATAATTTTTGAGATATGGACATAAAACTCCGAATCATGAGAGATTTTTAGCTAAACTAAGATTTAAATACGAAAAAATTCAAAATATTTTCTTTAAAAAATGATTTTAAATGTTTTACCCCCATAAACACACAACCGGGTCCCCGGGTACCCTAATGCAATTCCTATGTAAATGCCTGACATGTAAATGAAAAAACGTTTTTTTTGTGTTGTTTTTATTGGAAATAAATGTCTTTTTTATTTATTTTATCATATTTTATATACATATATTATATTATAATTCATCCGAATCACTATCGTTGTTATTGTGGCAATTGTAGCATTTAGTAATTGTTATGGCGTGCTCATCGCATATCGGCGTGCTACATATGCTGCAATTTTTTCTAGTTTTCTTCTGCACTTATTTGGAAGAAAGTTGCACATGTAGCACACGCCCGTATGTACTTTTCTGCCCCTTTGTCGTGCTGACGGAGATGTTGACGGACCTGCAGCACAAAGCACACTCTCCAACGGCCTTCCGATGATGCTTTCAATTGCATTTTTTGTTGAAAATTGGCGCACGCATTGCACATTTGAAATTCTATTTTCTATAACAGGAATGCACAGGTTTTCTGCCAGTTGACGCAGGAAATTCTTCCTGCGCGTCGTGGTGTATCGTGCAGTTGGATTATTTCCATAATATATGATGTGTGATGCAAATGCGCTCACATCAATGATGTTATAGAAAAATGCCATCGGCCATCTTCTTGTTTGTCGCTGGGTCGTGTATTCTTGGAGCGTTTGGTCCATTACGTCCACCCCACCTTTTGTTTGGTTATAAAAATTTATAATTTCTGGTTTCCCATTCTCGTCAATTTGTGCATCATCATGTATACTAGAAAGAAGGATGACCGAGTTGGACTTCCGCTGCTTATATGAGAGCAGTGTTACGTTGTCGTAGAAGCCAAATAAACTTGAACCAACGTTTTTTTTTTGTCTTCTTTCATCTCCGCAGGGATGTAAGCTTTGTTGCGGCGGAGTGTACCCACAATGCTGAGCTTTTCTACTTTTAGTTGCCTAGCCAACGGCAGCGTCGTAAAAAAATTATCCATTGTTACATTTCGTCCGCTACCGTAGTATGGCCCAACTAAATCTCTCACCACTCTTTCGCCAACACCAACTTCACGACCAGTTTCTTGTTTGCCAGTATATATTTGGCCATGAAGTGGATATGAGTTTTTGGCATCGCAAATCCACCATACTTTTATGCCATATTTTGCTGGCTTCGAGGGTATATATTGGGTGAATTTGGTTCTACCACGGTATGGATATAATTGTTCATCAATGGTCAAATATTCTGATGGCACATAATATCTGGCAAGATTTGCATTGAGCATTATCCAAATATCGCGAATTGGCGCCGCTTTGTCTTGACGCTGCCGCTCTACCCGTGTTCTGGGGTCATCAAACCGCATAAAACGCAGCAAATCGAAAAACCTGTTTATTCCCATGGTGGCGCGGAATATTGGGTGAGCCTGTGACGTCCACAAATCTCTTGCGTTTTCGTCATTAGAATGATTTGTGCCAGCCATCAAAATCATTCCAATGAACGCATAAATTTCGTTGATTTTCGTGTCTTTCCACTTCAACTGACGTCTATTGGGATTCGCTTCATTGTACGCATTATATGTGGCATGCGCTTTTCTATTTGTGTGGCGCACTATTATATCCACCATTTCCACTGTGATGTATGATTTGAAACACTGCAAAGGCGTCATATTTTCAGTAATCCGCGCTGGACCACAGCGGTCTCTGAATATATTGTGGCTTCTCACTTGTTGGCAACTACGTGGTGTTCGCTGCCATTGTGTGCCGTCACGTGCAGTCATGTAGTCTGCTGGGTTTATTGTTGGTGCATCTTCTTGCATATCATCATCTTCACTTTCATCATCATAGAAAATTTCCTCTGGTGCGTCAATAGCAGCTGCAATTTCGTTTGCGTTGTCAACATTCAAATCTTCATTCTCTGATTCCGAAACTTCGCCAGTATAGGACACATTTCCTTCATTTTGGTCTTCCACAGGGTCCACTTCAAGGTCCTCATCTTGAGTCGCTTCCTCAAATAAACGTTGAATATATGTGCTTCTTGCTTCATCACTCAAATTCCAGTATTCCCTTGTAGACAAATATCGGTCGTTGCGGCTCATTTTTCACCAACTTCACACAGACTGGCGAAGCAAATGAAATATTTCAATTTTACGACACAAATGAACATCTGCTATCTAATTCAAAAGCAATTAAGCAAGTAGGTACCGAAAATCAGCAAAATAAGCAAATAAACAACCCTTACATAAAACCAGTTTCTGCCTACTTGTGTCGCTTTAGGTACTTATATACGAACAGAAACCAGTTTTTTTATCCAAATATCAAATTTGTACAGTTGAGAACGCAAAATATAATCAACAACAAAAATATTTACAGGAAAATATTATTTTATTTCAATAAACGCAAAACAACCTACTTTGGGTACCCGGGTACCTGGTTATGAAATTAAAGGAGTTTTGCTGGTTATGAATCGTACGGTTAAACCATGCCGCGATGAAGGCGTCTACAAATTGGCCGATGAACGAACAATAGCGTTTAGAAAGTGATGAGTTAGCTAGATAACGAATGGCATCATCAAGATCTAATCAGAATCAACCTATAGAAGAACGAATTGAAAGTGTGAGAGCAAGAAGCAGAAAAAATCGTGATCGTAACACTTAACGTGATAATGCACTACAATATTTATACCCTATACCACTATGTGGTTTGGGTATAATGACTTTGTGCTGCTGTTTGTAACTACCAAAAATATTTGACCTAGACCCATCTTTTATTATACCGATCGAATCAGAATCACTATCTGATTCGATTTAACGATGTCCGTCCGTCCGTCTGTGTGTCCATGTAAAGCTTGTAATCAAACTGCTGGTCGCAAATATGAATATATTTTGATAGAATTTGTCATGTAACCTTCTATCGGCCATGAAATGAACGCTATTGAAATTGGTGAGAATTGGTCCATGTTCAGACCTAGCCCCAATACAAAAGACCCCTACGAAATCAACATAAATTGCCATAAGATCCAAATTATCATATAAATCTTAGTCAAATTGGGTTTGTATGTATATATTACATCCATTAATCAGTAGTCCAAAAATGATCCCTGTGGGACAACTCTTAGTCATAGGCCCAATATAAAGCTGCTTCCCGTTCTTCACTTAAATCTATCAAAAAGCAAAAATATTGCACTGATTCTTCTCAAATTTTGTTTGTATATATTTTTGCAAAATACAAGAGACCTTACCAAACATGGTCAGGATCGGTCCATTTTTGGGCCTAGTGCCCATATAGATATAGCATCCGATACGAACTTTTTCATATCTGCAGCCAAAAACAAGTAAGGGTAAATTCTCTTGTATTTTGCAAAAATATATACAACCAAAATTTGAGAAGAATCAGTGCAATATTTTTGGTTTCTGATAGATTTAAGTGAAGATCGGGAAGCAGCTCTATATGGGGCCAATGACTAAGAGTTGTCCAATAGGGATCATTTTTGGACTACTGATTAATGGATGTAATATATACATACAAACCCAATTTGACTAAGATTTGTATGATAATTTGGATCTTATGACAATATATGTTGATTTCATAGGGGTCATTTGTATTGGGGCTAGGTCTGAACATGGACCAATTCTCACCAATTTCAATAGCGTTCATTCCATGGTCGATAGAAGCTTACATGACAAATTTTATCAAAATATATTCATATTTGCGACCTGCAGTTTGATTACAAGCTTTACATGGACACACAGACGGACGGACGGACGGACGGACATCGTTAAATCGAATCAGATGGTGATTCAGATTCGATCGGTATAATTAAAGATGGGTGTAGGTCAAATATTTTTGGTTGTTACAAACAGCAGCACAAAGTCATTATACCCAAACCACATAGTGGTATAGGGTATAAAAATAATAAAATCCCACTCAAATTTGGTTTATGCTTATTTTCTATATCCAGTTAGTTGGGCCTGAGAGATAGGGTCTCTAAACGCATGGTATAGGGTATCGTATAGTCGGTCTAGACCGACTATAATTTTCTTACTTGTTTTTTTTTTTTTTTTGGTGTTTTCACTTTGAAAAATTTATGTTTTTGCACAACTAAATAAATAAATAAACTAAACTAAAATGTCAATTCTTTCTAGAAGATTTAATTCTTAATACAAAAATGTAAACGTATATTATTGCATTGTCGAACAACGCGGGCAAACCATTAGGAAAATGTACATACGACACTCTCGTGGATGCTTTCGGTGGAACTGGAAAAACTTTTCTGATTGCATTTATTTTGGCAACGATTCTCCTAGAAAAAAATTTCTCTGGCATTGGCTTCATAAGAAATTACAGCTACGTTGTTGAAAGGCGGTCGAACTGCTAACTCAGCACTGAAGTTGCCGATGCAATATCAACGAAACAATCAAACCTAGTTTAGTGGCGCAATGATTCTGTTGGCGGGTAGTTTTCGTTAAATCTTACCCGTGATCCCACGTTCAATGACAGCCGATAAACTAAATGTTTGAGGTCGTCCGTTTTGTGGAAACGCGTCATGAAAATCAAATGGAGCGCTAATATACATGTTGAGTTGCAGAATGATAATCTAGAGAAGTATTTTATAAAACAATTCCTCCACATTGGCTATAAAAAAATGGCCGTTGATATTTCAACTGGCTGCATTAAACTCCCCGTTGACCCATCTCATCCAAGAAGTGTTACCAAAAATTGCACAAAATTACAAAAATCATGTTGGGCTGAGAGTGCCGTCAATATTGGTTCCGAAAAACATTGATGTCGGCGAATTGAATTTGCAGATTCAAAGTCAAATTAATCGAGAATTATGAGGTACAAATCGGTGGATTCCATTATTATTCAAGAAGATTTCGTCAACTATCCAACCGAGTCTTTAAACTCGTTGGCTTTCCCAGGATTACCGCCTTCAACTGAAAAAACTGTCCAGTACCTCAAGGGAACTTTTGTAGGCCATCGTACATTCTCAGTAGAATCTTTGCCATTGCACTATTTTTGGCTATGTTGCAGGTTGGTGTCAAGTGGCTTTATGTGTTCAGTGGTAATTTCAAAGCCGAATATGCAGTTCATCCGCCTTCTGGCAAAGCAGCTGCCAGTGCCAGCCGATGCCAGTGCCAGAGCAACTTCAATTTATGATGAAATCGATGCCAAAAACAAAGATATTAAAAAAGTTTTCCCAGTTCTGCGGGACTATCCAGGAACTATATGCCACCAGTTTCATTGTTCACAGCTTCCATCAATGCGTCGTACCCAGTTTTTTGTTGTTGAATTAATTGGGGCACATTTCTACGAACTGCCTCGTTTAATGCCTCTGTATCGTGTTGCTGTTCTCTTTGTAGCTCGTGGTAGAATTCATTGTGCAGTGGAAGATTAGATGCCATCATGCCCAAATTCGACAACACTTTATTCGGCATTAATAAACACATGTCTGTCGTCCTTACATTTGAACCACAATTCGTTTGAATTCCAACGGGAACATGTGGATATGACAATCGCATAGCAATATGGAAACTGTCAAACGATACGAAATTCAAAATCAATTTAATTTATTTAATTTAATTTTAATATTTATTGAGACTTTTTATGCAAATAGTAACAGAAAAAAAAAAATACATTAAATAAAGAAAATTTAAGATTATAATGTCTTATGGGTATGATATTGAATGAGAAAAAGAAAAAACGGACCTTGCTCCATAGGCTAGCCATAACGATAGAGTAATCTCTTAAAATAAAGTTATAAACTTAATATTAGTAAAAAAAAAAATAATAAAATCTTACAAGCTAGAAAAATAATAATAATAAAAATTAAAAATAACTGATAATTAACCCCTGTGAGTACCAGGGTGAGTTTTTTAAAAAAATCCGGTGTAAGAGCCGACAGATCACTAATTTCATGGTTTAAACCAAGAGGAGACAAATATTGAGTATTACGCCAATTGTAATTCCTCTGAGATTGTGCAATTTCTTTTAAAACAGTATTATCATGCATGTATAATCTATTATTATAATTCTTTATAATGTCAAACACGTAAGAGCTCATTGGAAGCACTCCCGACTCATTGTAAATAATTAAATTTGAAAACCTTTTTGTTTTTGATGAAATATGTTTTCCAATACTTAAAACCTTTCTCTCAAAATTTCAAATTTGTTCATTAATGTCGGTGAAATAGAAAACAAAATAGGAAATGCATACAACAAAACTGGTCTCATACATGTTTTATAAAGTAGTAATTTGTATTAACTGTTAAAGTTTTATTAGATAAAACTCTGCCAAGACATCCTTTCACTCTGTTAACTTTATTTAATACAAAATTTCCATGTTCATTAAAATTAAAAAGCTTATTAAAAATAATGCCAAGATATTTAAGGCTGTCTTTAAAAGGAATTTCAATACCATTTAAAAACAACTTTAATCGTTTGCTTTCTGGAACTACGAAGTAAGCACATTTCCCCGACGCATTTCTGAGACAAATTGCTTAACTTTTTGTAGCATTTATTTTAATACCCCAAAAATCATAAAAATCTTTAACTTTAAATAGATGTCTTGATACAATTTGTAAAGCTTTATCAGGAGACTCATGATGGGCGTAGAGAAGAGAATCATCTGCATAGAGAATACCAGTAGAGTTTGAAAAGTTGTGGGGAAAATCATGAATTAAAATGTTATACAAATGTGGCGCCAGAATTGAGCCCTGCGGAACTCCACAAGAAATAACACCAAAATCAGAAAAATAATTATTTAAATGTATGAAAAACCGTCTATTGCAAAAATAACTCTTAAATAATTTAATAATATGTATATCAAAAACCAATTAAACTCATTTTGAAAATTATACCTGCGTGAAACGCTCTGTCAAAGGCTTTTTCGACATCGAGCGAAACAGCAACTGTGCAACGACGCTGTCGTAAATTACAAACTACATCGTTATAAAATTTTGAAAGATCGTCTAAAGTAGAATGTCCTTTTTTAATCCAAACTGTAAATTTGGAATATACGAGTTATTTAAACCGATATCCATTTTTTCACGAATAGTTTTTTCAAAAAATTTACCTAAGTTCGAAAGCAAAGAAATGGGCCTTAAATTGTTAATATCGGAAGAATTTGTTCTCTTTTTGATAGGAATTATTTTTGAAATTTCCAGTTATTAGGAAAATATGCATTATTTAAACAATTATTAAAAATAACAACTAAAAACTCAAAGGCCTTCATAGGACATTTTTCTAATTAAAAAATTTTTAAATTCGATCGATTCCTGCAGACTTTTTATTATTCAAAGAAATTGAATGAACAACAACGTTATCTAATTTTACAAATTTTATGCAATTTTGATTACTCAATACAGAAAAGTCATCAGTAAAATTAAATAATGTATCGTCAACCAAAGATCCACAAAGTTTTCAATTTCTGAGATATCTCTATCAATACAATCAATTTAATAATTGTTTCAGTTTTGAATGTTTGTGTTATTATTATTTATGAATATTTATTTATTGAAATTGTTTGTGTTTTCATTTTAGTTTTTCTGTTTCAGGAAAATTACGATTAAAGTTTTTTCAATTGATTTCTTCTGCATTCATCCAACAACAAAATAAATTTTTTTTTTAAATCTAGCCATGAAAACTGCATGATGGTGCTTCATTTATCATCATATTTAAAGTTATCAAAGAAGAAGGTGTAGCCAAAAAGTACATGCCACCTTTACCATTATCAATTTCGTGCATGATTATTTCATAAGCCAATTTTTGCTGTTTATTTAATTTAAGGAATATTTTCATGAACATAATTTGTCATTACATTTGGATCGTAGTTCTATTCTCGAAGAGAATTTTGATTAAAAACATCATTTCTTGAACGATTTGGTGACGGTATACCCAACTGAGCCAAAGTTTTCACCCGAAAATCCTAAATACGTATCCTCTGTCAATATCAATACGTCATTATACATTTGATCTCTGTAACTCAATTGGACATTGAAAGTAAAGGTTCGCATTCGATGCAAAATGTGTTCCATCAAATAATCACGATATTTTATTCATAAATCATATGGCTTAACTGAATTGCAAGTTGAGAAAATTATAAAAAAAACTAAGTCTTCTTTGCACAATTTAAAAAAGGCGCTATTTGGTGGCGCTATTGCTCTTTGTACTGCATTTGTTCATTAAAGCAAATACGCTGACCATTTTCCAAATCAACACTTAAATGTTGAATACTTTACCCGACCGTTTCATGTATTGTAAAAGAGAGTATACGCCATACTGCTTCATTACTGCGATATGTACAACTAATCGGTACGCGTAATAATTCATAGCGCTAACCTTAGTATCAGTTACCGCACCTGCCAATAAAAAGAAATAAAAATAAATTCCATTATAATTTCACACATTTCATATGGGAAAAATACACCACCACAAAAGTGAGCGTAAAACGCATATGCGTTGATATTTTTCGATGTTCTTTCCTTTTAACCATCAGTGAAAGTAAATAGACCTTTCCAACGCATACATTGGTTTGTAATTCGGTTGAGTGGTTCTCGACTTTTAGCGAGACAGACACACAGCGTTTTGATTTTTATATGTATAGAAAATACAGACGTAATGTGTGTTTGTTCGTCTGTTTGTTTGTAGGAGGTAAACTTCGTAACTACTAAAATTTTCGCAGAGTTTTACTGCGGATATGTGAACTGCTATGGGCTATATTTTTTTTTACTACAAGTAATTTTTAATCTATATATATAAATATGGATGTATGTAAGTACGGACTCCAAAATGTCTGGACCGATCTTAATGATGTGTTAAAATAGTGTAAAAACGATTGGACCGATTTTAATGAAATTTTCATGGAATCTTCAGAATAGCCTGGCTAGTGGCACTGTGCAATCTGATTTTTTGTTTCTGTGGGCAGAGTGGTATGGCAAAATAAAATTTTAGTATTGTACCACTAATGGCATCTATATATGTATATAAAAACACTGGTCTACAAATTTAAAAAAAAAATTGACTGCAGAAATGAAGCATAATTTTTAACGCTGAATTCGAATCAGGCATAAAAATCTTGTTCATTTTTTATCGCATGCTGGCAATTCTGTAAAACGGTCAATACTGATACCACATTTTCACAATTATTAATTTGACAGAAGCCCACATTCATTCCAAATCTTCATAATAGTAGCGTTTAAGCATGTCAGGGGGATTGTGTGTTACTGAGAAGCTACACACAGAAAAAGAATTGATTAGAATTCGGTTACCAATAATATATTTATATTAGGTAATAAGCATGTTTGTTTCAATTCTTAACAATTTAAAAATCCAACAGATTTTCTTCACTAACAAACTCTTAAACATAATTCTTTGATAATGAAAATACTCCCGATAGCAAAATTTGTTTAGTTTACCAATCAATGTCTTTATACAAATTAAATTAATTAATTCAATTGATGCAACTTAATTGAAAGCAGTATAAAATGCTTCGAAACTAAATATTGACGATTACACCAACTAACTTTATAAAAACAACGTAATTTAATAAGAAAATATAAAACAAGTAAAAAAATTATGGTCGGTCTAGACCGACTATACGATACCCTATACCATGCGTTTAGAGACCCTATCTCTTAGGCCCAACTAATTGAATATAGAAAATAAGTATAAACCAAATTTGAGTGGCATTGTTATTAACTTTTTTGACTGCAGATATGAAAAAGTTCATATCGGACGCTATATCTATATGAAGACTAGGTCCAAAAATGGACCGATCCTGACTATGTTTGGTGAAGATCGGGAAGCATGTCTATATGGGGCCTATGGCTAAGAGTTGTCCCATAGACTACTCATTAATGGATGTAATAAACACATGCAAACTCAATTTGACTAAGATCTATACGACAATTTATGTCGATTTCATAGGGGTCATTTGTATGGGGGCTAGGTCTGAACATGGACTGATTCTCACCAATTTCAGTAACGTTTATTCCATAGCCGACGAAAGTTCATATACTAAATTTCGTCAAAATATATTCATATGTTTGATTAAAAATTTTACATGGACACACAGACGGACGGACGGATGCACGGACATCGTTAAATCGACTCAGAAAGTGGTTCTGATTCGATCGGTATAATAAAGGATTGGTCTAGGTCAAATATTTTTGGTAGCTACAAACAGCAGCACAGTCATTATACCCAAACCACATAGTGGTATAGGGAGGGTATAATCATATTTTGTGATATATTGTTGTTCAATATGTTAACTATAATTTAGTATTTGAAATTATTTTTCCCTTGTCATAAAGGAACTGCTATTTTGGTTTTTATAGCCGAAAGAAAAATCAAATTCTGTTGTAAATACCAAAGCAGATGTTTAACCCAACCGAATTTTAATTTTATTTGTCATTTTGCGAAAGTAAATAAAAATGCATAAATAAAAATTGTGTGTGTTATAAATGCTAAAATAAATAAAGCGCATTGTAGCAGATTCTACGATTGGGTACGTTCCTTATCATGTAGTAATTTTTTTATATTATTGTTATTATTATTATGTTTTTTTTTTTTTTTTTTTTTTTGTAATAACAATTTAAAGCAATGTTGCTTCACATTCTCTATGGAAATTGTTAAAAACTACCGGAATCCGGCTCGAAGGACCAATGTGTGGGAAATACGCATTTTCTAGCAGTTTTCCTTTTATGACGCTGTTTACACACAGAAGATATGTGTTTTTCCCTTTGTCAATTTATTACATTAGAATGTCAATAACCTTCAGTCAAATCTGGATAAATGTCTTCTTATCTCTTTCACCAGATCTAGAAACCCAATTCAATCGTTCTTTAAAATTGGTAATTATAAATTGAAAACTGCAGACTCAACAATTGATCTAGGTGTTGTTTTTGACTCAACATTGTCTTTCATTCCACATATTAATTATATTGTTCCAAAAGCTTATGCCATACTTGCGTTTATAAGAAGGAGTTGCTCTGACTTTTCTGATCCATGCACGTTTAGATTGTTATATACATCTTACGTCAGATCAAAGTAAGAATATGCTGCTGCTGTTTGGAGCCCACATTGTGGAATATACATCTCTTGTATTGAGAGAGTGCAGCGTATTTTCCTTAAGTACGCACTTTCATCATTTAAGTTTGTTGATCCTAAACCCTCTTATAGATCAAAAGGTTTATTATTATGTCTCGAAACATTAGTATATCGTCGTAGATTTCAAGCTGCACTATTTGTATTTGATATAATTACTGGTGGTATCGAGTCTCCAGATTTGTTATCGCAAATAAAATTGTATGTTCCACCTAGAGTACTTCGTCACCATAGTATTTTTATATTCCATGCCATCGCACAAACTTAAAATCGCGCGTGTGTCGATATAAATGCTATTAATGAAATAGCTATGAATGGAATCCCAAACCAGCTAATATAATTTTGTACATCAAAAGATTGTTTTAAATTACTCCACTTTCCATTATTAAATTGTAAATTTTTGTACATAAATTAATACATATGTAATTATTTTAATCATAGTCTGTAAGGAAATCATGTTCCATTGACTGAAATAAATGAAATGAAATGAAATTAAATGAAATGAAATGAAATGAAATGAAATGAAATGAAATGAAATGAAATGAAATGAAATGAAATGAAATGAATTAAATGAAATGAAATGAAATGAAATGAAATGAAATGAAATGAAATGAAATGAAATGAAATGAAATGAAATGAAATGAAATGAAATGAAATGAAATGAAATGAAATGAAATGAAATGAAATGAAATAAAATAAAATGAAATGAAATGAAATGAAATGAAATGAAATGAAATGAAATGAAATGAAATGAAATGAATTGAAATGAAATGAAATGAAATGAAATGAAATGAAATGAAATGAAATGAAATGAAATGAAATGAAATGAATTGAAATGAAATGAATTAAATGAAATGAAATGAAATGAAATGAAATGAAATGAAATGAAATGAAATGAAATGAAATGAAATGAAATGAAATGAAATGAAATGAAATGAAATGAAATGAAATGAAATGAAATGAAATGAAATGAAAGAAATGAAATGAAATGAAATGAAACGAAATGAAATGAAATGAAATGAAATCAAAATTTTATACGCTATTTTTTACCTTTTTCCCCCATTGTTTTAACAAGAAATTCACCGAAATTTCGACTTTTTTATTTCAGATGATCGGGTAACGAGTTATGACGAACCCGCAAAACAACTTTTTTTCTAGGCGCCTCCGGAGATTCACTGTCACGGACTTATTTATTAAAATTTTCAATTGAAGTTTTTTTCAAAAATGCTTCAAATGTTAAGTAAACCAACATTATTCATATCTTAAAAAAAATTTATGAAAATACGATTTTTTCCGGCTTTAAGACATTATCCCCCTAAATACAAGTTTTTTTGTTGGTAAAACTTTATTTCTTACTTTCCTTCTGCGAGAAATTTTTGAATTTGACCATTTTATGCTCTCTCCTGCTGCTGCTGCTGCAGCTGCTGCCGGCTTTAAAGATAAATTGTTTAACATTTAATTAAGTAGTATTTTGGTTTGTTACAACCATTTGAAACTTGTATAAACAAAATGAAGTGTAAATACTACTTGAACAAGTTTTATCTGTTTTGCGCCCTCAGGTGTTAAATACTCATGTAAGCAGATACATTCCTACACACGAGAACATAATATAAATCACCGGCCATTTCCTACAAGAGCTCACGTATTTTACAGTTTATTTTAATGTGTTATACGTCTCGATTGCTGTTGTTTTCTTCTGTTGCCAATGTGTGTTTTGCAATTTCAAATTTCAATGATTTCAATTTCAGTTTTATTTTAGTTTATGTTGAAAAAAGAAGTATCCATTAGTTTAGTTACAGTCATTTATTTTTATTTTTTGCTAGCGAATCCTACGAGATTCAGTACGACGTATAAGTGTTGTTGCATAATAAGTGCTACTGCTCATACGCCTTAATGAATATACAATAAAATAAATAAATATAAAGAGAATGCTTAATCATGGAACCATTTAAGAACTTTAAAGACATTAATGTCCACTAAAATGGTTCTGTCCCCACAAAAAAAAAAAAAAAAAAAAATTAAGACGATTTCAATTTTTTTTTATGACATATTGCAGACCGTTGTTCATATAATCATAAAGCTACATTTGTCTCTTTAATTTCTCTTTTAATTTTTTTATTATGTTCGCCTTACCCAAGATGTTGCATTTTTAATAGTCAGAATAGAACATAAAATTACAACCATGCAACAGTTTTTTAATGAACAGCTGATTTTGTTGACGTTTTCAGTCTTGGAGATCAAAAAAGAAAAAATAAATATAAAAGGACATTGATATTTGCTGTATTTAATAATTTATTTTAAACGAAACAATAAAAATTACGCTTTACGCAAAAACATATTTATAAACAACAATCAATAATGTTAGCTGTTTTATGGTGCGATTCTCACGCTATGATTTTCAATTAATATTTTCTGAAATTCAATTAATATTTTCTGATGTTTTCTGAAATACATTTGATATTTTCTGAAATACATTTGACAATACAAACCGTTGTCTTTGGTTAGAAAAAATTTTTTTTGGATAAATATCCCATTCGCATCCCACTAAGCGACCAAAACGCCTTTAAGGGAAAATCTAAGCTTTATTTTGAACATAAAAAGTCAAAAAAATTTTTAATTTTGCAAAAATAAGGTAAATTTTTTTTTTTTATTTCTTTAAATTTTTTTTTCCGAAATTTTGAAGAAATAGCTATCTAAACTATTTGGGACAAATTTTGCTAAGAGCAATTGTTAAAAAGTTACATGGATGAGAAAAAATACCTGTTTGGCCAAAATATCAAATTTTGACCCCCTCTAACTCTTAGAGCTCTTGACCGATGTTATTGAAAAATTGTGTCCAAACTACTATCCAACAGGACAAACTTAGTGCAAATTTCATCTCGATTGGAAGACTTTGGTTTCAAAAGTACATATACTATTTATATATTTGACGTCTTGCGGTCTGCGTTGTTTAGCTCGATCCGACGGTGCCTTCTGTTGCCCAGTGGGGCCCAAAATACGCGAAGTGTGTTTATATCGGGAAAATTTTACTCTTTTTTCAGATTTTATGAAAATTTCATTCTGCAGTTAAATTTTTTCTATATAACTTCATAATCAAATAAAAACTCGTAAGAATTGCAAATGCCCCAGACCACTTTTGTGACAAAAAAAAAAAAAAAAAAAAAAAATACTAGGTCGTGAATTTTGATAGAAATTTTTTCAACTTTAAGAAATTAATTAAAGCCATCAATTTTTTTCGTTTCTGTACCTAAATATAAGTACTCAGGCATGAAATATTGTTTTATTACGTTGTCAACCTATTGCGCAGTGAGACCAAAGGTGGAAAATTTGTTACATAAAATTTTTAAAATTCCTAAAATTCCTTTTCTAAACAAAATTTAAAAAAATGGATCTGACACTTTAAACTTTTGTTAAATATATATTAGAGATTAACTGTATGAATTTGAGGGTAAATTCCTGTGTCAGAATTTTTTTTACAAAGATTTTTTTTTTTTTTGCGGACTTCGAGAAAAATACGATTTTTGTGAAACATTCAGTAAATGTACTCATTATAAATACTTTGCATGAAAACATAATCACTTTCGGAAAACAATAATAATATGAACCCTGAGGTTAACTCTTTTAGACTTGGGGAAGTTATGACCCGAAGCTAATAAAAGCAAATTGATTCCAAAAATTCAAGTATTTTGTGAGTGCTGTTGAATTTTAAGATGTGACGCTTAAAATATAATAACAAAATGTGCAAGTCGTCCATGGAATAAATCGAACAACGTTAACCCATTCCGTGCCGTGGGTGACAGCAAACCGTATATTTTTGACAAAGGATATATTAAGAATTAAACAAGTAAGAAAATTATAGTCGGTCTACACCGACTATATGATACCCTATACCATGCGTTTAGAGACCCTATCTCATAGGCCCAACTAACTGGACATAGAAAATAAGCATAAACCAAATTTGAGTTGGATTTTTTATTAATTTTTTTAGCTGCAGGTATGAAAAAGTTAATATCGGATACCATATCTATATGGGTACTAGGCCCAAAAATTGACCGATCCTAACTATGTTTGATAAAGTCTCTTGTATTTTGCAAAAATACGAACAAAATTTGAGAAGAATCAGTGCAATATTTTTGTTTTTTGATAGATTTAAGTGAAGAACGGGAGGCAGCTCTATATTGGGCCTATGACTAAAGTTGTCCCATAGGCATCATTTTTGGACTACTCATTAATGGATGTAATAAACGCATACAAACCCAATTTGAGAAAGATCTATATGACAATTTGATCTTATGGCAATTTATGTCGATTTCATAGGGGTCATTTGTATGGCGGCTAGGTCTGAACATAGACCCATTCTCACCAATTTCAATAGCGTTCATTCTTTGGCCGACAGAAGCTTATATACCAAACTTCATCAAAATATATTCATATTTCCGACTTGTAGTTTGATTACAAGGTTTACATGGACACACAGACGGACGGACGGACGGACATCGCTAAATCAACTCAGAAAGTGATTCTGAGTCGATCGGTATAATAAAAGATGGGTCTAGGTCAAATAATTTTGTTAGTTACAAACAGCAGCACAAAGTCATTATACCCAAACCACATAGTGGCAAAGGGTATAATAATTGTACCCTATACCACTTTGAGGTTTATAATAATAACAGTGTGGAACAAATTCAGGTTAGCAAAAGTTAGGTCGATTCTGAGAGTGAGGGGTGAAAATAGAGGCTAAATTAGAAGACCCGTATCGCGGCGTTTGTTTATGTTAGTTCGAATTTTTTTTTTTAATCGATCTTCGAACTTTGCAGTCAAATGCCGATTTTCAGCATATTGTTTATATGAGTTTTTGGCTACAACTCATCGACTAATTGATATTTTTTGAAAAAATTGATTTAGAAAATTTTTGTGGTGCTTATGAAGCAAAATGTTGGAAAAATTATTTTTTTTTCCATGCTTTTTGAAAATATTTTCCACAAAACTAAGTCTTTTTTGCTTTCTGTTTGATCTATAATATGCTTCTCAGCTTCCAGCTTAATATTAATTTACTTCTCATTTTTTATGTACCAATTTTGTTCAGTGTTGGTTTTAAAGAAACATTGAAAAAGGAATTATAAAAATATGGAAAAAATATATTTTTTAAATGTTAGTTACGAAAAGTTTTAAGTAAAAAAATTAAATAAATTAAATTAATGATTTGGCCAGTTGCCGTTTAGCAGGCGGCTGTGGATCAACATCACTGCTCTCTCTAATATCTTGGTCGCCATCATCATCATCAGAAAGGTCGATAATTTCGTCCAACAGATACTCTGGAATTTCATCTTTGTTTTCCCCTTCTTCCTCTTTTCCTCGTCTTCCTCTTCTTCAAAGGTGTTTTTATTCCACCAACAAATTTCAGCGAGTATTGCATCTGGAGATTTCTTTCCTCTGTACCTGAAATCTAATTCTTGGAACTTCCCTTTTTAATTACTTCTACATAAATCGTTATTTATTTAATGGTTTTGGGATTTTTAACGCAAATTATCGACTAAGACCATTTTCTTTTAAAATGAAATTTATTGAAAAAACTGAGAAGCATATTATAGATCAAACAGAATGCAAAAAAGACTTAGTCTTGTGGAAAATATTTTCAAAAAGCATGAAAAAAAAAATAATTTTTCCAACATTTTGCTTCATAAGCAAAAATTTTCTAAATCAATTTTTTTAAAAACTTTAATTGTTGCACATGTCTCTAGCAATAAGTTTGCTTTTACAGATTGAAAAATATCAATTAGTCGACGAGTTATTGCCAATAATCCATATAAACAATATGCTGAAAATCGACATTTGACTGCAAAGTTCGAAGGTCGATTAAAAAGAAAATTCGAACTAACATAAACAAACGCCGCGATACGGGTCTTCTAATTTAGCCTCTATTTCCACCCCTCACTCTCAGAATCGACCTAACTTTTGCTAACCTGAATTTGTTCCACAGTGTAATTGTACCCTATAACACTATGTGGTTTGGGTATAATGACTTTGTGCTGCTGTTTCTAACTACAAAAAATATTTATACTAGACCCATCTTTTATTATACCGCTCGACTCAGAATCACTTTCTGAGTCGTTTTAGCGATGTCCGTCCGTCCGTCCGTCCGTCTGTGTGTCCATGTAAGCTTTGTTATCAAAATACAGATCGCAAATATGAATATATTTTGATGAAATTTAGTACGTAAGCTTTTATCGGCCAAAAAATGAACGCTGTTAAAATTAGTGAAATTCGGTCCATGTTCAGACATATTCCCCATACAAATGACCCCTAGGAAATCGACATAAATTGCCATAAGATCCAAATTATCATATAGATCTCAGTCAAATTGGGTTTTTATGTGTTTATTAATTATTAGTCCAGAAATAATACCTTTAGGAAAATTCTTATTCATAGGCGCTATATAAAGCTGCTTCCCGATCTTCACTTAAATCTGCCAAGAAACAAAAATATTGCACAGATTTTTCTCAAATTTGGTTTGTTTATATTTTTTTCAAAATATAAGTGACATTGCCAAATATGGTCAGGGCCTGTCCGTTTTTTGACCTGGTCCCGATATATATATGGTATCCGATATGAACTTGTTTTTATCTGCGGCCAAAAAATATTAATAACAATGCCACTCAAATTTGGTTTAGGCTTTTTTTCTATATCTAATTACTTGGATCGAAGAGATAAGGTCTCCAAACCATGGTATAGTCGGTCTAGATCGACTATAATTTGCTCACTTGTTTTTTTTTTTTTTGCTCTTGGTCTTGAATTTATGCTGGTGTCATTTAGAAACTAAATTCACTTCAAAATTTAAGAAACTCCTGAGTCTTGTTTAAATCTACTCCGGAGAAGCATGAAAAATGTATTAAATTAGCAAAATTGCTTTTTTTCATAGAACTGAAATGTACTTGAGAAAAGAAAAATTTTGATACCCATATTGCCTATGTTTAACCAAATTTTTTCCGCGCCATTAGCTTTTAGTTAAAACGGGAACTAGTACATATTAAGGAAAAATAAAGAAATTAATATTTTTTTCAATCGAGTAATGTTTAAAAATATTTTCATTTGATTTTCTAATTGACTCATTTTAATACAAGACCCATCAAAAATTACATATTTTTTTAATACAACAATTACAACAGTTAGGACATGCTCAGACATGTTCTATATATCACTGAACGCGTTTTGAAAAAATCAATCATGTCATACCCATATTGGGTATCTTGATCTGGAAAAAATGAAAATATTTTCAAAAAACTAAAAAATATACCTTTTTTAAAAACGGTCCAGCTCGGAATGGGTTAACGCTAGACCAGAAATATTTTGGGAGTAGAACAAACCAAGGTATATTTCTAGGGGGCACTGTTTTCACTTTTTTTGTGAGTCGCTCTAATGTTCACTGTTTTAGCAGTATATCATGAACTAATCAATCGCTTTCAATAATTTTTAGTTCATGGCCGTAAACATAATGTTTTTGGACGAAATCATGAAAAAAATAAAAAAAGTGAAGAAATCGTAAAAATACCTACCCGCAAAAACTAGCAGACTCGATAAAGGTATTATTCCTCGGTCAAATTTTCTTTAAATAACCCATAGAATACGGAAATCATAGGTATTTCGTCGAAACAAAAATTTATCCGCCCTAATATTTATATATATATATATATAAGCGTTTAGAAACAGTCTTACTTTAACTCAGACGGGTACGCTGTTTTATGGAACCGTTCCCTTTGTTCATCCCAATGCAGTTAACATGTGTTTTTAAAAAGTGCTCATGGATGTGTGATCTTTGTTTTCCAAAGAATACGGATATTACTTCTGGCATCAAAACGAGCTCAATTGGCACTAGTACTTTTTATTGACTTTCAATTATTGCAGTTGTAGTTGTTCCCCTTATATCGAGAAATCCAATTGCAAAGAAAGCACATATATTTTGTGTATCTACCCTGTAGTCCGAACCCTCTGTGTAGATCGTAACAAATAAACCACTTATGATCTCCATATTTTGTTTCGTTCAAAATGTGCTCCGTTTTTCATATGTTTCCTTTTATACCGGTGCTGCGGGCTTTTGGAACACATGGTTTTTCTTTTGTTTTATGTTAACTCACAGCTTTTAGACTCCGCTTTGAGCTGCCGATAAACAATCGAGAATCATCGGGATCGTATATACTTTTTGTTTGTTCCATAAGCATTTTTGTGTCCTTAGAGAATGCACTTTTTGTCGTCAATAGTGCAACATCTTTGGAGAACTGACTGCTTTTCTGTATCTGATGACCTTAAATTCAGGCTTTTTCAAAAATTTGGCAAGCTTTACAGATTTACGTTGCGGTAGCTCCAATATGGCAACAATGATCACGCCGGTCTTGCGTGATCAAGATTGGAGAACGTAATAATAAATTATTATACTGATAATGATTTTCTAATTCTTTGCTATCGCAGCTGAAAACTGGCATTGTTTCGTCACTACTCGCTATAGATTTATTCTACAGAATCGAAGTTATGCTGTCAATTCCAAGTATTTTTGAAAATGTCTTTATTTGTTGCACTGTCTTCTTCAAGTTGTTAAGTGATTTGATGATGTATAAATAAAAATAAATTAAAAATAAATAAATTATATGCTGGTGTATATGTGCCGTAAACCTCGTTTCATTTATCTTAGGGCTTTTTTTTTCAAGAAGAAGTGTAATTTTTTCCACTTCAAAAAACCTACTCTAACCTTTTGCTTTTTTTTGAAGAAACCTAGACTGTTTTAGACTTTAAGTTCTCGTTTTATGATTTTAAAGACTATTGGAAAAAAAGCAAACATTAAAGGCAAGCTACAAATCTTAAATTTAAATTTAAATTTAAAAATATCAATTTAATTTTTTATGTTTTTATAAAAAATAAACATTCAATTCATTGTAGGTGTTGTATGTATATGCAAAAAAAAAAAAAAAAGTTAAATATATGTACTTACGCAAACATAATCACATATTTATCTGTGAAAAAATTACAGAATAAATATTATTTTTTATTATTTGATTCAATTTATTCCGCTTTAACCGCAAAATTTACAATATAAATACTTGAACAATAAAACTTTGGCTCCACACTCCCACTTGTGGTGACACTAAAACACGTGGGATAACAAACTAATAATAACAAACTATTTAACATAAAAAAAAATCCCTGAAGGTACTCAACATTAGCTATCACCGTCATATAACAGCAACAAGGTATGCATATGTGTTTATTAATTGGGGGTTCAACATGGCTGGGATGAAATTATGATGCTTATCTGTAACGTAATCAAAATTGTGTTTAATTTTCAGATATATAATAAATTTTTTGTGATTTCTATTCACGAAGCAAGGAATTTTTGCATTATCTCCAAGATATGCAAGTTTCCTATAGAACTCATCAGAAGAGTTTACACCCAATAATTGTGAGAGCCTCGTTATAAATGGAATCGACAGTAATTTCGTAATTTGACATTTGTTTTTTGTGAGGAACATCTTGCGATATTTTATTCCGAAAAACGCTCAATAGTTCCAAAGAGGGATTTAAAGTAAAGTAGAAAGGTCAACTCTTTGTTTGTTATGAAAATAATACAGCAAAGCTTCCTCAATGGCAACGTGATACCGTGTATCATTTCCCTTCAACTTGAAAGACTCACAGGCTGCTTGAAACATCTCACATACATGCACATTCATTGATTCGGGGTCAGTAAATCACATTTGTCCCTTTACATTAAGAATAGCTATATATTTTTAAAAAGAACGTTTTTGAAAGAAATACTTTTTTAAAAAAATTAATATTTTACAGGTTCTTATGTTTTGGTGTAAATTCACTAAACAATCCATATTTAACGTAGGCTTTACAAAAAAAAAATCACTAAGCTTGGTAACCATTACCTTAAGGCAGTATACTATTACAAACGTACTTACTGTGATGTCAGCTATGTATATCATTTCAAATTTTACGACATCTAGTAGGCATTTTTTAGACTTAACAAGTAGGAAAATTATAGTTGGTCTAGACCGACCATACGATACCCTATACCATGGTTTAGAAACCCTATCTCTTCGGTCCAACTAACTGGATATAGAAAATAAGCAAAAAACCAAATTTGAGTGGCATTATTATTAATATTTTTTGGCCGCAGATATGAAAAAGTTCATATCGGATACCATATATATATGGGGACTAGGTCAAAAAACGGACCGTCCCTGACCATATTTGGCAGTCACTTATATTTTGAAAAAATATATACAACCAACTAAATTTGCGAAAAATCTTTGCAATATTTTTTGTTTTTTGATAGATTTAAGCGAAGATCGGGAAGCAGCTCTATATGGGGCCTATGGATAAGAATTGTGCTATAGGGATTATTTCTGGACTACTGATTAATGGATATAATAAACACATAAAAACCCAATTTGACTGAGATCTATATTATAATTTGGATCTTATGGCAATTTATGTCGATTTCATAGGGGTCATTTGTATGGGGACTAGGTCTGAACATGGACCAAATTTCACCAGTTTCAATAGCGTTTATCCTATGACCTATGAAAGCTTATATACTAAATTTCATCAAAATATATTCATATTTGCGACCTGTAGTTTGATTATAAGGTTTACATGGACACACAGACGGACGGACGGACGGACATCACTAAATCGACTCAGAAAGTGATTCTGAGTCGATCGGTATAATAAAGGATGGTCTAGGTCAAGTTTTTTTTGGTAGTTACAAACAGCAGCACAAAGTCATTATACCCCAACTGGTGCGTTTTAATATATTTTTGATCAGTCCACTCTAACGTAAAATGCCAAATAGTAATAATAAAAAATATTTTAGGAAGAAGTTCGGGAACTTGTAGATAAAATCAAGCATTTAAGAATGGAATTAATAAAACGTTTTAAAGGGCGGTGCATTTCTTTTTCTGAATGTACAACATGTCGAGAGTGCTGTGTCAAAATTTTAAGTAAATCAGAGCAAAACTTAAGAAGATACAGCCTTTCCATCGACCGGCCTCATACGGTATATAGTATATAAATCAGTTTTTAAAAAACTTTAAACCGATTTTCTCGCAAATAAATATTCGAAGTCCGTGAACATCATAACCCAAAATCTACTTGACCGATTCTTTTGAAATTTTAGACACTATATCTATACATAAATCGTCAGGAAACCACGAAGGTTTTTTTTTTAAATTCCATTTTGTTCCCCATTCTTTAACAACAAATTCCCGAAATTGTATAGCAAAAATCGGTTTTTATTTCAAAATGCTGCCTCAGGAAACATGTTACCTTTTAAACGCATTTCGATTTTTTTATTTCACATGATCAGGTAACGAGTCATGATGTTCACCGCAAAACAACAACGCACAGTGTCGTGATTTCATATAACGAGTGGCCATAAATAGAAGGAGTGGTTGTAAAGAGTTGAAATTTGGCACACGTATTTTATTTGATAAAAGAAAAAAAATATTAAAATTTCAAAAACTTTGGAGCAAGGATTCGTGTCCTTCCCATATATCCTGAAATTAAAAACCGTCATAAAAGATGGAAAAGAAGTCCGAACTTTATGAAATTTTGTATAGTCATTTAGTTTGATACCCTAAATGATTTGGTAAAATTTTATCCAAATCGGAGCAAGGACACGCCTTCTCAAAAATGTCCTTTTTCAAAAAAATTAAAAAAAAAGTGAACAAAAAATTAAATTTTTAAATTAATTTGATACACGAAACACTTGTAACAAGAATAATGTGTGTGTCAAATTTTATCCAATTTTAATAATTTTTAACAATTTTTTATATTAATTTTTTTTAATAAAATTTTTGGCGAATTTTTGTCTTAAATTTTTTTAAAAACGAAAAAAATTCAATGAAAAAAATTCAAATGGAAAGTAAAGTAAATGTTACTTTTTAATGTTTACACTTGTTTTATTATTTAAATAAATTATAAAAAATAATGTTTTGAACAATTTTTATTTATTAAATACAATAAAAAAGAAAATGTTAGAATTTGTTTACTCTATTCATCCGAATCACTTTCTTCAAGCTGGTTTATTAAATTTTCTTGATTATCCGCATAAATATTATTTTCCTCAATAATGAAATCATTTATTTCTTCACAACTCCTTTTACTTATTTTATCTTCTTTTATATGTATAGATAACTTTGGTTCAGACTGCAAAACCATTTTTTCTATTAGGTCTTTATTAGTATTTGTACGACTATTTTTTCGAGTATGGTTAAACGAGTTTTTCTAAAAACTTTATGAGTGGCTTCTATAGCTTCCTCAGATAACATACCTACTGGAATCTTGGAGTTTTTTTTATAAATTCTGCTCCATGAACTAGTATTTTGTGGACAGTAACAGGCATACAATACCAAGAATATTTTTGAACATATAAATTCCATGTTTCTCTAAGCAGCTGTTGAAAATTTATAATATTTATTGTTTTACTGCTTGAAATAGTTTTTAAAATCAAAGAAAAATTTTTAATTAGTTATGGGTCAACCTGCGTTATGCTAGATGAGACATCAATGTTGCTGAAAAACCGTCTCGCAGTATTCCCATCATTTGTTGTACCAAAACCGGTTTTAACTTTATCTACATTTAATCCAAGCTCCTTTTTAAAATCTTCCTGAATTTTAGATTTTATTTGATTTAAAATTTGCTTATCATCATTTTTTGAAACTCTCCAAATTTTTAGAGGCAACCTGTAAGCTATGTGTAATATACACTCAAAGAATTTTATCCATGCATGTAATGTTGATAATCCGTGTTTATGTAATTCTTCTCTTTTTTTAAGGTCCCTCTCAAATACTTGAATTAAATTCATTTCAGTGGGTTTTGCACCGCAAACAAAACAAGAAGAACTGCTTTTGTTATCAGCTAACACATTAAGAGCAGCTCCATCTACCATTGTTAATCTCATGTCAAAATGAACGGTAAGGTTTTTTTTATCAGAAACATAATCAAATGTTTGCAAATTATATATTTTTTTCTCAATAATTGCCCTTGTAGTTTTAACCAAATCCGAATTTTCTTTTTCCATATAATAGCATAGTGGACGACAATACCTTATTGAGGAATGTTTTAAATTATTCCATAAACTGTTTTCTGTAGCCCAGTCTAAAAATCTTAATGGAACAACTGAAGCAACAAATAAATATTCATCCCGCGAATTTGGATCATTAAACTTTTGTTTGTAATTGCTATGGCCTGAACTACCATCAAATCCCCATTTAATTTCCAAAACTACATCATTTTGGGTTTCAAAATCATTTAAATCTAATAAACTTTTGGCTGTCATATTTAAAATATTTTGTAATGGTATTTTTACTGACGTTTCTGATATTGATATATTTTCCGGAATATATTTTTTCTTTGCTTTTTGTAGACTATAATATGATGGAAAACAGTTCTTGTGCACATCATTTACAACCGTTCGCATATTTTCATATTGTCTATACGATAGATCATTATCTATTAATAATGCTAAAGCCTTTTCTACGGAAATAGAAGTTTCTGGAGTTGGGCTAGATACTCTTTGAACAGCTCTTCGTAATTGCTCAGGGCATGTAGACCTCACAAGATCATCTACCTTTCTTCTTTTGGTTTGTTCAGAACTTTCATTAAAGCCTACTCTTGGTCTTCCTTTACGACTTGTACTTGGTCCCTTAATAAATAAAAAAAAAAATGTTATTTATTATATTATAAAAAATAAATATTCACATAATGATATTACAATGTATATATCTTCTTCTTCTTCCACTTCTTCTTCTTCTTCTACTTCTTCCACTTCTTTATCAACTTCTTCCACATCAAAAAATGAATTTAGCCAGAAAAAGTTTTTGTTTTCAAACACAGATTTCTTTCTGTAGCATTTTTCCCAACTTTTTTTTATTCTAGCTAGAATTGATTTAAGTCTTACAATACTTTTTTGTTGCAATTGTGTCTTAAATTTATATTCTAAATGATTTTTAATTTCCGTAAGGGCTAGGGAGCGTGTTGTATGTTTGTGCCAAATATAGAAAATTTGCCTAATTTGCACTTGCTTTGACACTGAAAAAGTGAAAAAATTGACTATTCTGCCAAGCTCTGCAAAAAAGACCCATTTTTTTTAATGTACATACTTGTATCAATATTATATTAAAGTATCAAAAATAAACTCGAATAAACTTTTTTTTAGACCTTCTATAAACTTGTAAGTTGTAAACAATTAAAAAAATTTCTTTCTGTTTACATTCAGAATAACGGTACAAAACACATGATGAATTAAATGTAAAAAAAAATATGTTACCATATTTAAGTAATGTCATACTTTAATATTTATAAACAATTTAACTGCATTATCGACAATTTACGTTAAATTAACCCATTTGTATATACGCTATTTTTCACGTTTCTTGTGTGCATATTGCATACTTACCAAAAACTTTCAACTTTGATTGGCTATAACTTTGTCAAAAATATTTTTTTTTCAAAAATTCTTTTTGATTATTGTAATTTGAAATCTAGTTTATCAAACTGTTTCAACAGATTTTTAAAATTCCAAAAGTCGTTTTTTTTTTATTTTTGGCCGCTGACACCACACAGTGCAACGCCTCCGCAGATTCAGACTTATTTATTAAAATTTTTACTTGAAAATTTTTTCAAAGATTCTCTAAATGTTATGGCTATAACGTGTATATGAAATAAATAATTCAACAATATTCATATCTTCTTTACCCTTAAGAAACTTTTAGCAACCTTGCCCTAAAGCATTTTTTTTTTCTATGCTATTCTATTTTTTCTACAATAAAATGGATTTCGGTTATAACGAACTCGTTGGGACAAGCAAAATTAGTTCGCTATACACTAAGTTCGTTATAACCGTAGTGTTTTTTTGTTTTTGTTTAAAAACTTTTTTAGTTGAATAAGTTTATTTAGTTTGATGCATTTAAAAAGTTATAAAACATAAATTAAATTATTAAAAAGATACATATTAATAGTTTGTCTTAATAAGACTAAAATTACCGAGTTTCTATCAAAATAAAATATTTTTTTAAATTCATATAATATTAAAAACGTCTTATGTATAGAAGCAGAAAGTACAAAGTAAAGGTTGGCTACTGGCAAACTTCTGCGAAAATATACATAAAAGGAGCTTTTACAAAACTTCATTTGAAAATTGAAGTTTTGTTTTGTATTTTTTACAACTCTTTTTCGATTTTTTTTTTTTTTAAAAGAAATTTTAAAAACATTAAAATTAATTTTTTTTTTATATATATAAAATATAGGAAAATTCTGAAATGGAACAAAAATTTGTTTGTCAAAGTCAAAATAAACGGGCGCATAGTCGCCACACAATCAACTAGTTTAATATATTGTGATAAGTTTTGGTTCCGACTTAAAGCAGATAAAATTCACCATCATTTGTTGTCAAAGAAATTTTTCCACGTAGTTTACTTTTTTTATACCCTCCACTCCAGTGTGCAGAGGGTATATATAAGTTTGTCATTCCGTTTGTAATAATTAGAAAAAAAATTCTGGACCCCATAAAATATATATATTTGTGATCCTTATAACAAGCGAAGTTGATATAGCGATGTCCGTCTGTCCGTCTGTCCGTCTGTGGAAATCACGATGAGGGCTTCAATCGGATAGCTAGGGTGCTCGTTGGTATAAAAAATTATTCACTAACATCCTGGGAGGTTTGCTATTTAAAATCGTCCAAATCGGTTTATCTGGTCCCGAGAATTGAGCGAAGAATTAAAAAAAGTCATGAGAAAATATGATTTGAATATGTGTTCTTGTGATAACGCCCTCAATAGGGCAGATAGGGCGCTTGTTTTTAGTGAGAATGATTCATATATATATTTTTTTCCTAAATTTTGTATTTTGTCATAGCTGTGCATGTTGTTTTTGTGGTCGTTGTATTAATAACATAAAAATTCATCAATATCAATATTTTTTGGTGTAATATTTAAGTTAATTAATTAATAAAAGAAACTATATAAAATCAATATCAATATTCTGCGATTTTTATAACATCACAAAATGTTACAAATTCATACATACTACTGTTGCCAATATCAAAATACTATAAATAATATTCATATATTCTGTATATGTATATCCATAATAAGCGCATATTAAAATAAATCGGTATTTTATTTTATTTTTACAAAATTCTGAAATTTTTAGAGTTGAAAAATAGTATGGTTTTAAGAGTTGTATTTTTAGTACATGTATAAACCCTGCATACTTGCATTCAAAAGTAGTAGGTAGGTAAACCATAAAATATTTATTTACCCTGTAAACAAATTGGTGTTTAGAAAAATACTATTTTTTGTCAGATTACAATAAATTTTTAAAATTTGTTATTTAATGTCGGGACGGAGGCAAACGCCATTCCCAAAATTTTGTTTCAACAGTTATCCACATTAAGAATAACCGCGGACTTCAGCTCAATCAATGTGCAATGATCGAGCCTTGCCCTGGGAAACATGCATTTATGCTTTTCATAACACAAACGCCATTCCCAACTACCAAAAATTTTTGACACGAGCTATTCACATTATGAATAGTCGCGGAGCTCAACTCAATCATAGTGCAATGATGAAGCTTCGCCCTGGGAAACATATATTCATGCTTTTCTTAGCACAAACCGAACTTCTTATGGCACATTAAAAATAAACTAATTGAGAAGTACAATTCATCATTACGCTGTATTATAATACTATTTTCTTATTTTACTAGTAGCTAGTAAACAAAGTGATCGTATCATTGTGAACGAAATAGAATTGAAATTGTGTGCAGATTTGTTTTACTTAAAAAACTGTTTCTACAGATAGTGAATAAAATCCCAGTAAGCAATTTATGCAATAAGTTATCATGTGGAGACTTTTTGACTCATATGTGCTATTAAAACAGTTATAAATGCGCCCTTTTGCTGATCACAAAATATTCTTTTGTTGGGATTAAATATTTCCTTACCCACGAATCTTCTTGAGAGCCCTTTTTATCCGCTTTTCTGACCATTTTCGACTCATTTTTCAGTCTTATTTAATGTAATTTTTCTATAAATCACTTTTTAAGAGAAAGCAAAAATCATTATCTAGTCTTTTTCTAATAGCGCATGTGATTAATCAGTTTTTAATCATCAAAAGTGCTCGAAGAAGACACAGTAAGGTAATTTTTGTTAAAACAATCTTCGAAATGATGACTGGGATATCGTGTATTTTTGTTGACACACAAACATATGCATAGCAGCACGAGTAAACCGAACTCTAATTGGCTTCTTATATGTATACAGCCGAACAAAAATGAAAATACTCACCAAAGAGTAAAGTAAGCAACAATTTCATTCCGTCTTATGGAAGCTTTTGAACAAAGCAAGTCTACGTCGCGTTGTCTTGTGAATTTTTACATTGTTTTTTTTTAATAGGTACTAGTGATGCCAGGAGATTTTTTCAGAAATATCTACGCTTATGAAAAAATTCCCTTTTTTCCCTACACTACTTTTTTTTTAAATTTATTTTTAATTTGTACATTTTCAATTTCAATTATGTAGAAATAACATAAAACAAAGAAAAAAAATATAAAAAATAAGATAAAAATATCATGACAATTACATAAGAATAATATAAAAAACATACAGATATTATAAAAAAAATATTTTTGCAATTCTGTATAATTCATCTTTTTGATATGGTTAGATGTGCATTTAAAATTTACACAATTAAAGGTGTGTTTACACTATGTGTATTTTCCATAAGTAAATTCAGTTTTACGATCCATACGTAATTCGGCGTGTGTGTCAAAATTGGCGTTTTACATACAATTCATCATTTTTGCAATCAAACGTACATATGTATTTCCGTATGACATAACCTCTAAATGTAAACAACAGCTGATTTAATTTGTGAATTTACAAAAGGTTATTGTTAAAAATAAAGTAATATATTTTATATATTTTTTAATTGTTAATTAATATTAAACAATTTATTTTTCTTTCAATATTTATCTCTATAATTTACTGTGTTTTTCTTTCGCCACAAGCAATATTTTATTTTCATATGGTTGACATGCCAAAATAGAACCTGCTCTAATTGAAAAATTTACATATGTCTTGCCAAACGTGTTGTACATAAATAATTTTTGAAAGGGTTCACACTATGTGTACAAATTGCACGTGCTAAAACAATAAGAAAAACACAAGCAAAACGCATAGTGTGAACGCAGCTTAATTAAAATGGCTTGCAAATGAGATGTTACAAATCAAACAGAATATTTGTTCTTGGTTTTCAGTGTTGCCGTTTTAGCTTTTTAGTTGCTAGATTTAGCAACTTTTTTTGTCGTTTAGCATCCAAAATTTATCAAAAGATGCTAGATGCTAACTTAGAATCTTTTATTAATAAAAAGTTGCTTTTAGCATCTTTTTTTTTAATTTTTTTTTTTTCATTATTTTTGAATATATAATTTTAATGGTATTGATATGTTTTAATTTCTCAAAGTGTAGTACAGTAATTTTGTGTACTACTCCTTTTACCACACTGCTCGTTTCTTTCAACAAATATAACAAAACATTTTGAAATAGAAGAATGTAAACACCAACAACAGTTTTTCATGAATTAGAAAGTCGATTGCCAAAAAATATTGTATTTAAAAAATGCCAAAATTTTCAATACAAAACACATTAAATCGGGTAAAAGAACAGATAACCAATATATTAGAAGAGTTTAAATTTATATCATCTGAAACAGAAAAACTTCAAATCCAATGGAGTTATATCACAGAACAAAACTGGGATAACACTGAATACAACCTCTTTATGGATTGAAAAATTCTATTGGCGAAAATCAATTTAAAGAGTTATCAATATTTGTATTGTCTATATTAGTTTTGTCTTTCTCAAAAGCCGAAGTTGAACGTTTGTTTAGTTTAATGGCTTTAGTTAAAAGCAAACTTCGAACAGAATAAAATCCGAGTTGTTATGTTCTGTAATACGTATAAAAGAAGGATTGAAATTGAAAAATCGGTGCTGTCACACTTAAAATATACCGAGCGATGTCGTTGATAAAAGTCGATCGTCAGAAAAATATCAGAGCCAAGAAGAACTTGAAGATGAAGACATCACAGAAATGATTATTCTAATATAATCGTATCTTTTGATAATGTAATTTCTGTTATATTTTAAATAAAAAAAAACCCCTCTAAAATTAATAATATTTAATTTAAGTTTAAAATAAACTCAATTTGATGTTAATAAAAATTTCAGATGAAATCCAAAATAATTTTAATTAAAATTTAAAAAATATAAATCGAAACATATGTTTTATATTAATTTTTCGATTTAAAAACCAAATAATTTGTTAATAAGTATATAATTTTTCAGTATAAAGGTAATGAAATTTGAAAAAAGAATTTAGCATCCAATACGTTTAAGCATCTTTTTTTACTGTTGGTTTTAAAGGATTTTTTATAGCAGTGGTTACAAGCATGTATACTTAGATCTGATTTATCGCATTTTAATATATTTTCAAAAGCCTAGCATTTGCATTTATAGTCGTCACCTTTGACCTGCTCCAGCCATCCATTAGCTTCTCGTCTCTCAACTAACTGAAGCAAAATATTTATGTTCTGTATTTCTTTCATATGTTTTCAGCATCATCGAAAAACGAATCGGACATTTTTCTAAAATTAATTATGTTTCTAAAATTAATTATGTTCAAATTTATAATATTTTAATGTAATGCACAAAAAAGTGTTTATACCCTATACCACTATGTGGTTTGGGTATAATGACTTTGTGCTGCTGTTTGTAACAACCAAAAATATTTGACCTAGACCCATCTTTAATTATACCGATCGAATCAGAATCACTTTCTGAGTTGATTTAACAATGTCCGTCCGTCCGTCCGTCCGTCCGTCTGTGTGTCCATGTAAAGCTTGTAATCAAACTGTAGGTCGCAAATATGAATATATTTTGATGAAATTTGGTATATAAGCTTTTATCAGCCATGGGATGAACGCTATTGAAATTGGTGAGAATCGGTCCATGTTCAGACCTAGCCCCCATACAAATTACCCATATGAAATCAACATAAATTGCCATAAGATCCAAATTGTCATATAGATCTTACTCAAATTGGGTTTGTATGCCTTCATTACATCCACTAATGAGTAGTCCAAAAATGCTCCCTTTGACCCCATATAGAGCTGCTTCCCGATCTTCACTTAAATATATTAAAAACAAAAATATTGCACTGATTCTTCTCAAATTTTGTTTGTATATATTTTTGCAAAATACAAGAGACTTTACCAAACATGATCAGGATCGGTCCATTTTCGGACCTAGTCCCTTTATAGATATAGCATCCGATATGAACTTTTTCATATCTGCAGCCAAAAAAATTAATAAAAATCCCACTCAAATTTGGTTTTTGCTTATTTTCAATGTCCAGTTAGTTGGGCCTAAGAGATAGGGTTTCTAAACGCATGGTATAGGGTATCGTATAGTCGGTCTAGACCGACTATAATTTTCTTACTTGTTTATACTTGTCATTGTTATTTATTAAAGAATCCACATATTTACTTCCTTCATATTATAGAGTTATTCCAGACTTAAAAAGACTTTAAAGTTTAAAATTGAAAAAAATTATGCGATATTTAACAAATACAATCAAAATAGTTTTGACTGAAATTTTTGGCAGTTTTAGTTTTGCCTTGTATCAGTAAAATGTTCAGATATTAACTAAAAAAAAACAGTTTGTTAAATATTTTCATCTTAATTATCTTAATTAATTTAAAGACACAAAGATAGATTTAATACAATAAAAAGAAGTAAGAGTTGAAAGTTGATCTATGCGGACTCACAAATGTGCCCTATACTAATAGGTCTGGAAAATTGAAAAGGATTGTAAAAAATAAAATGCACCTTTATATTAAAAAATTTAAATTAAAAAGAAAATTACAAAATAAAACATTTACCTGATTAAACTTAATATTGTTTGTAATTATCTGGATCAGGTTAGTATTTAAAATGGGATAAATCGGGAGTCATTGTGCGAATTTATGACCTAAAATATGTAGACACCTCTATAAAATGCTGAAAATTCAGAGCATTTGTTTTAATAATTCAGTAATAGGTTTATCAAAGTGTTTACATATTCAAATATTTTATATACATTTGTTACAAATAGTGCAAGAAGTCCAGATATTAATGTAAACGTAAAACCCAGGTGGAGGGTATCAAAGATTCGGCATAGCCGAATTTAACGCTCTTACTTGTTATTATACAAAATTCAATTATTTTCGCAAACTAAGTGCAAAGTGGTAAAAAGTGAAAACTACGAAGTTCAAATATAATTTTTTGGTTTTTTGTTCTAAATCAAAACTTTTTTTTAAAGGGAAGCTTCAACTCCAGGTATTGGACTATCTTCTTGATATATTTTTTTAGTAAAAGTTTTAAAAATATCTTTAATATTTTTGAGAAGCATATGGCGACCTTCTGTTGGGTATAGAGATCGTGTATACCAAATTTCGGAGGAATCCGTTGAAAAGTTAAAATTTGTGTAGCGAACAAATATACAAAAAAAAAAAAAAAAACACATAATGAATTGTATATAAAAAGTGGGCGCAAAAGTAGGCATGGTCGATAAGAAGCATACTGTAACCTTACCTGGAGTACAGAGATCGTGTGTAACATATTTTTGAGAAATTCATTGAAAAATTAAAATTTGTATAGCAGTCAAACAAACAAACAAACAAATAAACAAACAAACAAACAAAAAGAAAATGAACTTTATATATCGCACCTGTACCTCTAAAGTGAGTCAACTCAAAATTTACAAATTTTCAGTAGAGGCAAAATACGGTTTTTTTTAATGTTTACTTTAAAATTTAAAAACAGTTGTTTCATTGTAAAGAATTTCGAAAAATAACTATGCAGTAGCTGTTCCTGCGATTTTTTCAGTGATCTTCGAAAATAACAATTTTTTTGGTTGCAACTCAAAATATGTATTTTTAGTGGATTCCAATGAAGCTGCTCTTATAACACAAATAGGTATACAACTGTATTTTTTTTTTTTTTTTTTCAAATGACTATAAAAACCGATGTAAAATTTTTACAGTGTATCGTTTTCTTGCAAAAAGTGAAAAATGAAAATTTTTTAGTTGATTTACTTTAGAGGTACAGGTGCGATATATATATATCTTATATATTAAAATCTTATATATTAAAAGATACGTCATCAAGCATTAGAATTTACTCAACTCCCACCTTACTCAAGTTATATTTTTTTCAAGATTATTTCAATATTTTCCTTCACTCAAACCTCTATAACTAGAGTTCTAATTGACATAAGTCCAAGAACACTCAGTGGATCAAGCTCTTTCTTTTGAGCTATTAACTGCTTAAATTCGCTGGGTTTGAGGAAAGCTATGCGTGGACAATCAACTTTACTGTTACTCTACGTTAACTTCTCTTGGCATATTTTGTCATTACTGTACGTTAACTTCTCTTGGCAAATTTTGGTATTATATTATAAAAATTAATATAATATAATATAATGCTGCGAGCGGCAGGGGTCCTCTAGTTCTTTTTAATTTTAAAAACTGATATTTTTACCAATTTACATAACATACCAAGAAAACAGGTCTTAACATAAATCTGCTGCTCATATCAGTTAAATGAAAGACAATCTCGTGATTGCTAGTGTAAACGGTACTAAAAGAAGATGTTACACTAAATCTAGAGATTTCAAAGCAACGTAAACAGTAAATGCGCTATAACATTTGCATTTTTGAATCATTTAGTTTATCAAAAACAATTATTTTCCTACAAAAAATAAAATTAACAACTATGAAAATTATAGTCTATCCGAAAATTGTTGTACCGTATTACTGACAACCGAATTGCGCTGAAGTTAAGAGCCGAATTTCAAGTTGATGAGGATTTCACCGTTAAAAGTAAATAGCGTATCACAACAGGTACTTTTGAATGTTGATACAATCAAAAATCAAGTTTAGAACAATTTGGTTGGCGATTTGTTTTTTCTATGTCTACAAGAAAAAATTCGGTCATTGTGTGTTTATACAAACATATATAATTTTGTATGATAAGTATGTTTTGTAGGAAAACTGATTAAACGCAGTTGGGTTATCATTTATTATTAATTATTTCAATAAGAACCCAGAACTTCAATGGATAGAGAAACAAATCACTGAACTAGATAGCGTTGGGACATCAAAACGGTAGCAGGTAAATAGACATACACTGAGGAAGACACATAAAAAATGAATCAACTCATTGAGGTCAAATATGATGAACACAATAAAATCTGGAGTGGGAGCGAAGACCAACCGCTGTACAATTTTACACATCACTCCTTGGGAGCAATTTTATATAGACAAATGAGAAATTGCCCCAATAAAATTTTACAGGTGAGTTGATGGAAAATTGTCGTAAAAAATAATGAATGTATAGACAAATTGTACAACGTTTAAGTAGATTGATGCTGTTGAAGGCGAAAGTATAACAAGTCGGCAGGCCTTAACATGGGCCATTCGAATTGCAAAACATTTGAAAACAATGGGCTTAGGTCATAAAGATATTGTTGGTTTAGCAGCGCGTAGCTCCACTTATGTTATGCCTGTAGCTATGGGCTGTTTTCTCAATTGTGTTCCTCTTCATCCTGTCAATCCAAATTATGAGGAAAGTGAGACAAATTTTAGAAATATGTTTTTCTCTTGTAATTTTATATTATTAATTTTATAAAGATACCCTGGCTCATTGCTTTAACATTACAAAACCTCAGATCTTGTTCTGTGATGGTTCGGATTATGAGAAAATTTTTGCCGCTACTAAATCATTTCAACCATTGATTTACACCATCTGCGAACATATTGATGGTGTTGCCTCAGTGCTGGATCTATTAGAGCCAACGGAAATGGAATTATTTTATCAGTAAGTTCAAATGAAAGAGAATATAATTTTGAAAAGTATTGAATAAATCAAATATTTTCAGGCCCGAAAAACTAACAGTGGGTGCTGATCAAACTGTAGCCATCCTTTGTTCTTCTGGTACTACAGGATTGCCAAAAGCTGTGACAATGTCTGTGCACAAATTGCTATTTATAAATCCGTAAGTAAGATAAACTCTTCCATTCTCTTGGAAAACATGAGAAAAACTATTTATCTTGACATTAACTTTAGCGATTTGAGTGTTTTCTTTGCTCTTATCTCATGCCTGTAACATGACTAACACAAAATATTTCTTAGCAATTGAAATCAAATAAAAAGCAGAACTTGATAAAGGCAAAATGTTGAAATTCACAATTTTTTAATAACAATCATTAAACTTGCGATTAGACTTAATGGGCAGAACCAAAACAAAACTTTTATTCGGTTATCGACTGGCGAGCAACTCATACTGTAATATCGAGCCCTATTTGCGATTATATCGTTTATCGTAATGTAGTTTTTTTATCGCAACTAGGTTATAAGTATTAGTTACAACATCCCACAGTGGCTGAAATTCCTTTCTCATTGGCCAAAATTCTGCAACTTTTAAACCGATCAAAATATTTTAGTGATTTTTTTAAAACGATAGATATTTAGATGAACTTGAGTCGATTTTAATTTCATTAAAATTGATTCAGTACTTCTTAAGGAATTCTAGATCAACCTTGAACTTTTAATTTTTTTTTTTAACTTTTAGCGTGATATATGGGTTTTTATCATTTTTGTTTATAAAAAAAATTTCATATTTGTATTTTAATAATAATTACAAGCATTTTTTATAATTATTGGACTTTTTCTAATGCTTACACTCAAAATAAAAATTACCCTAAAAAAAGTAAAATCAACTGGAAGTTATGCTATTACTACTAAAAAATTAAACATTTTTTGCTGTCAGATTTGCAATTTGTTTACACTCAAAGATTATTTACACAAAAAAAAACATTAGTAATATTGCTTAAACGTCTTGCAATTACTGCAGAAAAAATTTATCATTTTTTGCTGTTAAATTTGTTAATTTTAGCAAAGTAGATCTGTTGTCAGTGATACCGACTTTGATATAAAAATAAGGGTTTTTATTTTTTGAATCTTTCTTATTTATTAAAACACTTTATACATATGAGTCATTCCATGTCAAACCGTACGATTTTTGCTAAAAATTGACTTTGATGTCTTCGATGTCTTTCAAAATTTGAGAACGAAGTCTTCATTTAAAAATATTTTACACGTGTTTCGGGAAAAAAATTAAAAATTTTTTTTTAAAAAGTTATTTGCATTTGAAAATCGTCAAAATCGTGAAAAATCTTCCGACATGACAACATTTAAACCAATGTTTTTATAAAACTAGTGAATGGATTTTGAAGTTCAATACCTTATTTTAAAGGTATTTGAACCTTCTTTTTAAAAAAAATATTATTTTTTATAAATTAATTTTTTTTTAATATTAAAATTTGGGTTTTTATTTAATTTCTGTTTTCCATAATCTTCGAACAAGTCGCAAAATCTGAAAAAAATATTTTCTTTAAGGTTAATATATTCTTAACATTCCCTCAAAATTTCAGAGTGGAGGTCGAATGGATTCTATTTTTTTACAATTTTTTTCCATTGCAGCACCACAAAAAAAGAAAACATTTTGTTTATAAACATTTTACTTTCAAGCATGTTAACGAAAATTTCAACGCATGTATCTATGTGTGTATGTATGTATGAAATTAAAAAAGTGTATTTTTTTTTTAATATATAACTAAAAGTTAAATAATAAGCAATTTTAATTTTTATATACATTTTTAATAGAAAAATCAGCTGCAAATGATGTAGTATGAACTTTAATTTGTCTCTCTTGTTACGTAATAAACGCATGGTAGCCTAAAGTACCTGGTATCATTTTTGCTTTAGTAAACCGTTCTTTAAGTTTTTTCTCCAGCTCATTATATTGTTCCGTACTAAAAAATTCGCAATTTATGTTTTTAACATTTTGTTTAACCCATTGATAAAAAGTAGTCGGGGTATTTATTGGATTGTCAATATTGGTCAAACTGGCTCGGGCTGCTAATCTTTTAATTGTGCCTCCAAGCCCATCGCAAGGGCCCTTTCCGTGCGAAGTTGCAAAGAAGTGCCACTCTGCTTTATAGCGAAATCATCTTCGTGAAATGCAAGATTGACAAAATTTTTCTTGTTTTTATATTGAGCACTTGCACCATCTGAGAAGTAAAAAATTTTTTTTAAGGAACTCAATGTTTCTTTAAGGAATTTGATTAGACCTTCCTGAAATAAATTGACAGCTATTGTGTCGTGTTTTAAGCATTCCGATATTGCAACATAATTAATAAATTTTTCTTTCCCATTGTCATTGTAGTAAATAGCAATAGGATGAATCGTTACCTGATGAATAGTTTTCTGCAAAGTCACAAATCACAACGCATTCCCCAGGTTGCAAATCTTTCTTTTTTCTTTGAAAAAAATTGCTTTGTTGTTTGGCAATGTAAGAATGGATTAACAAGCGACGTAGCTTTTCTGCCAATTTTTCCAAGAATTCGTAAGTTTCTGATTGAATGTTTTCCAAAGATGTTCTGTCAACGGTAATCCATTGCTTATATGATATCTTGTCTACGATATTTTCCGTCAATAACTCATTAAGTTTTTCAATTAAATTATCACATCCTGGGCAAAGGTCACACTGCTGAAAATAACATTTTGAAGTTGGCGAATTGCAAATTATTTTTGATAGGCAATCTTCATAAGATTTAATTTTCAATATATCGCTTGTCAATGTTGGCAACCCTGCACCGTCAATCATAAGCTTAACATTTTGATGAATGCAACACACACAAGCAGAGTGCGTCCCACTCGCACCAGCAAGGATACAACTTTTTGGTCTTAATTCTGCGAACTTTGAAAAATGTACTTGGACTTCTGGGTACTTCTCTTTAAACAGAGCATAGGCTTCATTTAAGTTGCATAGCACTAAACGTTTTTGAACTTTTTCTTTTCCACTTTTTCTTCTGATTGTTATACAGTCTCTTTATCCAGCCATTATACGGCTAATCTCTTGTGAATTATAAAAATCTGTTACTTTATTAACGACATCATCAGGTAAACGTTTTCCTAAATTTACATTGGGCGTAGATAGAATACCTTTTTCATGAACTAATTTTTTTACCACAGAAATCATGTGCCGTGATGCATTTGGAAAATGTCTCTGAATTTGATTATAAGACCAGTCTATATACCAGTTCGGTCTGACATGGAATGTCACATATATGTGGGTAAAAAAAACCTTTAAAAAACTTCAATAGATTTTAATAGCGTTTATTATTTTTTTACACTTATAATCATTTATTTCGAATACTGGAGATGAACGGATGTGACGTTGCCAATAATATATTAAATGGATCTTCATTTGTGGAATTTCGTGAAATTTTTCTTGTATTATGCGCTCTATGAAATCTGTAATCCTTATTCCTTTTTTATGTGCCTCCTCTGATAGATCTCCAAGTGGCACCAAATGATATTAAATGATAAAGATTTTGTGTTCCGTTGAAGATATATACCTACATAGGTACCTGGTTGTATATATTTTTGCAGTTTCCTTAACATAATCTCCAAATTTTCTAGAGTCAATTTCTTTATTTTAAATCTGAATGTAAGGTTTGAATCCACTCCGGTTATTTCAGATGCTGGATCTGAAAAGATTCTTCTTGCGATATTGCAATCATTTGCATTGTCTGATGCTTGTTTTGGCTGATCTATAATTAATCCAAATTTACGATATTCATCTTGTATATGTTTCTTTTTTGGGCTTCTTCACTTTTTGTTGGTTTCGCTGTTTCCTATTGATTCGGAAGTCCCGAAATCCAAATCATAACTGATTTTTAGTATGTGTTCCATAAGTCGTGTTCTTGCATGTAGTGGTGTTAATCCAAATTCATATGCATCGGTATTATCTAATGATTTTGTCGGGACTTGGTTTAATTGGCTTGATGTTACTTGGCATATAATGCAGCTGGATGCAGCCTTCGTGTTTGTCAAATCCTGACCTACTTTTCCATTTATCATTGTCATTACTAATTGGTAGCTTACTTCAATTTGCTGGGCATCAAACTGTAATTGCAGTGGCTGTGGTGTTGCAATTTGGGCCTTCTTTGTTAATGGCATCATGAGTTTCTTTTTGAATCCAAATTTGATTGGCCTGCAGTATTTCGTCGAAGATGGTGTCCCATTTTTCCAAATATACATTGTTTGCGCTGTACTAGTCGAAGGCTCTGAATCTTCCAAAATCTTTTTCAATCACAATGGTACAAATGATACCATGAACATATCTGAGTCCGAAATATTTTCACATACTACTTGTTTGTATTGTTTCTGTCCCGAAGAACCATCACATCCCCATTTACAAACAAGTAAGAAAATTATAGTCAGTCTAGAGCGACTATACGATACCCCATACCATGCGTTTAGAGACCCTATCTCTTAGGCCCAAATAATTGGATATAGAAAATAAGCATAAACCAAATTTGAGTGGCATTTTTATTATTTTTTTGGCTGCAGATATGAAAAAGTTCATATCGGATGCTATGTCTATATGGGGACAAGGTCCAAAAATGGATCGATCCTGACCATGGTTGGTAAAGTCTCTTGTATTTTGCGAAAATATATACAAACAAAATTTGAGATGAATCAGTGCAATATTTTTGTTTTTTGATAGATAAGTGAAGATCGGGAAACAGCGCTATATGGGGCCTATGACCAAGAGTTGTCCCATAGGGACCTTTTTTGGACTATTCATTAATGGATGTAATAAACACATACAAACCGAATTTGACTAAGATCTATACGACAATTTGGATCTTATGGCAATTTATGTCGATTTTATAGGGGTCATTTGTATGGGGGCTAGGTTTGAACATAGAACGAATTTCACCAATTTCAATAGCGTTCATCCTATGGCCGATGAAAGCTTATATACCAAATTTAATCAAAATATATTCATATTTGCGACCTGCAGTTTGATTACAAGGTTTGCATGGACACACAGACGGACGGACGGACGGACGGATGGACGGACATTGTTAAATCGATTCAAAAAGTGATTCTGATTCGATCGGTATAATTAAAGATGGGTCTAGGTCAAATATTTTTGTTTGTTACAAACAGCAGCACAAAGTCATTAAAACCAAACCACATAGTGGTATAGGGTATAAAAAGAATTAACTTTGTGTTTCCATATTTCTTAAACTCATTTCCTTTTATTGATTGAGGCAAGCGTTCGGTTGTGTGATCAAGTAGAGATTGTAGTTGTACCTCTGCCGAAATTGGTGTGATTGCAATAGTGTCCTTTGATGGCAAACAGTCCCTTTTGGCAGCGGTTATGTGATGATATGCTAGACACATATTTGAGCCTTTTTCAATCGCACGCAATCTGAGCTGAATATATTTTTTTCATGAAAAAATTAAAAAAATGTTCTACCCACGGTACGTCACGGGTTATAGGGTTAAAGAGGACACTTTCACCTTTCTTCGGGTGGTATACGTTTCTTGTTCCCTCTTGCTCCCTAGAAGTTATATTTAACTAAATTTTAAATTTGGGAAAAATATATTCATAAATATCTCATAGCGCCCCTAATATTAAACGGTAGAGCTATGACCACTTACAACAACTAAAGACCATAATCCTACCAACATTATAAAAAAAGACCGCAGGTCAATATCTATGATAGCTTGCGAGTAGTAACCATGCCACGCCCACAATTAGCAATAATTTAACCTACTTTTTTGGCTACTTTAATCTGGATATATTAGCTAAAAAAAGACGTTAAAATTTTGAAAATCGGTGACAAAAAAATTAGACTTTTGGGCAATGAGATCAAAATTTCAGCCATAGTGCTTCGTACAAAATATCGTAGCCATCAGTGTTCTTTGCGGGCATTTTGCTGTTGTTATTGAAATGTAAATTAATTCGTATTTGGTCAAATCGACTCTTGGCGTGTGTTTTTAATTATTTGAAATACATATTTGCACTAGTATGAGCGCACGCTTGAGCATAAACCAATAAACTGAAATGAAAAATTATATGCCAATACATTGAGAAATTTCTATATTGGTTTTTTTTTTCTTTTGAGTGGCATAGATATTCGTCTGTTGGACAATATGATCAATGATAGAATCATCCAAAAAGTATTCGAAGTATTTAAATTTTGTATCAAGCTTTCAAAGATCTTTAAACTCTTCGAAATCATAAAATTCAATTCATAAATGACGCTTCAGTACTGGAGGAGTATATCCAGCAAGCGAAGTTGGAACGAAAAAAGATACGTTCGATCGAACATTTCAAGTTTTATATATTTAATAAATGCGTTTTTTAATAATTCTAATAAAGATTTTTATAGATCTTGTAATAAAATTTTTTCAATTTTTATGTTTTCGTGGCAATTGCGTATTAGTAAAACATTTTTTAAATTTACGGAACTTATTGCGTTACGTTGTTTAGAACAAATAAACTTTAAATCTGAAAAAAAATTTAAACAAAAATGTTGTTTTTTTATACCTTACACACCTCAGTGGCAAAGGGTATATATAGGTTTGTCATTCCGTTTGTAACGTATCGAAATAAATTCTGAAAACCCCAAAACCATATATTTTCTTGATCATTATAACAATTGACGTAGCGATGATAGTCTGTCTGTGAAATTACGATCACGGCGTCAATATTTAAGCTAGTCAAAGCCTGACCTACTTTTCCGTCTATCATTGTCAGCACTAATTTGTTGCCCATCTAACTGTAATTGTAATGGCAGTAGTGTTACAACTTGGGCCTTGATATCACTAACTTCTTTGTTAATGGCATCATGAGTTTCTTTTTCCAATTCAAATTTGATTGGCCTGCAGTATTTCGTAGAAGACGGTGTCTCATTTTTCCAAATATCCTTTGTTTGCCTTGTACTAGTCGAAGACTCTGAATATTCCAAAATCTTTTCAATCGCAATGGTACAAATGATACCATGAACATATCTGAGTCCGAAATATTTTCACATACTACTTGTTTGTATTGTTTCTGTCCCGAAGAACCATCAAATCCCCATTTACAAAAAGGAATTAACTTGTTGTATCCATATTTTCAAATCCTTTCCTTTTATTGATTGTAGTGAGCATTCGGCTGTGTGATCAAGTAGAGATTCTAGTTGTACCCCTGCCGAAATTGGTGTAATTGTAACAGTGCCCTTTGATGGCAAACAGTCTATTTTAGCAGCGATTATGTTGGATGTTTTTGAGCCTTTTTCAATCACACGCAATCTGAGCTGAATATATTGCTGTTTCGTTAATTTCAAATCTAGAAATACTGCTAAGGCCTCCTCATTTGTGAACTCTTTCGCATCGCTCGAAGTTGGTATACTTTTAGCAATCCGTTTTATTCCCCACTCGTTTTGTGGTATCCACTTTTGATGTTAAAAAGATTCTTTTATATTTGTACATCCCATTTAATTGTTAACATCTTTAAGTTCCTCCCTCTTAGATCTATCGCTGCGGTTGTCCAATAATTTGCGTGGTCTTTCCGCCTTATCTTGCTTTGCTGTTTCTGCAGCGACAGTAAGTTGGTCTTCTAACCAGTTTGCACTTTTTATACAAATTCTGTTTACTGCAGTTAACTTCTTTGTAGCGTTTTTTTTTTTGGCGAAATTAGATAATTAAAAATCAGAGTTTATTATTGCTTTTTTAGTAATAGTTTATTAAAAGCAGTTTGAACATTTGTAACGGGGTTTTATTCGATGGCTGAGGTAACTCAGACGTGTCCAGGGTCAGCCTAAATACCCTCAAACCTTATGCAAGAAAACTCTTTAAGTTTTATCCCTCTTCGGGTTACTTAATACTTTATTTAAAATGTATAAATATATGTATAGCGACAGCAAATCGTTGATGTTATAGGTGATCGTCGGCAAAGTCGCTGGTAGAGTAGATGGCGGCAATGGCTTCGGCAATACTGGTAGCTCGGTAGATGACGGCGATGACTTCGGAAATACTGATAGATCGGTAAATGTTGGCGATAGCTTAGTCAGTATTGGCGGCTCGGTGAATGACGGCGCTGACTTCGGCAATACTGATAGCTCGGTAAACGATAGTGATAGCTTCGGCAGTATTGGCGGCTCGGTAGATGACAGTGATCACTTCGGCAATACTTATAGTTCGGTTAACGACAGTGATAGCGTCGGCAGTGCTGGCGGCTCAGTAGATGATGGCGATGACTTGCTTCGGCAGTACTGGTGACTCAGTAGGGTGCGACTTCGGCAACTTCGGCAACGTTAGACGTTCGGCGGGCGACGGCAATAGCTTCGTCTGTGATGGTGGCTCGCTTGACGGCAGCAATAGTTTTGGCAGGATCGACAGTAATGGGGAGCAGACAGCCGCGATGCCGCTGGAGTAATCGGGAGCAGACAGCCGTGAAGCCGCTGGAGTAATCGGGAACAGGCAGTCGTGAAGCCGCTGAAGTAATCGGGAGTAGACAGCCGTAACGCCGCTGGAGTAATCGGAAGCAGACAGCCGTTAAGCGACTGGAGTAATCGGGAGCAGACAGCCGCGAGGCCGCGAAGCCGCTGGAGTAATCGGGAGCAGATAGCCGCGAAACGACTGAAGTAATCGGGAGTAGACAACCGTGAAGTCACTGGAGTAATCGGGAGCAGACAGCCGCGAAGCCGCTGGAATAATCGGGGGTAAACAGCCGTAAAGCCGCGGGAGTAATCGGGAGAAGACAGCTGTTAAGCGACTGGAGTAATCGGGAGCAGACAACCGTGAAGCCACTGGAGTAGTCGGGAGCAGACAGCCGCGAAGCCGCTGGAGTAATCGGGAGCAGACAGCCGCAAAGCCGCTGGAGTAATCGGGAGCAGACAGTCGTGAAGTCGCTGCAGGAATCGGGAGCAGACAGCCGTTAAGCGACTGGAGTAATCGGGAGCAGACAACCGTGAAGCCACTGGAGTAATATGTATGATAATCGGTACCGATCGTATTTAAAATCGGATAGTTTACTTTTCGTGTTGTTTCGTATCGAAACTTCACCTTCCTTCACTCAGCTCAACCTTGCCTTCTTATCCAATTTATTACTTTAACCAAGTGAGAATTAAAATTGGTATGGTTTACATATAATATATAATTCACTTGCTGGTCGGTTGGTTTTATTAAGGTGTGGTTGAGTGAGTATGCTTCTAAATAGTAAGCTGCTGTTATATTTAAAATGATGTATGGTTGTATGTACATGTTATAGATGGTTAGCTGCTATTATTGATGTTTTTATAATGATATGTGTAGTTGGTATAGTTGGTTCTATTAATGATAGTTTGCTTGACGATAAGGTGGTGTTTTTTTTATGAACGATGCAAAGGTGAGTCATTTGCGTTGTTACACATTAGAAGGAAACTTCATTTAAATATATTTTGTGATGATGTTACACACATCTTCATTTATCTTTATTTATTTCATTTATTCATCTTTATTTGTTTATATTTTTTTTGTTTATTTTTGTTTACTATATGCACATGCACATATTTATTTGTATTTATTTGTTTACATTTATTTATTTTTTTTGCATATCTTTTCTTTTCATTCAACGCATACCACAAAGTACACCAACCTTGGGTAAAGGGTTGAATTACAAAACAATAAATTATTGTGTAATTAAATATTACTGGAATGCAAAATGACAAATTTGTGAAAATTCAAATTGTGTCAATAACCCATTACAAATGAGAATGTCACTCAAATTTTGAGGGGAAAAATTTAAATTGATTATTGAACGTTATCTGATTGGCTATTGAGCCCAACGTTCAAAAATCAATGAATTTGTAATATGCGAATGTAAAGAAAAGAGAAGACTATTATTTAAATTAAGTAAAAATATTAAATTATAATGATATAAAAGACCAGCATTTTAAAATAAATAATGAATTATAATTCTGATATGAAAGGGTTATAATTAAAACCAAACAGAGATTTTCTTTTTTTGTGCTGGCATATTCTGCCAAAGGGTTCAAACATTGGCATAATCTGCCTACGTGCTATCTCTGTAAAACATTAAAAAGTGCATCTAGCGTGCACGCGGGAACTGCTTTGAGGAAAGCACTTGACAAAATTCCTCCTGAGATTGGTCCGGTTCTCACCCAATCTTAGTATCCTTTTGTACACCCTTCTTACACTATATGGCGATCCTGCCCCCTCTTACACTATATGGCGATCATCCCCCCTCTTACACTATATGGCGATCCTGCCAAGCTTACACTATATGGCGATCCTGCCCCTTCTTACACTATATGGCGATCCTGCACCTTCTTACACTATAATTTAACTGACTTACATTCGTATTTTTGAACACTTTATTTTACAGCATAAAAATTATCATAACCGCCCATACCATAGACAGTTAATTCTTAGGATGTTATCTATAAACATTTATAAATGCAAAACATTAATAGTCTTATTATAAAGCTAGCATTTAATATTATTTCTGCAAGCTTAAATGCGAATAAAATATTGCACTGCTTATAAAAAAAAAATAAATAAATAATAATAAAAACTCTCACTGTAAAATTTGGCTGTTACCGCTTACGTTATAATCGCAAACTGGGCTCGATATGAAGACAACACGAACCAAAATATTAATCAAGTTATAAAAAGTTTGTGGATTTTATAAAAATATTTGATAGAGACGATATATATTAGTGTGTTAAAAAAAAAAACAATAAAAATTTGTTTTTGAAAGCTTATGGTGTATTTTTGAAATTTTTTCTTAGAATTTTCGGAAGAGGTTTAGAGGTCTCTAAAGTCGAATTTTACCCAAAAATCATGGTTTCCGACATTTTTGAGTTTTACTTATTACTTGGCCTATAACCACGATTTTCTTTGTTACTAAGTCAATATTTTAGAGGAGAATTGTTCAGACTTTACATTTCTGTGTAGCGATCATAAGTTTCGGTAATTTCTTTTTTTTTTTTTTGTCATTTGACAATTTTTCGTAAATTTTTCGACAATTTTTCGTAAATTTTGCATAAATTTTGAAAGTAATGCTTTGTAACTTTTAAAATTTCTATTAAAATTAAAAAAACTAATAATGCAGTTTAAAAGGTGGATAAATTCTGAGTTATATGAAGAAAAAACAATTGATTTTGCTATTACCGTTCCAAGGTAATTTCCCTTCTAAGCTTTGTACCCCTTTTGTGAAATTAAAAATATTCTAAAGTGTTTGCCAGTTATGCATCGGATTTGTTTTTAAGTTAGTTATTTTTCTTTCCAAATATTAAGTATGAGTGGTTTTTTCATCTGTTGCAATGAGAGTCAAAAAAAAAAACTTAAGGCAGCTTACTTTTCATGCCCAAAACGAAATATTTTTTTAGATAATTAATGTTTATTTATTTATTTATTTATTTATTTATTTATATTAATTACAATGCAAAGTAAATTTGTATTCTAATTTGGGTCCAGGGGTAAGCCGAGTGACAAAGACCATATGGCTGGTGTTTTTGCAGAGACAGACCAAAGCCTCTGGTGGGAATAGAACCCACGACCCCCGCATGATAGGCGAGCACGCTACCTACTCACCTACCGGGGCGCTTAATTAAAGTTTATTTTCAACCCTTTTTCTGTATATTACTATGAATTTGTTAGAAACTATCTAACGGGCCTTTATGGTCCTGTTTCAAAAATCAAATAAAAGATCATCATTTACCACCTGCTACTGCTGAACTTTTCTTTTTGCTTCTCTAAAAGATCTGTGGTTATGCCATTTTTCCGGATCTATTTGAAAATAATCAACAGAAATATTGCAGGTTTCAAAAAAAGCTACGCATGCGATTGATTCGCTAAAGCTCTTGTGGTTATCCAATTACTTCAGTAAACTTAAATCATTGAGATGAACGTATCTAGGGCACTGGAATAGGTAACAGTTTTTTATGTATATTCTCAAAACAAATTCATTAAATTCAAGCAAGTCGTCAATTTTTGAAAGGTTTATGAAGGATTGCAGCTGGTTTTGAAAAATGCATATTTTGAAAGAGTATATAATTTTCATCATCCAGCGTGCGCGATTAATGGCTCTATGAGGTTTCAGTATCATTTGGGGGCTCAGTTCTATCACCCAAAAATATAAGGCTCAGTTGAAGCAGTTTTTTGTAAACTTCTCTTGGTTGTATTTCCTCAAGCTGCGCTCTTATAAAATTTTTTAAATATTCGCGTATATAATGCGTGATAATATTTTCAACAATTTTCTGGTTGATGCGGTCGGAAAAATTGCCCTTGTCAACTTTGCTGAAGAGTGGCAAAGACTTTGATTTGTGGTGACGTTGTTTGTTCTTCAATATCAAGTGCCTTAAATGCTGATCCTACAACAAGCTCCAGCATATGATGACGGCATGCTAAAAATATGTTGTCTTTGTTTAATTTTTGGCAAATTAAAACAGATGCCCCAATCCGACATCCTGTATTGGAACTTGTTGTGTTTGTGCACATAAATTTAATACTATCAGTTAAGTTCCATGTTTTTAGCATTTGAAACATTGCCTCAGCTTGCTCTTCTCCCCTTCCGGATGGAAGTGGTACTACTCCCAGAAGCTTTGTGTCGAAATATTCGGCTATAATAATTGAAAGTTGATCATTTTTCCTTTTTTTGCTGTAAATCGGGCGTTATCTTTCCATCCCAATGCGCTGTAATGAAATTGGACGCCTCAAATGATTTCTTAATAGACTCTGCGACAGTGATTCGCTGTTTCTGATCGAAATTTTTCAGCATGCAGCTTTTGGTCTACTGTGTTCGAGTCTGAGCAGGAATTTACTACAAGTGCGGCCTTGCGTCAACTAATTCCGGTTCTGTTCAGACTTGCAAAAAGCTGTTTCTCATTTGAGGAAGTAGCCAATCCTTTTTGGACTAGTTTTGTTGGTGGCTCATATTCTGAATCATATTATCTCCATGATCATCGCTATCAATGCTGCAGCTATCTATGTTTGCAACAGATTCCAATTTTATCGTCCGGACCTGGTTTGAACTTGGATATGTTGCAGAAGATTGAACTATTTTGCTGAATACGCATCTAAAGTCGTGCTTGAAATTTTTTTGTTTTTCAATTTGTCGTTTACCGTTCAAAGTTTTTTCTTATGCAACAATAACGATGTAATAACATTGCCCTCAAAGTAATTTTATTACATCGCGTGTAATGTGTTGAACCTTCGTTTTGTTTCCCACAAATCCTTAAAATTGTTTGCAATTTTTCGGGCGCTTTTTGATATCGTGTATTTTTCGGCCAAATGTAATTTGAAAAATCGTTGCAGTATTTAAAATTTTCGTTGGCGGTTTAGCAGGATCCAAGGCATCAATCATTTTGCGCATAAGCCACACATTTTTTGATTTTAACCCTTATGTGAGTGACAAAAAAAAAAACATCTTCTCCAGAGTGACAGGGATACCTGGGTACCCACATACAAATTGTATGAAAATAGCATATTTTAACCTATCGTACTGTATGTAAAATTAACATTGAATGATTTTTTTTTAAGGATTCCCCTTAAAAAATTATACGCGTTTTGGGTTTCCCCCTTTTATAAGATTTTAGAACAAAAATGTGTTTAACAACCACGAGCATTAATATACGAAACAAAAGCATTATCGTGGGAATACCTGTAACTTTAATATGAATTTTATGAATTTTGATTTATTACTGGGTAAAAACATATGAAATCAACCAATGAGTTGACCGCACCGATTTCGAATTGGATGAATTTTGGTACGAAGGGAAAGTTAAACATAATAATAGCGTTTGCCAACTTTCAGTGTCGTAGCTCTCGTATTTTCAGAATTATGGCCATTCCAATTTGGCAAAAATCAATAAAAATGCACTCAGATACCTTAACACAATTTTTAATATCTCGAAAAGTATTCATTGTACGTTAATAACCAAGGGCTCATTTTACAGACTAAAACATGCGCCATTCCAAAAAAATTTTTTTTTCAAATTTTCGATCAAGGATAATGAAAATAAAAAAGGACTAAAATTTCCAAAGGATATTTCTCGAAAATCAATATTTTTAAAAATTTCAAAAAAATATATGTTAATTCTTATTACGTTTTGTACAAGTCTGTCAAATTTCAATGTGGAGTCTTTATTACAACATGAGTTATTAAGAAAAAAGCAGGCGAAGGTTTATGTATTTCATGAAATGTACCAAAATACAAAAAGGTGACAAATTACAAAAAGAAGGACATATCAAATGTAACGGAACTTTTTCGACTTTACAACCTAGACGAAATATTTATTGCCTGTTCACACAAAAAATTTACAAATATTTTATGACCTGTGGTCGGCTTATTGGCAGTAGCAAATTCAGTCCCTATTTAAAAAACATTTTATGACCCGTAGTTCACGCAAATTTTCCAATTCAAGAAAAGCAAGGCGTGTATTTTTTTACCTGTAATCTATTTTTTATACCAAAAAAAACAGTATAAATCGTTCAGAGACCGTAAGTCAAACTTCAGTTGAATACTAGATTTCATAAGTGCTAAACGTCAAAGTGTTATAGTGTTAAAGTGACTTGATCGTTTGAAAAAACAAAAAAAAAGAGACTAAATATTTAAATAAATTATAATTATTGTCAATACAAAAAAGTCGTGCACAATTCATTCGGTTGTGGTATTTAAAAAAAAAAATATGCCATTCCATTCAACATTTTGCTGTAATCCTTTTAAAAAATCCGGTCACACTGGGTGCAATAAAAGTTTAAAACAAGTCCAAGAATGGATGCTACAGTATACTAAGGATAAAAACATTACGATCTCAAATAAAATTTGTGGGACATGTAGAATAAAATTTTCGCATCTGAAGAAATCTAATAAATCTAATTTGGAAGAAGGTTCAGACATAAACGAAAATGTAGATACTTTCGATGACATTGCGTCAGGCACGGAAGAAGATGACATTGCGTCAGGCACGGAAGAAGTTGCTATTTCAAAACTAAACCAATCTTTACCATAGCTGGAACAATCTCCGATAAAAAAGAAGAAGTTACATCAAAAACGGTACAGAGATGGAAAATTCAGGAAAATAAGTGATTCGATTTAAGACAAAATTTTCCACGGTTCAGCACAATCAACTTCGCATATGTGCTCACAATCCGAAATAATAGAACAATTAAAAGAAAAGTTTAAAAAATTAACAAAAAATAGCGAGAAAATCCAACTGCTAACAATTTTACCAAAAAGCTGGGCAATACATAAAATTGAGGAAGAATTCCTGGTTACAAACTATATCGCGCGAAAAGTTAAGCATTTGGTTGAAACAAAGGGTGTGATGAGTACGCCTAACCCAATACTGGGAAGTCCAATTTCACCAGTGACAAGCAATTTAGTAAAATCCTTTTATGAATCCGATGACGTCAGCAGGTGTATGCCCGGACAGAAAGATTTCGTGTCTGTTTTTGAAAATGGTACAAAAGTCAGGAAAAATAAAAGACTTTTGCTTGGAAACTTAAGAGAAATGTACGCCTTATTCAAGGAACGACATGATGGAATAAAAATAGGTATTTCCAAGTTTTGCCAACTTCGTCCGAGGAATATAATTCTAGCAAATGCGAGTGGATCTCATAACGTGTGTGTTTGTACAAAGCATCAAAATGTGAAGCTGATGATTGATGTCATAAATTTAAAAAAATTAACTGCTGGTGTTCCGAATTATAAGCTTGAATGTTACAAAGATTGTTTGAAACAAATGACATGCATTCCATCTTCTTCAAAGTGTCACCTACGTAAATGTAACAAGTGTCCAGGAATTGAAAATTTAAAAGCAAAACTAAATCAATTACTAGAGCAAAATGATATTGATGAAATAACATATAAACAATGGGTAAGTGTAGATAGGGATAATTTGGAGACCATGATTGGCCAAGCCGACGTTTTTGTGGATTCCCTATGTGAAAAACTTGAAATTCTATTACCTCATTCATTTATTGCAAAACAGCAGGCAGCATATCTGAGCGAAAGAAAATCAAATTTGGAAGAAAATGAGTACATAGCAGTTTGCGATTTTTCAGAAAATGCTTCTTTTACTATTCAGGATGCAGTCCAGGGATTTCACTGGAACAACTCTCAGGCCACTTTATACCCAATTGCTATTTATTTTAAATCAGATGGAAAAACACAACATACAAACTTCATAATAATATCTGATTGTCTTGTACACGATTCTGTAGCTGTTCACCTGTTCCATCGCCACCTGAATGTATTTTTGAGAAAAAAGTTTAAAACAACCCCGAAGAAAATCACGTATTTTTCAGACGGTAGTGCTGCCCAGTTTAAAAATAAAAAGAACTTTATCAATTTATGTTATCATATGGAAGATTTTGGATGTAATGCTGAGTGGCATTTTTTTGCAACAAGCCATGGAAAAGGCCCAAGTGACGGTCTTGGAGGTACCGTAAAGAGAGAGGCATGTCGAGCTAGTTTACAGCGTCCATTACAAGGTCAAATAACTACTCCAAAACAATTATATGAATGGTGCCTGCAAAATCTTTTGAACTGTAATTTCGAGTTTTTAACTCTAGAAGACCACGAAGAAGAAGCACGGTTCCTTCAAATTCGTTTTAAAGATTTGCGTACTATTCCTGGAACTCAAAAGCTGCATTCTATTGAACCTGTAGATAAAAAAAAAATTAAAGTCAAGCGATACGTGGCAGATGCAGATTTTTTAATTGAAATCCTTCAGAAATAAATAAATATGCTGTAATAAAGTGTTTAATAATGATAATACATTATGTTGTACTTTTTATTAAAGGTTTAGCAATGGAGAAAAAGAGTTTAAGCAAAGAAAAGTCGAAAAAGTTCCGTTACATTTGATTTGTCCTTCTTTTTGTAATTTGCCACCTTTTTGTATTTTGGTACATTTCATGAAATACATAAACCTTCGCCTGCTTTTTTCTTAATAACTCATGTTGTAATAAAGACTCCATATTGAAATTTGACAGACTTGTACAAAACATAATAAGAATTAACATATATTTTTTTGAAATTTTTAAAAATATTGATCCTTTGGAAATTTTAGTCCTTTTTTATTTACATTATCCTTGATCGAAAATTTGAAAAAAAAAATTTTTTTTGGAATGGCGCATGTTTTAGTCTGTAAAATGAGCCCTTGATTATTAACGTGCAACGAATACTTTTCGAGATATTAAAAATTGTGTTAAGGCATCTGAGTGCATTTTTATTGATTTTTGCCAACTTGGAATGGCCATAATTCTGTAAGTTCGAAGGCTATATGTCTGAAAGTTGGCAAATATTATTGTGCCGATCCATAGATCATGTGTACAAAATCTTATCAAATTTGGAGGTGATGAGGTCACAAATGTTAATATTTTCGGTTGATTTCATATGTTTTTACCCTACTCGCTATATTGACGTCATAGTTTTTGAACAGAACTCAATATTGTTTTTGTGATTCCCCTTTGTATGAGTTTTAACACATTCACCCGTTATAAGTGAATTGAGTTTGAACAAATGACAAATGAGTCCTTACAAAAATATTAAATTTATCAGAAATTCAAAAAAAATTTTGGGCATGTGATTCAAAGAATTCATATCTTCTTCATGGACAGCTATACACAGGTAAGCCAACGGGAGGCGATCGTCAATCAAACGTTGGTGAAAGAACAGTTTTAAACCTGGCAAGTGCATGTAAAAATTCGGGAAGAAATGTGACAACAGCTAATTTCTTCACTTCCTTACAATTGGCTCGGACATTGAATACATGGAACTTACCATCAAACATGCAACCGCATAGATACAGGAAAATATATTCAGATGTATGAATAACATTAGTTTATTTTTTGAAAAATATTATTTTAGGCAAATAAATTCTACTAATTTCGTCTTCAGTAAAGAGGCAACTTTGTGTTCCTAGCTGTGGTTATGTTATCCACGATGCATTCAAAGACTTAAAACAGAACCAAGTTTGACTGCTAAACCTGAAATTATAATGTATTACAACCAACCTAAAGTAGGCATTGCCAATATGGATAAGTTATTAGGAGAATAATACTAAACGCAGAACAAGCCGATGTTCGTAGTATTATTCTACAATGCTATCGATGTAGAAGCATTGGCAGCACACAGAAGAAAATTTTTGAAATATTTAAGCTTTGAACTGTGTAAAGAAAATATAGAAAACCGTATTCAAAATCCTAAGGTGCAAAATTGTTAACACGATCAGCAATACAAGAAGTTCTTGGACGAGAAATTGGGCGTAATATAATATGCGACACCTGATTGCCAGATTACCAATGATTTCTTATTTCAAGTTCCTTTTTATACCCTATACCACTATGTGGTTTGGGTATAATGACTTTGTGCTGCTGTTTGTAACAACCAAAAATATTTGACCTAGACCCATCTTTAATTATACCGATGGAATCAGAATCACTTTCTGAGTTGATTTAACAATGTCCGTCCGTCCGTCCGTCCGTCCGTCCGTCCGTCTGTGTGTCCATGTAAAGCTTGTAATCAAACTGCAGGTCGCAAATATGAATATATTTTGATGAAATTTGGTATATAAGCTTCTATCGGCCATGGGATGAACGCTATTGAAATTGGTGAGAATGGGTCCATGTTCAGACCTAGCCCCCATACAAATAACCCATATGAAATTGACATAAATTGCCATAAGATCCAAATTGTCATATAGATCTTACTCAAATTGGGTTTGTATGCGTTCATTACATCCACTAATGAGTAGTCCAAAAATGATCCCTTCGACCCCATATAGAGCTGCTTCCCGATCTTCACTTAAATCTATTAAAAAACAAAAATATTGCACTGATTCTTCTCAAATTTTGTTTGTACATATTTTTGCAAAATACAAGAGACTTTACCAAACATGATCAGGATCGGTCCATTTTTGGACCTAGTCCCTTTATAGATATGGCATCCGATATGAACTTTGTCATATCTGCAGCCAAAAAATTAATAAAAATCCCACTCAAATTTGGTTTTTGCTTATTTTCAATGTCCAGTTAGTTGGGCCTAAGAGATAGGGTTTCTAAACGCATGGTATAGGGTATCGTATAGTCGGTCTAGACCGACTATAATTTTCTTACTTGTTTTATATATGTTGTTTTTTCTTTTTCTTTTCTCTGTTCGTAAAGTATGCTTGCACAATGCTCTTCCGATGCATAACTGACAAACACATTAGATTTTATTTTTATTTCACATAATCACAAATCTTAGAAAGGAAATTAATTTGGAACGCTAAGAGCAAAATAAATGGTTTGTTGTTTTATGTGATTCAGAATTTATCCACCATTAAAACTGCGTCACTAGTTTTTTTTTTAAATTTAATAGAAATTTTAAAAGCATTACTTTCAAAATTTATGCAAAATTTTCGAAAAAATATCATAAAATAACCGAGACTTAAATTTCAGCACAGAAAAGTAAAGCTTGTCCGGAAACCCCTATTTTGGGGTAAAATTCGACTTTAGCGCCCTCTAAACCCCTTCCGAAAAATCTGAAAAAAATCAGAAAAATACTTTACGCTATTAAAATCAAAAAACAATTTTTTTTTGCGACACACTAATATATAGATATAAATATATTGGAATTACATATAGATAGTTATTAAAAATTGGCAACTTTTGAAGTTAGCCAGATACCAGCATATGAAAACTTTCTCAAGGATATTTTCTAACCCTTTTTCAAACCCATATAAATACTCTGGATAACTATGAATCTACCTTCATATTGTAGGTACTGTAGTGTTCGCAAGAGTGTTTGCAAAGGACATTTCTCCGATTCTGTTTACTTATTCGTATTAAAAAAATTTCAATATAAAAAATAACATAAAAAATAACAGAGGTTTTTTATTTTTCTCCCAGGTTGTTGACAAGTGAGGATGTCATATTTTCATTCAGTGGTCTGGATTGGATAAATGGTCTTATTAATATGATATTTAGTTGCTACAATGGCTGCACTCGCATAATTACAAACAAAAATTTTAACACCGAATATTTCGTGGAATTAGCTAAAAAATATAAATTGACTAATGTTCAATTGGCTCCTCGTCATCTAATAGCATTGACTGAATGTCCGCAATTCACTACGGATAATGTAGGATCAATTAAAACAGTACAATGTGGTGGCGGTTGTATAAGCAAAAACACTTTAGAAACAGCTCAAAATGTTTTAGCCCATTCTCTTCTCTGTTTCAGTTATGGTCTTACTGAATTTGGTGGCATTTCGGCTCAGATCGGTATAGAACGTGGCAATTCAGTGGGTAAACTCATGCCCAATAGAAAACTGAGAATAGTGGATGAGAAAGGTAGAAATATGGGACCAACTGAGCTGGGTGAGATTCAGTTGTACTCTCCTTATTACTGGGCTGGCTATTATGGCAATCCCACTGAAACACAACGTATGAAAGATTCTGAGGGCTGGTTCCATACTGGGGATTTGGGTTATATGGACGAGGATGGTTTTCTTTATGTGATTGATCGTCAAAAGGAGATTTGCAAATCTATGGGACATCAATATTGGCCCAGTGAAATTGAAAAAGTAATAAGCGAATTACCCGGTGTTACCGACTGTTGCGTTGTGGGTATATATGATGAACACATTGGGGATGTGGCCGGAGCTTTAGTAATAAAGTCCAAAGGGAGTATGTTAGAAGAGCAAGATATAGTTGATCACGTTAAATTGCGTTTAAAGGAGCCACAGAAGCAATTGCATAATGGCGTTGTTTTTGTTGATCAATTGCCACACAATTTTAATTGGAAAATTGTTCGTAAAGACGCTAAGGATTTATTTAATAAATTGAAAAACTAAACTAAGATAATACAACACGAACTATCTACATAAATCATATCACTATATGCTGCAAATATACGATTAGTAATAAAATGCACCCTTTATGCATAACAAATAATAATATATTCCCTTTGCTTTCATTTATATTGCTTATTCAAACACAGAAAAAAATTATGGGTGTTTGATTCGTTGTTCAGCTCTTCGTGGCTGGTATTGAATTTGTTTTTAAAGTATAGAAAAGGCACAAAATTTGAATTTAAATTAAAATAGGTTCAAAATCCAATTTTCTGGATACCTTCCTCAGAGCTATAGCAGGCAAAATGCGTGGCGTGTATCATATATCATTTTGTTCGTCTCTTCATAAAGGATCTACTTGTTATTCAACTCATCGTGCTTGGTACCGAATTTGAATTTGAAGTATAGAAAAGGCACAAAATTTGCATTTAAATTTAAACAAGTAAGAGTGTTAAATTCGGCTGGGCCGAATCTTTGATACCCTCCACCTTTTTCATTTTCAATTTTCATTTTTAATTTATCATTTTCTATTTTTCACTTTTCAATTTTAATTTTTCGTTTTTCATTTTTAGTTTTTAATTTTTAATTTCTCATTTTCCATTTTCCACTTTTCATTTTTCTTTTCCATTTTCTATTTTCGATTTTTCATTTTTCATTTTTCAATTTTCATTTTTCATTTTTCATTTTCCATTTTCCATTTTTAGTTTTTAATTTTTCATTTTCCATTTTTCATTTTTCATTTTTCATTTTCCATTTTTCATTTTTCATTTTTATATTTTCATTTTGATTTTCCTTATTCCACTTTCCATTTATCATTTTTCACTTTTAATTTTTAATTTTTAATTTTTAATTTTTAATTTTTAATTTTTAATTTTTAATTTTTAATTTTTAATTTTTAATTTTTAATTTTTAATTTTTAATTTTTAATTTTTAATTTTTAATTTTTCATTTTTCACTTTTAATTTTTAATTTTTAATTTTTAATTTTTAATTTTTAATTTTTAATTTTTAATTTTTAATTTTTAATTTTTAATTTTTAATTTTTAATTTTTAATTTTTAATTTTTAATTTTTAATTTTTAATTTTTAATTATTAATTTTTAATTTTTAATTTTTAATTTTTAATTTTTAATTTTTAATTTTTAATTTTTAATTTTTAAATTTTTAATTTTTAATTTTTAATTTTTAATTTTTAATTTTTAATTTTTAATTTTTAATTTTTAATTTTTAATTTTTAATTTTTAATTTTTAATTTTTAATTTTTAATTTTTAATTTTTAATTTTTAATTTTTAATTTTTAATTTTTAATTTTTAATTTTTAATTTTTAATTTTTAATTTTTAATTTTTAATTTTTAATTTTTAATTTTTAATTTTTAATTTTTAATTTTTAATTTTTAATTTTTAATTTTTAATTTTTAATTTTTAATTTTTAATTTTTAATTTTTAATTTTAATTTTTAATTTTTAATTTTTAATTTTTAATTTTTAATTTTAATTTTTAATTTTTAATTTTTATTTTTAATTTTTAATTTTTAATTTAAAATTTTTAATTTTTAATTTTTAATTTTTAAATTTTTACTTTTAATTTTTAATTTTTAATTTTTAATTTTTAATTTTTAATTTTTAATTTTTAATTTTTAATTTTTAATTTTTAATTTTTAATTTTTAATTTTTAATTTTTAATTTTTAATTTTTAATTTTTAATTTTTAATTTTTAATTTTTAATTTTTAATTTTTAATTTTTAATTTTTAATTTTTAATTTTTAATTTTTAATTTTTAATTTTTAATTTTAATTTTTAATTTTTAATTTTTAATTTTTAATTTTTAATTTTTAATTTTTAATTTTTAATTTTTAATTTTTAATTTTTAATTTTTAATTATTAATTTTTAATTTTTAATTTTAATTTTTAATTTTTAATTTTTAATTTTTAATTTTTAATTTTTAATTTTTAATTTTTAATTTTTAATTTTTAATTTTTAATTTTTAATTTTTAATTTTTTTTTAATTTTTAATTTTTAATTTTTAATTTTTAATTTTTAATTTTTAATTTTTAATTTTTAATTTTTAATTTTTAATTTTTAATTTTTAATTTTAATTTTTAATTTTTAATTTTTAATTTTTAATTTTTAATTTTTAATTTTTAATTTTTAATTTTTAATTTTTAATTTTTTAATTTTTAATTTTTAATTTTAATTTTTAATTTTTAATTTTTAATTTTTATTTTTTAATTTTTAATTTTTAATTTAAATTTTTAATTTTTAATTTTTAATTTTTACTTTTAATTTTTAATTTTTAATTTTTAATTTTTAATTTTTAATTTTTAATTTTTAATTTTTAATTTTTAATTTTTAATTTTTAATTTTTAATTTTTAATTTTTAATTTTTAATTTTTAATTTTTAATTTTTAATTTTTAATTTTTAATTTTGATTTTTAATTTTTAATTTTTAATTTTTAATTTTTAATTTTTAATTTTTAATTTTTAATTTTTAATTTTTAATTTTTAATTTTTAATTTTTAATTTTTAATTTTTAATTTTTAATTTTTAATTTTTAATTTTTAATTTTTAATTTTAATTTTTAATTTTTAATTTTTAATTTTTAATTTTTAATTTTTAATTTTTAATTTTTAATTTTTAATTTTTAATTTTAATTTTAATTTTTAATTTTTAATTTTTAATTTTTAATTTTTAATTTTTAATTTTTAATTTTTAATTTTTAATTTTTAATTTTTAATTTTTAATTTTTAATTTTTAATTTTTAATTTTTAATTTTTAATTTTTAATTTTTAATTTTTAATTTTTAATTTTAATTTTTAATTTTTAATTTTTAATTTTTAATTTTTAATTTTAATTTTTAATTTTTTAATTTTTAATTTTTAATTTTTAATTTTTAATTTTTAAATTTTTAATTTTTAATTTTTAATTTTTAATTTTAATTTTTAATTTTTAATTTTTAATTTTTAATTTTTAATTTTTAATTTTTAATTTTTAATTTTTAATTTATAATTTTTAATTTTTAATTTTAATTTTTAATTTTTAATTTTTAATTTTTAATTTTTAATTTTTAATTTTTAATTTTTAATTTTTAATTTTTAATTTTTAATTTTTAATTTTTAATTTTTAATTTTTAATTTTTAATTTTTAATTTTTAATTTTTAATTTTTAATTTTTAATTTTTAATTTTTAATTTTTAATTTTTAATTTTTAATTTTAATTTTTAATTTTTAATTTTTAATTTTTAATTTTTAATTTTTAATTTTTAATTTTTAATTTTTAATTTTTAATTTTTAATTTTTAATTTTTAATTTTTAATTTTTAATTTTTAATTTTTAATTTTTAATTTTTAATTTTTAATTTTTAATTTTTAATTTTTAATTTTTAATTTTTAATTTTTAATTTTTAATTTTTAATTTTTAATTTTTAATTTTTAATTTTTAATTTTTAATTTTTAATTTTTAATTTTTAATTTTTAATTTTTAATTTTTAATTTTTAATTTTTAATTTTTAATTTTTAATTTTTAATTTTTAATTTTTAATTTTTAATTTTTAATTTTTAATTTTTAATTTTTAATTTTTAATTTTTAATTTTTAATTTTTAATTTTTAATTTTTAATTTTTAATTTTTAATTTTTAATTTTTAATTTTTAATTTTTAATTTTTAATTTTTAATTTTTAATTTTTAATTTTTAATTTTTAATTTTTAATTTTTAATTTTTAATTTTTAATTTTTAATTTTTAATTTTTAATTTTTAATTTTTAATTTTTAATTTTTAATTTTTAATTTTTAATTTTTAATTTTTAATTTTTAATTTTTAATTTTTAATTTTTAATTTTTAATTTTTAATTTTTAATTTTTAATTTTTAATTTTTAATTTTTAATTTTTAATTTTTAATTTTTAATTTTTAATTTTTAATTTTTAATTTTTAATTTTTAATTTTTAATTTTTAATTTTTAATTTTTAATTTTTAATTTTTAATTTTTAATTTTTAATTTTTAATTTTTAATTTTTAATTTTTAATTTTTAATTTTTAATTTTTAATTTTTAATTTTTAATTTTTAATTTTTAATTTTTAATTTTTAATTTTTAATTTTTAATTTTTAATTTTTAATTTTTAATTTTTAATTTTTAATTTTTAATTTTTAATTTTTAATTTTTAATTTTTAATTTTTAATTTTTAATTTTTAATTTTTAATTTTTAATTTTTAATTTTTAATTTTTAATTTTTAATTTTTAATTTTTAATTTTTAATTTTTAATTTTTAATTTTTAATTTTTAATTTTTAATTTTTAATTTTTAATTTTTAATTTTTAATTTTTAATTTTTAATTTTTAATTTTTAATTTTTAATTTTTAATTTTTAATTTTTAATTTTTAATTTTTAATTTTTAATTTTTAATTTTTAATTTTTAATTTTTAATTTTTAATTTTTAATTTTTAATTTTTAATTTTTAATTTTTAATTTTTAATTTTTAATTTTTAATTTTTAATTTTTAATTTTTAATTTTTAATTTCTAATTTTTAATTTTTAATTTTTAATTTTTAATTTTTAATTTTTAATTTTTAATTTTTAATATTTAATATTTAATTTTTAATTTTTAATTTTTAATTTTTAATTTTTAAGTTTTCATGTTCCATTTTCCATTTTTCAGTTTTCATTTTTCGTTTTTCATTAGGGATTATATTTTTTCTTTCATATTGGCGAAAAAAAATATGTGTCAATACTACTAACGATGATCATTGTAGTTGTGTTTGTTGGTATGATTCCACCATTTTTTTGTTTCTTTAAACTGTGAATGTTGTTGTACAACTATTATGTGCCAACACCAAAATATTACAACAAACACACTGGGGTTTTTGTTTTTTTAGAGGTGTCTACATATTTTTACTCGTAGCTAAGTATTTACAATGATGCCCGATTTACTCCATTTTAATACCAACCTGGTGGGAATAATGGCAAATGATATTATTGTAACCTTACCCTGGTAAATGACTTATTTTGAGAATGGGCGTGATTTCAACAGACAGACGGACATTGCTATATCAACTCGAGCTATAATAAGGATCCAGAATATATATACTTTATGTGGTCGGAAATTAGTTTTTCGATGCGTTACAAATGGAATGACAAACCTATGTATACCCTGTGCCACTGATGTGTGGAGGGTATAATAAAAGATTAAAAAATAGTGGAAACGCTTACGAAACAAGAAAAAATAAATACCTGCGAAAAAAGCTTTAGAACAA